>CM028133.1:343082500-344282500 GCA_016271365.2 Neoceratodus forsteri | reverse complement strand
ATGCCAACATCTGCCGCACTCCACCCCTAAGTGCACCAGCTCTGGTAGTGCCCCAGTCATCACCAGGGGCCGCTATAGAGCAGTGGGATCCCTCAACCTCCCTGGGATAGGAGGCAGTCCTCGGATGCTCGATCCCATCCCTCCCTGCCGACCACTCGGTGACCTGGGTGGATTTCCCGAACCCAGGTGGCAGCTAACAGTGTGGCATCCAGTGCCTCAACCCTCAGCGCCACCAGGCTGGACAAGCCAGCAATTTTGAAAGTTTTCTTGTTGTAACCTCAGTTGGGCAGTCACATTTACCATTTCTTGAATTCTATACCAGTTTTTTATCCATAATTCCTCGGAAGTCGGGGTCAGCTACAGCTGAGTAATTGCTTTAGTGGCAGGGCTACCAATATATAGAGTATTTTACCCCTTGTCTGTTATACCCAGAGGTGGGATTCTTAAAATCCAGTTTTGACACCGAGAGGGAGGGGTAATCCCCGGTATCTGTCCTGTGCTATAAGCCACCTTACCCCCGAATCGGCTGACAAGGACATTCCCAAAATATATGAGTCGAGAGTCCACTCCTCACACCCTCTCTCCACGTAAGTCTGATATGGGCTCCAAAATGTTGAGAAATGATAGGTGTACGGAAGTACCTTACTACCGTCTGCCAGCGGAATTCTCACCAAGATGGAGAAGCCGTAGTATGGTGTAACCCTTTTCACACTTTTGCCCATTCCTGTTCTAAGACTGTGATACCGGTTTTGGTTTCCCATTTACCCTTAATAGCCTTCAAATGGTCTGGTTCCAAACTACGTAATAGGTTACATATAGAGGAAATATTTTTATTAGCTGGGGTCTGCACGGCCATCTAGTCTAGCAATACTCTCAGGGGATTTTCCTCTGCTCAGAGTGCTTCTTTTTCAGGTCTTTCATTTAAGTAATGTCAGAGCTGTATGCACCTGAAAAAGTCCTGGGGTAATAATTCAAATTCTCGACTTAATTGATGAAAAGATTTAAGAGTTTCACCCTCAAATAACTGTCCAATTCAGATAAGACCCCGTCTTTCCCATCTCTGAAAATCAAGGTCTAGTTTGATTGGTATGAAATCTATGCAGGAACGGATGGGTGCTAATTTACTTAGGCCACTATGTAAAGTACAGTTACGTAAGAACTTACCGTAACAGTAGATCTTTGAGATGATCTCTTGCAGCAGGCTATTACCATTAGGACTATGCTGCCAGGCACTAGGACCCCACAACAAACTTCTAGCTAGCAGTCTCCAGCAGGGATTGCCCCCCCTCCCAACATCGACCAATGGTATATCGGGGGCAGTCCCCGGACCCACCTCAGTTCACCCGCCAGAGACCCGGTGAGAGGACCAGGAGGGAGCATGCCATAGACAGAGAAATGCAGAACTCACCAGGGGGAAGGAGGGAAGGAAAGTAGCGCCTGCTGCAAGAGCTCCTCTTGAAGAGCTACTGTTACGGTAAGTTCTTTCACAACTGTACTATCTTACTTTGAGAGGGAGCTCTTGTAGCAGGCTACTGCCATTAGGACTGAGTCCCAAGCAATCCCGGGAAAAGGAGAGAAGTAAGTCCAGGAGGAGGCTAGAAGCGCTGTAGCCCTAAGGAGGCAATTATGACAGAAGGCCTTGGAGGACCACAAGACCAAAACCTGCCCTTCTCCTAGAGGCAATATCCAGGCTGTAGTGCTTGATGAAAGTATGCACTGAGCTCCAGGTAGCCACTGTACAGATGTCTCCAATGGAGACGTTATGTAGAGAGGCAAACGAAGTAGCCACTCTCCTGGTAGAATGACCCATAAGCTGGGCCCAGTAGGGCTTCTCATGCTTGTTGTAACAAAAAACAATACAGCTGACCAGCCACTTAAAAAGTGTCTGTTTAGATAGGTGCCTTTTGCCGCACAAAGGCCACAAACAATTGCCCATTTTTCGGTGTGGGTAAGGTAGTAGTGCAACACCCTGTGGACGTCCAAGGTATGCAGGATTGCTTCCCCTCTATTTGAGTGATCTGGGTAGTAAACAGGGAGGTCGATGTCCTGGTTAAACGTAAGCTCAGACACTACCTTCGCCAAAAACTTAGGATTCATTCTCAAGGACACCCTGTCCTTATGAAAAATCAAATAAGGCTCCAGGACACCCTGTCCTTATGAAAAATTAAATAAGGCTCCTTACACATCAGGGCCTGAAGCTCAGAAACTCTCCAGGATTAGGTAACAGCAACTAAAAATAACGCTTTCCCAAGAAAGGAAGCGCAGCTCTCAATCCGCAGCTGGCTCAAACGCGGGAAGAGTTAACTTCTCCAGCATAAAAAGAAGATCCCAGGGTGGAATCGAATCTTTAATGGAAGGTTTGATGTGTGATATGCCCTTTAAAAAAGTACAGGACACATCCAGCTGCACAATAGTTTTCCCTTCCACAGATACATGATAGGCAGAGATTGCAGAAAGATGTACCTTTATGGAAGAGTAGCTCAGGCCTTGATTGGACAAGGAGAGGAGGTATTCTAAGACCAAGTTTACTGGACAGGTAAGCGGGTTCAGGTGACGGGATGAAGCCCATAAGCTAAACCATTTCCACTTCATGGCATAAGTGGATCTGGTTGAGACCTTTCTCGCAGCCACGAGAATGTTTGCCACTTCCTGGGAGACTCCATACCTAGTTCTGGCTAAGTCTGCAGGAGTCAGGCATGAAGATGCAGGGATTTGAGGTCTGGGTGGACAAGTGTCCCCTGAACCTGAGACAACAAGTGCGAGCTCAGCGGCGGCTATATCACAGGCTCCAGTACCAGCTGCTGAAGTAGTGGGAACCAAATCTGCTGAGGCCACAAAGGGGTGATGAGAATCATCTCTGCTCCTTCTGCCTGAAGCTTCAGCAGGACCCTCTAAAGAATGGGAAAGGGAGGGAAGGCGTACAAAAACCTCCCTGTCCAACAAAGGGATAAAGTGTCTTGCCAGAAAACACCAGGCGCGGGCTCTAGCAGTGGGAACCAAATTTCCCGAGGCCACAAAGGGGCAATGAGATTCATCTCTGCTCCTTCTGCCTGAAGCTTCAGCAGGACCCTCTAAAGAAAGGGAGGGAAGGCGTACAGAAACCTCCCTGTCCAACAGAGGGATAAAGTGTCTTTCCAGAAAACACCAGGCGTGGGCTCTAGTGAGCAGAAACTGGGCAGTTTGGCATTGAGTGGAGACCCAAAGAGGTCCAACTCTGGATGACCCCACCTGTCGAACAGCTGATCTGCTACTGACTGGAGGAGCTCCCACTCATGAGCCTTGGTCCGAGACTGGCTTAGGCTGTCGGCCAAGATGTCTTGGATGCCTGGAATGTGAACAGCGCGAGGTCTAGGTGGTGTTCCAGAGCCCAACATCAGACCCTCATCGCCTCCCTGCAAAGGGGGTATGAGTGTGTGCCCCCTTGCTTGTTGATGTAAAACACCACCAATGTGTTGTCTGTGTGAATAAGAAGAGGGCCTGGTGACAGGTCCATGTGAAATGCCCGCAGGCGTTCAGGACCACTCACATCTCTAGAATATTGACGTGGAGTAGTTGCTTGTCTGGAGATCATGTTCCATGGGTTTGTTTTTCTCCCAGATGAGCACTCCAACTGAGACTGGAGGCATCCGTGGTGAGAATCCGTCTTGGTGGCTCCTGTTGGAAAGGAACCCTCATACCAGGTTGGAGGGGTCTAGCCACCAGAAAAGTGTCCTTCTGATTGGGTCAGAGGCCCTGACCAGTGGATGTAGATCATCCAACCTTTGGTCCCACTGCACCCTGAGCATCCATTGTGGGACTCTCATATGAAGGTGGGCCAGAGGAACTATGGGAATGGCCGCTGCCATGTGCCCCAGAAGTCTGAGGAGGGTCCTGGCTCGGACCCGAGGAGCCATGTCTACCGCTCGGGCTACGCTCCTTACACGATCCCCCCTCTCCTATGGGAGGAAGACCATGCCCTGAATGTTATCCAGGACCGCTCCAATAAAGAGGAGTCACTGGCTGAACTCCGGGGACAACTTTGGGAGATTCAGGGTGATCCCCAGCTCTCGGAAAACAGTAACGGTATCTCCGAGAGTGTGAATAAGTTGACCCCTGGAAGGGACTGCAGGAGCCAATCATCTAGGTAAGGGAAGATGTAATGGCCCTGACGTCTTAAAGCCGCAGCCACCACCGCTAGACATTTGGTGAAAACTCGAGAAGCAGAGGAGAGGCTGAATGGTAAGGCTCAAAACTGGTAATGTTTCCCCCAGAAGCAGAACCTCAGGAACTTCTGATAGGGAGGAAAAACCCTGATGTGTAGATAAGCATTCTGCATATCCAGGGAGCATAGCCAGTCCCCTTGATGCAAGGGGGGAATGAGGCCTGGCAAGGTGACCATCCTGAACCTTTTGTATTCTATAAAGAAATTTAGTGAGCTGAGGTCCAGAATGGGCAGAAGGTCCCCTGTCTTTTTTCGGACCAGGAAATAATGAGAATAAAAGCCTCGCCCCTGTTGCTCCGGGGGAACTGGTTCTATTGCCTGCTTCTGCAACAGGGCCTGAATCTCTCCTTCGATCAAGGGAATGTGCAAAGGAGGATATTGGGAGGATCCTAGTGGTGTATCCGAAGGGATCTGTGTGAACTCGAGAGTATGTCCTCTCCTTATGAGGTCCAAGTCCCAGCTGTTCGAAGTGATGTTGTTCCAACCCTTTGCGTAGAGGGAGAAGCGACTCCTTACTGCCTCCTCCATCACATCCGCTGGAGGAGAGGGGGGTGTCAAGGAGTCATTGGGTAGATCCAGGGGTTGGGCAGAGAGGGCTGGAAGGACTTAGCGCCTCTAGAGGCAGAGCTCCCAGAAGTCTGGGTTGGTGCCTTTCTCTTGAAACCACCCTTCTGCTGAAACTGTCCGTGGGTATTCTGCCCTGAGGTCTTATGAAATGGCCGTCTGTGGAAGAGCTTCTTGTCCCCCTTATACATTTTTCGGATGGACCAGATTGACTCCCCGAAATCTTGGAGACGTGAAATAAGTTTCTCAGTCTCCTCTCCAAAGAGGACGGAACCCTGGAACAGGAGGTCCAGGATCCCCAACTGCAGATCCTGGGAGAATCCTGAGACTCTAAGCCTGGTGTGGCGCCTAAGTCAAATGCCAGATGTCGCTGCCCTAGACGGCATATCCGCAGTGTCATACGAGGCCCTCAGAACGTGAGTGCCTACGTCTGAACCTGACTTTAAACCATCCAGGAGCTCAGTCTTTTGCACAGAGTCTGGCAAGGACTGAGCGACCTCTAAGCCTTCTCCCACAATGCATTCTGGTACTGCACCATATACGTAAGGAAATTCAGGGACCGGATAGAGCAGGTGGAGGCAGAATATACTTTCTTCCCCTCCTGATCTAAATATCTGGACTCCGCATCAGGAGGCTGGGAGCTAAGGTGCTTCAGCTGCTTTGACTTCTCATGGTCAGTCGTAATCACCATGGAATCCACCTGAGGGTGTTCCGCCAGGAAGGGTTCCTCCCTCGACGCCTTGTACAGCCTATCTGACTTTTTTGAGACAGCCAGAGTAGTGGTGAGATGCTTCCAGGTGATACACGAAAGATCCTGAAAAGTATCCATGAGAGGAGGGACAACCAAAGGTTTTGGCTTCTTCTGCCTCAGGTATTTTGCAAGTCTCTGGTGCTCGGGATACAGATCCTCCGTCTCCCTCCCATTGGAGGTCTGGATATGCCTCATGATGTCCATGAATGTGGGATCATCAGGAGGTGACCAAGGGGTGTCCTTTTTGTCCTGGGACACCGGCCTTTCACTCGAAAGGGAATGATCAGAACTCGAGCTGAGCTCCAAATCATGGCTCCTAGGAGGAGGGAAGACTGATCCTGAGGAGGATCTGTGTCCCCGAGAGGTATGCACCCACTGGGGAACCAATGAAGGATAGAGGACCGACGACGGCTGGTCGAATGCCGACGATGGCTGTCAGACAGACACTGGCTTGAAGACAGCTCCCGGCTATAGGAGTGCCAGCAGTCTGGACTAATGGACCGAGAGTGATGTCACTGTCATCTCTTTTTGTATGAAGTCTACCCACAAGAGTCCATGGAGCTGCGTGAGTGGGACTTGGTAGCATGCCTAGGGGAAGATGGCTTGGGCACAGGGGAAGAAGGTTTTTCCCCAGAACTCCGATCCTTCTCCTAAACTGGAGCCAGTTCCGAGTCCGGCTGCAGAGGAATCGCATCCTTTTTAACCTGCCCTCACCAAAACTGGAACAGGTCAGTCAGTTTCTCCTTCATGAACTGTGCAGCAGCTGACCCCCCCCCAAAGGTGAAGGTCTTTCTGGGGTGGGAGAAGCAATGGGAGACGATGTGAGGCCCAGCAGGTCCTTAGGTGAGGGAGTGGAATGAGTTCCCTGGTCCTCCGGTGTGGATGTCCTGTGGACTGGCAACCATTTGGGCAGTGAGGAGACCTTGCTCGGTGAATGCTCTTTTTCTTGAGCCAACGACAGCCTGGAGCGGGACAGCTTTGAGGCCGACGTTGGTTTGGAGGCTGCGGCCGATGCCCGCTGAGGATCTGTGAGCCGTAACTGGTCACGAGACTGACTTCTGATCCTTGGATTCTGAGGCCTTACCCGGCGTACCGGGGGGCCGACGTCAGGACTTTATGCGATGGGACTGAAGTCCCTGTGGAAGAGGTAGAGGTGCATGACCCCTGTGGTGGAGGATGTCCTTAAAGGAACAGCCTTCACCTCAGGGAAGACTGGGCTGTAGGAGACCCAGAGCTCTGCTTACCATTCCCCGATGCCGGTGTTTTGGCGGGAATGGAAGCCTCTTGCCACCCTGGAGAATGCTGAGAGTTTCGGGAAGAATGGTCGGATCCTCCTTAGTTTGAACCCAAAGAGGGCTTCTTTTGGTGAGGGGCCCTGGAGTGCAAACACCCCTTCAACCGACCTAGGTCCTTTTCTCAGGACTTCCAATCTGAGTCCTTCTTTTTCTCTTTGTGTTTCAGCTGAGAAGATGAAGAAGAAGACAACTGCCCTGTTGGTGAGGCCTGCATCACTTCCACCTGCTGCTCTTAGAGATGGGCCTTGAGGCGGTGAATTCTGGTCCAGCTGGTAAAGCCTCTGCACACTGAGCAGGCCTTGGTGTCGTGGTCAGGTCCCAGGCAAAAGACGCAGGCCTCGTGTTTGTCCTTCGCCGGTATCTGGCGACCACAGACACACTCCATCTTCTTCTTCTCGGTAGAAGAGATGGACGATGGAGAAGATGACATACAGGAAAATGATGAATGAAAAGCGAACTTTTCAACCGAGGAATTGAAGGCAAAGAAGAGGAGACAAACGCTAGTTTTTCCAGAAGTTCACCAAAGAGCCAATGGCAATGGGTCTGCAGTGGGAAAGAACTGAGGTGGGACTGGAGACCGTCCCCTGATATACCATCAGCCAACGTTGGGGCGGAGCCGGCATTGGGGGGCAGTCCCCACTGCAGACTGTTAGCTAGAAGTTTGCCGTGGAGTCCTAGTGCCTGGAGGCAGAGTCCAAATGATAATAGCCTGCTGCAAGAGCTCCCACTCAAAGTAAGATCTTGTATTTACAGACTTCCTCCCACACACGTACAGTAAAATCCGCCAAGGGGTTAGTCACCCCAAGGGTGTGTAAATTACCTCTGTCCATAAAAATGACATCCACCATCCTGGCTGAGGTTGGTGTATTCTGTTCTAAGGGCATACAACTTGGGGTGTCATTAACAGACATATAGGCTATAAACTATTGTAATTCAGTGGCTTAATAGTAGGCCATAAGGTCTGGAACACCAAATCCCCCTCTAAGTTTTGCTGCAGTAATTATAATCCATTTGAGTCAAGGTTTCTTCTCCTTCAAATGAACTTGGATAAGGTACTATGCAGCATGTACCAAGAGGAAACAGGAATTTTTAAAGGTAAAGAGGAGAATAAAAAGATGAATCTGGGTAGTATGTTCATACGCACTGTCTCTCCTCACTCTCCTATAGATAGGGCAGTTCCCTCCATCTGTTACAGACCACCTGAATTTCGGAAAGAAGTTTTGTGCAATTGACCTAAAATAATTTATTTATATCCCTGGGAATCCATATGCCCAGACACCGGAATCCTGAAGTGGCCCATTTAAATTACAGAAGTTTTTGGGGAGCTGGGCTGCAGAAGATCCCAAAAGCATGACTTCTGTTTTAGATTACAGTAGTTAATTTTAAAACCTGACACCTGGTCAAATCATCTTAGCATTTCAATCATCCTTGAGAGGTTCCGAGCTGGATCTGAAATATATAACAAAGTGTCGTCAGCATACAGGGAGACCCTGAGCTCCTCTCCATTGATTTGAATGCCTGACATGTCGCCAACTGTCTCAGTAAAGCTGCCACTGGCTCCAGACTAAGAGCAAAGAGGAGGGGGGAAGGGGACAGCCCTGCCTGGTACCTCTCTCTGTGGGAAGTCTTAGGGATAGGGTTCCATTAACCTTTGCTTGAGCCTTTGGCTTATCATAAAGGCCATGAATCCAACTATGGAATTTATCTCCAAATTGAAATTTATACAATGTAGCATCCAAGAACAACCAGTTAAGATAATTAAACGCCTTTTCTGCATCAGTTGAGACTACTGCCAGGAGAGTGTCTTTGGTGAGGACTTTAGAAACAAAAACAACATTTAACAATCGTCGGCTATTATCTTGGATTTGCGTCCCCGGTATAAAACCCATTTGGTCAGGGAGAATGAGTAAATGAGAAACCCGCTGTAACTTAACATTTTAACATCTAGGCTTAAAAGGGAGATCTGTCAAAAGTTAATACATTTGGTGGAGTCTTTTCTAAATTGAGACAATGTAGCTATTATAGCGTCTCCTCAGGAGTCAGTAAGTGCTCCATCTTTGTGGGGGGAATTATGGACTTTATTTCGTATACGGACTAGCTGAGGAGCAAAGTTTTTATAAAATTCAACTATGAATCCCTCTGGACCTGGAGCTTTCCCTGTATTTAATGATTTAATAATGGTATTTATTTCCCCTTCCATAAAGGGATACTCCAAACTATCTTGCTGCTCATCTGTTAGGATAGGAAGATGAACACCTTGTAAAACGTTGTTAGTTTGTTCCTGATGATTCAAACCTTGTTCTTTTGTGTGCAGATGGGCATAGTAATTATGAAATTCTTTGGCTATTTGTGTTGGGTGGGTCAGGATATTGTGGGGGAATGTTCCGAAATTATTTTTGGCACAAATCTGTCCACCTCCTGTCCTTAACCTAAGAGCTAAAAATCTACCAGCTTTATTACCCCAGTCATAATATTTCTGGTTTGTACACCTAAGGAGGATTTCTACTTTCCTTAATGCTAACTGATGGAGCTCATCTCTAGCCTGCTGTAGCTGGGGTAGGAGTGAGGGGTCCCTGGACATTTTATGTCTGGCTTCCAAATGGGCTAATTTGTCCTCTGCTTTACTGTATTATTCCCAGGGCTGTCTTTTCTTAAACTTAGCATATGGGATCATATGACCCAAAAAACTGCTTTAAGACCATCTCATATATATTTCAGGGTAGTATCCCCAGCTCCATTTTCGGCCAGATAATTCCAGATCACTTCTTTGGTGGCATTTACAAAAGTTTCATCATGAAGCATTCAGCCTCCATAAGCCCCCTTCTCTGATGGATTCACCTCAACCACACAGGAAAGCATAGCATGGTCTGAGACTGAGATAACAGGAGTACAAATATCTTGAAATGTACATGCTCATTTTTTCTGAGTATAAAACCGGTCTAACCTAGAGTAATAATTAGAGGCAAATGAGTAAAAAGTAAATTCTTTACCTGTAGGATTATAAAATGCCATGGGTCTACTACCCCCCCCAATACTAAGGTTTCAACAGATTGGAGCATGCCCTGTCCCTCCGAGGGGCCGGAGTTCTGTCTAACATAATACTCTCTACACAGTTCCAGTCACCTATGCAGATAATCTGCGCCCCTGCTCCCCACCCCCCCAGTCAAGTGTGCCAAAGTTGCAAATATATTTTTAAAGAATTCCCCTGAGTGTGGGGTCAGAGCATATACAGATATCAAATAAACCAACATGCCCTGAAGAATACTCGAGGCCACAATCAATCTTTCTGATTTATCTACATGAAAATTTGTCATTTGAAAAGGTAACCCCTTCCAAATCAGGAGGGTCACTCCTGCTTTCTTTTCTGAGGGGTGTACATCTGCATACACTGACCTACCCCAGGCTCGGTAGAGTTTTAAGATGCTCAGAGTCCGATAGTCTAGTTTCTTGTAAAAGGCAGACATCGCACCCCTGCCTGTTAAGTTCCTGCAATATCATGGCTTGTTTCACCACACTATTTATGCCCTTTACATTAAGAGAGCACACTTTAATAGATCCCATTTACAAATCTCAAAATTAGAACTAAGTGTGTTCACCCCAGCATCATAAGCCAAACCTTCCAAACCATTTCTGTTATCAACCCCCCAGTAGAACAGCAAAGAACATTTAACCATTCCAATAACAAACAACATCAAATATATAAGTAACATGGAAAAGGTAACACAGAACATAAAGGCCTCCTAGAGGCTAGTACCATAAGGTACAAATGTAGGTTTTAAGTGTTGTTCACCTACAGGAAGAAGCAGGGTTCCTAGTGGAGGAAGAACTCCCTCAAGTAGGGGTACAGTCAGTGGGGTTGCGGTAAATGGAGCAACAGTTAACCAGCACCTGTCACACTCTCCTTCCGAGCTGTAGTTTCTGGGTTCACAAATCTTTACCTCCACTCCAGCAACAGTGTTGGCTGAATAAAAAAGGATAGGAAGGGATAGGAAAACACAACAGTGACTTTCCAGTCCAAGTGTCCTCCCATCCCACTGCCCCTCTGAATCTCTGTACCACTGTTTACATGTAGTATTCATAAATCAAAAACATGTCTGAACCAATCAGATCACTATATAAGCATATATCAGAGGAGCCAGCTGCGGCTACGGAAAAAAAAAACAATCTAACACAGATGAGGTTAATAAATGGAAGCCCCATTCCAAAACTATTCATTGTATGCCATTTCCCATCCTTCATCCCCATGAGTCCCTGCCTCCCTATATATACACACACACACACACACACACACACACACTTAGCAATAGGTATACTAACAAATATATAAAGTTCCCCTTCAATCTAAATTAGGTCCAAGAAGCCCTGAAAAACCGTCACCAATATGGGGCAAAACTAAAATGTTCAGAAAAATGTTTATTCCCGTGCCGATAATGTGATTTCCTGCTTGTTACATCTCTAATATCATCTATACTAGTAACACCTCACCAGTATGAAAAATATAAGTAGTTCCACTGGTGACCCTCATGATTGTCATAGACTGCATGTCCACTGCTTCTAGTGAAAGATGAGTAAGCTAATTTACTTACAGTGCAGTCCTGAGCACCATGTATGATCTTCACCGCCTGCTCTCTGCTGCCGGGATCCAGAGCTGCAAAATGGCGCCAACTCCAGAAATGAAAAACGTCACTATAGAGACATCTTGCTGCCGTAGGAAATTGTCCCATAAAACAAGTCCAATTGAAACAATCCCCTGAAACCTAGTACCTGCCGTAGGCAACTTCAAGATTCCGATGTGAGGGACTGAAGAGCAGAATGATGCTGCAGTCTTTCTCAGGGGTAACTTCCCTGGGGAACTCCCAGTTATGCCTCCGGAGATATTGTGGGTTGAAGAGGAGGAGTGGGGCTCAGCAGTAATTTTAGAAAAATAAAAGATGGGGTGGCAATCTAGAAATATTTTGTATCTTAAACATAAGGATGATCCACTACCTTCTAATCAAAAGAAAAGATTATGACAGCTCCATCAAGTTTTCTTGCTGCCTTTAACCAGTTGCTTGAGTTCCATGGGATCCACAATGCCGCACTAACAATTTCATGTCAAAGCGACGTTTCCCCGACACCACTATGTCAATTGCAACTGTGGTCAACATTGTGTCATTGGAGATAAAGGTGTTTTTTTTTTGCAGAGGGCAACCTTCTCTAACTTAATATAATCAAGTCCGAGTCAGAGCTGATTCAGGGAAGGGGGTGCATGACCTCGTGAAAAAGTGCCGGAGTCCCAAGTGGACTTTACAGTGATGTGTCGATGTTGTCGACATCACTGTAAAATTGTCGCTGTAGAGATGGCATATGAGTTCCGTGTATAGCGTAATCAGACTGTCTCTCTTGTGTTTGCTGCCCGAGCTGCTCAGGGATGCCAGAGATCACAGGAGATCTTTAATATCCTTCTCTGCAGATTCCTCTTGAGGATCGGGGAGCATCATACCTTAAGTTTGGAGGTATTTACTGACCTGGGAGAGAGAGTCATACAGCTCTGGGCCTTCGGGGAGGTGTAGCAGACGTTTTGCAGGATATCAAAGCTGGGCTTCGACTCCCTTCTCCTGGAGTTGTTTTATCACAAATAGTACCTTTTTTCATTTTGCTAGCAGCACAGAAGGTAGTCTTGGTCCATATAAACACTATGCCCATCTAGATTACGATCTTTTTTGTTCCAAGCGTCTCTAAGCATTTTTTCCTTGGTAGTGTAATAGAGAAACTTAATTATGGAGCAAGGGGGATACCTGGTTTTGGTTTGGGTGCAATTACACAATGGCTCTTTCTATGCCCAGGTCACATTCCTCTCCCAGATCCATCTCCTTTCTAAGCCACACTGATATGAAGCCTTCCATATCAGTGTGTTCTACGCCCACTGGAAAACCAAATACTCTGATCTTTTCTTTGAGATCTAGCTTCAGCATCCTCAGCCCTTAGAGTTAATTCCCGCTCTCTTTTTTGGAGGGGTAAACAATCGACTGGCCATATGCCATGTGTTCATCCTCCATGGTAACCACTCAGCCTTCAATATCCGCTGTGTGCTGTTCTAAGTACTTAAGATCTTATCTGATGCCCAACACCTTGTTACTGATGCAATACAGTAAGCACATGATATCTCGGTTACTGGCTTTGTCCATGTTGGATTCTTGTACCAAGCGGTAATCGTCCTCCTCCTCCTCTTCTTCTGAATTCATAGTCAGAGTGGAGGTGTGGGAAAGCACGGGACTAGGGCTGCGAGGCCATGAAGCTTCACCTTGTTCCCAGGCTGTAGGGTGTCCCCTTGGCCATCGATCTTTTGGATCCTCCCATAATTTAAGAGTGGCCTTAAAACCCATTTGTATCACATGGCCTTTTTATAGTATAATGCAATCTGTTTATAAAATTGTGGTTTTATGAGTGTTTTATATTGTATTATAATGATAATTGTATGGCTTCTACTTTTTATATGATTGTACAGCGCTTTGAAATTTGAAAGGTGCTTTAAAAATAAAATTATTATTATTATTATAATGAAACAGGAGAAGGAGTTAGAAATTGTGACCGATGGGGAATTTAGCTGGCAATTAGTAGCCGATTAACTTTGATTTTGCTGCCGGGGATATCAGAGCTCCAGACTAAGCTGCTGTGCAGGTCGCTTACGTCACTGATGATTTTGTAGGTTTCCATCCTCCCACTGCATCATGAGTGGCTATATTGTGTTGTAGGTGTTCCCAAGTCCAGGGAAGATACAATGAGAGATGATCAAGGGAATGTAAACAAACACGCTTTAGTGTGGTAACACCAGTAAGTGGGCAGTCTATTTTTCACTTTTTAAGGGGAAAAAAGGAATCAAACTGCCATTTATACAAACAGACCCTACAGAATGTGACCAATTATAAAATGTGTCTTTTTAAACTTGAGACATTTTGAGATCTAAGGGGGTTGACAGTGTCCCTTTGAGGAAGTGACTAGGCTCCCTTACCGAATTATGTTAATGTTCGCTAAAAAACATATTTTCTGCACATCCACAGAAAAGACAGTGCTGGCCCACCCTCACTGACTCTAGATCAGTTGCAACAGGCATCAGAAAAGAGCCCTTAGTCAAGTTCTGCACTAAGTTTATGGTGCTTCTCTTTCTTCTAGCACCTTCCTTTTTATTTAATTTGCTGGTTCAGTACTCCCTTTCTCACTATCTTACTACTTAGTCATCCTAGAAAGAAAGCACTGCTGGAGATTCAGCTTTTGCATTCTATGCCCCTTGACTCTGGAACTCGCATCTGCACACATCAGAAAATATTTGTCTCATAAACAATTTAATTGTAACTTAGAGGTTACATTTTTTTTCCTTTATCAGGTTACAGTATTTTGTTGTTTAAATCTAGATACACTGTATAGACTGTGTTTGCTTTTTGGTTTTACCCTAAAGATGCACCATCAACCCCAGTAGGATGATTTAAGCCATTTTAAACTAAGTTGAGGGAAGGTAGGAGTTAATGTTTGATAGTGTCTTAAAGAGACTCATCATACTATCTGAAAAGAAATGTGCACCACATATTTCGGTGCCTTACCTGAGGGAAATGCTGCCTGTGAGTAGTTGCCCCAAAGATTTCAAGTCTCGTAAAAGAAAAAAACGCACGTACATTTATATCCACAAGGTCTCCTGTACTTCTCAGTGTTTAGGTCCACCCCTGCGCCGCCCCACGCTCTGCCAACTTTATGACGTGATGACAGGGAGAGCGCGAGGACACACTACATTATAGACTATGGGAGTAACTTTACAAACAATTTTATATATTACATTGATCATGTGGGGATGAAACGAGGGTACCGGATGACTAACAAGGGTCTTGTTAGCCGCCCGGTGCCCTGGTTTCATCACCACATGATCAATGTAATATATAACATTGTTCGTAAAGTTACCCCCATAGTGAATAAAAAAAAATTACTTACCATAGTAATCTTCTTTTTTCCCAGCGATGCTCAGATATTCATAACTCTATGCAGTAAGCCTGGAGGGTTGGACTGCCTGGAGAGATGGAACACATGCAAATGAGTAGAATTCTTTGCATGTGAGCATCTTTCAAATATTGCCTCTATCAACTGTAGTGTTCTAACCTCTTCAGATTTGTGAGACACCTGGAAGTCAGGCATTAGGAGACTAATGTAACTAACATTTTATAAAAGGCGGGGTTACCCCTAATTAAAGCATGGAATTTTAACAGAAAAAAATACAAAAGGGAGGAGAAAAATAACATTTGACAAAACCACATCAAATAAAACTCTAAAAGGAGAACCCGTTTGAAAAACCCCGGTTTTGAAATTATTAAAAACAAGGAATATGCAACAAACAACATGGCTTGGTGGCACCAGCACATGGAGTACAGAGGCTGAAGTTCTGGAAGAGGAGGAAGAGAGGGAAGTTATGAATATCTGAGCATCACTGGGAAGAAAGATTACTATGGTAAATAATTTTTTCTTCTAACTCAGTAATGCTCAGGATATTCATAAATTTATGCAGACTACCAAGCAGTACCACTGGAGGTGGGCACAGAACTTATTTTGGAAACAAACTCTGCAGGACTGCTGTGCCAAACCTAGCATCACTTCTGGACAGAATGTCCAAGTTGTAATGCTTTGTAAAGGTGTGTACTGTTTTCCAGGTAAATGCTTTGCAAATGTCCACCAAGGGAACCTCCCTGACAGCCACAAGGGTGGCAGCAGTCCCTCTTGTAGAGTGTGTCCTCAACCCAGTTGGAGGCTCTTTACCTGCTTTAGTGTACCAGAATTGAATACACTGGACTATCCATCGAGAAATGGATCTTTTCGAGGCTGTTTTACCCTTTCCAACATCCCCATATGTAAAGAATAGCTGTTTTCTATCCTTTCTATGGTCTTTAGTGGCTGTCATGTAATAGCTGATAGCCCTTTTTACATCCAGACTATGGAGTCTTCTTTCACCAGAACTGGTATGGTCTGTGAAAAAGACAGGTAGAGTGATTGATTAGTTTGGATGAAAGTCTGAAACCACTTTAGGAAGAAACTGTCTGTTTGTTCTAAGGACTACTTTATCTCTGTGAAATGAGATATAGTCTTGATCAATGCAGAGAGTCTGGGGCTCACTAATTCTTCTTGCAGAAGTAATAGCTACTAGAAAAACTGTTTTCCAAGTGATATATTTTAGATGGAAAGTAGCCATGGGCTCAACAGGAGGGGCCATGAGCTTGGCTATACACACATTCAGATCCCAAGCAGGCACTGGTGCTCTGTGAGGTGGGTGCAAATGCATCAACCCCTTAAAAAAATCTTTAAAAAATTTTGTCTGATGCTAATGACACCTTTGTCCGCGCAGAAAGGTAGGTAGATACTGCTGCTAGATGAACTTTTAGGGACTGGGTTGTAAACCCTGCATGCAAATGAGTGAGACAGTCTTAGGCCCCATCCACACTACACCACCTAAACGCTGTAATAGTTCCACACTGTTATGGACAGTAACTGTTACAGTGTGTCCACACTGCCGGTGAACAGTCATGGTAACTGTGTGGAACTGTGTCAGCCAGTCCAAAATGTGGGTGCCGTGGGACCGTTATGGATGGCACCTTATCCCACAATGCAGTGCATTCTGCACTGAGGGACAGCTGGAGCAACACGCTAATGTGTGTACACCACAACCGGTAATGTTACCGAGGCGTAACTGGTTTCATAACCGTTGTTGAAACCACCTCATATGTGGTTTCAACAATGGTTACCAAAACGCCTTCTGTAACGTTACAGGTGTAAACACAAAACATTGTGGTAACGGTTTGGACCCTCTATAACGTTACAGAGGGGTTTTCAGGGTGTAGTGTGGACAGGGCCTAAGACAACTGAAATTCCAGCCTCATTTGGTATGAGGTCCATACCCCGAACACCAGAGAGAAAATCTCTTCCATTTGGAGGAATAAGTTTTCTTTGCAGAAGGTTTCCTATGACCTTTTAAAATATTTAAGACAGCTTCTGAAAGATTTAAATCTGCATACTCTAACTCCTCAAGAGCCATGCTTTGAGATTAAGGGACTTGAGATTTGGGAACAACAATGTTCCCTGATTGGAGATCAGGAGATTGTGCCTGAGAGGCAATTGTATTGGTTTGCTGACGGACATAGAGAGCAGAAGAGAGTACCATGGCTGCCTGGGTCAATCTGGAGCTATCAAGATCAGAGATGCTGAGAGAGATTTTAGCTTCAGTAACACCCTGAAAATCAGAGGGAATGGGGGAAAGGCATACAGGTACCTGCCTGACCAATTCAGAGCCAGGGCATCCAGAGGGACTGTGCCCTTGCTGGAGGTCTGCAGCAATACTGAGATCCCTGGTGGTTCTGGTGGGATGCAAACAAGTCAATCTCTGGAGCGCCCCACCTCCTGAAAATAACTTGGACCACCTGCTTGTTTACAGTCCATTCATGATGGGCCTGGTTGATGCGACTCAGTGCATCTGCCAAGGTATTGTCCTTTCCTGGCAAATGAATTGCCTGCAAGGATACCTTCAAAGAGTATGCCAGAGTTCACATTTTCATGGCTTCTATGCAAAGGAGTCCTGATCTGTTGTCTCCCTGCTTGTTTATGTAGTACACTGTGGTGAAATTCTCTGTTCTGTACCACTCTGCCCAGTACCAGTGAAGAGTAAGCCTTTAGGGGTAGGAGCACTGCTCTGAGCTCCAGTAAATTTATGTGCTGAAGGGACTCTGCTGCTGAGTAGGTACCCTGGGTTGTGTGCTTTCCTATGTGGGCACCCCAGCCCAAAAGAGATGCATCTGTTGTGAGGACCAGATGGGGATTCCCTCTGAAAAGGAACTCCTTGTCTTAAATTGGATTCCTCCTTCCACCACAAGATGGCCCTTATTAGTGCCCTTGTCACAGGAATAAGCTTTGAAAAAGGATCTCTCTTTTGATTCCAGTGAGTCCTGAGGTGAAACTGAATGTCCCTTATATGAAACCTGGATCCCTGCACTGTGCCTGTGGATGCGGCCATATGACCTAGTAGCTGCAGAAACTGCCTTGCAGTTTTTGGTTTGTGCAGACTGAAGGGATTTGCTATTAACTGAAGACTGCACCCTATCTAAGGGTAAAAAGGCTCTGCCCTGAAGTGTGTTGATTTCTGCTCCTATAAACTGCAAAATTTGAGCAGGAGTTAGAACAGATTTATTTTGGTTTATTATGAACCCCAGGGGCTTCAAGAGCTGCTGGGTGATTCTTAGGGAATTTCTGACTTGCTCCGGTGACTTGCCCACCACCAACCAATCGTCCAGGTATGGAAGGACAGTCACTCCCTGTCTTCGAAGATATGCCACCACAGCTACTAGGCATTTTGTAAATACCCTTGGAACTGAGGAGAGGCCAAAGGGAAGAGTTGAAAATTGGTAATAACCCGAAGGGAGCCTAAATCCGAGATATTTTCTGTATGATTCCTTTATTGAGATGTGGAAATAGGCGTCTTTCAAATCCAGTGATGCCAGCCAGTCCCCTTTTTGGATTGTTGGCAATATCCGAGCCAAAGTTACCATTTTGAACTTAGTTTTTTTCAGATGCTTGTTTAAAGCTCTGAGATATAGTATTGGCCGCCACTCCTCACTTTTCTTTGTTGTTAGGAAGTATCTGGAGTAAAAACCTCTTCCTCGCAGGGTGGTAGGAACAGATTCCACTGCTTTGAGCTGTAACAATTTCTGAACCTCTGCTTCTAGTAGTGTTTTCTCTGCTAGAGGAGGTGAGCAGTATATTCTGGTCTTTTGTATTTAAAGAGATCTACCAGGCTAGCCTAAGGCACCACATATTTCGGTGCCTTATTGGAGAGAAATGCTGCATGTGAGTAGTTGCCCCAAAGGTTTCAAGTCTTGTAAAAGAAAAAAAACACTCATAAATTTATATCCACAGGGTCTCCTGTACTTTCTGGCATTTAGATTCACCTCCATGCCGCCCCTGCGCTCTGCCAACATTATAACGTGATGACAGAGACAGTGCAGGGACGTGCTACATTCTAACCCCAGTGAACCCCAGTGAGGACAAGATTTGAAATCCAGAGACAGACCCTGACCCACTACCTCCAGAACTCACTCGTCTGTGGTAATCCTTAGCCAAGCCTGGAGGAAGTGGGATAGTCTGCCTCTGACAGGGAGGGAGTAGGCAGCCTGAGCCTCAGTGATTTTGCTTCAATTGGGGCTGAGGTTGGGCCCCCTTCTACCCCTACCCCTAGAGTATCCCTGCTGTGGATACTGCTGGTACTGGAGCACAGCTATTGGCTGGAAAAAGGGTCTGGTCATAAAAGACCTTCCTCTGCCCCCCTTCCACAGGGCCTAGTGGATAAAGAGGCTCTCTCTTTAGCAGAGTTGCTTCTATAAGTGGCCTTATATGCATCCACTTTCTACCATGTAGGTAACAGTGGATTCTCTAAAAAAGGAATTTCCTTCTAAAGAAAAATCCAGAGCCTTGGATTGAGTATCGTGAGTAAGGTTCATGGCCCTCAGCCAAGAAAACCTTCTCTGTGCCACAGTGTTAGCCATCCATCTGGCTGCAGTGTCATTTGAATCAACTGCCATCTGGAACTGGTACTTAGTTGCCTCCAGTCCAAACCTGGCAGTTTCAGTCAAGTCTTCAGACAATGATGAGGGGGCTTTCATGGGCATATCCAGTACCTACTGCCACAGGGATTTTGATACTGGCCAGCATAAGCTTGAAAGGTAGCGTGTCTCATGGCAAAAGATGCTGACAAATAGCCTTTTTTGGCAATGCTGTCTATTTTTCTGGAGTCCTTGTCCAGAGGGTGGGAGGACAGGGAACTCTGGCTTTGTCACATGCTGCCTGCTGTAGAACACCTTGATGGTCTGGATGGGAGAAGAGGAAATCAGCTCCCTTCCTGTCGAACTGATATTTTTTATCTATTCTACTATCAATAGGAGGAACAGAATTAGGGGTCTGCATAAGTTTTATGGTGTCCTTCTTAAAAAAATGTATAAACTGGCAGAAGGAGAGCTTTTGTAGGTGATAAACCCATCATATTTAAGTACTCAGTTTTCTCCTCATCCTCAATCTGCTCTGTGGTAGCAATGTCCAGAGCATCTGCCATTCTCCTCACAAATGTAAAATGTGAGGAATACTCCTCGGACACCCCAGGGGGGAGAACCAAAGTCCTGTTCAGGGGACACCTCTGTGGGAACTGGTTCATCCACCTCAAAAGGATCATCCTCCTCCTCCTCAAAAAATTGCTCCTCTGGCAAGGAGGGCAACACAGCAATGCTAGCCTGGGGACCCGGCTGCTGGGGGTGATGTTTTGTAATGCCTGGATAATTTTAAAAGCCTGGGCTGTCTCTTGAGCTGAGGGCAAAGCAGGCACTTGTGCAGAAGTCCCTAGTTTAGCAGGAGAGGGGTCTGCATGTTTCACTTTCTTCAGTTTCTTTGAGGGACACAGGGAGTCAGTCAGTTCTCTACCTCTTTTTGACCCTTTTTCGCTCGTATCAGGGGCAGGGGAAGCAAACTTGTGGGTTCAGCCACAGCAGATTGATGTGTCGGCTGATCAGAGCCTGAGGGACCCCTAGGACATCTTTTATTGAGCCTTTCAAGGCATTTTTCCACGGTTTTATCCGGGAAAGTTTTACATATTTCACAATCTTGGTCCAGATGTTTGGATCCCAGACAAGCTACACATAAGGTGTGCTTGTCTGCCTTAGCAAACACATTTCCACACTTAAAACAATTCTTAAAACCGGGCTCTCCAGTTTTCTTTTTAGGTTTCTCTGACATAGTAATGCCAAAAGTGAAAAACACTAACTGCTAAATAAAAAGGCTAATGTGGTTGGTTCTGGAACTGATAGGAACCAGAGGAACCGAAGCGAGAAGAAGACAAATGAACTGGTTCAGTGGTTCTGTAACCGATAAAAAGCAGTTACAAAAACAGTAAATATACACAAAAACTGAACTAGTAAATATACAAAATCAAAGGTTCTTTAATCAGAGGACCCCGAAGAAAGTAAATAACTAACCCGGTTCCCTCACAGTTATACCGAACCGCGAGGAACCGGAAAAAATAACTAATTCAAACAATAAACAACATGTATACTGACAATTAGCAGAGGCAGTAAAAGAAATTAATTATACTTAAGTTTTTTATGGTTTTTGAATCTTCTTCACAGGAAAAAGCATGATGATAACTCCGAGCAACCAGACTTTCAGGCGGAGAGAAAAATCTGAAGAGGTTAGAACACTACAGTTTTTAGAGGCAGTATTTGAAAGATGCTCATGTGCAAAGAATTCTACTCATTTGCATGTGTTCCATCTCTCCAGGCAGTCCTACCCTCCAGGCTTACTGCATAAAGTTATTAATATCTTAAGCATCACTGGGGTTAGAAAGTAGCGTGTCCCTGCACTCTCCCTGTCGTCACGCCATAATGTTGGCAGAGCGCAGGGGTGGTGCGGAGGTGGATCTAAACACTAGGAAGTACAGGAGACCATGTGGATATAAATGTATGAGTGTTTTTTTTTCCTTTTACAAGACTTGAAACCTTTGGGGCAATTATTCACATGTAGCATTTCCCTCCAATAAGGCACCGGAATATGTGGTGCCTTAGGCTAGCCTGGTAGATACAAAAAGAGATTTTGTGTGAAGATCTTTAAATTAGGCTTAACGTGTGTGAAAAACTCCTAATGAGTTAGGTTGTTTTTCGTTTAGTTTTTTTTCTATGTAATACAATTACAGTGCATTACCAGCATTATTTACTTGCCAGGAATGTACTCGGAGCAAGTGAATGGGTAATTTGTGTTTTGGTGCAAACATACAAATATGGCACCATTTGTTATTTTTACTCTTGCATCTTTTCTTAATCTTTAACAAAGTAGACCTCGTTAAGCAGTCTAGGGACAGCATACAGGAATCTAGAGCAAACTGCTGCACAAAGGGCTGTGTGCTTGTACCAATTTGCATGAGGCACACAAGGAGATATATTCTAAACCTTGTGCCAGTGCTCTGGGCTGTGCAGAAGTTTCCAGTACACCTTCTGTGAGTGCAATGGAGGTCAAAGCCCTAAACCTGATCTAATTGCAAACCAGAGGTGTCACCACATATGCTAAACAGACCTACACCAGCAGTTTGATACAAACACAACAACAGCACTGAAGTGCTAAACTGCAATACTGGCACAAAAAATGCTAATGACCCTACTCAGCGTGCACGGTGCTACAAACCCCTTACCAAATAATTCTCTCATGACTTCTCTTTTATCATTACAAATTGATCCATGCATGCTGACTGTGGGTTGCATTCTCTCTTGTCTTTCTGATTGTGAGGGGTATGAAACTCCCCCCCCCCCAGTTTACTGACATTAGCTTCATGGTACCAAGTAGCACACTTCTGCTTCAACTCAATCCCAATAATGAGATCCCTGGCATCCAGAGGCACTCCTCCCTCTCCTGGTATGCATGGAAATTATCCCTGGTGTGCGCTGGTCCCCCCTCCTTCTCCCAGTACCCATGAAAACAACCTGTCATCCAGTGGTCCCCCATCCCTCTCCTGATACTTGTGAAAAGGATCTCTGGTGTCCAGTAGCCTCTCTCTTGCTCACAGCCCCAGAACTGCAATCCCTGGTGTCCGGTGGCACCCCTAATCCCATCTATCCTATGGCCCCAGTCCTGAGATGGCAGCAGGAACATAGTCTCCATTCACCTACCTAGCTTCCTACCATCTGAAGCACGCAAGCACTGTAGAGATGTACTTGTGAGACATTTATGAAAAATCACAGAGCTTCCATAACTTTTTACAGACATTCTGTAAGTATTATTACCATATACCTTCTCATACATATTTATGGTTCATGCATGTGTCAGACGAAATCTGGCCACTCAGATGAGTGGAGGGTATGTGCTGGCTGCTATCTTGGGACCATGGATGGGGTGGGGGTTGAGGGCTTGCAGGTGTAATGGACACCTAGGATTGGAGTTCATCAGTGCCAAAGGACAGCAAGGATTGGAGTTCTGGTTCTGGGAACAAGAGCAGAGATGGGACCACCAGACACCATGGTTAAAATTAATGAAATATGTAGAATCCTCACAAATGGCAGAATTTCATGCAGCCTAGTCTCCCTGGAGGCTGAATATATTTTTACTCTCTTCAAAGTACCCTGAGTGGTTGTAGCACACTCCCTGCAGCCAACCACCAGATCTATTTTCCTCACTTAAGAGACTGGTTGCCTCAGAGTACCTCCTCAATGTCAGTTGAAGAACACTGTATCTTTCTGAAACTTTTATTATTTTATTGAAGTTTAAGAAACTATGAACACAGTTTTGACTGTAAACTAAATTTTGGCACTGATCTCTGTCAGGCACGGTATTGGGACGAAGGCAGTGCAAACTGCACATGTGCAGTGATGCTTAGCCTCTGAAATGTGGTACAATATCCACCATTTTTAAAACTGATGTTTTTTTCATTCAAAACTGGCAATAATTGTTTTTAAAGCACTAAGTACTTGCAAATTTTCCATAGACCTACACACATGCAACATAAATGAAGGCGGAGGTAGAGCCACTTTTTTTATTTTTTATTTATTATGCTTTTTTTGGCTGCTCCGGACAATCATGTCATCCGCCCTGGTCACGGTGCCCCTTCACGCTTCCACCTTCTAGATCACCAGAGCTCTCCCAGTCACCCCTGGCTTGTCCCCCAGGGGTGGGGTGATGGCACTGTCGGGTTTACCAGTGCCGCGAAACTGTGACTGGTCAGGAGAGCCCGGCTAGGAGGCTAATTAAAGCCCGGGGCAGGACTTCCAGGAGACAGCCGGAGCAAGATTTTCTCCCCTTAACCTGAAGCAGGGATGTGCAATTGTAACCCCCCTGCAAATGGGGGTTCCCAAAAGACTTCCAGGAGCTTGCTTGAATGCTCCAAGCCTGAATGGTGTTTGGCATTTAAGCCATTTATCAGTGAGTGTTTTTAGAACCTCTGGTACTGTCTCTTTAAGAGCTGTCTGCTTGCAGACATAATTAGTTTGTATGGGGGACTGTATGTTTCTTTGATTGAGTACCACTCAAGCTGCTGCCAATTCACTCTATTTTTGCAGTCACTAGGAGTGCAAAGGAACCTATCCGAAAGATGTAACTGTTTGCCAGAAATCATTTACAGTAATAATGAAATTACAGTTTGTCTAACCTGCTTTCTTTTGCAGTCAGAACTGTGTTCTGCTAGTTCCCATTCTAGTTTGAACTGCTGAACTGGACCAATCAGTGTGGGGTAAGCTAGCTCTAAAATGGTGCCTTGACGAATCAGAACTTGGACTCATAATCTGAGCCAGCCACAAGAGGATTGTATGAGCAGTGACTCTGGGAGATGTAGTTTAGACTTCAGCACCTTTTTGACCAACAGCAGCAGTCTATTGTGAGTGACAGCCAATCCAGTCAAGAACTGGGAGGAACTCAAAGGAAGTGCCGGTTTTGTCGGTTGGAGTTTCAGTTGAGCTTTGGCAGTGAAGAAGGAAGGAGCCCTGTGCTTTTCAGTGTGCAGTTTTAGTCAAAAACGTGTGTAAGGCCCAGAGTTCCGGTCTGCAGCTTGTGTAACAGCTTGTTAGGACTGAACTGCCCTGTGAAAAGAATCAAAGGATCTCTGAAGAGTAGAAACCAGGCTCACCCTGTAGAAGACTGGAAGAATTGCTGAAAATTGCACTCGGTCTGTCAGGAACTGAATCTGCTGTGTGTTCTCCCGGTATTGTGCAGTAATTGCGATCGGGATACAGATGCAGCCTGCCTGGTATAGTGCTTCTTTTATATGGATGTGTGAAGAGGTTTGTGTACCTCAAGTGAGCCCTGCTGACACTGAAGGACCCTATCTTATTTGGAGGTCGTGGAGTACTAATTCAGGGTTGCTCCTGTTGAATTGCCACATTAAATCCAAATGGAATTACTGTACTGCTGACTGTTTAATTCTCCTTTTCTCTGTGTGAAAGGGCCCTACCAGCTGCCACGGTTTGGACTAGCCACTAGGGCTTGGGTACCCAGGGACAGTAACTGATAGGGATAGGCCTGTGCACAGAGCCATAGGTAGATTATTAGAGTGATAAGCTAATTAACCTGATTTCCCCTGTCCTTGTTATATCCCCAATAAATCAGAGCTGCTTGTTTCAGCAAAGTTATACTGCCTGAGGTATTTGTCTATGTTAAAGTACTGTACTGTGATTGTTGCACTGTATCTCATTTCACAGGAGGTCCCAGTGCGGAACCAGACCTGGGGTAAGTGTATACTGTGAAGGTAATTCTGATATATTGTGTGGGCCACTAGTGGGAAGAAAGGGGGTTGCAGTGTCCCAGAGGGCTGTGACCAGGATTAGTTTAACTATTGCAAACCCTGACCTCTGGGTGGAGGCACCGCCATTGGATCCAGGCCCCTCAACCTGTTAGTGGCAAATCAGGCAGGGGTAGTAGCCCCTGGGGCAGCGCCATCTAGGGTAACATCTTGAGGCTCACCGCTGGGATTGTGTGTCCTCTAGTGGCCATATTTACGAACCACTGTTAAGAAAAAATGGGTACCCGACAGAAGTGGCTGTGCACCGGCTGGTGGAGTGGTGTACTGGGAGGAATCGACCCCCAAATGCTATGCTTATCCTGGACATCCCCTGGGTATCAATCACGGACACTGTGCAGGAGTACTTTCCAAGGTGGAGGTTTACAAAACCCTGTGGTGGTGGGTCGGCATGCTAATCTGCTCACCCACACTTTCCTGGCCCTAGTAGAGTTTAAGGATCCCATAGATAGCTCCAAGTGCCACAGACCATTACCCCAGAGGGAGCCCTCACTGCTTGAGAGTGATAACTAAGGACATAAAGACCGGGGAATCAGCCCCACCACTATCTGAAACTTTTGAGGAGAAATTTGCTGAATGGTTGCTGGGAGAGGGGAAAACTGTGGAGGACTTGAAGAAACTATTCTTGCCACCTGGGGTGTTCCTCCCCAACACCCTCTCCTGCTCCAGTGCCCGTAATGGTGGCTGAACCATGCAGACTCTATTTCTGCACCTGCCATTAGTCACGACTTCCACCAGGTTGAGGATCTTCTCTGGCACCCTCCCCACCCCCCAAGGGGAGGATGACTGGGAGACCTGGATAGACTATGTTGCCCCCCAAGTGCTAGAATGGCAATGCTCGGAAGGTGAAAAGCGAAAGAGGGTTAGTGAGAGCCTCCGAGGTCCTGCCCTGGCTACCATCCGTGCTAAACGGGCCAGTAACCCTGAAGCGACTGCACAGGCCTATCTTGAGGCCTTGGAGAATGTGTATGGGAGCCCAGATTCTGATGAGGACCTATGGTGGAGAGTAAGAGATGCACAACAGTACCAAGGGGAGTTGTTGTCTGTGTATGTATCTCGGGGGAAAAATTGTTGCAAGAATGCCTCAGAAAAGGTAGTTTGCCAGCGATTGAACTGGACCGAACCAGGCTGGACAGGATCCTTAAGTCTGCCCCCTTCTCAGAACTGCTGTTGCTTCAGTTACGCCTGGCAGATCGACTGAATCCCCACCCTCCTATGATGAGTTAATGAGAGAAATTCGAGGAGTTGAGAAAGACGACCTCGGAGGGACCTGCACCAATAGCTGCGGCTACGAACCGAGTGACTGAGGGTGACCCATCAAGTGAAGTTCAGGGGCAGAGGTTGGCAGTCAATGAGTGCTCTGACAAGGAAAAAGATATGCCACAATGGGGCGAACTGTTGAGAGAGATCCGGAATTCAAAAACAGTCCCTTTATGAAGGCCACGCCTGCAAGTACGGGCCCTGACCTATATCCGACTGCATCTGCTATGGGGTGGGGTACCCACCCATGTATCTCCTGCTGATAACAGCTCCAACTCGATTCCTTGACCATGGAAGTGGAGAACTGACGAGATGTCTCCAAATGCTTATCACGCCAGAGACAGAGATGGCACCAAGGTTTCCAGTTAGTAATACCCGCCCTGGCTCCCAGTGTGGGCGCCACGGCCAGCTCAAACTCCAGAAAGTATGTTTTGCTATAATTGTGGGAAAGATGGGCACATGAAAAGGAATGCCAGTCCCCAAAAGACACTGACAAAGTTGCATATAGGCTACAAGGAGAGCTGCGGAGAAGAAATCAGTGGTTAAGAGGTGCGACATGATCCCAGTGAGGGCACCAAAATGCTAATTCACGTCCTTTGTGGCAAGGTCAATGCTCCAGGCCCCCACCACCGCCTCTCCAGACTGGTCCAGAATAGTGGGTCCCTCCATGGAGACCACTGTAAAGGTGAACGGAGTGTCTACAAGAGCTATATTAGACAGTGGCCCCAAGTGACAATTATGTTCCAAGATTGGTATCAGAAGCATTTGTCAGACGACCCTTACAACCATTAGAAGGACTGCATGTATGGGGTTAAGTGAGAAGGCTCTACCCCTATTCCGGTATATCCGAATTTGGCTGTCTTTCCCCACCTCCGTGGCTGGAGTGGCCGAACAAGTAGAGACCCTAGCCTTAGTGTGTCCCCCACTGGACTGTATGATGGTGTCCCTTTGTTGATTGGAACAAATGCTCATATGTTCGGAAGGCTGGCACAGTTGTGTTACAAAACAGGGGTCAAAGACTAGTAGAGCTTTAAGAGTTCGGCTTTAATTAAGAAGGCCTATGAGGCACAGAGAGATGCTGAAAAACAGAACCAGAGGAACCGGTCGGAATTGTATGGAAGAAGGATCCTGAGTCTCTGATCCTGGCGCCAAATGCCCAGTGTACCTTACAGGAGAGGTCCGTATCAGAAAGGATGTTAAGAATAAAATATTAATGTTGGATGCACCAGGCGATGGAAAATTGCCAGAGGGACTGCTGGTCAAGCCTAGTATTTTGCCCGCTAGAGCCCATGCTTATGCCAGAAGGGTAATGGTCCAAGTTCATAATGTGTCTGAAAGAGACATTCGAGTAAACAGAGGTTGCATCCTGCTAATGCATTGTGCAGACACTTAGTGCTACCCAGCAGCAAGAGTTCAAGGAGAATGATGAGTAACGCCTGACTTGTTTGATTTCGCGCCTCCCCTGCCAGCTGAATGGAAAGTGAAGATCAGTGAGAAGCTTGCCCAGAGAGACCAGGTGTTTTCTTTAAAGGAATGGGATGTAGGATGCGGCAAGGAGCTGGAGCACAATATTATCCGGCTGCATGACGAAAGACCATTTCGTGAGAGGTCTCACGCCTGGCACCTGCTGACATAGATGATGGAGACGGCATCTGCAAGAGATGTTAGCTGCTGGTGTAATACAAGAATCCAGAAGCCTTATGCTTCCCCCATTGTGGTAGTAGGAAAAAGAATGGAACAGTAAGGATGTGTGTGATTATCGCACCTTAAACCGGGCGGACTATCCCTGATCAGTACACAATGCCCCGCATTCAGGATGCTTTGGACTGCCTAAACGGGAGCAAGTGGTTCTCTGTGCTGGATCTCCGCAGTGGGTACTACTAGATCCCGATGGCCCCAGAGGACCAGTGAGAAGACGGCCTTTATCTGTCCGCTGGCTTCTATGAATTCATGAGGATGCCTCAAGGATTTCAGGTGCCCCAGCCACTTTTCAACGATTGATGGAGCGTGCAGTGGGGACATGAACTTACTAGAGTGCCTGGTATACCTAGATGATGTTATTGTGTTTGGCAGCTCACTGGAGGAACATGAGAGCAGATTATTTAAGGTATTGGACCGACTGGAGGACTTTGGCCTTAAACTGTCCATTGATAAGTGTCAATCTTTCAAACATCAGTAAAGTATGTGGGACACATAGTATCCACCGAGGAATAGAGACCGACCCAAGTAAAGTTGAGGCCTTGACCACCTGGCCACAGCCCAAAAATCTAAAAGAACTGCAAAGATTCCTGGGATTCTGTGGTTATTATCGGCTTCATCAAGGACTATTCAAAGAGTGATCCGCCTTTACTTAACCTTACTCAAGGGTATCCCCAACCCACAAAAATACCAAAAGTCAGCGTCCCTCAAGACTGAAAGAGTGTATTTTCATCCGAGTGAAGTATTTGGGGCCGCTGGACTCCTGATTGTGAGACTGCTTTTCATGAGATCATATATCAACTTACCCATGCTCCAGTGCTGGCCTATGCCGATCCAAGAAAACCTTACGTCCTGCACACTGATGCTAGCTTGCAAGGGTTGGGGGCTGTGTTGTACCAAGAGCACGAGAATGGCCTGAGACCAGTGGCCTTTGCCAGTAGAAGCCTGACCCCATCCGAAAAGAACTATCCTGTACATAAGTTAGAGTTCCTAGCTTTGAAGTGGGCTATTGTTGACCAATTCCATGAGTACTTGTATGGGGCTAAAATACTAGTAAAACTGACAATAATCCTTTGACCTATGTGCAGACCTCAGCTAAGTTGGATGCCACTGTGCATAGGTGGCTTTCTGCATTATCTACATATGACTATGCTCTCAAATACCGAGCAGGTCTGAACCACATAGATGCTGATGCTCTCTCCGGAGGCCTGTTCCCCAGAATGATTGGGTCCGATTGGCAGAACCTGACATTCGGGCACTCTGCCGAAGTTTGACAGGAGGAACAAATGTCCACGGACGCAGTGGACTGCATGGTGGATTGCTTGGGAGCCTCTGAGAATTGCATACCTGCTGCTTATTGCCACTTTTCTGCAATAGACATTGGTGCACTGCCTCAGCTGGACAATGATAGTATTCGGGCGGCTCAATCCGCGATCCCATGATCAAAGCAGCTTTAGAAGCCCTCTATGCAGGAAAAGATGTGTCCAAATTACGCCCACTGATTTGAGAACTGCACTGTTATACAAAGAAGGTCCTAAGTTGAAACTGATCAATAAACTGTTATACAGAGAAACAGTAGACAGAGGGGACAAGTAGACAAACAACAACTAGTGCTGCCCACTGCCTTCGAGACTCAGTACTGAGGTCCTTGCACAACCACATGGGGCACCTTGGTATAGACAGAACACTTGACTTGGTGAGATCCAGATTCTATTGGCCTAAGATGGGGCTGATGTGGAGCAACACATTCGAACTTGTAGTCGCTGCTTACAGAGGAAAGCTTTGCCCCAGAGGGCTGCCCCTTGTTAACATCACCACCAGTGCACCCATGGAGCTGGTCTGTATTGATTTTCTGAGTTTGGAGTCAGATCAAAGAAATATCAGTAATGTGCTGGTGGTCACTGACCATTTCACGAGATATGCCCAAGCTTTCCCCACCAAAGACCAGAAAGCATCCACTGTGGCCAAAGTACTTGTAGAAAACTTTTTGTTCATTATGGGCTCCACAAAGAATCCATTCTGATCAAGGAGAGACTTTGAGAGTCGCCTGATCAAAGAGATGCTTTTCTGTGGGGAGTGCGAAGTCCAGAACCACTCTTACCACCCCAGGGGACCCACAGCCTGAACGTTTCAACCGCACTTTGCTAGATATGCTAGGCACCCTGCACCCAAAGGACAAGCCTAGATGGAGCCAACAAATTAGCACCCTGGTACATGCTTATAACTGCACCAAAAGTGATGCCACTGGATTCTCCCCTACTGCCTGATGTTTGGAAGAGAAGCTCGACTACCAGTAGATGTGTGTTTTGGGGTCTCTCCTGATGGGGTTCAAGCTGACAACTATTTACAGTATGTGCAAAAGTTAAAGGCCCAGCTAACTCATATGCACTAACTGGCTCAAACCATGGCTGCCAAAAGAAATCTGGCCAACAAAGAAAGGTATGATAAAAGGTGAAAGCACAGGAACTCCAGGAGGGAGATCGGTATTGCTAAGAAATCTGGGACTGCATGGCAAGCACAAGATTGCTGACAGATGGCACCATCTCCCTCACATTGTAGTGGGCAAACTAGATGATCTGCCAGTACAAAGTAAGGCCTGAGAATAATTCAAAAGATGTAAAAACAATGCATAGAAATCATTTACTGCCCATTGGACAAATCTTAATTGAGTCTGAGCCCTAGAAGATGCCCTCTGGACCAGTGACTAGAGCTGCTGCTAAGAAAAGATCAAGAAAGTCTGCACCTACAGAAGCAAAGTTAAAGTGTTCCCCTCCACAAGTCCCAGTTGAGCATGACTGTCAGTCCATATCGGAAGAAAGTGAGAGTGACTTTGAATACTATCCTTCTTACTAACTGAGTCAATTGTTTCGGGCAATCCCTAGTCAATACTGGAGATGAAGCTGGGCCTTCTGGACTGTCTAAGCCCCCAGCTTCATCCCTGGAGCCAATGCTCCCAGAAAGTGAAGTGCAAAGCATCAGATCAGATGAAATGGAATCATTGTGCATGGTTGAACTGTTTGAGCTTTCAGGGGAGGAAAATGATAGATTGGGGCAGACTGGTGATACACGCGAACAAGAAGAGTATTTTGAGTGCCCTGACAGTCCACTGCCAGTGTCCGAAAGCGCTCCATGTGAGCCAAATGTTGTGGACTCAGAAACTGTAACTCCTGGAGCTGAAAGTGCCCCAAGTTCTAGCCTCTACCCCATGGAGACTCCTGACAAGTGAGGACAATGCTGAAAATGAGGCTCAGAGTGCAGAGACTATAACAGTTCCTCCTAGAAAGACTGGTCGAGCTGTAAAGCCTGTGGTGCACCTCAGTTATGATTCACTTGGGAGGCCTGTGGACTTGCCTCTCAATGTTGTCCATAAAGGAGTGTATGTGTCCCCGAGCTCATTGCCCAAACTGAGCATCAGTGCTAACTCCAAGTTACTTGTGTTGCCCTCTAAGTATGGTGCCCTTGCCCCATCCAGCCCCAAGGTAACTGATAGGAAGGGCCCCTCTTCAGGTTTCATGTACAAGAGGTAATAACTTGAGTTATGGCACAATGTGTATGTAATACTGTGTAAAGAGTGACGTACTGCAATGTTTCAGAAATGTGTTCTTGGTAAAATGATATATTGACTGATGATTACATGTGCGAGCCTAATGCAAATGTATATGGTTGCAGTTGAAACTTATGGGGGTACTTGCTTGACGCGGACGTCAAGCTTTCCCAGGCCAGGAAGGGTGTAACCCCCTCTGCAAATGGGGGTTCCCAAAAGACTTCCAGGAGCTTGCTTGAATGCTCCAAGCCTGAATGGTGTTTGGCATTTAAGCCATTTATCAGTGAGTGTTTTTAGAACCTCTGGTACTGTCTCTTTAAGAGCTGTCTGCTTGCAGACATAATTATTTGTATGGGGGACTGTATGTTTCTTTGATTGAGTACCACTCAAGCTGCTGCCAATTCACTCTATTTTTGCAGTCACTAGGAGTGCAAAGGGAACCTATCTGAAAGATGTAACTGTTTGCCAGAAATCATTTACAGTAATAATGAAATTACAGTTTGTCTAACCTGCTTTCTTTTGCAGTCAGAACTGTGTCTGCTAGTTCCCCATTCTAGTTTGAACTGCTGAACTGGACCAATCAGTGTGGGGTAAGCTAGCTCTAAAATGGTGCCTTGGACGAATCAGAACTTGGACTCATAATCTGAGCCAGCCACAAGAGGATTGTATGAGCAGTGACTCTGGGAGATGTAGTTTAGACTTCAGCACCTTTTGGACCAACAGCAGCAGTCTATTGTGAGTGACAGCCAATCCAGTCAAGAACTGGGAGGAACTCAAAGGAAGTGCCCGGTTTTGTCGGTTGGAGTTTCAGTTGAGCTTTGGCAGTGAAGAAGGAAGGAGCCCTGTGCTTTTCAGTGTGCAGTTTTAGTCAAAAACGTGTAAGGCCCCAGAGTTCCGGTCTGCAGCTTGTGTAACAGCTTGTTAGGACTGAATCCGTCCTGTGAAAAGAATCAAAGGATCTCTGAAGAGTAGAAACCAGGCTCACCCTGTAGAAGACTGGAAGAATTGCTGAAAATTGCACTCGGTCTGTCAGGAACTGAATCTGCTGTGTGTTCTCCCGGTATTGTGCAGTAATTGCGATCGGGATACAGATGCAGCCTGCCTGGTATAGTGCTTTCTTTTATATGGATGTGTGAAGAGGTTTGTGTACCTCAAGTGAGCCCTACTGACATTGAAGGACCCTATCTTATTTGGAGGTCGTGAGTACTAATTCAGGGTTGCTCCTGTTGAATTGCCACATTAAATCCAAATGGAATTACTGTACTGCTGACTGTTTAATTCTCCTTTCTCTGTGTGAAAGGGCCCTACCAGCTGCCACGGTTTGGACTAGCCACTAGGGCTTGGGTACCCAGGGACAGTAACTGATAGGGATAGGCCTGTGCACAGAGCCATAGGTAGATTATTAGAGTGATAAGCTAATTAACCTGATTTCCCCTGTCCTTGTTATATCCCCTAAATAAATCAGAGCTGCTTGTTTCAGCAAAGTTATACTGCCTGAGGTATTTGTCTATGTTAAAGTACTGTACTGTGATTGTTGCACTGTATCTCATTTCACAGGAGGTCCCAGTGCGGAACCAGACCTGGGGTAAGTGTATACTGTGAAGGTAATTCTGATATATTGTATGGGCCACTAGTGGGAAGAAAGGGGGGTTGCAGTGTCCCAGAGGGCTGTGACCAAGTTAGTTTAACTATTGCAAACCCTGACCTCTGGGTGGAGGCACCCGCCATTGGATCCAGGCCCCTCAACCTGTTAGTGGCAAATCAGGCAGGGGTAGTAGCCCCTGGGGCAGCGCCATCTAGGGGTAACACAATGATGGCCAGCGCCCGCCCCGCCACAGAGAGAAACTGGTGTCGGTGCAATGTGACGAACCCAGCCTCCGTCAGGTGTCACTTCTGCACTGAACGCACACAACAATCCCCCTCCCCCCGGAGAAGGAGAGCAGTCTAGAGGATGCTCAATCCTTCTCCCTCCAGCCTGCCCTCCGAAGATCTGGATCCGTTCCCGAACCCAGGTCGCCGGCATCGCAAGCAGAAATCCAACTGCTGCCCCGGCAGGCTAGAGCCAAGTTTTAAAAAAATTTGAGGCCTGTAGTAAGCAGCACCATAGAGACTGCAGAGTACACACAAAAATGCTGTACATAATACAGTCAAAATCAAAACTATGGGGGTTAAAAAATGTATATCATTGCATTGAGGCAAACACAAAGGCAACAGAACAGTACCCTGGCACTTCACACTCAAAACAGACACCCATCAGGAGGTGTGGCTAATACCTCGCATTTGTTGTTGTATACCCCCAACTTTTTTTTATATTGTTTTTTGTCCTGTTCCCCAGCCATCATCTCTGGTATATGTCCTGTAATCAGGGATATACCCTGTTGAGGTGGTCTGCCATTATTTGGATGGCTGTTTTTCTTCTTTTTTCCTTGGTCCCTCTCTCCACTCTTCGATGTGGGCCATGCTTCAGTGGCTTTGTACGCTCCCAGTGTCCTTGCAGCAGGAACAGGTTCCCTGGCCCAGCTGTAGGAGTCACTATGGCACCGGAACTTGCCATCAACCCACTCCAACTAAGGAACGCGGCCACGTGGCAGCTACCTCATCCTGGCTTGCCTACCAAATCAGCAACACAAGCTTTTTCCTAAATTTGGGTTTCTGCATGGCAGCACAACATGCTGCTTCAGGGTTATGGGGACAGCCTATATATATATACACCCCAGACTTAAAGGGCTAGTCTCCGATAACTAGCACAAGCCCTTTAAGTCTGGATTTGCCTGAATGCAATTTTTGACACCTTCACAGCTGTGCTCTTTGCCTGTAGCTTGTAGCAGTGGCAGGGGCTCCCATTAGTGAGCAGATGGTTTGTGTCTCAGCTAAAGAGGACATGCACTAATTTTGCTTAAAATGTTTGGGTCCAGAGTAAGATTCTGAAAATTGCTCATTGTAAATGTTTTTGTAGTAAAACTGTTGAAGAGGAAAGGTCTGTATGCTCTAGCAAAAACCTCAGTCACATATCCTGTGAATCCACCACTCCCCGATGGAAACATGAAGTGCAGAATGCATGCAAACATTCAAAAGGCAAGCTACCCAGAGAACCATCTGATCATGTGGACAACGCTGCTTGTAGCAACATGCCAAAATGCCCAAAGTCCCATCTGATCATGTGGGCACACCCCAGAGGAAGAGGTTTGTACCTCAAAGTGGCGGGGCTCATCTTGTGATGATCTGCAGTACTGTGCACTTTATTATTTTGTATGATGCACTGAGCACTTCAGCAAAATAAAATCAGTTTTCCAATTTTGAAAGCGTGATTGTCCAGTGTAACCTTTGATCATGTAGTAACTGATGACAGTAAAACAACCAAGCAGTGCAGAGACTGCTCTGACAGTGGCAAAAAGGCTTCTACAAGTGAACAACTGCACGGGGATACCAAGAGGAAGCTCTCTGACAAAGATTAAAAGCAAAACGCATGTCAAGCAGAAAGCATCTGCACAGAAAAGAAGCCACAAAGGAAAGACACAGACTGTCCCTCCCCCACAAAAATATTGATGGGGTGGAAACTTCCATTCCTGATAAAGTGTCATCTTCAATTTGGGACATAAAGCAGCTGTGACCATTTTTAAACCCATTAAAAACAAAGAGCAGCCACTTTCTGAAGCAGACTCAAGACTTGGTATGCCCTTTCAGGTGGACAGAGGACGAGTCTGATAAAGAGAGGAAATTGATATAGTCATACAATAATGATAGAGAGGACAATGGTTCAGATATACAACCCCTTGAAGACTATACGTCTTATCAGTATTTCTAAGACATGATAGAAATTCTCAATTTAAACAGAAGCTGAAGTTGTTGAGGAAGAAGCTCAGTTTGTGGGTATGTTGGGACTTGGTTCTAATTAACAGAGTGTCATCCCCATACTCCATACGTAAGGCTTTTAAAAAGAAAACTGAAAAGCATTTTTTTTAAACCAAGGTTCTGCACAGAGTATTGACAAAATGGTCAAAAAGATATGTTGTTCCAAAAAGAAGGTTCTGAGTTTGTTTTCACACATCATAACCCAGAAGATTAATACAAGAGGGCTGCATATGAAAAAGTATGTTTTAGCACACAGCCACAGACAAAGACTTAAAAAGGCACGGCACCTTACGCCAAGTAACATCAATAAGCGCAAGCACTTCCTTGCCCATTGTGACTGGTTCCAAATATACACTGCCTCAGCATCGATGCTGCGCTCAGCTATTTCTCCAGCTGCTTCACCCAAGCCTGTGACGCCTCTGCCCCACAAAAAAAGACCCACATAAAAATACACAATGCCCCATGGATTACCTCATCCCTCCTCGCCGTGCTGAAGAAAAGAGATGACTGCTGGCACAAAGCCATAAACTCTAATTGCCCAACTGACATGCAGGTGCATCGGGCGGAATGCAACAAATGCACCTGGGCCATTCGTAATGCAAAAGCAGAATATTACAAATCCACGCTAACTGCCACCTTGGGTTCATCCTGCAAATTCTGGGACAACATCAAGCAACTTAATGGTAAAACCCAGGCTCCTCCCAGCTCTATTACAGTGATACTATTGCCACAGACACACAGTGTATAGCAGACAGACTCAATGAAACTTTCATGGACCTCAGCTCAATGCTCCCAAATAGTTTCTTCAATCTGATCCCAAGCTCCCAGCCACCCACCCTCACTCGCCCCCACCTGCGGACAATAACCACTCAAGAAGCCAAACCATACCTCACCAAAGCTCTCAGTGTGTCCAGCCACCTAAATGACCCTTGGACATAAGGCTCCTTCGCCTGGCCTTGGACGTACTGCTGCCCCCCACTAACTGGCCTGATCAATCCGTCCCTCTGCCTAGGACAGTTCCCAAGTGACTGGAAGACTGCCATCATTACTCCCATTCACAAAGGCAGGGACAACTTAACCCCTGGAAATTTCAGGCCAATCTCTAGTCTACCACCCCCAAAGCCCTAGAAAAGGTAGTGGCCGATCAACTACCTTGCAACACACAACCTACTCTGTAAGGAGCGGCATGGCTTCTGTCATGGCCACAGCACCACCACCACGGCGCTACTTGAATTCTCCACTTTTCTGCATGATGTGCTTGACAAAGGCCATCTAGCTGGGACGATACATATATAGATCTTTCAAAGGCTTTCGACACGGTAAACCATCCCCTCCTCCTCGACTCCCTTTAAAAACTGGGGTTTTCACAGGGCCCCCTAGCTTGGTTCACAAGCTATCTATCCTCCAGAAAACAATGCATCAAGATTGACTCCGCAATCTCCCAATCTCACCCCATCTGGTCTGGGGTCCCTCAGGGTTCCATCCTGGGTCCTCTCCTTTTTAGTTTATTTCTCAATATACTCCGAAATGCATGCAAGAGCAAAATTTTGCTTTGTGCAGATGATGCCATTCTCTGTGCCACCCACTCCGATCCCACCAGACTGCAGACCACCCTCCAACACTCTTTCAGCCAGGCAAAATGCTGGCTGAAAGACTGCTGGACCATCAACAAAGCCTGCAGGCTCCTGTCTGGTGCAGGCCATCTATCCCATTCCTGCACCCTCTACTCCCTCACACAAATATTCAGTTTTGATGAAAGACTTCTTTACCAGTCTTGCCTAATGGCCAAGAAGACACTACTGGGTCCCACCCCACCAGGAGTTGCTGCCTCCCTCCACTCCCCCAACCTCGACTGTCCCCACTCACTGCTCAAAGAGGCACACCCTCACAGTCCCAAGGGTAAAGACCTCCCTGGCTCAAAGAGCCTTTGCCTACAGGACCTCTGCCTGGTTTAATTCCCTCCCCATGACTGTCTCCAGCCTCCTTAAAATAGGGGCCTTCAAAATTGCCCTCAGGAAGCACGTACTTGAGATCTGCACCTGCTAATGCCCGCAGCGGTGAGATACTAACTATTGCTCTGCCACAGACCTTTCTCTGACCCATTCCTGTAAGAATTTCAACCAGACAGAGTCCCAAGACTGCACTGAATCCAACACTCCTCACTAAATCCACTGTACAACTCCCTCAAACAACCTCAAATTGCCATCCATTATCTCTCTTTTAAAGCTAGCTGGCAGAAGCTTTAGCGCCGCATAGGCCATAGGGAGAACTTCTGAATACCAACTGTCTGTATGCCTCAACTGCCACCTATTATAATCGCGTGCGCTACCACTGCTTGTACTCCTCTGTATTCTCGCCTCACCCTAGAAACCTGTAATTGAAACTGAGAAAAGAAATTGATTATATATCTTTTTATAACTGTAATTGTAACGCTGTTGAGTGTTTATGTCCTGCGCTTATCTAATCATACCTAAATGTACTTCTGTTATGACATGGAGCCTTTGAACATAAGTCCCTGACTCAAACGGTTGTAATTCCGATTTCTTCAATAAATAAAATAAATAAATAAGCATTGATCTTTTGAGTAAAAAGAGCTACTCTTCTTCAACCTTGCTCCTGAGACAGGGTGTAATTTTAAATTACTTTGTTCACTACCAGCAGACATTTAAGCAATAATGCCCGACAGGGTGTGTGTGTTGCTGGGAAAACGTCACGCCTCAGGAGACTGGGCCCAAGGCCGCAGGCTGAGTGCGTCCAAAGACTGAGGCGTGACGTTATCCCAAACAACACACACCCTGGAGGGCATTATTGCTATTATACAATGGCTCGTTGTTATACAGAATAACAAAAAATAATTGTAAAGATGTTTTTGTGTGGAAAAATATGTTTCATCTTCTTTTAAAAAACAAAAAATCAATAAAAAGCTCCATAAAACAATCAATAAAAAGCTCCATAAAACTATCAATAAAAAACGCCATAAAACAATCAATAAAAAGCTCCATAAAACAATCAATAAAAAGCTCCATAAAACAATCAATAAAAAGCTCCATAAAATGCTCATCTACATGAGTTCACAGTGAGGCTGAGACTAGACCTGTGATGTTGTATTGGGATAACATCACGGGTCCAGCCCAAGATTGACCAATCAGAGTCCAGGATTTTTTCTTACCATTGTATAATATGGAATACCATTATGCTGTTATGTGACAATCTGACAAACCAATAAAAGGACAACCAGCTCACAAGTGAAACCTGCTTTGGATACAGCCAAGAACTAGTTTCACATGGCAACTGACATTTAATGATACCACTTCCAGAGTAGTAGTCAACTCAGTAGCCACACAATTATATGCTTGGTAGAGGACTACAGGATTGTTTGCTGACATGCAACAAAAAGGCAATAAAGTCCCTACTGAAGTTACTTCCCTGTTTGGATATCAAGCTGAAGGGTGTATGAACAAAATGGATGAAAACAAAACAACTGTTAAAAATCTTATCCAGAGGGAGAACAGACCAGGATTTAATTACAGGTCACACTGAACGGGAGGTATGCGATGGGGCAAATACGGTAGGCAGCTCTTCCTACATGAATATACTGCTCCTAAAGGTATTCATAAAGGAAGATGCAGAGAAACAGAATTTGTCGGCAGATAAGGACTGTTTGGTCCACCCAGTCTGCCCATTTAACACTACCTACGGTAACCCCACAGACCCTACTTGATCTCCTTTCCCCCACCTCTCATTCCTTTCCCTTAAGATTCTCTTAGGCCTATCCCAAGCTGTCTTGCACCCTTCCACTATTTACTCTTCAACTATCTTAGCTAGTAAGCTGTTTCAGGCATCTACCACTCTTTCTGTGAAGCAGAACTTTCTTACAGTTTTCCTTAATTTATCCCCCTCCAGCTTCATATCATGCCCCTTGTTTTTAAGCACATTTTCTTCTTAAATATACTTGCTTCATGTACTTTATTTTCCCCTTAAGATTATTTATATGCATCTGTCATATTTCCTCCTCCCTCCTCTCTTCCAGGGTGTACATACTGAGTTCCAACAGCATAGCCTCAAAAAGTCTTTTCCTAAACACCCCTCATCATTTTAGTTGTCCTGCTTTGGACTGCCTCTGCTCTGTCTATGTCACTTCATATATGTGGTCTCCAGAACTGTACATAATATTCTTGAAGAGGGGCAAGAGCTCAAATAGCATCTAACCCTCCAGCCCAGGTTACAATTAATTCCTAACAATCATGTCAAAGCCACCACTGAACCACTGACAGTAGGGTGCCATCTCTCTTATTATCTCAAGCAGTTGGGGGAAAAAATTCACACAGATCAATGGGTGCTGCGAGATAATAAGAGGCATCATCAGCCTTCAGTATGAAATTTCAAAAACTAAAAAATCTAAGATCATCTCAACTGCCCAAGCAAAACGCACTACTGGAATTATTAAAACAACAAAAGTCAAGCATTCACCACCTCGAATGAACGAACACCAAGCATCAAGACATGGTTATGATGTCATTTCTTAAAAGTGACAGTCACACAACATAAACAGGCAGCCTACTGGAATTAGAAATAAAACGACTGTTAGAGACAACTGCAGTAGAAAAGGTACCTACTTTTCAGTTGTGAACATATCCTTTTCAAGGTATGTTCTAACTCAAAAGAAAAGCAGCGTGGCAGCCTATTCCAGACCTCAAATATCTCCATTGTTACAGATAGGGATTGGCTGTGTGTATGTGATATAAAGAATGAATAATTTCACATTCAAATAAACCTATTCACATGAAGTATTTAAGATTCAGAGTGAGAACAAAATGGTTTTAATTAGGCGTAATGCCCTCTGAAATTACTATGACTCCAAGGGTATTCACAAAATGCCCATTAGCAGACCAGCAGTACTACATATGAGAAAATACAGGTTACTCACCCATAATCATAGTTCTAAGAACAGTATTCAATTTGCATCTACACATAGGCAGTTCTCCCTGGAGACAGCAGAGTCATCTGAACATCTTCAAGCTAAGTTCTTCCCACCACCTAGGTAGTATATCTTTTGGCTCTACCCTACAACATCAGATCTTTGTGTGATGGAAGCAGGGATCTGGGTACCACATTGCCAGGGGAGATCGGGTGAGTGGTGTGAATGTGAACTGAAAACCTCTCTTAAAACTAAAGTTAACATATATTTCTAATGGTTTGTATTGAGTTCACTATGCACATATAGGCAGACTCTTAGCAGTCCTCTGGAAGGAAAAAGCAAGGCATGCACCCCTATTTGGCTAATACAGACTAAAGGACAGAGGTCCCAGAAGCAGCATCCCAATGATTCACTAAACTGATGCTGTAATGGGACATGAAGGTATGTGCTTTATTCCAGGTTGCAGCCCTGCATGTCTCAACAATGGGGATATCCCTGAAAGCAGCCACTGAGCAGCGGTGTGTCTGGTGAAATGAGCCCTAAACCCCTTGGGTGACTCCCTACCAGCCAAAATATAGCAGGGGTCAATGCAGGATGTAATCCACCCAGCAATCATCTGCCTAGCTGTCGGTCAGCCTGGAGCAGCTTCAGCGAAGGTGACAAACTGAAGGCAAGCCTCTCAATGAACCTCTGCAGAGAGCTTTTTGTAACAAGAGAGTGCTCTCTGTGGATCCAAAGAATGGAGCCTGTGACCAACATCCAATGTTGCATTTAGTAAGTAAACAGGGAGGTTAATCACCTGATCTAGGTAAAACTCTGACACAATCTTTGGAAGGAACTTCATGTTGTGGCGAAGGACCACCTTGTCCTTATGGAAGAACAATCAAGGAGACTCCATCGAAAGCACCTGGAGCTCACTGATCCTTCTGGCTGATGTAAAAGCCATTGACAAGGCAATCTTCCATGACAAGTGCGACATCTCACACTTATACACAGGCTAAAATGGGTTTCCCATGACCATAGCCAGCACCAGCAGTAGGTCCCACAGAGGTGGTGGTTTGTGCACCGGAGGGGACAGGTGATCCGAGCCTTTGAAAAGGCACGCAACCACTTACTCCTGCACCACTGTCGGCATACCAGTAAGTGCCCCATATGCAGAGATGGCTGACAGATGTTAAGGGTGTTGCTCACAGTCCTGATTGAGAGAGACAGACAGAAGAGAGGTAGCTGAGAACAGTCGCTACTGGGCAGGCAAGGGGATCAAGCTCCTTGCCATGGCAACAGATCGAGAAACTCTTACACTCAAATGCATAGCATTTACCAGTCAACTTCTTATGGGATGCCTCCAACACATAGAGAATGTGTTCCAAAAGGCCTAGAGCCTGGACCTCTAACTGTTCAGGAACCAGGCTGAGAGGTGCAGGGACTGAAGGTCCTGGTGTAGGACCATTCCCCTGTAGTCTTGCCAGCAGGTCAGGGAGGCAAGACAACCTCCACATGACCCGCTGCTCAGGCTGAGGAGATCTAGGTACCAGAACTGTCTCGGCCAGTCTGGAGCTATCAGGATTATCTGTGCCTTGTCCTTCCAGGCCTTGATCACCACCATGTGAACCAAAGGGAAGGTAGAGAAGGCATACAGGAGGCCTGGGATCCATGGTTTCGATAAGATATCCCCCTGCAGTGTCCCAGAATGAGAAGGCAGGCATAAAACCGTTAAAATCATAAAAATAGTTTTCTGTTCTCCCATGAGGCAAACAGATCCACTACAGGAGTGCCCCACACTGGGAGAACAGGTGGTCTATCACCTCCTGATTCTGGGACCACTCATGCAACATCTCTTTGACCCGGCTGAGAGCATCTGCCAGCTGGTTGTTCTCTTCCATGATATGGAATGTCAGGAGATCCACCTAAAGGCTGCACATGAGGTTCCAAGTACAGAGAGTCTCCTGAGACAAAAGAAAGGAATGTATCCTGCCCTGCTTATTCAGGTAGAACATGGTGGTCATGTTGTCTGTCTGGACCAGAACGACCTGACCCTGAATCAGCAGAAAAAATTCTGTTGGTGCCAGACCCAGAGCTCCAACAGATTCATATGGTATCAGGACACACAGGCTGACCAGAACCCATGGGTTCTGTGGTCTCCCAACTGAGCTCCCAACCCCACCAGAAATGCGTTTGTCATGTGCCTCACACACTGTTATGGGCAGACTAACAGGATTCCCTCCTCCAGATTCTGCGGACACAGCCACCACTGGATGGCATCCAACATCAGCTAGGACACCAAGACCAGCTGGTCCAGATGAAGTAGACAGTGGGCCCACTGCCTGCCCAACTCCCACTGCAGGGGGCACATTCTCCAGGGGACCCAACAGACCCCACTGGAAGAAGTCACCATCAGCCCCAGCAGCTGAAGGAAGACATGGACAGGGCATCAGCATTCATCCTGAAATGATAGGGGAAAAAGTCAAATGCCCTCTCCACAAGGAAGTGGACCTTGGCCTGCAGGGAGTCAATTTCTACCCCAATGTGTCTGATTATGTTATAGAGGACCAGCACAGACTTGGCCAGGTTAACCAGAAGGCCCAAGTCCTGACAGGTTTGAGGGCTAGATCCCTGGACCGCTCCATGGCCTCTTTGGATGGCCCGGCTAGCAGCCAGTCACTCAGGCAGGGATATACTGTACCATAAAGAAGACTGCCACCACTGCCATGCACTTGGTGAAGACCATCAGTGCAGAGGAGGGGCCAAAACTGAATACCTGGAACTGATAGAGCATCTCCTTGCATGGAACCGAAGGTACTGGCAAAGGGACGGATGGACTAGGTTGAGGTATAATGTGTCCTAGATGTCCAGGGAGTAGAACCACATGTCCTGCTCCAGAGATGATATGACCTGATTCAGCAGAATTATCTGGAATTTGTGCTTCTGCATGAACTTGTTCAGATTGTGCAAGTCCAGTACAGGGTGTCAGCTCCCTATTAGTTTCAGAACCAGATAAGTACCTGGACACATATGCCTGAGTGTCCAGGGTGTTGGGACATGAGCTATCCCCCCATGCTCTAAGAACTGAGCTATGTTAGCCATCGGCACAGAAAAAGTGTCCTTCAGCACCCTGCACTCACGAAGAGCATGGCATTAGTAAGGCAAGAAAGCCTCAAAGTCCAGAAGCAACCCTTTGCCCGCAACTTCTAAAACCCAGCTATCCAAGGTAATAGTGGACCATTGTGGAAGGATGCTGGGCAACTAATCCCCAACTGAGAGATGGAACAAGGATTGGCTAGGAGAAGGAATGACTACAACCTGTTATTTAGCAGCCTTGAGCTTGAGGGACGGGCTCTATGGCTGTTTTTTGAAGAAGAGCCTGAATTTCCTCCCAAACTAGAGACAGGTGGGAGGGAGGATAAGTGGAGTTTACCGGAGACTTTCTGGAGGCCACTCTAGAAACTCCAGAGTGTGGCCATGCTCTATGATCTCAAGCACCAAGTTGTCCGTGGTCACCCTTTCAACCTTTCTAAGTGGAGGGAAAACTGACCCTTGACCACCTCTCTTGGATCCTCAGATGGGGGGGGTGTCATCTAAGGAGTCAGGAGGTGGGGAGGGCACAGGAAGGAGGGTCGTGAGGGCCCTGGCCATGGCAGCAGCAGGGTTCGCTGTGGCCTTACGTTTGTGCTGACCCTTGACAGGCTGGTTCAGAGATTGCTTATGGGAGAACTTGCGAAAGGACTGACGTTGGCCTGCTCTAGGCTGAGTGTCATGGAGTAAATGGATCGATTTGAGGGCCCGCCCTGACTCCTGTAGGGCGGAAATTGTCACAAACGCACTCCGCAGGTCAGGCCCTCTGCTACCACAGTGCCAACCTCAGAGCGCAATAGTGTGAACAGGTAACAGACAGAGTAACTCTCCTGGCTGCTTTTGGGTCCAAATCACTTTTAGTCTCAAGTTCTGGGGGATTCAAACTGTGAACCTATACTAGCGTACCCAAATGTACAGGCTCAGATAATATTCTCTTTGGGGGATGCAAATATATCTTTCGCCTAAGGGCACCTAACCAAGTATCCAAAATGAACCCTTTAAACCCTATAAGAGACATTAGGTATATTCTTACCTTTTCCCAGTTCAGTAACACCATCAGGCCCATCAAACAGCTGTCAGACTTAAGCACGTATACACCACATGCAAAAGGAACTTGGAAGATGCACCCAGGCAGTATCATAAGAAAATGTGGTTTACTAAAAATTGTAAAATAAGTACTATAACATACAGAACAAATATCAAGAGCTTACAGTTACAAAATAAAATGGGAAACTTATAGAATAAAACTCCTACCACAATACATTTAGATCTTTGCTATCTACGGTATTATCTCTGAAAGTGTGTTTTACAGTTAGATCAGAGAGCTGTGTCTCTCTAGAGTCCCAAGATAATATGACCTACATTTCAGACACAAGTATCAGTTTAAACTCTGTCTTGACACCCCTTCTGTGAGTCATCTAGCTCCTCCTATTAGAATATAAAATTACAAACATGATTTCCTACCAGGAGGTATTTTAAATAATGTGAACATCAACAAAACCCCATTTCCCAAATTTTGAGTCTTAGATCAACCAGTTCCTTTGAGGTTTACAACCCTGCAGTCCGTCACCCATGCGTGAGATAGCCAACAGGAATCAGCTAAATGACGTCCTTTCCTGATGTAATAAAATTTGTATTTAAGTTCTAACTTCAAAAGCAGCAGCAGATGATGAGGGCCATAAACTGTCTCTCTAGAAGGATATTCCATTTAACTGTTTCCTTCTGGTCTGTTTAATTACATCCTGGTTTTCAGCTGCTGAAACCTTGTAATTTAAAGGGTCACATGTCATAGACTGACATTTCACACACTGACCATTTATTTATAATACCGATATCATACCATAATCATAACCAGCTGGCCAAGCATCACAGAAATGATGTTCTGGACATTCCCCCTCCCCCCAAAGAAGACTGAACCCCAGAAAGGGGCATCCAGAATGCTAGACTGTATGTCTGAGGCAAAGCCGGATACCCGGAGCCAAGAATGGTGCTGGAGACAGACCCTAGCAGCTGCCCAGCACTCGGAGTTGTCCACAGCATCATAAGCAGCCCAGAGGACATGACTGCCAACATCTGAGCCTGATTTCAAGAGTTGGGAAAGCTACATCTTGGTGAGGTCCACTGGCAAGGTTTGCACCAGGTCACTGGCTTGGTTCCAAAGAACATTTTGATACTGGACTACATGGGCCAGATAATTCAGGGCCTGGATATCTGTTTGCCCAGGTGGTCCAGCTGCCTGGACTCCTGGTCCAGGGGAAGGGCATTAAGATGCATGGGATTTTTAGTACGGCCATGCACCATGTTAATCACCATGGAACCCACCTTAGGGTGGCCCCCTAAAAAGGGTTTGCCAGCCGGGGTGTGGTTAAGATGGTCTACCTTCTTAGACAAAGGATGGGTTGTAAAGGGGTGATTCCATGCTGCCCTAGTGACGTCCTCATAGGAGTCAATCAGAGGGGGCACCACCACAGGGAGGGCATCCCACTGCCGGAGACAGATGGCCAGGCGGCGTCTCTCTGGATCCTCCTGCTCCTCTGCCTTAAAGCCCATAATGGACTGAATGTGGCACATGACATGCATAAAGGTTGGATCATCGGGGGGGGGGACTTTGGTACCTCCTTGGAAGGGTAGTCTCCCTCAGAGGACTCCCCTGGTGATGAGGAAGACTCCAAAGAATTGGATTAATCTGCAATAGACTCATTATCTGGGGCCAATGCCAGAGACTGGCGCTAATCCCTACGAGAGCCTGAGCTGATGTCAGGTTGAGCCCCGGAGGATCCCCAACGTATAGGGATCACTAGGCTCAGGTTGGTCTAGGTTCAGGGGCTGGGGATCCCAGGAAGCATGGAGGGGAGATGTCGGAGGCAGCCCTTGAGGGGCAGTGGTCTGCCTCTGAATGAAGGACCACCACGCTGAGAATAGGGCATTATAATACACCAGTGGCAGTATATTATATAGCAGTGGAAAAAGATAAGAGGGCACTGGGTAAGGATATGATGGCAGGGAAGCTGTCAGAGTACCCAGGTGTAGGGCCACTCAGCTGAGGATCCAGTGTCAGCCCAACACGCATTGACTGCGGCGAAGGTTGCAGCAGGGGTGACAACGGAGTTGGGCCCATAAGCTGGGACTGTGGCAACACTGGCAGTGGCCCAGCAGGTGGAGGCTTGGAATGCCTGGGGGATGGATCTGCCAGTGCTGACCCAGCTGGAGAAGCAGGCGCCTTAGGGGAAGGAGACCTCTGAGGCGAAGGCAGAGGCAATGCTGGAGAGGAGGAAATGGAAGTAGACTGCTAGTGGCATTGCCTGGAAGGACTGACATCAGTCCCAGTAGTGGGAACCGGTGAAGGCAGCGCCATGGCTGGGGGTGCGTGACGGTTATGGAAGCGATTCCCGAGGAACCAATGCTGACCAAGCCAGCTGGCTGAGAGCCCACCAAGGATAAGGGCCTGAGCATCAGGGGCTGAGGGACAGGAGATAAAGTACCCTGCCCCAAATAACCACCACCCAAGACAGAGATAGCATTGGGCAGTGGAGCCACTACAAATGGCGAGACACGGGGAACCCAGAGGAAGAAAAGGCTGGTGCAGCTGAAGGGGCTGACCCCCCAGGAGAGGACGACCCCGTCACAGTCAATTGTTTGTGGGGTGACTGTGAGTGGGAAGCAGACCAGTCCCGGTCCCAGTGTTTATCCTGGTGTTTCTGCTTCCTGGATTTCTCCTTTTGAGAAGATGAAGAAGCCCTGGAGGACTGAGCCGGCGAGGCTGAAGAGCTCCTGGCTTGCAGGTCCTTCTCCATTGTGACCAACTTCAGCATCAAAAGGTGGCTCGTCGGTGTTTTTTATTTATATTTTGACTTGTGTTAACCAGGTAAGTACAATGTGCCAAGGCCCTTTTTCATGTACAACCCGGAGCCGTGTTAGAACAGCCAAGGTGTTACAACAAGTAATACAAAACAGTACAAACTTTGTCACATACAGTACATCTAACATTTATAAAAAAAAAAAAACATTTGCATTGCAATTGACATTGCATTGTATTTTTTAGATGATATCTCTAAGTGGCCAGGTTGAATTTTTGGCAAAACTGGCAGGCTTCAGTGTTGTGGCTGGGGTCTAGGCAGATAAGACATGCAGAGTGGCCATCATTTTTAGGGATCTGTTTGCTGCAGGCACACTTGAAGGAGGCATAAACTTGTCAATGAAAACACCGAAAATTCAATGTTTTAAACTAAGAAAGAATGAAAAATAAAAAAGCGCAGCGAGCACGGGTAATGGTGGTCGACTGTAGCTGCAACATCTACTAAGGTCCGACGTGTATGGGTCGACTGTGGGAAAAGAATTGAAGTAGGTGTGAGGGACTGCCCACCATTATAGGCTAGGCTGATGTCAGCTAACTGACGTTGGTGGTGGATGGTCCCTTGGGGGTAGACTGCTAGTTAGAAGTTTTCCGTGTGGTCCTGGCACCTGATGGCTTAGTCCTACCAGTGTGGCCTGCTGCAAGACCCTTCCTTGAAGTAAGATCTTAGATATACCAGTTTTATCTCAGCTGAAATACTTAGAGATCTAGCTGATAAAAAAAAACACAAAAACTAAATACACAAAAGCTGTTACACTCACGTATAGTAGTTCTTCTAAGGGATGAAACATTTAATCGTCATGTAAGGGCTAGGTCTCCCGTGTCTAGAGGCATCAGTGGTACTTCTCGTCCAGTAAGAACAGGTTACTCACATGTAACGGTAGTTCTAGGAGTGGTATATGTTTTTCGTCCACACTTCTTGGCATGTCCCTTTCACGTTAAATCTTGCTGGAAGTCTTCAAGCTGGCTCCTCCCACCCATCTGGGTGGTATATACCTCGGCTCCGCCCCATGATGCCAGATCTTAGCCTGCTGAAAGCAAGGTTGTACACCCGAAGCCGGGGAGGTTGGGTAGGAGTGGTGGGGGCCCAGGACAACTTTGTTCCTGTGAAAAACCAGAAAAGAGGAGTCCACCGAAATCGCCTGGAGCTCCCCTGTCCATCTGGCAGACGTGATAGCCACCAGGAAGGCAGTCTTCCACAACAAGTGTGAAAGCTCACATTTGTGCATGGGTTGGAATGGCTTGCCCATGAGCTTTGCTAAAACCAGCAACAGATCCCACGGAGGTGGAGGTTCACGCACTGAAGGGGATAGGTGATCCAGGCCTTTGAAAAAGTGCCCAACCACTGTCTCCTGCACCAGTGTTGGCTGACCGGTCCGCGCCCAGTAAACAGAAATGGCTGCCGGGTGCACCCTAGGTCGATGACGTAGACCCTCTTTGGAGAGAGACCAAGGTAGTCGAGAATGTTAGCTACTGAACAGGATCAAGGGCCCAGACCTCATTTCACACCAAATGGAAAATCGTTTCCATTTGAAGGCATAACATTTCCTGGTCGATTCCTTTCTGGATGCCTCCACCACAGTGTAGACATCTTTGGAAAGACCTAAAGCCTGGAACTCTAGCCGCTCAGGTACCAGGCTGTGAGGTGAAGGGATTGAAGATCTGGAAGGAAGACCTTCCCCTGGTTCAGAGATATCAGGTCCGGGTGTGTACAAAGCCACTCCGGGGGCCTGCAGCTGAGGCTGAGGAGATCTGGGTACTAGAACTGGCGCGGCCAATCTGGGGCTACCAGGATCACCTTCGCCTTGTCCCTCCTCACCTTGAGTAACACCTTGTGGATCAAGGGAAATGGAGGGAAGGCGTAGACGAGGCCTGTAGTCCATGGCCTCAAAAGGCATCCCCTGCAGCGAGCCCTGCTGAGGGGGGCAGGCATAAAACAGCCTCAGCTTGGTGTTTTCCCTGGAGGCAAACAGGTACACCATCGGTTTGCCCCAACGGGAGAACAGGCTGTAAGCTACCTCTGGATGGAGAGACCACTCGTGGAATGTCTGGCCTATGCAGCTGAGAGCATCCGCCAGCTGGTTAGAGGCTCCTGCCACATGGATGGGTAGGAGATCTGCCTCCAACTGGTTTATGAGGGTCCAGATGCAGAGCACCTCCGTGCACAGCAGACGGGAGTGCATGCTGCCTTGTTTGTTGAGGTAGTATATGGTCGTGGTATTGTCCGTCTGGACTTGAACCACTTGACCCCGGAGCTGAGGAGCGAAAGCTGACAGCGCCAGTCTGACTGCTCTAAGCTCCAACAGGTTGATGTGACATCGGGACTCCTCAGGGGTCCAGAACCCATGGGCCCTGTTGTTCCCCATATGGGTTCCACAGTCCATGAGAGAGGCATCGGTCGTAAGGATGACCGTTGGTTCATGGCGGACAAACGGGATCCCTTCCTGCAACCAGTCTGGGACGGTACACCACTGGAGAGCATCCCACATCTTCTGGGTTACAGTGATCAGCTGGTTGAAGTGACCAAATCACTGAGTCCACTGGGCGGCCAGCTCCCATTGGAGGGGGCACATGTGCCACCGGGCCCAATGGACCACTGAGGTGCACGCCACCATGTAACCCAGAAGGCGCAGAAAGTCCCGAGCAGGGCACAAGTGCCCAGCCAGAAATTATTGGGCAAAGGAGGAGAGAACCTCTGCCCTGTTCGCCAGGAGCCGAGCTATGGCTTGACAAGAGTCAAGCTTTGCCCCGATGAAGCTTATCACCTGAGAGGGCATGAGTTCCGACTTGGCCTCGTTGATCAGGAGGCTCAGTTGGGAGCAGGTTTGGAGGGCCAGATCCCTGGACCTCTCCACCTCCAGAAGGGAGGAACCTGCCAAGAGCCAGTCATCGAGGTAAGGATAGATTCTGACTCCTCGACGCCGAAGGTGGGCTGCCACCACTGCAATGCATTTCGAGAAGATCTGAGGGGCTGATGACAGGCCAAACAGCATGACTCGGAACTCGTACAGGGTCCCTTCAACCCTGAAGTGGAGGAACCGCTGATTGGATGGACGGGTTGGGACGTGAAAGAACATGTCCTGTAGATCCAGTGAACAGAACCACATGTTTCGCTCCAGGTATGATATGATCTGGTTCAGAGTGACCATCCAAAAGATGCGGGACCTGAGATATTGATTCAGATCATAGAGATCTAGGATAGGGTGCCAACCCCCTGTCCGCTTGGGCACCAGGAAGTATCTGGAAACAAAGCCTGGGTCTGTCGGAGGATCCGGCACTGGAGTTACTGCCTCCTTGTGGAGGAGCTGAGCCACATCATCTCGAAGAGCCAACTGGGTGCATGCAGAGATCCGTTCCTCCCGAGGGGAGCAGGCTCAGCTGGGAGTGTACTGCTCGAATTCCAGAGGCAGTCCCTGTCCGACCACTTCGAGAACCCACCTGTCCAAAGTGATAGCGGACCAGGCAGAAAGGAAGTGGCGCCGCCCCCCCCCCCCACGGGAGGACCCAGAGCAGGCATGACGGGTATAGGGGTGACCACCCCCAACCTGTCACTGAGCAGGCTTAGAAGGGGAGGAGGAGGCTCCAGGACCTGAGCCCTGGCCTCCTTTACGGGGCTGCTGAGGACCCTGCTTGGGCCGAGGGTGCCAAGCTTGAGCCTGCTGCTGCTGTCCTCCTTGGTAAGAGGGCTGCCGGACCGCAGGGGAAGAGTGCCGAAATGGCTTCTTCCCAGAAGAACCCTTGGCAGAAGTAGCATCCAAGGTGGCATTGGACTGCTCTAGGCGCTGAACTCCTGGTCCGAACAAGTCGGTACCCAGGCAGGGCACGTCAGCAAGTTTATGCTGAGTATCCGCCAGGAAGGAGGAAAGCCTCAGCCAAGCCCTGAGGTGAGAGGCCACTGCGGCTGCCAGCAAGCAGACACAAGAATCTCCTATATCCAAGGCCGTCTGGAGCTGCTGTTTTGCAACAGCATGGCCCTGGTCACGGACTTGCTTGACCGTGGTCTGCATGTCTGGTGGGAGATGAGGGAGGACCTCGTCCAATGACCCCAGAAGGGCATGAGACATTCCTCCATCCCTGCGCCGACTGACGACTCATCATCCCCGGGATGTGAGTGCAAGCCGGTGATGTCCAAGTCTGAAGAGTTGTGAAAGTGCAGTCTACCGCCTAAGTCACCCTCAATCTGCCAAGGGTGGTCCGGGGTGACTTATCAACAGACATTGGGGAAGCCTGGTGTCCTGTAGGTCCTCTTTCAAGGGCGCACCTCCCTCAGGCTGTTTAGGCAGTAGTTCCACCCGAATCAGTGGAGAGACTGGGATAGGTCTAACCGGGAGACGGGCTGGCTCCACAGGTGGAGGAGCCGAGGGCTTCGGTTCCAGAGGGGTAAGCTAGCTGGAGGCGAGAGCCAAGTGATGGCCAGGTAGGTAGAGCCGCTCTTTGCCCGGGTCATGATCAGCTACTGCCACTTGAGGACTTCATAGCACCGGAGTTTCCACCAGAGCCTCTCCTTGTCCGAGGAGGATGAAGACCTGTGGCATCATCTCTTCTTTAAGCGCTTATGGCTCTTCCTCGGTTGATCATCAGAGGGGGTCCTGGACTGAGACCGAGATTGGGGAGGCCGACTCGGTTGATCGGGAGACACCGGAATTAATGAGACCCGGGGGTCCAGGACCGGTTCTTTGATGGGGACACCAGCAGGCTGGGTCTCCTCATCCGGAAAGACCAGGACTGGAGTCCTTTACAATAAGTCGATGCGGTCGAGGATAATTTCAACCTCGTTGGCCACTTCCTTGGTCCCTTGGCCAGACAGAAGGTCCAAAAAGCCAGCGGCCGAGGTTGCGATCGCGACCGAGGTCGAGACCAGGTGTTCTCCGGACTCGGACCTCTCCCGGTCCCAAGAGCATCTCTGTCAGGATGAAGACACTGGGTCCATCTCCCTCTTGCGACAGCGGGAGGAGTGCGAGCCCGAGGGTGCCTCACCCTGAGTGGGAAGAGACTGGCACATCCCACTGAATGAGCCCATAAAGGCGGAGCCTAGGTTAAGCGGAACAAAGAAGCTTCGATTGGGCGAAGTGCGAGCTGCATCCTCCTTGAAGGCCTTCATCTGTTCCAGCTGTTCGGTGGAGCCCACGGCCGCGGAAACCACCCACCTAGCCTCCTTCGATTTCACTGGTGGGTTTCTTTTCTCCGGTCTCCCCAGCTTCAGGCATGCCTTGCGGTTGTCCAGGATGTTGGGATGGAAACCTAGGCAAATACTGCACAACGAGGTGTCATGGCCGACACTTAGGCAGTAAACGCACATGAGGTGAGGATCGGTGCGCAACATCTTTTGGCCGCGGGGCACCGGCAAAATCTAGGGGATGATTTTTGCTCCATAGGTCGAGACAGCGAAAGCGCAATCGCTAACTCTAACAAGTTTAATTTTCAGTAAAACTGACAATTTGAAATCCAGGGCCTACAATATGCTGAGAGCACGAGGGAACCTGCATCTTCCAGTGGAAAGGAAGATCTGGCATCTTGGGGTGAAGCCGAGGTATATACCACCCGGGTGGGTGGCAGGAGCCAGCATGAAGACTTCCGGCAAGATTTAAAGTGGAAAAAGACATGCCAAGAAGTGTGGATTAACAACATATCCACACTCCTAGAAAGCCTGCCTACACCAGAAATCTGTACTGCAATAGGCCACCATGGGCCAGGTAAATGGGGACCAGGGACAACACAAACCACAGGGACACCAATAAACAAGACCACATACAAACTAAATTTCTGTACTTAGCACTGGGATCAAGCTGGTTAGTGTTTTATCTAACCAATAGTTGTTACAAGTCTTTGAAAAGGCTACTCTCTCTCCATGCTCATTCCCCCTAAAGTTTATCTGGAGAAGGCTCACACATTTCAGTATATCATCCATATAGGATGGACACTACTACACTTACAAAGATTACATTTCATTCCTCATGTCTCTTCTATAAGGAGTCCTATGGGGGCTACCCCATAAGATGGAATAGCAAACACTGACACTCTCCCCAGGAAGGGCAAGACACTACCCTGGGGGGTTACAATGCCTGCACTACAGTGGCATGACAGATGGTGACACTATAGGTGGAAACTGGTATCAGTTTATGGTTCCTACAAATACAACACCAGTTGATCCAGCAGTAGTGTATGCCTTATCTGCATCATGCTAACTTGCTCCTTGTGACCTTTTATAGCAGGCTCTTATGTCTGGTCCAACCTCAGTGCAGCCTTGACTGACCCTGACTTTTACGAGGCATCTCTGACCTGGCAACTACCCAAAAGACTTTGAGTGAACTATAAGACCATTCTAGAGGTGTACTCCATGTCCCTCATTATCTTTTCATTACCTGAGCACTTCTGGAGGTGTATTCTTACTCTACTCTCTGCTTCTGATCTGGCAGTAGAGCCGTATGGACACCAACAACCTCCTTTAAGAGGAGGCCCACCACTACTCTAGGGTGCACCTCGGGTGGGGATGTGATGATATATCCTCCCACCCATCAGGGCAAGGTTACAGGATCTTCCTTTCTCTGCTGGTGGGAGCCTCTTCCCACCTTTGATGGGCAAGGAAAAAAAAAGGTTACTCACCTGTAACCGTAGTTCTAGGAGTGGTATACAGTTAACATCCATATACTCTGGTAGTTCCATTGGAACAATGTCACTGACCAGATGTCTTTGAGCTAAGCTCCTCCCACCACCCGGATGGTGTATCCCCTAACTCCTCCCTGTGATGGTGGAAGCAGAAACCGTGTCCCACTTGCCTTGGGAGTACAAGTAGGTTGTGTGGATGTTAGCCACATACCACTCCTGGAACTATGGTTACAGGTGAATAACCTATTTTTCTAATGGCATGGATATTACTCACTTATCCACACCTTGGCAGACTCCTAGCAGTTCCGGAGAAAAAAGGGTAAGGCACGAACCCTTACTTCGTGAACAAAGACTGGAGAACCGAGGTCCCAAAACCATCATCATGGTGTGATTCAAGGGCAATGTGGTAGTGGGAAATGAAGGCATGTGCTGACTTCCAGGTAGCAGCCCTGCAGATCACCTGGACAGGAACATCCCTAGAAGTAGCCACTGATGCAGTGGTATGTCTGGTGGAACAAGCCCCAAGCCCTACGGGAGGCTCACTACCAGCCAACCTATAGCAGAGGTCGATGCAGGACGTAATCCACCTGGCAATCATCCGCTTTGCTGCCTCTCTGCCAGGTGCAGCCTCAGTGTATGTGATAAACAGATGCCGAGCCTGTCCACAAACTCCAGCCGTGCACTCCACATAACAGGGGTGCACCCTCCGCAGGTCCAGGGTAAGGAGCCTGCGGTCAACCTCCAATTATGGGCTGGTGAAATACACCGGCAAGTTAATCACCTGCTTAAGGTGAAACTCTGATACCACCTTCTGGAGGAACTTCAAGTTTGGGCGAAGAACGACTTTGTCCCTACCCTGTAGAAGACCAGGTAAGAAGACTTCACCAAAAGCACCTGGAAGTCCCCAATCCTTCTGGCTGACATAATGGCCACCAGGAAGGTCATCCTGCATGATAGGTGTGACATCTCACACCTGTGCATTGGCTTGAAAGGCTTGCTCAAGAGGACTGCCAATACCAACAGTAAGTCACGTGGTGGAGGAGGTACACGCACTGGAGTGCCCAATCACTTTTTCGTGGGCCACTGTCTGAGTGCCAGCCCATGCTGGGTAAGCAGAGATGGCTATCAGGTGCACTTTTAGGGTTGTTGTGCAGTGCCAGCTGGGAACGGGAACCAGAGGTAGTCCAGGATGCTAGCCACAGGGCAAGCACGGGCAATTAAGCCCCTTGCTATGGCACCAAATGGAAAATCTTTTCCATTTTAAGGCATAACATCTGCGAGTTGAATTCTCCTCCAAAACACTCAAAGCCCAGAACTCCAGCCTCCCAGGAACTAATGAAGGTCTGGGTGCTTGACCCCCTGCCATCTGGTCAGCAGGTCCAGACAGAGAGACAGTTTCCATGGGGGCCTGCTATGGAGACTGAGGAGATCTGGGTAACGGAATTGCCATGGCCAGTCTAAAGCTATCAAGATCATCTGTACTTTGTCCTAGAGGCCTTGACCATAACCCTGTGGATCAAGGGGAAGGGAAGGAAGGAGTATACAAGACCTGGGGTCTAGAGTCTTGCGAAGGCATCCCCCCGCAGTGTCCCAGACTGTGGGGGCAGGCACAAAACAGCCACAGTTTGGCGTTCTCCCAGGAGGCACATAGGTCCACCAAGGGTGTGCACCACTGAGAGAACAGGTGGTTCACTACCTCCTGATGCAGGCACCACTCGTGCAACATCTTTACTACCCTGCTGAGAGTGTCCGCCAGCTGATTGTTTTCTCCTGCAACAAGGACTTCCAGGAGGTCTGCACCCAGGTTGTGCACGAGTGTCCAGGTACAGAGTGCCTCCCGACACAAGGGAAGTGAGCGAGTTCCACCCTGCCTGTTCAGGTAAAATATGGTCATGGTGTTTTCTGTCTGCACCTGCATGACCTGACCACTGACTAGCAGATTCCATTAGAGCCAAATGGACTGCACGGAGCTCCAGCAGGTTTATGTGGTGACGGGACTCCCGGGGTGACAAGGACCTGTGGGCTCTGTGGGCTCCCAGGTGCGCTCCCCATCCCACCTGAGAAGTGTCCGTTGTGAGCATGATGGTTATTTTTGGGCAGACAAATGAGATTCCTTCCTCCACATGTTCTGGAATTAGCCATCACTGGTTGGCATCCCACATGGGCTGGGTCAGTGTGACTGGCTGATCTAAGTGGCCTCGGTGCTGGGACTACTGATGGCTCAACTCCCTCTGGAGGTGGCGCCTTAGCCAGCATGCCCAATAAGCCATGCTGGTGCAGGATGCCATGTACCCCAGCAGTCTCAAGAAATCCCAGGAAGGGCGTGAGAGCCCAACTTAAAATGATCGGGCAAAAGAGGTAACAGCCAGTGCCTGGTCTGCAGGCAGGTGGGTCTTAGTCTGCAGAGAAACTAGTTCTGACCCAATAAACTTGGTTGCCTGCTTTGGAACCAGTTTGGACTTGTCTGGGTTGACCAAAAGGCCCAAGTCTCAGCAAGTCTGGAGAGCCAGATCTCTGGATCTCTCCATGGCCTCTCTGGATGGGACCTGCTAACTGCCAGTCATCCAGGTAGGGGTACACTGTAACCCTGAAGTACTATATGTGGGCTGCCACCACTGCCATACATTTGCAGAAGTCCTGGGTGCAGAGGAGATGCCAAAGGGCATGACCTGGGACTGGTACAAGACCCCTTCTGCTCGAAACTGAAGGTAACAGAGGTGGGATGGATGTACGGGAATGTGGAAAAATGCATCCTGGAGAACTAGGGAGCAGAACCACATGTTCTGCTCCAGTGATGGAATAATCTGATTCAGAGTGACCATCTGAAACTTGCATGTCCGCATAAACTGGTTCAGATCATGCAGATCCAGAATGGGGCACCAGCCCCTTGTCTGTTTCAGGACCGGTAAGTAACTGGACATGCACCCTCATTAGCCAGGGTATCCTGGGCACGGGCTATTGCCCCTTTTCCAAGGAACTGAGCAACGTCTGCCCGAAGGGTGGACAGTATGTCCACTGACACCCGGACTCTTGAGGAGCATAGCAGCGGTAAAGCGGGAGAGTCTCTAAGTCCAGAAACAATCTTCTGCCCACTATGTCCAACACCCACTTGTCCATCGTGATAGCAGATCAATGTGGCAAGAAGTGACATAGCCAGCTTTCAACCAGGAGAGAAGGCAGGGACAGGAAGGTTGGAGGGTCGCTTCCCCCCAACCCGTCACTGGGCAGCTTTTGCTGGGGCACCGACTGTTGCTGTTGCTAGAGGGACACCACTATCACTGCCTCCCCCTTTCATACCCTGGCCCCCAGAGTTCGGCTTGGCCTGGAATTGCCCCTGCTGAAGCTGCTGCCGAGGAGGCGGAGTTTGGAAGGACCGGTACTGGAAGGCATGTTTCTTAGGCTTCCTTTTCTGGTCCTTCTGGGATGATGTCACAGAATCTAGGGTGGCACAGGACTTCTTGATGTGGGTGAGATGTCCTTCCACCACAGGGCCAAACAGATCAGTGCCCAAATAATGGACATCGGCCAGTGTGTGTGTTGGTTGTCTGCCATAAAGGTGGGCAAATGTAGCCAGGCTGTGTGACACACAGAGAGAGCTGCTACCAGGGCACAGGCACAAGAGTCGCCCATGTCAAAGGCTGTTTGGAGCTCGGGTTTAGCCAGCAGTTGACCCTGGTCTCTGATAAGCTGCACTGACAGCTGTTGTGCAACAGAGAGGTGAGGGAAGGACATCAAACATTCCCATCAGGGAGTGGCTGAAGTGGGCCATTATCACAGCATAGCTACCCTGACGGAGACCAAGACACACCACAGTGTACACCTTTTTAGCAGTGTGATCAGTCTTGCAGAACTCCTTGTCTGGAGGCTTGTCCTATTTATGGAACACCAAATCTGTGACCAACCCCTCCGCGGACAGGTGGTTCAAAAAAAACAAAAGGGAATCTGTGGGGACCGCATACTTGTGGACTATGAAGGCACAAGGTGCCGGGCAAGATGCTGGATGTTGCCAAAGCTCCAAGGCTGTTCCCAAAATGGACTCAGCCACAGGAAAGGCAACCTCAGTGTATTCGCCCTGGTCCAAAATGTCCATGAGCGGGTACTTAGCCTTCTTTTGGACTGGCTCAAGTGTGACTGACACGGAATCTGAGATGAGTCAGCGAACTGCCTTGAAGGACATTAGGCCATGCTTGGCAGAAAGTTCCTTGACCAAGCCACGATCAAGGAGGGGTGTCCTAGATGAGGCGAAAGATTCAAGATCAGAGTCATCTGAGGACTCCTCAAAGATGGACCTCTGCCGTTTCTCGCAAAGGACCTCCTGGGTATCCTCTCCCAAGGTGATCCTCACCAACTAGACTGACAAGCCACTGACTGAGCAGCCGGCCTCCTTAATCGGAGTGCCCACCTTCAGTTGCAGTGGTGGCAGCTCCATCGAAGAGGTGGAGAAGCAGCTGCGGGTTGCACCAGCATGGTGTGGACTGCCGGGGGTACCACTGGCAACAGCCAGGAGACTAAAGGTCCAAGGGGTAGAGCCCTATCCTGCCTCGCAGTGGCCCAGTATTGCCAGAGTTGCTCCTCATAGCAGCAGCAGCAGTGCCTCTCCTCACCCAAGGATGGGGAAGGCAAAGAACATCAACGGCGATGCCGCCCAGTTGAGGGGGATCAAGAGCAGGAATGCATCAACTGGGACTGCAACTGTTGGTCAACGATGAGAAGGGCCTTCCAGCGGGTTGCTGTACACTGTGTGCCTGCCCACATTCAGCAACATGTGTTCTGGTGGAGGCTCTTCCCATCAAAGACCAGACAGGGACACTGACCAGACCACATCCTTCTGGGTTAGGACCAAGATTACCGGGGTTACGAGATCAAATCCCCAACCTCATCCGACGACTGGTCGACAGGCTCAAGTAAGATCTTGGCGGCTTGTTTGACCAGAGTCAAAGTTGAGTGACTCAAAGGGGGAACCGAAGAGCCCTCGATCTGCCTGACCAGTGCTCGACAACCATCTAGCAGTTTGACAAGCTGAGAGACACGGAGGACCTCGATTGCTCCTGTTTCCATGAGTGGCACCAGTGGTGCTTGCTTTTAGCACCGTGGTGAGTAGGGCTCTCTCACAAGGTCTTAAGGGTCAAACGCATTTCTCAGATCTTTCCAGTAAATGACCCTCTAACACTGGCCCCAGGGAACACCTTTGAGACCGAGGAGGTGCTGCTTTCACCTCACAGGCCACAAGCTGTTCAGCCGACCTGGCCACAGCCGAGTCCTTCTTACATCCCTTAGGGCAGTCCTTCAGATCTCGCTCTGAAGGCCGACCCATTGAGTGCCAGAGCATCCTGTCCTTGATGGACTCTGGAAGCATGCTTTTGCAAAGGCTGCACCCGGCAACGTTGTGTTGCCCACCCAGGCAGTACATGTATGTGTCCATTGTATCGGTGACTGACATCTTCTGCCGGCATCGCACACAAAATTTGAACCCTGGCTTCTACTGCACCATCGTCAAGCACTGGAAGGAGTTGATGGTACCAGACAAGTAAACAAAGGAAGTATTAAAAATTTTGAAGATAAAGTTCACCTATGGTGCAAGTAAATCTAAGAAGAAGCCACAAAGGAGGTGACCTATTCTTCCAGTGGAAAGAAAGATCTGACATCAGGGGATATACCGTCCAGGTGGTGTAAGGAGCTTAGCTTAAAGACACCCGACTACTGACACTGCTCCAGTGGAAGTGCAAGAGTGTGGATAAGTGAACCATATTCACGTTTTAGAATAAAAAAATTATATAGCATAGTAATCTTGTTTCTTCCAGGGGATACTCCAATATTCATAACTCTATGCAGTATGCCTTTAAGCAAGATCTGCCCGGAGATGGAATGTTATGCTAACGATGAAACACCACTGGCACGTACCACTTTTCAAATGCTGCCCCTATCAAATGCCTATACTCTAACCTCTCAGATTTCATGGACGCCTGACAAGACAGGCCCCACGAGAAAAATATCTATATAACAATATAAAAATAATAATAAGCTTAACACCCAAAAAGACTCCAAAAGGACAGAAGAACCACAAAAAACACCCCCCAAATGTCAGAATCACCTGAAGAGGGTAAAACCAATGAAAACACAGTTTCAAAAACAGAAATACCAGAGTGTGGCACTCATACCCCTGGTTACACAGCATGGAGTGCAGAGGACACTGGTTCTAGCAGGGGAGGCAGGGTGGGAGAGTTATGAATATTGGAGTATCCCCTGCAAGAAACAAGATTACTATGGCAAGTAATTGTTGCTTCTCAACCAACGAATACTCCAATATTCCTAACTCTATGCAGACTAAGAAGCAGTACCTTTGGAGGTGGGCACAGAACCTGCTTTGGGAATAGACTCTGCATGACAGCTGTGCCAAACCTGGCATCACCTGTAGCCTGTGTGTCCAGGCTGTAGTGCTTCATGAAGGTGTGTACTGTTCTCCAGGTAGCTGCTGTACAGATGTCCACCAGTGGGACATCCCTTGAAGCTGCTATAATAGCAGCTGTACCCCTTGTGGAATGGGCCCTCTGATCTGCTGAGGGCTCTTTTGCAGCTTTTAAGTAACAAAACTGGATACACTGAACTATCCAGCGAGAAATAGACCTTTTAGATGCTGGACTTCCTTTTTCCACATCCCCATAGGTCAAGAACAGCTGTTTTCTGTCCTACCTATGGAACTTAGTGACATTCACATAGTAGCTAAGAGCTCTCTTGACATCAAGACTGTGCAGTCTACGTTCACCAGAGCTGGAATGCTCAGTGAAGAAAACAGGTAGGGTAATGGACTGGATCAAATGGAAGTCCGAGACCACCTTTGGAAGAAATTTCCTGTTTGTTCGCAGGACCACTTTGTCCCTCTGGATGAAACAAAGTCCTGTTCAATGCAGAGAGCCTGGAGCTCTCTGATCCTTCTGGCCGAAGTTACTGCCACTAGAAAGGAGCTGAAAACATGGGCTCAAAGGGGGAACCCATTAGCTTGGCTATACACACAATTAGGTCCCAGGCTGGCACCGGTTCCCTGTGAGAGGGGTGCAAGTGAGCTACACCTTTAAAGAACCTCTTAAAAATAGGGTTCAGTCCGGCCCGGTGGCGCTGAGGGTTGAGGCACTGGACGCCACACCTCGCGCCACGCTGGTGACCCAGGTTTGGGAACCAGCCAGGGCCGCCGGGGGTCGGCAAGGGAGGGACAGAGATTGAGCATCCGCCGACTGCTTTCTCTTCCCGGGGGTGGGGTACGGGAAGCGCTCACTCATGGAGCGACCTCTGGTGGTGACTGGAGGATTGCCAGTATAGCAGCACGGTGTAATGCCTGGGTGCAGAGCCACGGCACTATGTTGCCTTGCTGGCCAGGCTCCGTGGGGAAGGAGGGGGGGAACAAACAAGCAGGAAAAAATCCTTCCACACATCGGTGAGAAGACGGTGGCCCCGGGGGACTTCGCCCACATCCCAACTGCCAGCCCGTGCCCCAGATCTTCCTCCAAGGCGACCCGATGACACCAAGGTAGACACTTCATACTTAAGAGGCTACCACCGTGGGAGGGTGGAATCAGCCCCAGAGATGGTACCGGAGGTTGAGCCTGCCTGGGGTCATTCTGGGGAGGAGATCGAGGGGAGATGCGAGGGTTCAGGCTGGGAGTAGGGTGGACTCCGTGTGGGCACTCCTGAATGATGCCCGGAGTGTGGATGTAGAAATAAAGCTAAAAAAAAAAAAAAAAAAAATAGGGTTCAATGCCATAGAGGCATTCCTTTCAGCTGAGGTGTAAGCAGACACTGAGGCTAGATGGACCTTTAAAGTAGTGGGCTGCAGGTTCAGTGAGTGCAAATGTGTAAGGTAATCCATGGCACCATACACTTAGTGGAGCACCAAATGGAAAACCTTTTCCATTTTGAGGCGTAGGCTTTCTTTGTGGAGGGCTTCCTGTACCCCCTTAAAATGTCCAGAACACTTTCAGAGAGTTGCAAGCCTGCATACTCTTGCTCCTCAAGAGCCATGACTCAAGCCTGAGGGATCTGAGGTTCAGGTATAGAAGCCTTCCTTGATGGAAGGTTAACAGGTTGTGCCTCTGAAGAAGATGTATTGGTTTGGCTACAGACATGGAGCAGCAGAGAGTACCATGGCTGCCTGGCCCAGTCTGATGCCATCAAGGTCAGTGATGCTGGCTAGGACCTGAGCTTGAGTAGCACTCTGTACACCAGAGGGAAGGGTGGCAACACATACAGGTCCTTACCTGACCAATCCAGAGCCAGAGCATCCAGGGGTATTGTTCCCTGAGCTGGGGGTCTATAGCAGTACTGTGGCAGGTGGTGGTTTTCATGGCATGCAAAGAGATCTCTGGGGTACCCCACCTTCTGAAAATCATTCCCACCACCTGTCTGTTCAGGGTCCACTCATGATGGGCCTGGCTGATCCAACTTAGAGCATCAGCTAGGGTACTGTCGTTGCCTGGCAGATGAATGGCCTGAAGGAAAACTCCAAGGAGAAGGCCAGGCTACATATTTTCATAGCTTCTGTGCAGAGAGGGCTTGACCTTGTCCCTCCCTTCTTGTTTATGTAATATATTCCGGTGGTATAGTCTGTTCTTTTTTTTTTTTTTTTAAACTTTATTTTTTTGATTTTATCTCGTATCCTTTTACAGATACTTTTACCATATTTAGGACATACCATCATCATTAATACATGTCGAAGAGAGAGAAGTAAACCCCCTCAATAATCGAAGGATTAGTGATTCCCAAATATTTTGATACCACATATGGGGTTAACCAAACATTTCGTTTACAAATAAAGCAACGTAATAAAGCTGTTTAAATGAGCCCATGAGCAGTGTGGCTACTTCGCTCTATACTTAAGTGAATCAAAGTCTGTCCAAGTATGAGCCCCTATTCAGGGATTATTTTTGCCACACTATCTGCCTAAAAGTCCAAGTACAATTATATATTACAGGCAGCATCCCCCTAAGCCCCTTCTAGTCAAACTACTGCCCCCTTTGAAAACAAAAACACAAACGGGTGAGAGGGGCGTTATTGCCAACGTTGCTAGACCTATATACAGTGCGAAAAAAAAGAGAGACACTAGCCCCTGTCCTGTAGATCTGATGTACAGGCTAAAATAGGCCTTGCATTTCTGGCAGTCCCTTTTAATTTAAGCAGGGGAATCATTTAAGGATCTGTTTATAGGAACGTAAGTAAGACATATATATAAATCAGAGTCTGGCCTGTCTGAACACTTTTCAAGTGTCCTCCTGATCTTCTGACCCACTGGACTCCTCGCCACGGTCTCTCTGCCGCTTCCGACTGGATTCAGCAAAACGTGCGGCCCACTTGCCAGCCTCAGTGGGGTCCGAGAAAACCCATACTTTCCCTCTGTGCACTATCCTCAGCCACGCAGGGAACACCAGTGAATGGGAGATGTTTGCTTGCTTGAGCCGTTTTCGGATTCCATCGAACCTTTTCCGTCTGAGGCGGGTAGCGTAGCTGATATCTGGGAATAGGTGAATCACTCGGTCATCCTGTAGAATAGGCCCTGCTTGCCAGGCATATCGAAGAATTTGGTCCCTTGTGCCCACTCCATCCGTCACAATTAAGAGTGCGAGGGTCTATAAATCTTCACGGTACCCCGGAGTAATTCTATATAATTTCTGTAGGCCAAATACACTGTTGTGGGCTTCTGGGGTCAGTTTTCCGGCCAGCCATTCCTTCATAAACATTAAAGGGTGATCTCCTTCGATTCCTCTGGCATGCCCAGGACTCGAAGCGTGTGAGGAGCGGGCCTGATTTTCAAGGGTCTCGAGCCTGGCCCTTAGATGTGTGTTCTCCTTGACCAGCATTGATGTTGCTGCCTGGCCAGGCGTCCGCTTGTTTCTTAATGCTTTCAGCCTCCCGTCCGCATGTCTTCCATAGTAGATTCGAGGTACGCAACTCGCTCCGGAAGAGTCTATTTTATTGTTCAGGTCGGCCACGGATGAAAGCAACCTGTTCAGTTTAAGGCCTAGGGAAGCCATAGTTTCCTCGGAGTCCCGCTGTGGTGCGGCCTGCGTCTCAGCTAGGCTCCTCGTATGTTGCGCTGTATCGGGTGTCTTAACGCCTGATCCTCCACCTCTGTCCTTACGAGGGTTACCCATTTTTTAATTAGAGGGATCCTCTTTCGAACAGTAAGGTTATTTAGGGTCGCTTCCCAACGATCGAGGGGTGTTTTAATGATTTATATGAGTTGGAGCAGGAGCTGTTGGTAGATGCTGCCGTTCTGCTCGGGCTCCACAGCGCCCCCCTCGGTATAGTCTGTTCTGACCTGTACAAACCTTCCCTGCACTAGTGATGTGAAAGCCTTGATTGCCGACAACACCGCTCTGAGCTCCAGCAGATTTATATGCTGAAGTGACTCTGCACTGGACCAAGTGCTGTAGGTGGTGTGATCCCCTAGATGGGCACCCCACCTCAGTAATGACGCATCTGTTCCGAGAACCACTGATGGAGATGCTTTCTGGAAAAGGAACCCCTTCCCTTAGGCTGGTTTCCTCTTACCACCACTGAAAGTCCTGAAGTAACGTTTTTGTTACTGGGATTAACTTCTCTGACACCAGTGTGCCCTGAGGTGGAATGGAATGTCTCTCATCTGAAACTTGGAACTCAGGATTGTACCAGTGGTGGCTGCCATGTGGCCCAGGAGCTGTAGAAACTGTCTTGCAGTTTTTGGTCTGTTGAGGCTGAAGGAGCCTGCCATTTGCAGAATACTTCTTACCCTGTCCAGAGGAAGGTAAGCCCTGCCCTCCTGGGTATTTAGTTCTGCCCCTATGAACTGCAACACTTGTGCAAGGAGAAGAAAAAATTACTCACCTTAGTAATGTAGTTTCTTCTAACGGAGTCTTGCTGTATTCTGAATATACGCAGTTAGCCCCAGCACCTGAACTGCCCCAGAGAGTAAAGAGTTAACTCTATGCAGAAGCATTGAACGTTGAGCTCGAGCTCGGTTTTCAAACCTCTGTCTCTTGCACTCTGAAGTGTAACCGTCAGATTATTATGAGCACTAACTAATCAAATTAACAGTTGGAAATTGTCTCAACTTTTGTAAGCCAAATGGCCACCATAAATTGTTTTAGGGTCAAAAAGACTCAAGTCGAGAACACCAAAAAGAAAACAAAAGATAAGACAAAGTCCAAGTAGGTAGTGAATTAAAACATTAATAAACCCATAAGACAGGGCAAGCCAAGTACACCTCTGGGGTGCAGCACTGTGCCTGCCCACCCACATCCCAAAGCTACTAGGTTCCAGGAGGGAAGGCAGGGAGGGAGGTCAGAATACAGCAAGGCTCCATTAGAAGAAACAACATTACTAAGGTGAGTAATTTTTTCTTCAAACAACATGAAGTCTTGCTGTATTCTGACTATATGCAGACTACCAAGCAGTACCCCCCAGGAGGAGGGAATCACAGAACCTATTTTGGGAACAGGCTCTGCAGCACAGCTCTGCCAAACCTAGCATCACTTCTAGACTGAATGTCCAGAGAGTAATGCTTGGTAAATGTGTGAACATTTTTCCAGGTGGCTGCTTTACAGATTTCCACTAAAGGTATATCTCTAGCTGCTGTGAGCGAAGCAGCTGTACCTCTGGTAGAATGGGCCCTCAAGCCTGAGGGAGGCTCCTTCCCAAACTTTGAATAGCAGAACTGGATACAGGAGACAATTCACCTGGCAATAGTTCTCTTGGTAGCTGGTCTGCCCTTTCCCACCTCACCACAGGTGAGAAATAACTGAGAACAGCCATTCCTATAGGCCTTAGTATGCTCTACATAGTAACTAAGGGCCCTCTTCACATCAAGACTGTGTAATCTTCTCTCCCCAGAGGAAGAATGGTCAGTGAAAAAAAACAGGCAATGACTTACAGTAGGTTGATTCAGATGAAAGTCTGACACTACTTTGGGAAGAAACTTTCTGTTAGTTCGATGGACCACCTTATCCCTGTGAAAAGAAATGAAATCAGATTCCACAGATAAAGCCTGTAACTCACTGATTCTCCTGGCAGAGGTAATAGCTACCAGTTTTCCATGTCAAGTATTTCAGCTCTGCTGAAGATAGAGGCTCAAAGGGAGGCGCATAAGCTGTGCTATACAGATGATCAGATCCCAAGGAGTAGGGTCTCAAAAGGGAGGATTAACATGCATCAAGCCTTTGAAAAACTTCTTGAAAACTGGATGAGAGGCTAGAGAAGAGCCCTTACCAGCGGAAAAGAAGGCAGACACAGCTGCCAAATGTACCTTGAGAGCAGTAGGCCGGAGGCCTTAAACTATTAAGATGCACCAGATAGTCCAATACAGTAGCAATGTCAGTCAACTCTGGCTGAACAGGTTTCTGGGAACACCAGAACCAAATCTTTTCCACTTGTAATTGTAAGTCTTTCTGGTAGCAGGTTTCTTGCTTATCTTTAGAATATCCAAGACTGATTGAGAAAGGTTTAGATTTGCATATTCTAACTCTTCAAGAGCCAGGCCTTGAACCTGAGAGCCTGAAGATTGGGGTAGAAGATCCTCCTTTGGGAGGATGTCAGAAGATTGAACTGTTTGGGAAGACACAGAGGCATTGTCGCTGACAGTGACAGTAGTAGAGGGTACCAAGGCTGTCTGGCCCAGTCTGGTGCCATTAGAATCACCCTGCAAGGCTGAGATCCGATTTTGATCAGGACCCTGAATATCAAATGGAAAGGCTGCAATGCATACAGGAATCTGCTTTCCAAGCCAATAGTAGAGCCTCCTGGTGTACAGAGCCTAGGAGAGGAGGTCTGCAACAAAAGAGAGGGAGTTGATGATTGTCCGGGGCTGCAAAGAGATCCATCTCTGGAGTATCCCACCTCTTGAAGATAACCTGAAGGACCAGAGGATTCGGAGTCCATTCGTGATGACCCTGAGAAATTCTGCTGAGAGCATCTGCTAAAATGTTGTCCTTCCCTGGGAGATGCACAGCCACCAGGGAAACCTGAAGGGAATAAGCCAGAGACCATATCTTCATGGCCTCTGTGCACAAGGCCGAGGACAGAGTGCCTCACTGATTGTTGATGTACCACATGGTTGTGGTATTGTCTGTCCTGATCTGTACTACATTCCCCTGAACCACAGCTGAGAATGTCTGTAGAGCTAGAAAGACAGCCCTCAACTCCAGAAGATTTATGTGAAGGAGAGATTCCTGGTGAGACCAGGTTCCCTGAGCTGTAAGCTGATCCAGGTGAGCTCCCGGGCCTAGGAGAGAGGCATCTCTGGTGAGAATCACTGAAGGAGCCTGACTGATGAATGGAACACCTTGCCGAAGGTTGTCCTCCTCCAGCCACCACTGGAGTGCCTGAACTAGAGTTTGAGACACTGGAACCAATTTGGAGAGAGGGTCCTTTTTCTGAGACCAGTAAGATCCGAGATGAAATTGAATATCTCATCTGTAACCTTGCTCCCTGGACCACAGCTGTGGAGGCTGCCATGTGGCCCAGTAACTGTAGAAAATGTCTGGCTGGACCTGGGGTACAGCCATGGCCTGGTAAAAAAAAAAGTCCTAGTGTGAAAAGGTCTACCCCTGCCTCCCCTTCCATAGGGTCTGGTGGACGGAGAGGCCCTTTTTTTTTTTAGCAGAATTGCTTTTGTAGGTGACTTTGTATTTGTCCACCTTTTCATGTAAGCCTCTGTCTGATTTCCAAAGAGGGAATGGCCCTCAACAGGAAAATCTATAGCTTTGGACTGTGTATCTTGAGTTAGATTTCTGGCTCTCAGGCAGGCAAACCTCCACTGTGAGACAGTATTAACCATCCACCTGGCAGCAGTATCATCAGTGTGAGTGTCTGCTGCCATCTGAAATTGGTACTTGGCTGCTTCCAAGCCAAACTTAGCAGTCTCAGCTAAATCAGCTGAGAGACCAGCTGGGGCTTTGTCTGCCATAGCCTGACAGACTGCCACACGGATTTTTGATATTGGGCTGCATAAGCCTTGAAATTTGCTTGCCTGATGGCCAAGGAGTTCAACAGGTAGTCCTTCTTGGCCATGCTGTCAATTTTCCAGGAATCTTTCTCTGAGGGATGAGATGCCAGAAGTACTTTTGCTTGTCACAGGCCGCAGCTTGCACCAACCCTGGTGGTCTGGGTGGGAGAACACAAATTCAGCCCCTTCCCTGTCCAGCTGGTATTTCTTATCCGCATCTTGTCTAAGGGGGGATAGAACCCTGGGTTTGGAGGATTTTAAACATGTTCTTTTTAAAGAACTTGTTCACAGGGAGCAATAATTTCTTGGTGGGTGTTAAACCCATCATCTCTAAGTATTCTGCTTTCTCCCCATCCTCCATTTCTTCAGTGGTGGTTATGTCAAGGGCATCCACCATCTTTCTGACAAAAGTGAAGTGGGATGAGTAATCCTCTGAAGCACTGGGTGGTGAGCCAAACTCCTGTTCAGGGGAGACTTCAGGCTCTATATGCTCCCCTTCAGACACTTCTTCATATTCCCCATATTCTTCCATTTCCTCTTGGAAGGAAGATTGGGCAGAAGGTTATTTAATGGGGGTCTGAACCAGTGCCTGCTGTCCAGCAGGCAGCATCCCCTGTAAGGTCTGAATAACTCTGAAGGCCTGTGCAATCTTCTGTGGAGAAGGCATAGTTGCAGTCACTACAGAAGTTCCCAAATGCTGTCCAGCAGGGGGTTCTGTGTGCTTAGTTTTCTTTAGTGGAACCAGGCAGTTAGCCAGTTCAGCAGGCCTTTTTCCAAGGACCTGGGTACTTGTATCAGCGGTAGAGGCTGTAGTTGCTGTGGTTTCACACACAGGAACTGAGGGTATCGTCTGGTCAGAGGCCGAGGGACCCGTAGGTGGAAGCAACTTCTTGAGCTTTTCCAAACGTTTTTCAAGCGTTTTTTTTTTTTTTTTCAGGAAATGTCTTGCATATTTCACAATCAGACTTCAAGCGATCATATCCTACACAGGCCATACAAGAAGTGTGTTTATCTGCCTTGGCAAACACCTCTCCACACTCAGTACAATTTTTAAAACCGGGCTCACTGGTTTTTCTCTTAGGTTTTTCTGACATTCTCCCAAAACTGCATTCTGATTTTATATGCTATGTTATGCTTAAAGCCCCCTTTCCCTCCATCTCTTTTTGAGACTGGAGATATTTATGCCGTTTGTAAAATGATGCCTGGATTGACTGCATCTGGTATGGCCCTTCGAGGATTGAGCACTTACTATGTTTTATAACTTGATACTGTGGCTTTTGATTATTGATAAAATATATGATCAAATATATTAATAAACTATTATATATTTAGGATTTGTAATATGAAAGTATATATATATATTTTAATTATTTATATCTTGACATCAAATTATATCATGCCTAATATTCAGTTTTTTACATTTCCATTCATTTTTTTGATTGTTGGTGCACTGTCACTTTAATTGTATTCACTATTTGTGTGGGTTTATGAATGGCAAAGACTGTCCCTGACGAAGCGTACATGCGCAAAACCGGTTGGGCCTTTGCCTGTGTGTGAGGGAAGAGTCGTCACCTGTGTGGCATTGCTTGGTTCTGGCTTCAAAAATAGTGAGTAATAAACCTCTTTGGATTACTGTGGAGGCTAGCACTGTGCTTATTTCTGTTCTGACTGTGAACTGTTTTGCACTTGCACAGCGATAACTGAGCAGTATTCTTCGTTTGTCATTCTCCCAAATTTGTCAGAAAACACCAACTGCAAAAGGATTTTCAATTTTAAACAGTAGTGTGTGGTTGCGGTCAGTTCAGGAACCTACTGGGGAACCGATCGGAACCGAGAACAAAAAACGAGGTTATCGGTTCAGTAACCGGTATTAACGGTTGCACAAAATAAGGTTATTTAAACAAAATTAACTGAAATAAAGGTGTTTTTGTTAGAAAACTCTGCACTTAACTAAAAAAATTGCCAGTTCCCCTCCTGTTATCCCGAACCGAGAGAAACAGAGAAAATCAAAAAATGTAACTAAAATTAACTAGCGGTTAAGCTAAAAATAAAAGATAAAGGCAGCAAATGAAAAATAAAGAATACTTATATATATTTTTATGTCTTCACGATGAGATGTTGAGGCGAGAATCTCTGAGCATCTAGTCTTGACAGGCGGAGAGTGAAATCTGAGAGTTTAGAATGTAGGCAGTCGACAGGGGCAGCATTTTAAAAGTGGCACATGCCAATGGTGTTCAATCATTAGCATAACGTTCCATCTCCAGGCAGATCTGGCTTAAAGGCATACTGTATATAGTTAGGAATACTGGAGTATTCCTGGGGTGAGAAAGAGGGCTTCCATGGAGCTCCTTTTTTTGTCTCTCCTCCCTGGTGTTTTAGAAAAGGTGTAAAATCCCCACTGCTGTTGCACCAGGCCCAGCTATCCTCCTATCTTTACAGGTAAAAGGGGACGGGCAGAGCCATGAATACTCATGCCCTGGCCCACACTGCAAACCAGAAGTCATCATGACAGCACAAACACCCAGACATTCGGTCTTCAGCAGAGGCCCACAGGAAACCGCTCTCAGGGACCAGGTTAACCCTCCGAGTGCCCCACAGTAACCTGTTGTGAGCATGAGAGAATAAAGAGGCTAGTTACACTCACAAACCCATCCCTACCTCCCCCTCCCAATACTTAGGTAAAAGTTAACACAGAATTTACCAGCAGATAAGAAATGCTTGGCCCACCTAGTCTGCCCATTTTTCCCTCGCTATAGTATCTTTGCAGATCCTACTTGATCTCCAGCCCATTCACCCCCACCTCCCCTTTCCCTAAGATTCCCTTATGCCTATCCCATGCATTCTTGAACCTCACCACTGTTTTTGCCTCCACTACGTCTGCTGGAAGACTGTTCCAAAAATCCACCACTCTTTCTATGAAGAAGTACTTTCTCACATCTCTCCTGAAATTAGCCCCCCCCCCACTCCCAGCTTCTTACTGTGTCCTCTTGCCCTTGAGCACCTTTTTTTTCTGAAAAATACTTCCCTCCTGTACCTTATTTACCCCTTTCAAGCATTTAAAGGTCTCTATCATATCCCCCCCATCTCTTCTAGGGTGTACATATTTAAGTCCTCAAGTCTCTCCTCATAGGACTTCTGATACAGACCCTGGTTCTTCAGAATCAGTCGGCTAAGTTTGATTCTTGCACATCTAAATGCTTTTTCTTTATAGTTTTTATGAGTTAGTAAGTCTTTTCACAAAACGTAACAGATTTATAATATAATAATTTCTTTCATTAAGGTGGTTGCTGCCATGTCTTCTCCTCTGCCATAGATTTGGCAGTTGGGTAGCACTAGGTGCACAATCACCACTCACAATACTTCGAATAAAGTTCTAATCAGTCTCCACGGCAACCATGCTGTGCGAGATATTGCAGTTCAGGAGGATTACATTTCATCCCTTAGAAGAACTGTTGTTGCTCTGGTGAAAAATGTTTTTCCTTTTTTACAGGTACCAGGAGAGGAAGGAGGGACCACCAGACACAGGGATCATTTTCACAGGTACCGGGAAAGGGAATAGGGTTTCACTGGATGCAAGCAATCACATAAATAAGATCAAGTGAGGAAAAGAATGCTAAAGGACAGGGAAATAATTACAGGGAACGAGGAGAGGGGGATGCTCTTTGAACTTTGTTAAAACATGTTTCTGGAAGTGTTAACCAGCACTGCATAGGCTGTTAGTGCTTCCAAGAAGATTCAATTATGATAGTGTGTCCTGTATGCATGACTCTGCTGCTCATTTACAGACACTCCCGGGGGGGGGGAGTGCTCACATGCTAACAACTGTGGACGATACTAAACGTGCCTTTCAATATGGGACTTGCTGTGCTAAGTACCTCCTGACCGTGCAAAGCACAGTTAGTGCAGCCCAAACACTATCAGCACTGCACTAACTGTTCCAATATGCTGCCCTTGATGAATTATATTCTATTTAAGACATGATCAGCCTCTCACATTAGTTTAAAATTAGCCAAAACGGCCCATGGGTAGCTGACAGTGTCTCCTTAAGTTCCCTGTGATGGTGCAGTATAGAAAGTGTTGTATACACAGTTTTACTAATTTGATTGTTTAGAATTACTGAAGATAATTTGTGATTTTTTTGTCAAAGAAAAAACATTTTAACTCGTGCCTAAATGGTTTCCTGTTCAACAGGTAGCTGGACCACTTTAAGTCACCTGAAGCCAGTTTGATTCAGAGTACTGTATATGTATGTGCTTTCAGAAAACCTGGCTTCTTTGTGTTCTTTTCAGGCATCAAATGCTACAGCTTGTTTCAATACGATGTTCATTAATGCAGCATAAGTGGCTAATGCATCTAACATTGGTCAGCTTAGCACTAACCTTTGGCCAGCTCCTTCCTCATCTGCAAAACCTTCTCAAGGTCACAACTGATGGTAGCATAGGAATGAGGTATTGTAGTTTTGGACTCTGTTAGTCTTGAGGCAATAACTCTTCGAACATTGCTAGCAGGGACATCAGTGAAAGTGCCCTGAAAAGAAAAAGAACCCTTGCCTTAGTAAATGTTGGTTGCATAATTCACTCTTTCATAGAACTACTTCACAGAACAAGTGGTGGACATTTGACTTACAGAGAAAGTGGTAGTGTTATCAGGTGATACTACTGTAACAGCCTTCAAGCTCCAGCTTGACAAGTACATTTGAAGAAAAGGGGTGACACAGTATTCTCTCTAAGCTGGTAGGAGCGAGGAACATGATGGACCAGTGGTATTCTTATCTTCTTAAAGTGGTATGTAGATCATTCAACAATAACCCTCCAGGGTCACTTATAAATACTCTATGTGACCCTTAACACCCGATGTAGACCTAGATGGGCAAGAGCTGGTTGTACCAGAGGCCCTAAATACTTTACTAAAAACTTTTACAACCCCCTGTGCCCGGAAGCACCATGACATCCTTGTATGATATTCACTGAAACTGCTGACTGTGAGCACTTATCTCTATACTCATGAGTGACGCGCACTCACAGTCATCAGTTTGAAACAGTCATATTAATTTATACAATGCTTATTTTCATGTCCCACACCACTCTAGCAGTTCCCACTGGTGTCCTTTAGGAGGACGTGCAGGCTTTACATATTGTTCATATTTTTCCCTAATTCCGACTAGTAGGCTGCCTACTAACATCAACAAGACGTGCGTACTGACTGCAGAGCACAGTGACAGCAGTGGTGGCATGTGCATTGGGTACTGAGTCTGCTATACGCAATAGCAGTTCAAAGGAAGCTTTTATTAAACACTGGAATTTATTGACCGCTACGGATGTTAGGGAAAGAAACCTGGACAAGACCCTGGTGTAGACAACTGTTTCTAATTTCCGGTAAGTGTTATTGCTGTTTGAGGTCTGTAAAAGGATAGGCTCTAGGGCTATATGTCCATGCTCTTACCAGGTGGCAAGGCATGGATGTCATCAAAGTGGCCAGTATCAGTGAATAGTACACAAAAATGGTGTGGTACTTTGGGGTAAAGGGGGGTATAAAAATTGTTAAAATGTTATTTAGGGACAGTAGTACCACAGCCTCTGCACATCCAGGGCTAGATCAGATGGTAAGGGTCCCATCTGCCTGTTCTAGTGGTAGTTCAGGTGGATGTTAAAGATCCCATGGCACTTCTCAAAAAGAGTAGGGGCATTTTTATTAAAAGTATACACAGATAAACTCAAACATCTTACTTTGTATACATTGTGATGGTTAAACAGAAATGAATTAAGCATATTTACAAAACATATTTATAAAACATATCCCTTCATCCATAGACAAAACTACATCACCTTATGTTATAGGCACATCACTGTCAGAGATCCATGGCAAAGCTTTCCATGGCTCCAAAAGTTCTGCACGTGACTTCTCTCCTTCCTATATACTATCCTTAAATCAGTCTCAATTTTATTTAACAATTCAGTATAGTTACCCTCTTTTTGTTGTAACGTAAAAGCACACCTCATTATCCATATATTCCATTTTAATACAACCATTATCAATTGTAAAGTACTCAGATTCTATTTTACTCATTCTTTGCTAAATTTCCCATTCATAATGTTACTATATGTAATTATCCTAAAAATAGCCTCCTTCCACTGTTTAGATAGAAAGTCCCAGAATCCCTTAATAAAGGAGCAGGAGAAAAGTAAATGTTCTATTGTTTCTTCTTGTGTGATACATTTTGGTCGTGCACATAACCTTTCTGATAGCTGTTTATGCTTCTGATTCGACTTAGTATTGATTTTCTCATGGCACGCTAACCAATAGATGTCCCATATATTCTCCGGAATTCTTTTATTGTTTAAAAACTTTAGTAGTACTGATCTGTCGGCTGCTGGGCATTTTTCAAAAACTGTTCCTACCGTGCACACTGCACAAAGAATATAGTGGTAAATTTGTTTCCTATTCAAATTAATGACTTGTGTAGTTACCTTCCACTGTTTCAGTCTCTGAAAGGTACACCTAATATATTCCGGAATTAGGATAGATTTTTTTTAAAGTTTTAAACTGATTACTTTCCCATTGTTGTAACCATACTGTACAGGTGTTCTGCAACAGGTACTCTCATCCTATTTGTTTTCCCAAGATTATTGGTTTTACATTCGTATAAATGAAGAAACTATTAAAAAAGATAATCAGATTGATCATGTTAAGACCCCCCCCTGTTTTATTGGGAGATATAGTACATTCCTTTTAATTGGATTTAAACAGCTTCCCCATATAGCCTGAAAAAATAAACTGAGAATGCTAGTTTCTAGCTTTTTAGGAGGGGGAAAAATAGCTCATATATAAGAAAACAGGAAGTAAAAATGTTTTAATTAAATACACTCATTTTAGAGCCAGCCCAGTGGCGCTGAAGGTTGAGGCACTGGACGCCACACCTCGTGCCACGCCGGCGACCTGGGATCAGGAACGAGCCCGGGGCACCAGGGGTCGGCAGGGGAGGGAAGAGACTGAGTGTCTGGAGAACTGCTCTCTCTTCCGGGAAGGGATTGGGAGAACAATCGCTCGAGAAGCAACCTCTGGCAGTGGCTGGAGGTAGCCAAAAGCAGCGTCGTGGCGCATGGCTGGGTGGTGGAGCCACGCCAGTATGTTGCCTTGATAGCCAGAGCACACCACAGGAGACCTACCTAAGTAAATACCCCCCATCTCCCACCCGATAGAGGCAGTGGCCTTCTCTCACCCAAAGGACCACACTCCCGAGAATTCCAGTCACGGCTCTCTCCTCGGCCATCTCCTCCCGGCCCGGTGCTCAACCCTATAAGAAAGAGTACGTGGGTGGGCGACCTGGAGGGTAGACCCGCAGGATGCTAGGTGTGGGAGAGGAGACAGTCGGGTCATGCAAGGGTAGAGTCCGAGGACTGGGAGGTGACCGGAGAGAGTTCGGTGGGGCATAAGGAAGGGAGGAAAAAATATAATTAGAAAAAAAATAAATACACTAATTTTAATTTGCTTAATTTCCATCTATTCCAATGGCTGACTTTCTGTCTCCCTATTTCCAGCTTTGTTTCACAATTCCTCTCATCCAAATTCCCCTTACCAAATTCTATTCCAAGTACTTTAATATATTCCGGGCTAATACTCATGCCTCCTATCATTTTCCATTCATCTAGTGTATAGTTTAAACATTGCCCTACACATTTTTCAGTGTTTAAGGAGGCTCCCGATAGGGACCCAAATTTATTACGTATATTAAAAACTTCTGTGACAGACTCTTCATCCCTGACTATTGCAGTCATATCGTCCACAAATGCTACGACTTTCCAGGGAAAGGTTTGTCCCAAAACTTCTATTGCTGTAATCTGATCTGAGGTATTAATCTTCCGCAGTAAGAGATCAATAAAAAAATTATATAATATGGGGCTCAGCAGACACCCCTGTCTTATCCCTCTCTGAAGATGTACCATGGGCCCCTTCCAGCCTTGTACCATTGTGATAAATGTTGCTGTTCTATAAATACACTGTATCCATTTAATTAGCATATATGAAAGCTGATAGTCTTTTAAGATGTTCCCGTAAGAATGTGTGGTTTACCCTGTCAAAGGCCTTCTGATCAAGGGAGGCCAGATATCCATTCACTAATCCACTTTTCCCTTTTTCCACAATTTCTCTAATACACAGTAAATGCTGCTGTATATGTCATCCCGGAATCGCATTATTTTGGGCTGTGGATATTAAACATTGAGCTACTACTAATAACCTGTTTGTTAATACTTTAGTTAAGATTTTAAAATCAGTATTCAATAGGCTTATTGGTCGCCAGTTCTTTAAAGTAGTTTTGTCCCCTTTTTTATAAATGTATGTGAGAAGTCCTGTGTTCGTGTACAGAGGTATCTCATCAGTGGACAGCATACTATGAAAAACTGTAGCTGATTCTTCTGCTAAGTCCCTGCCAAATGTTTTATAAATCTCATTAGGCATTCCATCAGGGCCTGAAGATTTTCCATTCCCTAATGTCAATAGTACCTCCTGAATTAAGTTTGCCTCTATTGGTCTAGCCATGGTATCTACTATATTCTGATCAACCTGAGGAATCTCTAAATCTTTGAGAAATTCTTTTAGATCTGACAAGTCAGTTGTAAGGGGAGCATACATTTGTCTTGTATATTCAGACACAATCTGTAGGAGTTCCGATTTTGTGATACCTAACTTTCCCTTATTATCTTTTAGTCCTAAAATATTTTTTACCGCTTTCCTTTTTGCATAAGCATCGAAAGGACAAATGTCCTCCATAGCACGCATTCTGTTAAATTGCTACTGATGCTAACAGTGTTTGTGCTTTTGCCTTATGAAAGTCAAATATCTTTTGTTTGATATCCTGAATCTCAGGGACTAAGCATTGTCCTGTCTCGTGTGTAACTGATAATTGTTGCAACAGCCTTCTATTTTGTAAATATTGAAGATATTGGTCATTACTATTTTTTTTTGCCAAGATCTTTACAGAGTCTAGCCATATCAAATTTTGTGTCTTCCCACCATCTTACCGGGTTGTCATATAGAATATAAACTGATTTCCTAGCTTAGATAAGTTGATGTAATGATTCCACTATATACATATTTTGTAGCAGAGATGTATTCAATTTCCACATTCCTGGACCTCTGTTTGACATATTATGAATTCTAATTTGTAATTCTAGGATATAGTGGTCTGAAAATTCCACTGCCATGTGGTTTCTTGCCTGGATCTGTAATGTATCAGGCGTGAAAAAATAATCAATTCTAGTAGCTAAGCTACCTTTGTGGAATGTGGGTGTATGTTTCTTATTGTGTCTAAAATAGGTGTCATGCAGATTAGCTTGTTTAATGATTTGTAATAACATATTTGAGTTACAAAATTGTTATGCTTCCTGTGGTATTAGTGAGCAATTAAAATCCCCAGCTAGTATTATGTGGTGAGATGTGCATAAAAATGGTTGAAATAAGTCGAAACATTTCACTTCTAGTAGCTCTTGTTTGGGGCAAATATATATTAATCAACCTGTAGGGAATCTGGTCAATGACTACATCCAAGATAAGAACCCTTCCTGGGACTAGATCCAAAAGTTTCAGGATCTTTTTCTCTTGTTGTGAAAATAGGATCCCTACTGCTGAGCATGTGTCCTGCCCTATGGGCCAGTAAGAAGGCCCAGGGAACCAATCATGTGATTCTGCTTGTACTTCTTTGAGTGTGTGAAGCCTCACATCCTGCAAAAAAATTATGCCTAATTGTAAACAAGATAAAAAAGAATATACTGCTTTTCTTTTTGTTATTCTCTTAATACTGTTAACATTCACAGTATACACTGAAAAGGGATTAGGCATTACTTAATTTTTCTTCTCCTCGTAGCATGTTCCTTACTTTTGACCTTTAATTTAACTTTCCTTTTCTTAGGCCCCCTCACAGCTAACTGCACCTCTGTATCTGTTATTACTTCATGCTTCGAAGAAGAAATGGAAGACGCATCCGAGTCCTCCTCAGAATTGTCAGGTTGCAGAATCTCATATTTATTTGATAATGGGACAATTTTTGTTGACCACTACTAGATGCTACTGCTTTCCCCTTTTGTCTTGTTACACTCTTGAACTCTTCTTTCTTCAGAATTTGGGGGAAGGGGGCATCTCTGCCTGCACCACGCTGTTAGTATTATTCTGTTCTAGTACCGCTACTACAGTATTGTGCTCCTGCTCTTGGCCCATTTCTTTGCCTTGAAGTGGACTGGAGTTCTTCGGTCTGTGTCTCTGTGTTTTGGGGGCTGCAGGACCTGTGTTAGCACCTCCTGACTTCCTTAGTTTGTTTTTCTGTGTAAGTGATATAAGCAGTCTCTGTTCTTCTCCATCAGCTCGTTCCCCATCATTATGGTCTGCCATCTGCAGTTTTGAAAGGTGTATCCTTGCTCATCGCACAAATTACATTTACATTCGTTTAAGCAGTCTGTGCTGATATGTCCCAGCTCCCCACACAGGGTACATTTCATAGTGTCACAAGCATTACTCAGCTGTTCCCCCGATCCACATTTATAACAGGTTTTTGGCTGACCTGGATAAAACAAAATCCCACGATCCCTCCTTACAAAAAAAGAATTTGGCAAGTGCTGTACCTGAGTTTGTGGTTTTAAGTAATACTTTTACCCTCCAACCCCCAGTCCAGATATTTTCAGTGTCCATAATTGCCTCACGGCCATCTATCAGGGTACATCTCTGCTTTAATCAGTATGTAAGATCGTGGATATGGACACCCTCATTACGAAAAAGTACAGTAATTGACTTTTGTGCTGGCTTTGTGAGAGGAATTGCAATGAAATGGGCCCACACGGTATACTTTTTTAATGCATTATATTTTGTCCAGAAATGCTCCAAGCCTGCCACAGTCTTAAAGCTTGCATCAAAGGTCGATTCCCCTGAGATGTGAATGAGGGCATATATTTAATTTGTAAAAAACTTCATTCTGTCCTTAAATAAAGTCCGTGCCACAAAGACTCTGTCTGGAATTTGTGCTAACCCCCCTGTATATGAAAGTCTGACCACATTATGTCTTTTGGCAGGCAAAATTGGTAATTTGAAGAGTGAGGCAAATGATTTACTCCCTTCGTTTGCACTGGTGGAGGGAGGCCTATTATGTGGTTCAGGCCCTACACTGGGGTGTCCCCCAGTTTGGCTATTGTTTACTTCTTTAGGCCTTATTGCAGTATTTTTAAAGTGAAGCTGGGGATTCTGTGTAAGTTGCAGTTCCTGTGGCAGTTCTAGTCTTTCTTCGGTGATTACAGCCCCTTTATTGACTTTTTGGTTTTGTTCATTTAATATTGTTATCGGGGAACTCCCCACAGTCCACTGACCTGTGCTCCCATCATGTTGCCATCCTGCTGCACATAGCGCTGAGTCTACTGACCATTTAGTCTCATCTCTGCTATGCTCTTCTATGGCACATCTTAGGCCAGGCTTGTAACCGCCCGATTCTGCCATTCCCAACAGCGCTGGAGAACATTGTTGCACTGACTTAGTTCCTCTGCTGCAGTCATCTGCATCATTATTTTTGCCCTGCTGTGAGATGCTGAGTTCTTCAAGCTCTACCACCTCTGCCCAGTTGTCCGTCGGCTTCTTTGATGTACATGTGTCATCATTACATAGCTGGTCTGGCTTGACAGTCCATTTCCTGCTGTCAGATCGCAAATCCCTTAATTTTTTCTGATAAGCCATTTTCTTAGCGAAGAAAGTGCTTTCTTTTTTTTTTCAAACTGTTTTTCCAAGAGCAGCATTTCAAGAGAGTCTTGTACAGATACAATGTGTGCCTCGTTTGTTTCAATATCACTATCTGGGGCTGAGAAAACATTTAAATTTAAATCAGAACAGTCACTTACAGAATTCACTTCCACATCCTCTGGAGCCTTCGTATTTCCGCTCATGTTTTCCACTTCTTGTTCCATAAAAGTCACTGGCTTTGGCAATCCACCTCAAATCCCATGTTGCACAACAACAGGAGAGGAAACTTTCTCTTCTTCCTCCATGTCCTCCGCCTCTTCTTTCTCCTGGGTGGCCAGCTAGTTGGACAGCAGCACCCCTACTGACAGAAATTCAGTAGGGGAATTTCCCCGGTGCTCTGGTCAAATTTTCCCCATTCACTAAAAGTACCCCCAACCACTTAATCTGGTTCAAGGTCAGTTGGCATTCATCTCTATCCTCCTCCCCTGGGTCGTGCCTAAAAACAGGCAGAATTTGTCTAGTGCAATTACCCGGTCAACAAAAACTAACTAAATAAATTAATTAAATATATTTTTTTAAGTGACCCAGGAAGGTAAAGATTCCCTTTAAATGTTACCTTATTTGAACTACCACTTTATGCCCGTAACACAGGTCCTCCCTAGATGGCACTCCCCTTGAGGCCATCGCCTGTTTCAAATACCTTGGTGTGTGGCTCAATAGCAGGCTTGACTTCTCCAATCATATTGATGCAATTCACTTTAAACTCCGCCCAAAATTTGGTGCCCTTTCCCACAGCACAGACTGCCTCACACCCCAAGTCCACTGCGGACTGGTCACTAAGGTGGTGCTCCCAGTGTTTGATTATGTGGATGTGGTCTATGGCACTGCCCCTTCCTCCTCCCTTGCCAGACTGCACGCCCTTTGCAATGCCTTCTGTCACTTTGCTACAAATGCTTCTATTCATATTCATCACTGCTCCCTCTATACCACCCTCCCTATCCCTCCTCTTCCCTCCTGCCAGCTCTTGCACTGTACCTACCTTGTCTCTAAATACTGCTTTGACACACTCTGCCTGCTTATCTCTCCTCCCTCCTCTCCCCTAGTCCTTCCTCTTTGCTGGACAATCTGCTTTCACCTCTTGTCTTCCATCTGGAACAGTCTCTCCCACATCCCCTACATCTCCACCTCCCATTCTTCCCTCAAACATCAGCTAAAACCTTGCAATGTGCCCTCCTGCTCCTGTCCTGGTTAGTTGTTATAACTATTATGGATCGTTGCCACTCGCCTGTCTTTAGCTGTAGCACACTTGTACCTGTGCTTGTTGTGTTTTTCTTCCTAAACAATAAAAAAATGAAAAATGATCCTGAAATTAAAACCTGGTATGTGGATGGGGAAAACAACTACAATAATTACTCGGCAGATATGTTCACAGATTATTACTGTGTGTATTTGGGATGCTTAAAAAATGGCTGTCATTTAAGACATCACATTTCTAATCAGATGGCACGTTAATATGAAATGTGTTACTCCCTAGTTGGCAGGACTTGTTTTTAGCCATGGTTTTTTTCTAAGTTTGTGCCATGGCTAGAACCAAGTCTCAGCCAATCGTAATGCAGGGATTTCCTTGCCCATTTTACATGCTTTCCTATGGTAGACTGCTGCTTTTGATAAACATTTCCTACATGGAAATTGCCTTAACCTAACCCATATTTCATATCACTAAACAATATGCTTTATGTCCAATAGCTACGTTGTCTAGCTACATCAATATGAATTATGGTGCAGCACCACAGAAGGAAGGATCATAACTTTCAGAATATATGAATTGTATTCTGTGGAAAGGGCTCTCATGCACCCACCATCAGGCTGCCAAGCAATTCTTAATAAACAGTGATCCTCTCCCGCCAAAAAAAAAAAAAAAAAAAAAAAGCAGTTTCACATAGAGATTCAAATGCACCAATAATAACCGGAACCTATTATGTCTTCAGTTCAACTTCCCATAATAATGACCTGCTGTTCCAGTTTTTCTCTGTTCTTGATGGACAGTCTTCCCCACATTCTACAACAGTTGGAAGACAGAGAAAAGATGCTTTCTCTTTCTGGAATCTACATTTGTCTATCTAAAAAGGGGCTGCAGCAAGCAGAAAAAAAATATTAAAAAAAAATCACTATTGACATAAACAGAAGCCAGTTAAACAACATCCCATCTAAAAAAATAAATAAATAAATTCAGGTTACTCCTTTCTTTATTACTAAGTGCTTCCACATGAGAATCAGATCTTTGTCCCTCATTAGGAAATGGGTAAGAGAATCCTAGCTTTCCGACTAGCTAGGACTTGGATCTTAGCGGGCGGGTATTTTTCAATACAGCCCGCTGAAAAACAAGTTCCCATTCGGGGTGCCCCATTACTTGGGATATTCTTGGGCACCCCGAATTTTCAAACAGAGCAGCCGCCATGTTTTCTGTGACTGAGCGAGGCAGCCCCCCCACCTTAGAGAAGTCACCTCCCCCAAAGACCTGGTAGCAAACCATCACAAATCCACTAGTATTTTAACTGAATTTTTTTTTTTTTAACCAAAAAACAACTTTCTTCTCTGTGACCACAACACCATCAGCACATCTCCACTGCACAGCAGTCTGAAGTTCACAGTCTCGCCGGAAAAAGCATGACAGGGTAACAATGGCTCTCTTACCGCTTGCCACACAAAAAAATAAAACCTTTATTTCTTTTGTACCTGCATTTTTTATTTTGTTGCTGTTTTGCTGGACCTCTCCCCAGATATAACGCCCGATGTTCCGTCCCGGCACATTCAGTAACCACATGGTGCTTCAGTAAAAGTGAATGCAAAAGAAATTGAAAGAGTCTTAAAAACAATAAAACACAATCCAGTTCTATGCCTTCAGGAAGACAGACTAAGAACATGTTTCCCCACCCGTGCTCATATGCGTTTGGGAGGCGGGGTGGTAACCTTGATAATAAACTCAACAATTAGAGATATGGAGGCTCCACTGGGACAAGAATCCCTACTTTAAAAAAACAAACAAAAAAAAAAACAAAAAACACAACAGTATTCAAATGAGGTGGAGGAACTATTTTATTATAAATTAAAGCAAACATTGAAGACTTTTAACAGTTAGTAATAAAAAAATGTTTCCACACATATAAAATATACTAGCCCATTTTCTAAGTGCAATAATACCCTCCAGGGTGAGCGGTATTGGGCAATACCGGACCTTCCAGGGGCTATAAGGCCCTCTCTCTGCCTGTGGTGTTGGGCCTCATTACGCCCCTGGGTGGTCTGATGTAGCTCAGTACCGCCCACCCTGAAGGGTATTATTGCTTACTGAGTTCCTTACGCTTATTCCCCATAATCATGTATAGCACAGTGGTCTAAGGCTCTGAGCTGCAAATCTGGTGACATCCAGCAGACCAGACCTGGGTTTCAATCCCATAGCTTCCACCTGCATACTGTGTGACCCTGAGCAAGCCACTTAACTTCACTTTGCTCCCAGGTTGCTCCTGTAAAAAAGCTTTCAGCTTAGTGTGCTACTCTTGGTTAAACAACTAAATAAAAAAAATAAATAAATAATCCACAGTCCATGACATCATAGTCATTCCCACAGAGCGACTGCAGTGTCAAAATTGTGATGCCTTCTATGGGACAGAAAGCCTGCTTTGATGCATATGCCCATAGCAATAAAGAATTTGATGGCTTGAATGTGGAATTTTTTTTTTCTTTTTATTTAGGTACGTTGTCGGTTTTCTTTCTGTTGATACCAACTGCTTTTCGGGCTGGTAGTTTGATTAATCATTCGGAAAAAAGGTTCAGAAATACATTTCTGTTGTTTTTTTTTTGTTTGTTTGTTTTATAATGCTGTTAGAATGTAGCATGTCTAACAAAGAATATCACAGAGCATTGCAAGCATATGCCATTAATCCACTATACATTTCCTGTTAATAGGTAATCATTGCAGTATGTCAGTCTCCTTTATAGGGAGTTATATTTGATATATGGCACATGTCTAACACTAATCTTAACATAACACAGAACAAGAGGCACAGATACAATTCATTTCATTAACATTTGATGCTTCTATTCATAGTTTCCTTTTTTTAGCTTGGCTGATTGCCGGAGTACATCTCATACTGTACTTGGTTCGCACATATAACCATCTATTAAAAAACATTATTTTTATTGTTTTCATATACAGAAAAGATATGACTTATCCTAATCACTGCAGCTTCTACTGATATTAGTGTGGGTATACAGAGGTGCCATTGACTTTTAAATTTATCAGACTAACCTCTCCGTTCATACGTCAGGTGTTCTAGCCGTTAAGACTTTTTATAGGAGTTCCTTCCACATGTTAACCATGAGTGCAACATGGGAAACCCATGTGTTCTGAATACAGTTCTTTGCTATAACCAACATTATCTGGATTACCCTGGGATAAAGATCCAACACTTCTTCCTCCCTTACTTCTACTCCAAACAAAAGGGACCAGGGTTCATCCATTATGGGCATCCTCATAATTTGACTAATGTTCTGTAATTTCCATCCAAAATAGCCGCAGTTCAGTGCATACCCAGAAATAATACATGTAGATGCCCTTTTCTTGCTTGAATTTACCACACATGGGAGAAACCCCTGCATTAAACCTGCTCACAGTATCTCATATACAATATATGCAAAAATTTGTACTGCTCCTCCTTTTACAAACTACAAATTAGGAGCCTGATACGATTTTTTTTTTTATTTATTCATTCATTTTCGGATTACAAATATCTTTGAGCACAGGACAGCTCATTTACAAAGGTTCCACGTCATGTGGGAGAAGAAGTGAGTCCCCTGGAAACACGAGCTGAGCACCCAGCACCAGGATGGGGATAGCAACCTTGAAAGGTGAAGCCATGTCATCTGCTGAATGCAGACAGCGGTTCCCACCATGGAGAAAACTACCTCATTGGCATCACAGGACAGCCTCGCTTGGTGCCTCACCAACTCCAGGCCCTGGGCAGAAAGGCGAATGGTTTGTCTGGTTGCCTGGCAGTCTGGCACTGATGCTAGGAACTGACCTAGTGTTGTCCACATCATACTGTGTGACCCTGAGCAAGTCACTTAACTTCCCTGTGCTCTCAGGTCGCACCTGTAAACAAGCTTTCAGCTTAGTGTGCTACTCCTGGTTAAACAATTTGGAAAAAACAAAACAGAACATAGTTTGTAAGTTATGCATATTGGATTAAAACTGGGGTCTCCAGCATCACAGTTCTGTGCTCTTACTACTAGGCTGTACTTCTTCAGAATAATTGAAGTGAGCAAGAAATAGAAGAAGCAGTGGCATGATTTATAAAGCACATATTTTAAGTGTTTTAGGTTGATGATTTTTATGTGCTCTGTTAGATCTTCCAAAAATCAGTCTTCACAGCCGGTTGGAACAGTGGTTAGATTTCTGCTTGTGACACCGGTGACCCAGGTTCGGGAGCGGACTCGGGTCACTGGAGGGCAGGCCAGGGGGAGAAGGCTTGAGCACCCCACAACTGCTTGCTTTCTCTGGGGGGAGGCCAAGGCCAGCAATTTGCCTGACCCTGAGCGGAGGCTTGGGGTACAGCAAGTCATGTTACCAGGAGGGGCCGGCCAAGACATGTGGTGGACGTCAGTGCATAGCACCTTGACGTTAAGGACACGCACCATGCGAGGGAGAAAGAGGAAGAAAACACCAGTGTCGGCCTCCTAGGTGACAGAGACCCAGCAGAGACTGTGATTGCCCGCACCTGCCTAACATCCCTGGTGGATCCGACACCAGCAAGATTCTCGGGGTGATGGCACCTTGTCCCATACCCACCTGAGGGGTACAGCCATGGCTCGATGGGGAACTGCAGGGGCAGAATCAGGGAGTTTGCGGAGCAGGGAGAAACTGCCATCTGTGTCTCCCAAAGGAGTGGGGACTGGCACTGAAGGAAGGAGGTACAAACAGAAATTAAAAAATAAATAAATCAGTCTTCACCACTTATTCCCACTGATGGTCTGTGCTGGAGGTACTAGAACCCTGGGGAGCAAAGTCTTTCTGCAGCCCACAGCCAAGGAGACCGGCATTGGTGCCAGCACCACCCACGAGGCAGATGCAGTGACATGGCACTCATGGACATGCCAGTATCTGACATTGGCCCCCTACCTTTCTCAGTTCTGTTTTTCCCACCGTAGTGTGCACACTGTGGGAGCAATTGAAGTTGTCGCTTTAATTGCCTTACACATCTTCCTCAGTTCATCGCTATCCTTTTGAAGCCGTACTTCACCACCATGTTCATTCTCGATGCAGGCTTTATTTTCTCTCTCATATGCTGCGCCAAGTCTTCTGTCCTCCACTTTTATTATTTTCCACACAGCGCCATGTCTGGCCTAGCAAGAAGACGAGCAAAGATGGCTCCCCATGCGTCAGTGCTCCTGTGGGGGACACATCGACTTCCAGGAATGGCCTGACCTCTGCAGGACCTGCCTCAGCACCAGCCATGACACAGACCAGTGCAATGCCTTTTTTTTCCTATGGATTACCACACCTTTGTGTTCCACACGCTGAAGTGGAATCACAAATCCCCCACTTTCGGTGGCAGGCATTGCACCAGGATTGCCAAGGTAAGGTCCCTCCGCTCTTCCCCTGGGCCCTTTCCCAGTACTATACATACTGAGAAAGGCCAGGCCTCTCCTCACACTCTCCCCACTGGGGCATTAGACAGCCTGGGGGAGGGGTCTGTTGGACAGTCGGTCTCCCTCAGTGGGGCAGCTAATTAGCTCTCCCAGTCCGTCGGCTCTTCGGGGCAGCAGAGTTTGAAGATATACGTTGGGCCTACACCAGTGGGCACCTTGGTGTTGCAGCCTGATGCTGCCTCTGCTCCTGGTACTCAGGCTGGTACCAGTTAATGGTGCGGTGCTGACTGCAAGTCTGGGTCTACTTCCAGCACCATTTGCAGTGCCGGTAGAGGGAAGGCCTGTGGAACTAGTCTTTCTCAACCCCTTGATGTACTCTGGATATCTTCCCCCGAGCGGTCTGATTACCCAGGGGAGGGTGTCAGGGAGGACCTCGGGCCTGTTGAGGACTTTGGTGATGAAACATAGAAACATACACTTTGATGACAGATAAGGACCGCTTGTCCCACCCAGTCTGCCCATTTCCCTACCTATTGGATAAGCTATACAGATCCTAGTTAACCAATGGCCTACTTCCTCCTACCCCCCCCCCACTAGAATTGTCTTTTGTTTGTTCCATGCATTCTTGAATTCCCCCACTGTTTTTAACCCCATGACCTCCTCAGGATGGCCGTTCCATGTGTCCACCTCCATCTCTGTGAAAAAATACTTCCTCATGTTACCCTTGAGCCATCCCCCTCTATCTTCAAATTGTACTCCCTTATTCTTGTACATCTCTTTTTCTGAAAGATGTTACCCACTTGTACTCTGTTGATTCCCTTGAGGTACTTGAAAGTTTCTGTCATGTCCCCTCTCTCCCTCCTTTCCTCGAGGGTATACATATTAAGCTCCTTTAGTCTGTCTCTGTCTCTCTTCATATGGTTTCTGGTGCAGACCCTGCACCATTTTAGTTGCCCTCCTCTGGACTGCCTCCATCCTGTCTATGTCCTTGCAGAGGTGGGGTCTCCAGAACTGCACGCAGTACTCTGGATGGGGTCTCACCAACTCTCTGTATAGAGGGATAAAAATTACCGGTTTTCTACTGGTGATGCCTCTCCCTGTGCATCCCAGTATCCTCCCCAGCCCTCCTTCCTGCCTTCTCACATTGCTTGCCTACATTTAGGTTGCTGATAGGACTACCCCCAAGTCCATTTTCATTTTTGTTGTTGTTAGTACCCCTCCCCAACATTGTGTACTTTTCTCCTAGGTTTTTGTTTCCCAGGTGCATTACTTTGCACATCTTTGCATTGAATTTAAGCTGCCATATGTTTGACCATTTCTTCAACCTTGCCAAGTCCCTTCTCATTCTTTCCACGCCCCCAATGTGCCAACCCTGTTGCAGATCTTTTTGTCATCTGCAAAGGAGCATACTTTTCCATCCAATCCCCCTACAGTGTCACCTATAAAGACATTAAAGAGGACCAGTCCCAGTACTGAACCCTGTGGTACCCTGCTAGTAACCCCCCTTTCTTTGGAGTGGACTCTGTTTACTATTACCCTCTGCGTCCTGTTGTCCAACCAATGTTTTACCCAGGCTACCACCCTGGGACCCCCTCTCAGGCTGGCTAACTTGTTTATTAATTTTTTGTGTGGGACTGTGTCAAATGCCTTGCTAAAGTCTAGGTAGGCCATGTCCACAGCCCCTCCCTGGTCTACTACTTTGGTCACCCAGTCAAGGAAACCTATTAAATTTGTCTGACATGACCTTCCTGCTGTGAATCCATGCTGCCTTGGGTTCTGTGCTCTGCTGGCCTCTAGGTACTCAACAATTCTTTCTTTCAGAAGTGATTCCATCATTTCCCTACCACTGAGGTCAAACTAACAGGTTTGTAGTTTTCTGCCTCTGCCCTGCTCTCACTTTTGTGAAGGGGAATCACATCCACCCTCCTCCAGTCCTCCGGTACCACACCATCCTCCCATGATTTGTTAAAAAGGGTAGTCTGTGGTGTCACTAGTTCTCCCCTTGGTTCTTTTAGAATTCTGGAGTGAATCCCGTCAGGCCCCATTACTTTGTCCACCTTCAGTTTTAGGAGTTTTTTCAGGACCCTTTCTTCTGTGAATGGACTGGTATCGACCTCCCTATCCAGAGTGCTTCTATTGTTTGGCTTAGGCATTGCCCCCTCCTCTTCTTTTGTGAATACTGAGCAGAAGAATTTGTTCAGTATCCTGCTTTTTGACTGTCACCTTCTGCCCACCCCCCTCCTCTTTATTAAGCCTTATGATCCCTTCCTTGGTCTTTCTTCGCTCTCTAATGTACCTATAAATGGTTTTATCACCCTTTCTTAGCTGAGTTGGCTATCTTGGTTTAGGCCTTTGCTATTCTGACTGCCTTTCCAGCTTTCTTCTGCTTTAACTGGTACAGTTCTCTGTCCTGCTCCTTCTGTGTTTCTTTATACTTCCTGAATGCTATCTTTTTCTCCCTAACCTTCCCCCACCACCTCTTTTGAGAACCATAGTTTTTTTCCTTCATTTTATTTGCTTCACACAAAGGCTTGTTGCCTTTGTGACAGCAGATTTGATGTTTCCCCATTGTTCGTCCACCCCTCCTTCTTGCCCGTTTACTAGTTGTTTTCTGAGGCACTCTCCCATTTTGCCAAAGTCAGCCCTCCTAAAGTCCAGTGCCCCCACTTTTGTATGGCTTGACTCTACAGCTGTGTTTATAATGATCCACACTGTTTGAAGTGGCCTTCCTTGGCCTAGATCAGGGTTGACGTCTCCTCGGGCTGTGGTGCTGGTGGGCGGTGTTGGGAACCCTATCGGTGCCAGTTTGGGCCTAGTTCTATTCTGGTGCTGTTCCTAGTCCTGGCAGTGTTGTAGTGCCAGGGAGGGCAGCATCCTGACTGGTCTGTAGCTGTTGGCCGTTCATTGAAAGGTGACTTTGCCAGGCTCTCCCCCCAGGAGAGGTCCCCTGAGCATTCCTGCAGCCCTGTTAGAGGATCTGGCCTGGTCTTGCATGACCGTCCCCCTCTACTCCCACACATTCTCGGGCCTCTGTCATGGGAACATTTCACAGTGATGGCTGGTGCAATGCCTGCCACCGAAAGTGGGGGATTTGTGATCCCACTTCAGCGTGTGGAACACAAAGGTGTGGTAATCCATAGGAAAAAAAAGGCATTGCACTGGTCTGTGTCATGGCTGGTGCTGAGGCAGGTCCTGCAGAGGTCAGGCCATTCCTGGAAGTCGATGTGTCCCCCACAGGAGCACTGACGCATGGGGAGCCATCTTTGCTCGTCTTCTTGCTAGGCCAGACATGGCGCTGTGTGGAAAATAATAAAATGGAGGACAGAAGACTTGCGCAGCATGAGGAGAGAAAATAAAGCCTGCATCGAGAATGAACATGGTGGTGAAATGCGGCTTCAAAGGATAGCGATGAACTGAGGGAAGATGTGGAGCAATTAAAAGCGACAACTTCAGTTGCTCACAGTGTACACACTACGGTGGGAAAACAGAACTGAGAAAGGTAGGGGCCAATGTCAGATACTGGCATGTCCATGAGTGCCATGTCACTGCATCTGCCCTGGTGGTGCTGGCACCAATGCGGTCTCCTTGGCTGTGGGCTGCAGAATACTTTGCTCCCCAGGGTTCTAGTACCTCCAGCACAGACCATCAGTGGGAATAAGTGGTGAAGACTGATTTATTTATTTTTAATTTCTGTTTGTACCTCCTTCCTTCAGTGCCAGTCCCCACTCCTTTGGGAGACACAGATGGCAGTCTCTCCTGCTCCAAAACACCCTGATCTGCCCCTGCAGTTCCCCATCAAGCCATGGCTGTACCCTCAGGTGGGTATGGGACAAGTGCCATCACCCCGAGAATCTTGCTGGTGTCGGATCCGCCAGGGATGTCAGGCAGGTGCGGGCAATCACAGTCTCTGCTGGGTCTCTGTCACCTAGGAGGCCGACACTGGTGTTTTCTTCCTCTTTCTCCCTCGCCTGGTGCGTGTCCTTAACGTCAAGGTGATATGCACTGACGTCCACCACACGTCTTGGCCGGCCCCTCCTGGTAACATGACTTGCTGTACCCCAAGCCTCCGCTCAGGGTCAGGCAAATTGCTGGCCTTGGCCTCCCCCCAGAGAAAGCAAGCAGTTGTGGGGTGCTCAAGCCTTCTCCCCCTGGCCTGCCCTCCAGTGACCCGAGTCCGCTCCCAAACCTGGGTCACCGGTGTCACAAGCAGAAATCTAACCGCTGTTCCAACCGGCTGTGAAGACTGATTTTTGGAAGATCTAACACAGCACATAAAAATCATCAACCTAAAACACTTAAAATATGTGCTTTATAAATCATGCCACTGTTTCTTCTATTTCTTGCTCACTTCAATTATTCTGAAGAAGTACAGCCTAGTGGTAAGAGCACAGAACTGTGATGCTGGAGACCCCAGTTTTAATCCAATATGCATAACTTACAAACTATGTTCTGTTTGGTTTTTTCCAAATTGTTTAACCAGGAGTAGCACACTAAGCTGAAAGCTTGTTTACAGGTGCGACCTGAGAGCACAGGGAAGTTAAGTGACTTGCTCAGGGTCACACAGTATGTAAGTGGGGGCTGTAGGATTCAAACCCAGGTCTCCAGATTTGCAGCTCAGAGCCTTAAACCACTTGTGACTCTGAGCAAGCTACTTGACCGCTCTGTTTCTTTCCTCCTCCCACTCCTCTTTCCCCCTCCACTCCCCTTAACCTACTGGAGCTATTCATAGCCTGCATCTCTCTCTCTGCAGAGGCCTGTTTCCACATACTGATCTGCAGGACTGCATCACACAGGCTGAGCTGCCATGAGAAGAGTTGTGTTGTTACTGTTGGATGCAGCACACAGTCACTGTGATGTCTCGTCTCTACTCTGCTGCTATAGTGAATTGTAAACCTGCAGGCATTGCCAGATCTAATATGAATGCTTCACACCACTGGCAGCTCTGTACAGTGTTCTCTTAACCAGTGGGCCTCCTTGTGTCCTATCCCCTGCCAGGCATCACTGAGAATGTTCAACACACTTCACAATTGTGAGAACACACTACAAATCAAGTCAAGAAAGCGAACAATGTTAAGCACGTTAAAAAATGACAACGGTTTTTACCATGACAATAATTTATGTACTTGTAATGTATAATGTGACTGTGGTTTGTACTTTGCCTGATTGTTTCCTGTGACTGTACTGTATTTTAAGTCAGGCATGACTGAAAAAGGGCTGTGCCCAGTCATTTCCTGGTTTAAAAAAAAAAATGCTGGAAGGGTGCAGGCCACATGCCTCAAGTCACCCTGTGCTCTCCTAACTGCTGCAACTGTATATGCCTTGAAAAGTATTTTGAGATACAGTGTGTATGGAATGAGCCGTATAAAACCAATTTCCTTCCTTTTTTATCATTTTTATTTATAGAGTCAAGATAAACAGTTTATTTGAAACAACTTGGCTCAGAGTACAACTAGCAAAGACATATCAAAATTACAATAATAAACATTCATCATGCGGTGTTACAGCATTTGGGGGGAAAAATAAGAGATCATTAAAATAATCCAGCAGGCCAAGTCTCCGAGAACAATAATTTGCCCAATAATCAGGACAGTTCTCCATAGCAAACAGTCTCACATGCGAACCATAGGAAACATTGCAACTACTCATTCTATCTTGTGCAGGCATTTTGGGTCGCGTTAAGCAATCGATGGTTCCGACGCCATATAGCGCTACTGGTAAGAATGTGTTGTTAAGGGCTTTACAATGCCCTGCAAGAGATTATTAATAACATTCAAAACAGTCTCAGAAAGTAAGCCTTGCAGTCAGGCTCACAGGAGAATGAGAAAACAGACATTCTATTCCTTTAATCTGCCGCCATCAAGTAAAATGTTACTCACTTTTATCAGAGATGCCTGTAAACTAAATTTTACAGCATCGAAGCAGAGAACATTTGAGCTTGTTGACTAGTCCAGCAGGTTCGTGAGCATAGGAGAACTAAGATTCGACAGGCTTCATGTGGGGACAGTGACTTCTCACAAGCATAACCTGGGGGTATTCCTGTGGCCATCTTAATGAGAGGCTACTCCCCCCCCCCCCACACACACACACTAAGACAAGCCAAACTCTCTTCCCAGACAAATTATTATAAAGAAATATCAGTAATTAAAGGCACCACTCCAGCATCCAACCCCTTACAGGGGACTTCATAATATAAAACCCATATAATCCTACTAAACCTGAGCAAACAAACTGAAATATGTGCATTTTATAGGCCAGCTAAGAACACACTGAGATTACAAATTAACTGATGTTTATGGCAAGACACAAAAAAACAATACAGGTATTCAGTCCTCATTATCTGTATCAGAGTGTCCATCTGCTGATCTGGCAGAAAAGTGCACTTTGATTTTGCCTCAGTGTCTTTGGGCCTCACTTGTGTCCATGAATAGAAAGGTTTTACCACAGTACGTCACCTTCAGCCTGGCAGGCAGCTGCAGGAAATGGGAAACCCCCAACTCATGGAGTCCTAGCTTCACCAAATCAAAACCTTTGCGTCTCTGTTTTGTAGCAAAACTAATGTCAAGGAACAAATAAATGCTGGTACCCTCAGGTTGAAGGGGCATGGCTGTACACACTTTACACTCTGTAGATCAGCATAGTCAACTAGCAACAGGTATTTGTAGGATCTGGTATCTTTTAGTCTCCCTGTGGGACTTGGGTTCGGTCTGCACGTTATACCTTGTATTACTTTACACTCTGTACTATGTGGTTTATCTTTGTCTGCCACTTAACCCTGTGTCTCTTACACATTTGCGATTGACTTATACTATATGGTCCTTCGAACACAATGGTTTGGGTTTCTTATCATTGTAGATCATCTCCGCTACCGGGGGGGGGGGGAATTTGGGGATTGTATTTTGTTGTTTTGTGAATTGTTGTTGTTGATGTTGTTGTTGCTTTTGAAGCTTTCAAAAAAGTTTATTAAATTAAAAAAAAAGGTAGAAGGAGCATTCTTTTACCCCAAGACTCTGCAACAATCTCATCTAGGATGTGTGCTCCCAATGTCACAATCAGGGCAGTCTGTGGCAGGTTTAGGTTAGAAGGGTGCGTCTGTGGGTGAAGCGATAAGCCTTTAAAAGTTTATTAGCCATGTTCATTTGTAGAGCTGAATGAAGCATCTCTGCAACAAATCTGACTAAGTCCAACCCTTTGGCACCCACCATCACTCCCAGCCATTTTCGAGACGTTCCAGTCTCAGACAAAGGAGCTTATTTTCTTTGACCAAGCCAGAAGTAACAGTCGCCGATTTGCAAGCTAAGTCCATCACTGTCTGCATATCTGTTTGAAGAGTGTCTATTCTAGTCTATACTGTGAGTACAGTACCTGGGTGTTAAAGGCATCCAATGTTTATGGATTTCAGGTCCTACCTCGCTTCCAGTAGGGCTGCAGACTGGTAGACCAGCACTTGCAGGTACAAAATAGAAAATAAATCACAAAATCAACTCAAAAGGCATATAAGCCAGCATAATTTACTGAAGCAGCTGATCTGTGACAAAACACTAAAGTCCTGGCGCTTCAGCTATGAGGGTCTTCATAAGGGGGCACCCTTACACTGGCTCCTGGGCATTTGGAGTTGATTTTGTGATTTATTTTTTATTTTGTCCCTGCAAGTGCTGGTCTACTGGTCTAGCGCGTGTATTCTTGGCAGTGGCTTCTTCCTGACCTGTACCGAGCCCAGGCTCAGGACACACTGCATACCTTTTGGTTTTGACCAGTAGGGGTGTGTTCATCGGCTCCAGATGGCAGGTTTACTTGATCCGACCTCCTGCAGAGGAGTGTTGCGTGGCTTTCCCATATTAGAAAAAATTTAAAAATGTGTTCATTGAATGAGGAATACAAGTTCCAGTTGGCCGTGATAAAAGTACTGCACCAGAAATGTTTAAATGTTCTAAAAATTGGATTTTGTAGTATGCGGAGGTAGAGCTGCTGAGAAAGCATCTTCTCTAGTCAGCTGCTAGCTTTGCCCCTCCACCAAATTCCTTCCTTATACACCTGCTGGAATACTGACTGCTGAAACAAACAGTTGTGATTGATGGAACATCAGTTTAACATTTACCAGTAACCACCTACCAACATAAACACACAATAAAATGATATTCTATTATGCTTCAGTGTTCAAGAAAGGTTTATAATAAATGGATCTCCCTTTTTCCCATAGGGAAACCGTGGCATAATTTGCCATTATAAAGGAGTGTTTCTAACTTGCAAACACACGCACGATTTCCCCTGCTGTGTTCATGCTCACGCAGCAGCATGACCAGTCGAGACCGCTCACCGCTTCCGTGTTGCTGAAACAGAACTGCCCCAAAAACTTGGCGGTAAGTCCTCCCCCTATACCCTGGAAACACAAAGACCTGCAGAAAGGGGAAAAAGTTTTAAAATATGAAAATCTCAGCACCGGACTAAAGGGAAACCTACCGTAGGATACACTGGGAGCTGTTTATTTTATATAATTGCTGAGGCGAAAAAGGGAAACCCAGCAATTATATAAAATAAATGGGTCGGGGTGTCAAAACTATTTTACACACACCCTCGTTGTGGGATGCTTTTCACAAACCCCTCAGGCTTTGCCCTCGGGGTTTATGTAGCATCCCACAACTCTGGTGTGTGTAAAATCACGTCACACACCCCTACCCATACTTCATTCTATATATAATTACTGGTAACCATAAATATCAACTGGATTACTGTTTTGTTAAAAATGCATATCAACCAGATTTCAGCTTATTATGCTACTAAGGCAATAATAACCTGACATCAGGTTGATATGACACTGCATAATAACCTGAAATCTGATTGATATGACATTCTCCAAAGAAAAGAGTTTAAAACTGTTGCATTCCATTGTTTCACAAAAGGTATTTTAACTGTAGTATTTTCAACTGTGTTTTATTCAGTTTCTTCAAAAATAAAACTGCACTCTAGCTAAAAAAATATATTTTTTTCTTTCAAGCTGCTAGAAATACAGTCTAAACCTACACAACAGCAATTATAAAAAATAAAGTATAGGTAGTTTGATGTTATGGTTTTTTTTCATTACTCGGTGTGTGATGACCATAAACCTTTTGAGCTTCGCTCTCGAGGTTTATGGGTCATCACACACCCCTGGTATGTGAAAAAATCCATAACACATACTTACCTATCCATTATTCTCTATATAACAGCAATAAGCCTATGTGCATTGTGCGATTATCAGTGGACTTAAAAGAATTGCACCGGAAATATTTGAAATGTTCTAAAAATTAGATTTTATAGCATGCAAGGTAAAGTTGCTGAGAAAGCGTCACCTCCAGTCAGCTGCTATCTCCACCCCTCCACCAAATTCCTTCCTTATAAACCTGCTGGAATGTTGATTGCTGAAACAGATAGTTTTGATTGGTACAACACCAGTCTGACATTTACCAATAAACACCTAGCAACATAAACACACAATAAAAAAACTTAACAATAATGACTTTTTTTAAAAGCTTCAATGTTTGAGAAGGTTTATAACAGCAATAAGCCGATGTGTACTGGGTGATTATCAGTGACCTGAAGACCCATTAGGTTAAGTGCCCTTAGCTTTACCTTTGGTTCTTTACTGCATTAACAGGTTCTTTGTTCATGGATAAGCACTCTCTGCTTCTTGCCTTTTTGCTCAGCTATCCCCCTCACACACTGTTACACAGGGAAACATATGCTTCAGCTGACAATGGAGATGGAATTTGTTCAAAAAGTTCCATATACAGGATGACATTCAGATTCAGAAAAGGAGTACTTTAAGCAACTGACACCACTTGTGCTGCATTGCAGAACTGGAATAAGCATATCCCCAGTAAATCTCATACCAAAAACTAGATTTCTGCATTACTTCATTTTAAAGGTATGAGCTATTTTGTAACACTAATTTCACTACCTGGTTAAAAAAAGCCTGTGTCAGTGAAGAGCTGCTGCTGATGTCATCTCAGGAAATCACAGTCTAGTACTCCCTGTCAGCAAGCTTATAGGACCTGTATCTCCAAAGTTCTAAAGATCATGTGCAATGGTTTCACAAGTAAAACAGGCAGCACCATTCATTAAACACTGCTTTAAAAAAATACGTGTATTTCAGGTTTTGTAACAAAGCTGACAAATTTTTTTTAAAGGGGGGGGGGCTTTTTGTAGAGGTTCTTTTTTCCAGGGTTGCTGGATGCTGGATCATAGCACACTGCTGTGACATTTGTAGACTGAATAAGTTTCTGATGTGGTGAAAGGCTGAGATCATTCACACCTATCATTCAATTAAGGCAATTTCTAAGGATGGCACTTTAAAACAATTATTCCATCTCCTTGTCAATGAGGGTGGGAGAGGTAATGCTGTTTTGAAACCTTACTACGAGTTTCTAATTTAGCCAGCCCAATGTTTTCTCCCTGTCAGGCTGTTCTGACCTACATTCAACAACCAGCCTTCAATATTGTTACAGATCCTGCATTTTCCCCAGGTTGAACACAGAAACAAATCTCATAAAACGGGATCACCTCTTTAACTATTTCCCTATAAAATTATTAACTGACTTGGCATAACAGGAATAAATCCCTGCTAAGTCGGAGCAGAGGCTCCATCTGTACAGGAGTCCATTGTTTAAACATTATAATTATAAATCTATATCCTACGGTGCTGTTACGTTATCATGACTGTTCATTTACTTTCAAAGTCACAGGAGGCAATATAAAGGCAAATTAAATCAATAAATAAATATAATATGTATCAGCAACAGCAGCAGTTTACAATGCTAAACATAAAACCTGAAAGTGTCTAAACCATTTGCTTTATAGTTGGTGCTACAGCGCGTCAATTAGATTACATCTCATTTAACCAAGTTTTCCTTTTTCTTTTTGTATGTATTACAGTTATAAAGGGCATTAGAAGCAATATCTATATGTAAAGAGATTCTCAGAAAAATTTTCACCTCAAGGTAGACGGCAGTGGTCCATAACAGAACTCTTCATTTGAGGCCGAGAAAGCAAGCAGTCTTTGAAACATAATTTTCTCCTAACCAAATGAGTCTTTTTCGATACACCTATTAGTAATCCTGTTAAATTCTGATATGCAATCTCTCATTGCAAAGTGGTTCCAACTGGTAGTTTATACAGGTAAAACACAAGGTTTAAAACAATTAGGGCTCATTAAGAGACCCTACCCAACTTGAGTTGACGCGCAATAGGTCTTAATAATATAATATCCATTTAAGATCTGTTCATTTATAAAGACAGTTAATGAGATGTGTATTAGATATATCATCCTAGTTTAACAGATAAAGACAAATAAGATTGTTTTAATCTATATCCATAACAGTGGCTCTATAGCTAGGAGTCCCATTTTGTACTGTCACCAACATAAAGAGTCCAAAATGCAGAATGCAAAACACAGGTCAGCATCACATAGCAGCAGCTCCTCCTCTACTCAGAAGAGTCCAACTGCCCAGAAAAGAAGGAGCTGTAGAAGCGTGGGTATAATGACAGACACAGTAGGCAGTATAAAAAGTGCATATAAAATGCAGAGCTTGCGTTTGTCAATGTATTTTGACACTTCAAAAGAGAAAAAAAATAAATATTTACAAAAAGGAAAAGGGTATTAGTGCTTCACACCACAACAAACAGGAAATACTTTCTTCTTCAAGAACTCCTGAAACTTTCCTTGCAATCCAAAATTTCGAACAGTGTGCAAGCTTTCACACTCAGCTCCTTCTATTACTGTGGTCAGGCAAATACTGAACCACCTCTCTCTTTCACCTAGCACCTGGTGTTGGGATTTATACAAGAACTGAGGGTGACATCACAGTCAGGTGACCCCTCACTGAATAGAATAACCATCTATCTTACTCCCATACCACTGATGCTCCTTAAACATTCTGTAAACTGTTGCAGGCTAAACGGCGTTACAGCAGTACTGAACAACATACACTGTATCTGGCCTGTGGGACCACTAACGGCCTTAATTATAGGGCCTCACCTAAATTAGGGACCAAGCTCCTCCCTTCAAGGAGTGACATGACAGCTTAGGCTGCCATAAAAACTGCTGGTTTTTGGGCGCCAGCCCTATAGTAGGGTGTCCGAATACATATGGCTGCACACAGGTAATTACAATTTTATACTGTTGTAATATAAGGTTAATTACTCAGTCGTCCCTGAGTTGGCTAGGGGAAGGGGAGATTGAGGGTGTGCTCCTCATCTCCCTTCTCCTGTCAACTCATGAGACCTGAGAGAACTGCTGGTTTAGCTGACCTTTCCCACAATTTGTTTCTTCATTTTAATTATAGTATGGACTCTTAATTCTCTAGCCCTCACCTTGCTGCACCAGCATACTGTATTTAGGGGCATTTTAATTTACTCTGGAAGCCCCATTAAAATGTTTTTATTCAAGCAGCATTCATTTTTCCAAGCCGATGGCTGAAATATCAGCTGTTGGGCTACATTTCATTTTGGCCCTTTTTATCTATCACGCAGCCCCAATCACAACATTCTGGGGCTGCATCAACTTAACTGGGCAGATTAATCATGTTTGTGGACACTATGGGACTTATTTACACACTTGCCTGTAGTGTCCCACGTTTCGACATTTTGTTATTTAATTTTCAGCCACAGTTGCGGCAGTCTGGTTTGATCCGAGCACCACTGTGCTCTGATCCAATTCGTATCCCCAAACCGCAACCTGCGATGTTAGAAAAATGCTTCGGAGCATCATTTTGGTCCAAAGCACACTGGCGCTCATCTTGCTCCATACTAGGAGCTCTTTATTTCACAGCCGCACTATGCGGCGTTAAAACAGCCATGGAGCAAGCTGCTCCGATGCAGAAAGCAATCTTTTTGCCGCATTAAACAGTAACGACTCCCATGTACAGTGTTTTGAAACAGTGTCACGCTACGGGACAGTGTTTTGGGGGCACCAGTGACTTGAGCACACTTTAGGGATTCCAAGGAGTTTTTTCTTAATGAAAATATATTTACATTAAAGCGTAACTTTTGCTAATAATTATTTTTTCACACGGGAGTTTGTTTTAAAGCGCACCATACACTATCTTGTGTACCATAAGAGGGGATTTTCATAAAAAAGGACCGTAAAGCATAAGAGAGTTGTCAGGTTGGTCACCCTGACAAGAAACAAACAGCGAGAAGAATAAAGAAAGGGGATAGAACTCAAATCTTTACACTCCAGATCATACACTCCACTTTCAGATTTACCTCTGTCCCCTGAATCTTCCAACACTTCCCCCTGAACTAGTTCAAGCCCTATCTGTCCTGATCTTGCCAGAGGCACTAGATATAACTATGAGAGCACTGAACAATGGAAAAAGCCTGGGCCTGGATAGGTATACCAGTGAATTTTGTTGGCAATTTCAAAGAATTACTCCTCCCTCCTTTACTAAAATTGTGCCATGAGGTCCACGAAGGCTGCCCAATTCCTCCCTCCTGGAATCATGCCACCACATCAGCCAAACCCAAATAAGGCTAAAATGCTGTGCCCCTCCTACCACCCCATCTCCGTGCTGAATACTGATTATAACATTTTTACAAACATAATGGCTGAACATTTAAATAAGCTTCTACACATCTTGATTACTGGAGACCAAACTGGATTCGTCAGAGGCAGAGAGACTCACGACAATGTTAAGCAGAAACTAAATAGCCTCCATCTTGCCACCAGTCAAAACTTTCTTTTTGGTTTTTGTTTAACTTAGTCTTGACGCTGAAAAGAAATCTGACTGGGTGTCATGGAATTTTTTGTTTACAGTTATAGATTCCATGGGCTTCCCAGCCTCATTTATTGATGTCTTGAAGGCTATCTATGCCAAACCTCAGGCTTATGTCAAAGTTAAAGAGTGTGTCCCTCTCCCCTATTCTCTCTACACAGAGGCACACACCAGGGATGTCCCTTGTTCCTGTCATTGTTCGCCTTGTACTTTAAGCCCCCAGCACAGGCCAAAAGACAGCATCATAAAATGCAAGCTCCAATACTAGTCAAAAAGAGACAAAATTTAGCCCTCTTTGCAGATGACTTGCTTATTTATCTTAAGACCCCAGAAACCCCCCTCTCTCCCCTCTAGCAAACTCTTCTGGACTTCTGAGACCATGCAGAATACAAGTTAAATACGACCAAGACGGAGTTATTCAATTACACTACACACCAACTGCTGATACTAGGTAGACCTTTAGGGTCAAATGGGACATTTCACCTTTGAAATACCTAGGGATAACCATCAATGAAAAGTGATCAACTGCAGTCTCTTAATTATGATCCTTTGACACAACAGTTTATTAAAGACAAATAAACCTGGAAAACAATCTCTCTTACTCTCATACAGAGCATCATCCATGTACACATGATACTTCTGCTCTGACTCCTATATCTTATACAGACCCTTCCAGCCTCTCCTCTGGCCCAGATTTTCCGAAGGTGGGACAGGTTGCTCTCTCAATATATTTGGATTGGTGCCCACCCTAGAATCAAATTCTCAACTCTGCAATTGGCTAAATCTCAGTGAGGCCTAGCACTGCCAACATTTTCATGGTATCATGAGGTGGCACAATTACGCGCCACGGTATATTGGTTAATGCAGGTTTCACTGCCCACTGGGAATCATTGGAACTTCAGGAAAAGGACATTTTCCCTCCTATGACCACCTTAATAGTTTAACCTTATATTACTCTGGACAGGCACACACATAACCCCTATACTTACCAAAGGAACTTTAGGTCATGTGAAAGCTGGTTCTCTAACAACAAACTGGCCCTCAATTTAAAAAAAAAAAAAAAAAAAAGACTATGCTGTTCTCTAGCCTCCCACAGAAAAGGAAAGCTCCACCCTTTGCCATCCAAAATGGCCAAGGACAAAATCTTTAACAAGTGGAGACCTTTAAACACCTTGGAGTAACTCTGGATGACACCTTACCTTATCTTTTGCACCCCATGTTGACAATCTGGTGGTCATGATTAATAGAAGACTGGGTGCGCTGTATCGTAAAAGGAACAATCTCACTGGGGATGCTAGATGCCTTATTGTGGCTAGTTCCATTCAGTCACTTACAGATTATGGGCTCCTTGTCTATGCAGCTGCCTGTGACATGGTGCTAAACAGGGTAAGACTGATCTGTAATAAGGCATGCCGCTTTGTACGAGGTGCAGATAACTGCACTCATAGTTGTACCTTTTACACACACAAACATGGCTGGCCCAGTGTCGCTGAGGGTTGAGGCGCTGGACGCCACATCTTGTGCTGCACTGGCGACCCGGGTTCGGAAGTGGTCTCATTACCCTGCCGTGCTGTCATTGCATGCTCACCGTCTTGGCTGGAAACCTAAGGAGGAAAATCCCCTGCCACCAGACAGCGGTTGTCAGTGGCAAATGCACATGTCCAATGCCGGTCCCCTCCCAGCTGACTCTCTCAGGTCCTCCCCTCATGTCTCAGGCTCCAGACGGGAAGACTCTGTAACCCCCCAAATTCCTCGCCAGGTGGGGATTCAGGCGGGCAGTTAGCGCTGGTTGAGCTGGTGTCACCCAAAGGGGTCCTGGTGCCAGCAACCGGAGTTAAAAAAAAGTTCACAAAAAAAAAAAAAAATACAACCACAAAGAAACACACACACACTAACTGACTACCTTTACCCAGCAGAATAAAGCTCCAGACCGGTTTGCTAGCTAAAAAGGCACTCCTGGGCCTAAAACCCCCTGCTTTAACAAATTGCTTCTGCACCATTTCCAACTAATACAACACAATCAACATGGCCAAGAATGCCCTTAAGTCTCCTTTCTGGTATACCAGATGGGCTGGTGGTCATTTGCAGTCAGGGCCACTAACTAGTTAAACAATTTGCCCGATACACTGCCAAATCTCCTCAAGTTTAATCAATTTGAGAGATCTTTGCGGTCTGCTTTTGCAGTCCAATGCAAATGTAACAAGGTGTTAAACAGTTTTATTTGGTTTCTCTATACATAGAACCATAGAACCTGTTGGCAGATAAGGACCATATGGCCCACTTAGTCTGTCCATTTTTCTACTCACTGCTGCAGCCCCAGATCCTACAGTATTTGATCTGTGGCACTCCTGCTCTGCACATCTCCAGGGAACCCTTAAGTATATCCCATGCACTCTTGAACCTCCATATTGTTTTCACACTCATCACTTCTGCTGGAAGGCTGTACCACTGCTCCACCACCCTTTCAGTGAAAAAGTACTTCCTAACATTACCCCGGGCCTTCCACTCTTCAGCCACATATCATGCCCCCTTGTTCTTATGCAGTTTTCTCTGAAATATGCTTTCCACTTGTACCCTGTTTATTCCCCTAACGTACTTAAAAGTCTATCATCTCTCCCCTCTCCCATCTTTCCTCCAGTGAAAAGATATTAAGGTCCTTAAGTCTTTACTCATAGGGCTTCTAGTGCAGTCCATGTACCATCTTCGTTCCCCTTCTCTGAACTGCCTCTATTTTGTCAATGTCCTTCCAGAGATGTGGTCTCCAGAACTGAACACAGTACTCCGGCTGAGGCCTCACCAGTGACCTGTACAGTGGCATGACCACCTTTTTCCTCCTGCTTGTTATGCCCCTCTCTATGCACGCCACATTCTGTTTGCTCTCCCCACCACCTTTTCACACTGTTTGGTCACCTTCAGTTCGCCAGATATGACAGCCCCCAGGTCTCTCTCCTGACTTGTAGTGGCCAGAATTACCTCATCCATCTTGTACTCCTCCCTTGGATTCCTGTGACCCAGGTGCATGATCTTGTACTTTTTAGCATTGAAACTCAACTGCCAGACACCCGACCATTCCTATAATAGATTTAGATCTTTTCTCATTTTTTCCACCCCCTCCAGTGTATCCACTCTGTTGCAGATCTTGGTGTCTTCTGCGAAGAGGCACACCTTTTCCAGATGCTCTGCAATGTCCCTAATGAAGACATTGAATAGGACTGGCCCCAGCACTGACCCCTGTGGCACCCTGCTGATCACCTCCCTCTCTTCAGATTTCATGCCATTTACCACCACCCTCCGAGTCCTGTCCCTTAGCCAGTTTCCAATCCACTTCACCACCACAGGACCCACTCCAAGGCTCCCCAATTTATTTAGCAATCTCCTGTGCAGGACGGTGTCAAAGGTCTTGCTGAAATCCAGGTAGGCTGCATCCACCACCCTTCCCTGATCAACCACCCTGGTTACCCAACTGAGGTGTTGGTTGTGGACGTAGGTCACCGGAAGGCGGGTTTGTTGGCAGGATCACCCTTGGGTTTATAGCTTGGGGGTGTTCAGCCAACTACCTCAGACTGGGTGCGGAACCTGGGCATTGTGTTTGATGACTGTTTGACACTTAAATCTCAGGTGTCAGCAGTTGTCAAAGCCTCTTTTTACCATCTGAGGAACATTGCCCGGGTGAAGCACCTGGTTCCTCCTGACGATCTTCCTACTTTATTCACGCCTTCGTTTACCTCCCACCTTCCTGCACCTGCGCCTTGTCTTGGGCTACTGGGGTTGATGATCACGCCAGTAGCTAGCAGAATGCGGCAGCCAGGCTATTGACTGGTTCTCTCTATGTCCAGTCATATAATGCCTGTGCCCGCGACTGCACTGGCTGCCATTATGTTGGCGATCACTCAAGGTCAGTTTGCTGACCTATAAGGCCCTACACCATCAGGACCTGGCTACCTGAAAGATCTCCTTTGTCCCTACTGTCCCTCCCGCCTCCTCCGATCCACTGACGAGGGATTGCTAGAGATTCCCAGGGTTCACTTAAAGATCTCTGGGGCCAGATCTTTTAGTTTTACGGCCCCAACGCTGTGGAATTCTTTACCTCGTCAGGTGCAAGACTGCCCGACTGTCCAAGGCTTTAAGGGGGCATTAAAAACATATCTTTTCAGCCTCGCAAACAATGATTTTTAAATGTTGCTGTTTTGGATTAATTTTAATATTGTTTTAATTATTTATTGATCTTATTATGTTATGTACAGGCGCCTTGGTTTTGGAAAGGCGCCTTTTATAAATAAAGTTTGATTTGATTTGAAAGAATTCTATAAGATTCGTCTTACAGGATCTTCCCGCTGAGAATTCATGCTGCCTTGGATCCTGTGCCCCGCTATCCTCCAGAAACTTCACAATCCTCTCTTTAAGTAATGACTCCATTAGTTTCCCCACTACTGAAGTCAGGCTTACAGGCCTGTAATCGCCTGCCTCCTCTCTGCGTCCCCTCTTGCGGAGAGGGACCATATCAGCCATCCTCCAGTCCTCTGGTACCAACCCTGTTTCTAGTGATGTTTTGAAAAGGGCAGCCAGTGGTTCCACCAGCACTTCCCCGAGTTCCTTTAGTATTCTGGGGTGGATCCCATCTGGCCCCATTGCCTTATCTACTTTTATTTTCACTGAGTTCTTCTAGGACTCTTTCCACCGGGAATGGACTAGTGTCTACCTCCTTCCCCTGAATACCTCTCCTATCGAGTCTCGGTCCCTCACCCTCCCCTTCCCTGGTAAATACGGAGCAAAAGTACTTGTTCAGTATCTCAGCCTTTTCTAGGTCATCCTCCACCCTTTCTTCCCCTTCCTTCTTCAGCCTAGTGATCCCATTTCTGGTCTTTTTTCTCTCTCTAATGTAGCTGAAGAAGGACTTGTCACCTTTCTTAATAGCCTGGGCTATACCTTCCTCTGTTTGTGCTTTAACCCTTCTAATTAGTTTCCCAGATTCCCTCTGCTTCTCCAGGTATTGTTCTCTGTCCTCATCCTTTTGTGTTTAATCTGTGACTTTTTATACAACTATCTGGACAGATTTTTTCAAAACTGTATGTAACTGTTCTGTCTTAAGTGCTTTAAACCTGACCTGACTATATTTCCTCTGGAACTGCATATTGTATTTGTAATGTTTTTTGTGACTATGTATTTGACACGGAACTTTTGTAAATGAGCACTTGTGCGCAAATGTAATCTCCAAAGTTTTCAATAAAATAAACTTGCACCACTCTCTCTGTCTGTTAAAGGTATGTCTTCCCTGAATGCTCTGCAACACACTAGGTTCTTACACATCCAGAACATAATGCCTCTTCCCCCCAGTGAACCTGGATCATGCTCATCACAGCCGGGAACACACAAGTCCGATAATACCTTTCCAGTTCCTAAGAGGTACAGAAATTAATTTAATGAACTCCAAGCGCAATATGTCCTACAACAGGCAGATCATTTTTGATATCTGCAGGTACTTCACTTTTTGAAACTTTCCTTGTGGACCTGGCACCAGGATCAGGACTTACTCCTTTTTCTTCAAATCATTATTAGGATTCACAGAGGGGAACAGATCACCTCCATTATATCCCAACTTTATCAAGCCTTAATGCAGTTAATAGGTGGGCATGTTGATTATATTAGGATTCGGTGTGAGGCACACCTACAAACCCAAAAGAGGAAGTATAGCAAAGTGGTTAAGGGCACCGAGTTGCAAACTTGGAGACCTGGGTTTGAATCCTATCAGCTCCCACTTGCATACTGTGTGACCCTGACCAAGTCACTTAACTTCCTTGTACTCCCAGGTCGCACCTGGAAACAAGCTCTGGCTTAGTGTGCCTTTCCTGGTTTAAAAAAAAAAATTCCCAGATAACCTCTCAGAGATGAGACAGGTATCTGGTTAGTATACAGGGTAACTTCCTCATATATATGGAGAGAATTTTACTGGAAGACCTGTATACATTTTTTAGGACCCTTGATATTCATAGATTCTGTTGGCTGATAAGAACCTCTTGGCCCACATAGTCTGCCCATAAAATCCCCCCTAATAGTGCTACCCAAGCCACTACTGGGGCGCCGTCACCCAGCTCCCTCCATTATCCAAGATACCCATGTGTTTATCCAATGCACACTTAAAACCTGTGACTGTATTTGCCTCAACCACCTCCACTGGAAGGCTGTTCCAGATGTCCACCACCCTTTCTGTGAAGAACTTCCTCACATTATCCCGGAACTTACTCCCCTCCAACTTCATATGTCCCCTAGCCCTAGAACATCTTTTTTTCTGGAAAATACTCTCCTCCGGCACCTTGTTTATTCCCCTGAGATATTTGAATGTCTCAATCATGTCCCCCCACCTCCTCCTGTCCTCCAGGCAGTACAAGTTTAATTTCTTAAGCCTCTCTTCATAGGTTTCCCTTTGCAGGCCCTGCACCATTTTGGTTGCCCTACTCTGCATCGTCTCCACCCTATCCTTTTGAAGATGGGGTCTCCAGAAATGCACACAGTACTCGAGGTGCGGCCTCACCAATGAAGTATACTTTGCCAGATCGTATACTATGTCCTGATGCTGTTTGACTGCTTTTCTTTACATAACTGCCATATTTAACCCTGATTCCACAGCGGCATGCTAGAGGCGCTGTGGTTCCACTCCAGTGATACATGGTCATATCTTCTGGAAATGCCCTTTCCTTTTATTTGGAACCAACTTACAGAGGATCTTAAAGCCATATTTGGGGACGGGCTCCAATTGCTCGACTGAACTGTCTGCTTCTTAGGCCCTCCAGCAGGATTTTATGGTCCTAATACAAGGAAATTGTTGTATATCTGCTTGGTTGTTGCAAAAGATCTATAACAAAACTTTGGCTCACAAACTAGATCCTTACTATAAAGCAACGGCCAGATATTATGCTGATGTATTGTGTTTGTCTGCATCATAAAAACTTAAATAAAAAAGAACTTAAAAAAACAAAGAAAAGCATTCAAACATCATCGGGACAGAATGTACGATCTGGCAAAGAGAGTGCAGAAAGGTTACTAAGAAGCCAAAACAAGAATATCAGCATAGCACTGCTAGGGATAAAGGAAGATGTCAGTTTGGGTGAGGTGGTGGTGATGGGGGTCATTAAATGATAATTACAATACACCTGGAGGCATAATATTTAGAAATGGTAGATGCAAGCAAGACATAAGACCTGTACATGATACACACCAGAATACTAAAGGAAATTAGGGAGGAAATTAACAGGGCAGGTGGTGGGGGATTGGAGGCCAGTACACATGATACCGCTATTCAGTATGGGATCTAAGAGAGATCCTGGGAATTACAGGCCAGTTAGTTTGACCTCAGTTGTCAATTAAATGTTGGAGGTTATTAAGGATGTTTTGTTGGCATATTTGGCTGAGCACTGCATAATAACTGATAGCCAATACAGTCATGTAGGGGGAAGGTCTTGTCAGAATAAGCTAATTATGTTTGTTGATGAGGTAACCAGAAAGATGGATGGAGATGCTAGATTTTAGTAAAGCCTTTAACTAGATAACCCATGGGAGGCCTAAACACAAAATCAGTAAGTAGGCTGTGTGTGTGTGTATATATGTGTGGTGGGGGGGATAACAAATTAGAAGGATAATTTCCCCTTTCCCCTCCCTCCTGCCCCCTCCTTCTCCTACTACAGCACTTACGTCCTACCTCAAGCCAGCTCTTAGTACATTATCGCACTATAAATTGTTCTGTTGCATTATTCTTGTATGTTGTTGTAACCCTCCTACAAATGGGGGTTCCTGAAAAGTCTTCCTTGAGCTTGCCTAAATGCTCACTGCCAGGTTGGTGTCCTGCGTTTTAGCAGTTTAAACGTTATTGTCAGAGAGTGTCTGTAATGCCTCTGTGCACTTTAAGAGCTTCTATAATGTGGTGCTTAATTAATCTGGGAAGGGGGCTGAGAGTTTCTGTGCTCGAGTCCTGCCAAGGCTGTCAGATAATCGCTCCGTTCTGCCATCGGTATTTGTGGAGAAGGAGCTCTGTTAGAAGATGTACTTGTTTGCTGATTATTTGTTAGAATAGTAATAATATTGCAGTTTGTTTTAACCTGCTTTCTTTGCAGCATGGACTGTTCTGTTTATTTCCACCGTGTTGGTCCTGGACTGCCGAAATGGGCCAATCAGTACATTTGGGGACTTTAAAATAGAGCCTGTCCCCAGGGTTCTTGTGGGAGCAAAACTCTGTAGGAATAGTAGTTTTGGGTTTTTGATGCCTAAATGAACCTGGAGGGGGATCCCTTGTTGTGACTTGACAGAAGAATCAGCCAACCAAACCTTTTGGATCCTGGGGAAAGTACCACGCTGCTTGCAGCTAGTTTCAGTCCGAGTTGGGAAGTGAAAGAGGTAACAGCATGAGTGATTTAAGCAGCATCCCCTGCGTAATTTGCATGGGAGAACTGTGAAAGGGCTGAGTTTTGTCCTGTCTGCCTGCTGTCCCTGAGAGGGAAAACAGAGTTTATTCAGACTGAATCCGAGTTGTGAGAACGAATTAATGCCACTGAACTGTGATCAGGCTTGAAGTCTGAAGAAGACCGAAGATTTGATGAATGTGATTGGCCTGTCAGGATTTCCAGCCACCTCTGAATTCCCAGTTTGTGCAGAGACTCTGTAATTGCAACTGGATAACAATCTGCCTGGTTTAGTAGAATCTTTTGCATGTAAATGTGTTGTGTGCTGTTAGTGGGTCGTGATTTGGTTCACCACTGTGTGCTGAACTGTGTTCTGCTTGCTGGAGGCGGCATCCAGCTCCAACGGACTAAATCCTGTTTATCTTCATTTGGCCTGGGCCTTGCCACACTGGCCCAGCAAGAATACCCGTTAGACAGAGAAAGTCACCGATGAGAGACCTGCCTGGGGATCAGCCCCCTGCTTAACGCCTTGAACAGGAACAACGCCTCGGTGATTTGTGTGGGCCCTGCTTCTCCTGGCACTTCAGCTCAACAATCTGCAGTCTCGATTTCATCCTGCCAGTGTCCTGTACTGGGTATCATGAGTAGACATCAGGGTAGCTCCCAGCAACAACAGCTAAATCTAAAGTGTTGTCATCTGATGGTCTTGTTGCCTTTTCTGTCACGAACTGAGCCCTCCGGCTCTGGATTACAACAAGTGTGTGTTGCTTTCTTCCATCACAGAGCCCCACCCAGCTGCAACGCTGGCCTACCCCAGGCATCGTTCCTGGAAAGCCCACCTCTTCCCCACCTGGGTACCCAGAGTGTGTGACTGTGTAGGGAATCTGAAGTGCATGCATAACTATCTGATTGATATAGCCTTTAAGCAAATCAACCTGATTACGCCCCTCCCTTGTTCAAGTCCCCTAAATAAATCAGATCTAACTCTTTTTGCACTTAACCTGACTGTAGTTCCAGTTTGTGCCAAAAGTACTGTACTGTTGCTGTTTACTGTGCTTAACCTTGTTTTACAGGGGGTCTCCAGGGTTGAGCTAGAGGAACCAGCCCTGGTGGTAAGTGCAAATAGTGTGGGTAATTGCACGGTGAACAAGGGTCATTGTGAAAGTGATTACTGTATATTGTTCAGGCCACTAGAAGGGAAAGTGGGGGGTTACAGTGTCCCGGAGGGCTGTGCCCAGGTTAGTTTGACCACTAACAACCCTGACCTCTGGGTGGAGGCACCGTTTCAATACCCAGGCCCCTTAACCTGCAACTAGCCCAGCAGGCAGGGTTAGTAGCCCTTGGGATAGCGCCACCTAGGAGTTATATTATATTGTACTATATTCTATGTTCCCCTATTGTTGTTTAATCTTACAAATTGTAACTGTCTGTACTGCCCATACATAATTTGTAACTGAGCACCCATCTATTAATTGCGCAATCTCTGTTTTCTTAATTCTATGTAACCCTTCTCCCCCATCCCCAGGGTCGTACCATGAGACAAGCAACTTGTTGTTCAGTATGCCCTCTTGGTGACACATTTCAATAAGTAAAGTAAATAGAATAAGAAGCACTCACAGACCAATGTTCATTCAGCTGTTGCTTTATTCAGGCATCTTGGTCTTGAACAAATTGATGACAATAAATAAAATTGCAGCTGAAGTCCAGGAGCAGGAACCACAGCACTTTAAGGCGCTTAATGCAGCCTCTTCATCAACCTCCCCTTAACAAAGAGGCTGGGTTAAGCCTCGGAGCGCCGGGGTTCCTGCTCCTGGTCACCAGTTCCTATTTTATTTATTTTACATAGAAACAGAGGCAATGATGGTAGAAAAAGATCAGAGATCCATCCAGTCTGCCAAAGTTCCCTATAATCCCTGGAACCTACTGTCCCTCCAGGGTACTAACCCTCCCTGTCGTCTCCTGTTCTCCTCCTTGGTCCTGTAACCGCCGGTAACCACTATTCCCTTCATTATGTCCCAGCCCTGCTTGAATCCCCTGACTGTTTTTGCACTCACCACCTTAGCTGACAGACTGTTCCAAGGTTCTACCACCTTTTCCATAAAGTAGTACTTCCTCATATCTCTCCAGAACCTACCTCCTATTAATTTCCATTTGTGTCCATGTGATCGTGAAGAAAAAAATTACTTACCATAGTAATCTTCTTTCTTCCCAGTGATACTCAGATATTCATAACTTTATGCAGTAAGCCTGAGGGGTTGGACTGCCCAGAGAGATAGAACATGTGCAAATGATGGAACACTTTGCACGTGAGCATCTTTCAAACACTGCCTCTACTAACTGCCTGTGTTTTAACCCCTTCAGATTTTATAAAGCAGCCTGGAAAGTAGGCGCAGAATAATATAGTACTATAATTTTATTATTAAAATTGGGGGTTTCCCAACAACATAAAATTTGTACAAACAAAAAACTCCAACTGGAGAAATCAACAATTCAACAAAGTTAGAACAAAATGCCAGAGAAATACCAAAAAAAGGTAGAAAACACAATGAACCCTGTTCACCTTAACTACTGAGAGGTGCAGGGTAAAAAAACACTCCAAGGATGTATAGTGATAATGGTGGCACCAGCATGCAGAGTGCAGAGGCTGAAGCTCTGGAAGGGGAGGTTGGGAGAGAAGTTATGAATATCTGAGCATCACTGGGAAGAAAGAAGATTACTATGGTAAGTAATTTTTTCTTCTAACCCCAGTAATGCTCAGAATATTCCTAACTTTATGCAGACTACCAGTACCACTGGAGGTGGGCACATAACTTATTTTGGAAACAGACTTTGCAAGACTGCTGTGCCAAATCTAGCATCACTCCTGGACAGAATATCCAGGTTTTAGTGTTTTGTAAAACTGTGTACCGTTTTCCAGGTAGTTGCTTTACAGATATCCACTAACGGAACATCCCTGCCAGCTACTAAAGTGGCAGCTGTTCCTCTTGTGGAATGGGCCCTCAATCCTGAGGGGGGCTCCTTACCTGCTTTATTATAGTAGAATTGGATACACTAGACTATCCACCGAGAAACTGACCTTTTAGAGGCTGGATTACCTTTTCCCACATCCCCATAGGTCAGGAACAGCTGTTTTCTATCCTGTCTATGGCCCTTTGTGGCTGTCATGTAGTAACTGAGAGCCCTTTTTACATCCAAACTGTGGAGTCTTCTTTCACCAGAGGTAGTATGATCAGTGAAAAAGACAGGGAGAGTGATGGACTGGTTTAAGTGGAAGTCCAAGACCACCTTGGGAAGAAATTTTCTGTTTGTTCTAAGGACTACCTTATCCCTATGAAATGAGATATAGTCCTGATCTATACAGAGAGCCTGAAGCTCACTAATCCTTCTTGCAGAAGTCATTGCCACAAAAAAAAAAAACTGTTTTCTATGTGACATATTTTAAATGAGCTGTAGCCATGGGTTTAAACGGAGAGCCCATGAGTTTAGCTATACACACATTCAAATCCCAAGCTGGCACTGGTGCATTGTGAGGGGGGATGCAAATGATTCAGGCCTTTGAAAAATCTTTTAAAAATAGGATCCAAAGCTAAGGTTACCCTTGGCCCAGCAGAAAGGTAAGCAGACACAGCTGTCAAATGAACCTTCAAGGAAATGGACTGCAAACCAGAGGAATGTAAATGGGAGAGATAATCCAGGACAACTGAAACTCCAGCTTGGTCTGGTATCAGATATTTACTTGAGCACCAAATAGAAAATCTTCTCCATTTAGAAGAACAGGTTTTCATAGTAGAAGGTTTTCTGCAAGCTCTTAAGATGCTTAACATAGAGGTTCAATTTAGTATATTCTATGTCCTCAAGAGCCAAGCCTTGAGGTTGAGGGACTTGAGAGTCGGATATAACAGAGTTTCCCGATTGGAAGTCAGTAGGTTGTGCCTCCAAAGGAGGTGTATTGGTTTGGTGACAGACATGGAGAGCAGAAAAAGAGTACCATGGTTGGCTTGGCCAATCTGGAGCTATCAAGATCAGTGATGCTGCATGGGATCTGAGCTTGAGCAGTACCCTGTGAACCAGGGGGAAATGAGGAAAAGCATACAGGAACCTCCCTGACCACTCCAGGGTCAGGGCATCCAGAGGGAGTGTGCCCTGGTCTGGTGGTCTGCAACAATACTGAGGCAGGTGGTGGTTCTGGTCGGATGTGAACGAGTCTACCTGTGGAATTCTCTACCTTCTGAAAATAACCTGTACCATCTTGCCTGTTCAGGGTCTATTCGTGATGGGCCTGATTGATTCGACTCAAGGCATCTGCCAGGATGTTGTCTTTCCCTGGCAAGTGGATTGCCTGCAAGGATATTCAAAGAGAATAAGCAAGAGTCCAGATTTGAATGGCTTCTGTGTAAAGGAGGCCTGACCTGGTGCCTCCCTGCTTGTTTATGTAATACATTGTGGTGGTATTGTCTGTTCTGATCTGTACCACTTTGCCCTGTACTAGTGGAGAGAAAGCTCTTAGAGCTAGCAACAAAGCTCTGAGTTCCAGCAAGTTTATTTGCTGAAGGGACTCTGCAACTGACCAGGTACCCTGGGTTTTGTGCAGCCCTAGATGGGCACCCCAGCCCAATAGGGATGCATCTGTTGTGAGAACTACTGAGGGGTTCTCCTTCTGAAAGGGGATTCCCTGTCTTAAGTTGGATTCCTCTTTCCACCACAAGAGTGCCTGTAACAGTGCCCTTGTTACTGGAATCAGTTTTGAAAAAGGGTATTTTTTCTGACACCAGTGAGCCCTGAGGTGGAACTGGATGTCCCTCACGTGGAATCTGGAGCCCAGCACTATGCCTATGGAAGCAGCCATGTGGCCCAGTAGCTAAAAAAAAACTGTCTTGCAGTTTTTGGTGTGTGCAACCTGAAGGAATTTGCCACTGACTGAAGGCTTTGCATTCTGTTCAGAGGCAGACAGGCTCCGGCCTGAAAAGTATTTATTTTTGCTCCTATGAACTGCAACACCTGTGTAGGGGTGAAGGCAGACCTTTTGTGATTGATCAGACATCACAGAGACTCCAGAAGGTCCTGGGTGACTTTTAAATCTGCTGTACTTGCAGTGGGGATTTTCCCACCACTAACCAGTCGCCCAGATAAGGGAAAACAGTGATTTCTTGTCTCCGAAGATGTGCTACTACAGCAGGAAGACATTTTGTGAATACCCTTGGGGTCAAAGAAAAGCCAAAACGCAGGGTTCAAAACTGGTAGTGGCCTGAAGGGAGTCTAAATCTGAGATATCTCCGGTAAGAATCCCTTATGGGGATGTGGAAATGGGCATCCTTTAAGTCCAGTGATGCCAGCCAGCTTCCCTTCTGGAGCACTGGCAAACTCACAGCTAGAGCTACCATTTTGAACTTTTGTTTCTTCAGGTGCTTGTTTAAAGCTCTGCGATCCAATATAGGCCGCCACTCCCCACTTTTCTTTGTTGTTAGGAAGTATCTGGAATAAAAACCCCTTTCTCTCATAGAGTTTGGAACCGGTTCTACTGCTTTTAGCTGTAGCAGGTTTTGAACCTCTGCCTCTAGTAGTGTTTTTTCTGTTAGGGAGGGAGAACTGAAAACTCTGATCTTTTGAGAAGGGGGGTATTTGAATTCCAGAGATAGACCCTGACCCACTACCTCCAGAATCCATTTGTCTGTGGTGATTTTCAGCCAAGCATGGAGGAAGTGAGACAGTCTGCCTCCTACAGGTAGGGAGGAAGCAGCTTGTGTCTCAGGGGGTCTGTTTTGATTGTGGCTGAGGCTGAGCTTGGGATCCTTGCCTCAAGCCCCTTCTACCCCTGCCCTGGAGTACACCTGCTGTGGATACTGCTGGTACTGGGGTAAGGCCACTGGCTGAAAGAAGGGCCTGGCATAAAAGGACCTGCCTCGGCCTCCCCTTCCATAAGGCCTGGTGGATGGAGAAGCTCTCTCCTTGGCAGAGTTGCTTCTATAAGTGGACTTATACTCATCCACCTTCTTCATGTACTCCCCAAGAAGGGAATTTCAATCCAAAGAAAATCCAAGGCTTAGACTGGGTATCTTGAGTAAGGTTTGTGGCCCTGAGCCATGCAAACCTTCTCTGTGCCGCCGTATTCGCCATCCATCTGGCTGCAGTGTCACTGGCATCAGCAGCCATTTGAAATTAGTACTTAGCTGCCTCTAACCAAACCTGGCAGTTTCAGCCAGGTCATCTGACAAGTGCGAGGGAGCTTTTTGGGACATAGCCAGGACTGACTGCTACAGTGACTTTTGATACTGGGCAGCACATGTCTGGAGGGCAACCTGACGCATAGCCAAAAGAGCTGACAGGTACCCTTTTTTGGCCATACTGTCAATCTTTCTGGAGTCCTTGTCTGGAAGATGTGAGGACAGAGGGACCCTGGCCTTGTCACAAGCAGCTTGCTGAATAACCCCCTGGTGGTCTGGATGGGAGAAGAGAAAGTCAGCTCCCTCCCTCTCCAATTGATATTTTCTGTCCATCCTTCTGTCTATGGGAGGAATGGAATTCGGTGTCTGTAAAATCATTAAGGCATCCTTCTTAAAGAATCTGTACACCAGTAGGAGGAGAGCCTTTGGGGGTGTCAGACCCATCATCTCTAAGTACTCTACCTCACCTTCATCCTCAACTTGTTCTGTAGTGGAAATGTCTAATGTATCTGCCATTTTTCTTATGAAAGTAAAGTGGGATGGAAAATCCTTAATCACTCCATGGTTTTAAATAGCAGGTATCGCATCGCATTTTGCAATGCAAATAAGGAGGTCACTCGACTCAAACTGTTGGGTGCATAGCAGAAAAATGCAATCCAATCTAGGCTCCCAACGTGATACTGTGTGCTTCCTATTTCAACAAAAGTGTTTCCTGCCCGTCATGCTGCCTAATTGGTCCAGTGTCCCGCACTTGAATCAATATGGGTCAGGATACCTGTTATTTCATAGGCTGCTGGCTAAGTAAAAAACTCTGTTTCCCACATCTCCCAGCAGCTGGCAGTTATCCACACAGTGCACACGTCACATCGGGGAAAGCGGAAAGTCTGCATCGTCATGGACTCACAGTGTGGAGCAGCAAACAGAGGAGCATGCAAATGGCTGCATCCGTGTGACTGTGACATCTGCTGTGTGCTTGCTGTCAGGCTCTGTGCAGTGTGGACGCGGTTGAACCCCGGCTGAACTTGAAGGCATACAGGGCATCAGGAGGAGAGGAGGCCTGTCCTGCTTGCTAGTTCTGCAAATAAAGTAAGTGGGGTTATGATTTCTGACCAAAATGTAGCCATGCTTGGTTTTGTACAGGACAGGTCAGCAAGAGCAGAGGCTGGGCTGGCTGGGGTTTGCCGGGACAGAGTCTGGGAAGTTGCAAGAATGGCAGGCAATGGGCAGTGGCACATAAGTGCTGATTCTCGTTCTTTTCATTCTTTATAGCGCGGCTGACTGGCGGGCCATGGGCTGTTGACACCAACTCCAACTTAGAAGCTGCAGAGCATGAATTTTCAGACCAGTAAAATAGACCACCCTGTTTTAAGGACACTTAGCCCTGGCTCATGCAGTTGCAGTATTTTTTTTGCAGCACATTGAAATTGGGTATAACAAAATTCGACCCTACTGTTTTTCACTATAAAATTCCAGGTGTAACCCCCTTGTTACCTGGGGTTACTAGAATCCCAGTAAGACCTAGTGGTAGGCAGGGAAGGCAGCTTGTGAAACTCCAGTTAAATGGATTTCATACTGTCTCACTCTGTTCTCAGTCTCAGCTGAGACTAAGGGATGACATCACCATAGAACTGTCGCAGCTACATGAGCCACAATGGAATCTGCAGCAGGGAGTTGGAGTAGAATGTTGGGAGGTTTGAACAGTATTCTGTAGGTCAGTTGGAGTTTGGAGCTTGCTGTGAAAGGAGCACAGCAGCTCTGTGTTAGGCTCTTGGAGCCTCAGCCCTGACACACGACTACATTTAGGAAAAATGAGTGTGTGTTTCCATCTAAAGAGACACACATAAGATAGTTTTAAAGTAGTGGAGACCGCTGATTCGGGTCTCAGTGCCCCATTCCTCAGGGGATGGGGCAGGAAAGTTTAGCCTGCATATTCCAGGGGCAACCCCCTGGTTTACTGCTAGTGGAGAAGCTGCCTTATTTGGTCCAAGAGGTTTGGGAAACAAGAAGATTTTGTGAATCGCCTGTGGGGCACCTGCAACCGGAGGGTGAGTTTCTGCTCTTTCTAAAGGGCCCATGTTTTCACTCTGGGACTTGTGTGATAGTGGGGATTGGACTACTGAAGTAGTGGGAGGCTTAGAGTAATAGGCTTAGCCAAAAGTAAAAGTATGTTTAAGTCCAGCACATATGGGAAGTCAAGACATGTAGAGGAGATGTGACATACATCTACCCAGTAATCTACATTGCCAAGCTTTCAGAAAAGAGTTGTTTAGTTTCCAGAGAAATGGCCGGGTATGGATTGTGGGAGTTGGAGGTGGGAGACCCCCCCATCTTTAGTGACCAGGTCCACCTCTACGGATTTGCTCTGTGGCTTTCTACCTTGCCTCATGCACTTGGCCAGTGATGAGGAAAGTACCCAGACGTGGGATTGGAAGGATAATTTCCTCTAGGAGTCGAAGGCTCTAAGGTGGTTTGGGAAGCCACAACAGGAAAACTGGTTCATTTCCCAAAATGGACCGCAGATCAAGTGGCTCGCGGGGGAGCCGGGCCAGTGGGGAAAACCCAAGTAGTGTACAAGTCGGGCTGTGTACCCAAAACTGCATGCAAGTCTGGGCTGTGTGCCTGGTGGGTACAGAGCCTGAGGGCTGGAAATGTGAAGAAGTGTTCTGTTGTCTTTAATCTGCATTACCAGGAATGCAGCCCCGTGGGGGTCCGTCTATGCTTTGTTTGTTCAGTTTGGAAGTGAAGACAAGCCACACTATAGAATCCCATTCCTGGTTCTGGACATTACAGTTATTGCTTCCTGTGTTCGGATTTACCTGGGTGCCCCTGTGCAGAGTAGCCAAACCTAGGCCCCCTGTGCCGAGTAACCTCATCCTCCCTGAACCCGGTCCCCATCAGGTACTGCTGTCAGCTTCAACAGCATGCCACCTGTCATTTTGCAAAAAGGCAGGGGTGAGGGGTTACAAAAATGGAGGCACTGCTGGGAATTTAATTCTGGGAGGAAGGTGCTTGGGCAAGGGGGCTAGCGTTTTGGCTATCTGGCAGTGGGTAGCCCAAAAAGCTGAAGCAATTTACCTAGTGTGTCGCTGTGTGCTGTGGATCTTATGCTGCTGTTTAAAATGCCAACTGTTTACCAAGGAGCAGTAAAGCTAAAAGAGTGTGCCCTTGTCCTGCATCTATTGTTTACAGCGTTTTTGCCAGCTTTGTTAAACTAAACTGTGGTAAAGAAAAGTGTGGAAGACTAGGGGTAGCACAGGAAAATTGTGCCCTGGATGTTGGAAATGCTTTTAAAATATAACTGTGATAAAGAAAAGTGTGGAAGACTAGGGGTAGCAACAGGAAAATTGTTCCCTGGACGTTGGAAATGCTTTCTGAATGAACTCAGAGACTTGCAGTGTGAATGGCTATGTTAAATGGCTGAAATGGGCTCCCACCGTGGAGTCAGTTGAGAGAAAAAAAAAATGCATTCTGCAGTTTAAATTTGCCTGCTCGACGATCGCCGTGAGGAGAAGACCACTCGCGAGGAAGAGGAGGCTCATTTGCATGGCGTTGTGTGATTGGTGAGACTGCAATCAGTCCCGCCTCTCAGCCAGCTCTACAGTGACTGCCCCAGCATTCGAGAGGGAGTGTGAGTGGAGTGCGTGTACTGGCTTGTGGAGAAGCATCGCGGAGTGTTAAAAACGGTGTAAACCTTCTAAAAATAGACTTGTTTGCTTAAAATCGGGCACAACCCACGTTTCGATCATCTGAGTAGCAAGAGTGGTGGTCGAGGAGACGATCGGCAGGACTGCTCGCCCGTTTCTGTTCTGAGGCCTCCAAGACTGGCTGCAGGCCGTTTTTTCCCCATCGCAGCAAACTGCTACTGATAACAGTAAGTACTAACATTGAAATTGCTCAAACAGTGATTTTCTGCCAAATACCAGCAAAATATGTGTGTAGCAGTGTAGTCGCTTAGCAAGTAACAACTGTGTCAAGTCCTATCAGCAAGTGTAAGTTTTCTAAGCCACTGACTGTGTGCATAGTAATGAGTTCAGCATCAGTTTAAAGTTTAAAGCCAGAGGGAGACTGTGAGTTGTAGCCAAATGTGCAGCACTAGTAATACAGGCAATCCTGTGCTGAAAAACCTGAAGCTTTAAGGGACTGTGAGGTAAAGAAATGTTTCCAGCAAGTAAAAAGTCCGTGGAAAATCATGTAAATGTGTTTAGAACAAGAACAGTGCAAGTTTGTGCAGTATGAGCAAAAGTTATCAGTAGTGTGTGTAAATCGGGTGCACAGTGGCTTGACCCAATTTCTGAATGTTGATGCACAGGAGAGCTGCCGCCGCCATTACAGGGTGGGGTAGTAAAGCAAACACAACAGCAGAGGAGCCATTTTAAAAGTAAAGAAGGTGTTCAGTAAAGTGGGACTTTCAGTTACAGTGAGCTTTTGTTTGTTTTTCTGCAGTTATGGCCTCAGGACCACCTCACTACCCGGATCATGCTCAGGCTGCAGTAACAGCAGCAGTAAATAGACTGAGGGACATTGAAAAGTGGTGCTATGGAGGACAACTGCCTCCTCATGTGGCGATTCCTGGTTATCCAGTGCATGTGTGTCAAATATGCTTGAGTGCTGGAAGGGACGTCTTCATGATACCTCACTGTGCTGGATGCCTAGAAAAATATGGCTTGTATAAAGCGCCTCAAATTCGTTTGGCTCCCACATGGATAAAGGTTCAGGAATCTGCAGTTGGCAGCACACAGCACCAGGCAGAGCCTGTTGAAGAAGGCCCCTCGGGGGAGTGTGGCACAAAGCTAGAGGTTGAAGAGTTAGAGACAGAACCAGATGTTGAAGTTTCGGATGCTGGATCCCAGAAGGAAAGTTCGGATAAAGCATCAGTAGACCCCTGGAGGGGGTGCCTAGCCCAAGTCTCATAGGAGAAGATGAGATGTGGGAGTACTTTGAGTAGGAGGTGTCGAACTCCGCGCCTAGTGATGAGTGGATAGTCTCAGGAGTGAGGACGACTACTCACTCCTGGGCTCAGATCCTTAGTGAAGAGGAAGATGAAGTCGAACCTATGTGGTCTTGTGAAAAAGGAACAGGTACACAGCCTCAAGATCTTGCCTCGGAGGAATGCATGGAAGAGAGTGGTGATGCCACTGCCCTGGCTATGCAAGAAGTAGTAGTCAGGGATCCATTTTTAATCTGGTTAAGGATGCGTAGCTGGCAGGACGAGGACTGGCCACCCCCTTGCCAGGCCAGTGGTCTCAGATTGACCAAAGCTAGTAAAGAGGAGAGACTGGTTAGTAGGAAGGCAAATGAGATCTATGGTATGACCTTTCCTACCTTTCCTCGGAAAGTCTGGGAGGAGATTGAGAATAGCAGGAAATCCTGGATCTGGGCCGAAGCAATGAAAGGTGTGCATCCTGGGGCAAACAAGCATGTAAAGAACAGACTGTTTCATGAGAAATATACCCAGTGGAAAAGAGGCAGGACACTGTTTATGGACAGAGTGCGAATAGTGGACGGAGAGGGACGTGAAATCTCCCACTGTGTGAATTATGTGCGCCCAGATGGGGAAATAATTCAAGCTCCTGACCCCCAGTACTATTGGCCTCAGTGCAAGGATTTCCCAGCAAATGTGCCCATGCCTACTAAATGGAAAGCCGAGCAGTGGTAGTCAATACTGCCACACCAGTCTATGAAGTGCCTTTATTGATCCGCCAGTATGGACATCCAGGACTCAGGTGCCCCACATTTATCAGTTTTACAGTGTACTGGCCTTTCCAGAATCCATCGACTGGCCCACCAGATGACTTCAGATCCAGAGAGCACACCAGTCCAGCTGTATCCTGTTTCATCGTCTGGTAATCGGATGATGTCGGACCAGCTGTTTTCTTTTTGTTCCTGTTCTAAGGTTCTATCTACAGAGATGACATCAGCCCAGCAGTTCCCAGATATGCCCTCCTGTAGTTCCCGGAAGAGGTCCACCCAGCTGTATCGGAAGAAATGCTGCCAGGGAGAGTCTTCGTCAGAGGTGCAGGTCGGTTCAGATTTTTCGTACTACAAGGGGCTGGTAAGACCAGACTTTTCTATCTTTATGACATTGCAGTACACATCCTACACTAGCAGACTCCAAAATGTGTGAACTGTCCTCAAAGACTCTCCCCTTCAGGACTTTGGCCTGTTAGAACTGTGCTTCACTGGGCTCCGGCCCAGGAGAGACTCTAATGAACTAGCCTTCGGGCACTGGGGTCACTAGTTGGGACTTTTAGGGCACTCCATCCCCCCAAATGTGTATTGTAAACAATGTCGTTGTTTTCTAGTATATATACTGTTTTTCTACCTTTTCTAAAAAATCTTTTTGGGATTCTTCAGTGTTTTGATGGTAGGGGGTTAGGTAGACTGTGTATGCAGATTAGGAGTGTCTGTTGTCTTTCTTTTTCTTGCAGATGTTCCTGGAGAAGATAGAAGACAAGAGGAGGAGGAGGGGCTCATCGGAGTTCCTCATTAGTACTTTAGTGTGTAGTAATTTAAAGTACTGTAGTGGTGTTATTGTTGTTGTTACTGTATTAACCCTTTCCTTCCACAGGTGTGGTTGTGGGGGTAGGGAGGAGGCAGTAAAATGATGTAATAATGGGGTATTATTTTCTTGGTGTGTGGTTGCAGGTTGCCCAAGGTCGGGGAGGTCCCCGGGTTGTTTTTGTTTTTGGGGTATTAAGTTAGAGGCAGACAGATTTCCCTAGAGGGCTAGGGGGGATAGACAGGCTGTGGTCCTGAACGGCCATAGGGACTGCAGTGCTGAGCTATTAGGGCTATGCTCTGGAAAGTTCTACCAGAGCCACTAGGCCCATAGTAAGTGGGTAGTGTAGAGGCGATGTAATCAATAAAAGCCTCTAGGCCCTTAGTGTTGCCTGCCTGTGCTGCACTGGTAGGAGGGCCTGATCACCCCCCTCCCATGAGTAGCACATAGGTGGGATGGCCTAAAGCTGGTAAACAATGACCGGACAGTCATTTTCCTGGTCAGGGCAGTGTAACCCCTTGTTACCCGGGTTACTAGAATCCCAGTAAGACCTAGTGGTAGGCAGGGAAGGCAGCTTGTGAAACTCCAGTTAAAAGGATTTCACACTGTCTCACTCTGTTCTCAGTCTCAGCTGAGACTGAGGAATGACATCACCATAGAACTGTCGCAGCTGCATGAGCCACAATGGAATCTGCAGCAGGGAGTTGGAGTAGAATGTTGGGAGGCTTGAACAGTAGTCTGTAGGTCAGTTGGAGTTTGGAGCTTGCTGTGAAAGGAGCACAGCAGCTCTGTGTTAGGCTCTTGGAGCCTCAGCCCTGACACAGGGCTACATTTAGGTAAAAGGTGTGTGTTTCCACCTAAACAGAGACACATAAGATAGTTTTAAAGTGGTGGAGACCGCTGATTCGGGTCTCAGTGCCCCATCCCTCAGGGGATGGGGCAGGAAAGTTTAGCCTGCATATTCCAGGGGCAACCCCCTGGTTTACTGCTAGTGGAGAAGCTGCCTTATTTGGTCCAAGAGTTTTGGGAAACAAGAAGATTTCGTGAATCACCTGTGGGGCACCTGCAACCGGAGGGTGAGTTTCTGCTCTTTCTAAAGGGCCCATGTTTTCACCCTAGGACTTGTGTGATAGTGGGGATTGGACTACTGAAGCAGTGGGAGGCCTAGAGTAATAGGCTTAGCCAAAAGTAAAAGTATGTTCAAATCCAGCACACATGGGAAGTCAAGACATGTAGAGGAGATGTGACATACGTCTATCCAGTAATCTACATTGCCAAGCTTTCAGAAAAGAGTTGTTTAGTTTCCAGAGAAATGGCCAGGTATGGATTGTGGGAGCTGGAGGTGGGAGACCCCATTTTTAGTGACCAGATCCACTCTCGATTGCTCTGTGGTTTCTACTTGCCTCATGCACTTGGCCAGTGATGAGGGAAGTACCCAGGCATGGGATTGGAAGGAAAATTCCCTCTAGAATTGAGAGGCTCTAAGGTGGTTTGAGGGAGCCACAACAGGAAAACTGGTTCATTTCCCAAAATGGACTGCGGATCAAGCGGCCGGCAGGGGAGCCGGGCCAGTGGGAAAACCAAGTAATGTACAAGTCGGGCTGTGTACCCAAAGCTGCGTGCAAGTCCGGGCTGTGTGCCTGGTGGGTTCAGAGCCTGAGGGTTGGAAATGTGAAGAAGTGTTCTGTTGTCTCTAATCTGCATTACCAGGAATGTAGCCCCGTGGGGGTCCGTCTATGCTTTATTTGTTCAGTTTGGATGTGAATAAAAGCCACACTGTAGAATCCCATTCCTGGTTCTGGACATTACAGTTATTGCTTCCTGTGTTCAGATTAACTTGGGTGCCCCTGTGCAGAGTAGCCAAACCTAGGCCCCCTGTGCCGAGTAGCCTTATCCTCCCCGAACCCAGTCCCCACCAGGTACTGCTGTCAGCTTCAACAGCATGCCACCTGTCGTTTTGCAAAAAGGCAGGGGTCTGGGGGTTACACAGACATCTTACAGTTCCAGCAGATTCTGAGTATTTTACAAGTGTTTTTTTTTCCTCAAGAAAAAAAAATGTCCCACCACATTTGACTTAGAAATTAATAGCACTGTAGACCATATGCATTAGTAAGGCTTAGGATCAGTAAAATAAAATAACTGAAATATGCAAGGCAAGCTGCAAATTGGAGTGAAAACCCCCTCAAGGGTGGTGCATGGGGGCTGGTAAGATGCTAGAAAGGTAGGGGTGCGTGTGTGTGTGTGTTGGGGGTTTTCAAACAAATGAAGCAAAGACAGTTAATTGCAATAAGGATTTATTCGGGTTAAAATACTGTATGTATGTATATACATTTATAATATTTTTAATTTTGAAACTCTGCTGGTTGGACAGTGATGCCATTTTTATTTTCTGGATACTGTTTGTGCTTCACGTAGAGAGTCCTGCTTGCTATGTGCCGCCTGTTTTGTTTTTGATTTTTTGACTAAGCAGAGGAAACAATCCTGACTCTAAGCATCCCAGTACTCTAAACACCTTTGAACAGCCACAGATAAGTTCGACCATTAGCATAAAGTATAACATAAATGTGAGCAGGTTTCAGGAAAGCTAAAACAACATCTGCACAGAGCAAGCAGTGCACTGTGTATAGATAGTGGAGAAAGTGAACTAAAATGCTGCACTTAAGGTAAATATCTGTGTCAATGTTCTCTGAAGTCAGGCATCCAAGAGACTGAATATGCACATTGTTTTTTCTCACCTGATAAGCAGATTTATGTCTTCCTTTGTGCACAATGTTTTTTAAAAAAAGGTTGTCAGAAGTGTACCCCAGCCTTGTTTATTGAAAGTTCAAGTTCACTTGAAACTTGTCAATAAGCAAAGCTGGAGTGCACTCCTGACAACTTTTTTTTTTAAACATATGCAAAAGAAGAAGGAAACCACTTTGGTTCTCAAAAACAGTAGCAGAAAAGGTCAGAGGCTGGCCTTCAGGAAAAATAAGGGAACGCAGCGGGATGAAGATAGGGAGGCATACCAAACTTCCCTAAGGGAAGGCAGTAAGAGGCAAAGGCCCAAACTGAGGAAACACTAGCACAGACAATAAAAGACGGTGACAAGACTTTCTATAGATATATTACTGAAAGGAGAAAGTCCAGAGGGGGTATTGCCAAGATCAAAGGAGATAAGGGGGCGTGGGAGGAGGAGGACCATGTAAAAGCATCTATCCTAAATAGACACTTCTGTTCAGTATTTACTGAAGAGAAGGTAGGGCAGGGCCCACAGCTCAGCACCATGGACACAGAGGGAAGGGAGGTGAGCACTAGTCTCTTCACAAAAGAAAGGGTTCTGCAAGAGCTCGATAAGCTCAGGGTGGACAAGGCAATGGGACCTGATGGCATACATCCCAGGGTACTAAAGGAGCTAAGGGAGGGACTAGCAGAGCCATTATCAGAACTGTTTAGTGCATCTCTGAGCACAGGAGAGGTCCCAGAAGACTGGAGAAGGGCTGATGTGATCCTGCTCCACAAGAGTGGTAGCAGGGAGGAGGCAGGGAACTACAGACCAGTCAGTCTTACCTCAGTATTGGGCAAGATTATGGAGGCACTCCTTAAGGAAAGTGCAACACCTGGAATCCATAGGAGCACAGGATCCAAGACAGCATGGGTTTACAAAAGGAAGGTTCCCTCAAACTAATCTCAGATTTCTTTGACTGGGTAACCAGAGTGGTGGACCAAGGGGGAGCAGTCGATGTCACCTTCCTTGACTTCAGCAAAGCTTTCGATACTGTTCCACATAGAAGATTGATTAATAAGCTGGGTAGGCTCGGGGTGGGTCAGAGGTTGGTCAACTGGGTGGCAAACTGGTTGGGCGGAAAACAGAGAGTGGTGGTAAATGGTATACAATCAGAAGAGATGCAAGTCACAAGTGGGGTACCTCAGGGATCAGTCCTCTTCAATATCTTCATCAGTGACATTGCAGATGGACTGGAGGGTAAGGTTTGTCTGTTTGCAGATGACACCAAGATCTGCAACAGAGTAGATGATCCAGATGGAGTGGGCAGAATGAGAAGAGATCTGGATAAACTAGCAAAATGGTCAGAAGAGTGGCAACTGGGGTTTAATGCAAAGAAGTGCAAGATCATGCACATAGGGAAGAGAAACCCTGAAGTCACCTATAGGCTGGTAGGGGAGTTGCTGGCAGTCACAAGGGAAGAAAGAGACTTGGGCATCATCGTCACCGATGACCTGAAACCATCCAAGCAGACCACTAAAGCAGTAGGTAAGGCTAGGAGGATGTTAGGGTGTATTAGTAGGGGTATCACAAGTCAGAAGAGGGAGGTAATAATCCCTCTTTACAAGACACTGTTTAGGCCCCATCTGGAGTACTGTGCGCAATACTGGAGGCCACACCTTCACAAGGACATTAACCAAACTGAGGCAGTCCAGAGAAGGGCAACCAAAATGGTGCAGAGACTGCATCAGAAAAATATGAGGACAGATTAACGGAGCTCAATATGTATACCCTAGAGCAAAGGAAGGAGAGAGGTGATATGATTGAAACATTCAAACACCTTAAGGGCATTAACAAGGTGAAAGAGTCTAACATGTTTCAATATAAGAAAAATAGCAGGACAAGAGGACACAGCATGAGATTAGAGGGCGACTGATTAAGGGGTAATGTGAGGAAGTTCTTTTTCACAGAAAGTGTGGTGGATGCATGGAACAGCCTACCTCAGGAAGTGGTCAATATGAATACAGTGCAGGGCTTCAAACAAGCATGGGATAGGCATAAGGGAGCAATACAGATGAGTATAAAAGATAGGCCAATGACAGAGCAAAGGCTGATGGCACATTTATAAGGTAGAAAAAGAAATTGGCAGACTGGATGGGCCTTGCGGTCCTTATCTGCTGTCAACTTCTATTTTTCTATGTTTCTATCACACACCAAAGGAAGTCATAAATATGCTTATTGGTTAAGAAAAATTTGCTACACATTTGCTACACTGAGTAGCACTTTTCCGCTCAAAACTGCTAATCAATTGAAAATGCTTATTTAAAACCTTGCATCCTTGGAGGAGAACCAAAGGCCTGTTTAGGGGACACTTCTGGTTCAATTGGCTTCTCCTCCTCACTATAACCATCATCATCATCAAACTGATCCCCTCTGTCTTGAGGGGGTGGATGCACATTGCTGCCAGCCTGGGGACACTGGGAAGGGGCAGAAGGATGCTGAGGAGAAACTACTGCCTGTAAGGATTGGATTATTTTAATGGCCTGAGCAATTTCTTGGGCCATTGGTACAGGTATAGGAGGCACAGAAGTCCCCGGCTTGGCAGGCGAGGGTTCTGTGTGCTTTCATTTGTACTTTTTTAGAAGGAAGCGGGGAGTCAGCTGGTTCATTTGTTCTTTTAGTACCCTTTTCGCCTGTCTCAGGGGCAGGCACAGAAGCAGATGTGGGTTCAGCCACAATATCTTGGGATATCGGCTGGTCAGAGCCAGAGGGACTCTTTGTGAACTTTTTCTTGAGCCTTTCAAGGCATTTTTCCAATGTTTTATCTGGGAATGTTTTGTATACTTCACATTCCTCTTTAAGATGGCCAAAACCCAAACAAACCACACATAAAGTGTGTTTATCTGCTTTTGCAAATACTTCTCCACACTGAGAACAGTTTTTGAATACAGGTTCACCACTTCTCTTTTGGGGTTTCTCAGACATGATGCAAAATAGAGAAAAAAACAACCACTAAACAGCAAAAATTTTTTTTTTAATTTATATAAACAGTTGGTTCTGGAACCGAAAAGGAACCGAACCGGGTCAGCGGTTCTGGTAACCGAGAATTATTGGTTACAAAATCTTAAATAAAACAAGTTTTAAAAGATAAACTAAGGTGGTTCCTTAATCAGAGAACCTTGATGCTAAGAAAAACAACTCGGTCCCCCCGAAGTTATACCGAACTGAAAGAAACAGGGAAAAATAACAAATTTAACCGTAAACTACATTAATAACAAAAAAGCAAATAGTAGAGGCAGTTAATGAAAAAAAATATACTTATAAGTAGTATCTGAAGTTTTCTTCACGTAGGAGAAAGTGGACGAATGGGACTCCGAGCAACCAGACTTTTCAGGCGGAGAAAAAACACAGGCAGTTAGTAGAGACAGTGTTTGAAAGATACTCACGTGCAAATTGTTCCATCATTTGCATGTGTTCTATCTCTCTGGACAGTCCAACCCCTCAGGCTTACTGCATAAAGTTAAGAATATTCTGAGCATTTCTGGGGTTAGAATTGGTATTCAGACTAAATAGTTACCTGCTACAGTTACCTGCTGTTCACTTTGTTAATTCCTACAAAATTGCCAGCAGATAAAGGCCTTATGGTCTATCAAGTCTGCTCGACTGTGCAGCTAGCAGCCCTTTAAGGAACTTGAAGGTCTCTATCATATCTCCCCTCTCCCTTCTAGTCTCCAGTGAGTACATATTTAGCACCTCAAGGTGCACTTCACAGGATCTGCATGCTGGCTCTGAATCATTTTATAGTGTATAGTAGAACACTGTTCTATATAGAAATCCATCCTTTTCAAAATGCTGTTGTACCACAGTTCAAAGGTCATGGAATGTGAGTGTGCCCTTCTGTGGTAGGACAGCATTCTAGAACCTCTAGAGACTGCACAAGTCAGTTCTGTTTCATTATGAAAGATAAAGAAAAACACAATGCACACATTTCACATAATACTATACAATATAAAAAATATAGGATGAGCAACTTTATGCATAACAGTGTGTTCTGCCACCTCGGGGTTCTGATTCCCACAGACCTCTCGAGCTTCGCTCTTGAGGTCAGAGGAATCAGAACCCTCTAACGGAAACACACTGATTATACTATAGTTGCCTATCAATATTCTCTGGCCCAGATATTCAAAGGGGTTGCACCGGCACGACCCCTGCAATGCGCCCTGGTGTGATATTCAAAAGGGGGACTTGTGCAGCTCAAATCCCGAAGCGCCGGGGTGCACTGATAATGTAGGCGTCGCATCTGAAGGGAGCGTGCCCATGTATATGCAGCAAATCCCGATATTCAGCCCGGGATGTGAGTTGCATTTGCTGGCACAACCCATAAATGAACCGCATACTGTGGCACAAAGTTGAGCCAGAAAAACAAGGCTCAAATGCTGGCCACGCACGGGTGTGTGGCTGTATTGCAAGGCGCAACCCAGCAGCCGCCAGCCGTGGGTGGCCACCCGCTGCCCAGAATACAGTCCACAAGCACCCATATGGTCCCTGGTAGTTCAGTGGTACCCCCCCTCCATTCCCATAGCCTGATCTTGGGTATTATTATAGAAGAATATTCCCTGGTGGTCTAGCGGCACCTCCCACCCACACAGGACCCCCTGCCCACCCAGCTCCCCCCGCTGTCATCGACAGGCAGCATCAACCCACCTGCATACCGTCCAGCCACCCACCGAATGACTGTTTACAGTATGCTGTAAGCCCATTGGTCCACAGTGTGGACCAATGGGCTTAAGGCTATACTGTACAAAGGCCTAATCACATATATGTGAATAAAGTCCATTCCTTATTTGCTGACTGTCTCGTAGAAGATTGCTGTGCAAGCCCATTGGTCACACTGTGGACCAATGGACTTTCTAGCGCATACTATAAGCTGTCATGTGGCCGGGCGGTATGTGGGCAGGTTGACGCTGCTCTGCCGGCTGATGGGCGGGGGGCTGGATGGGCAGGGGGTCCTGTGTGGGTGGGGGAGGTGCTGCTAGACCACCAGGGCTGGGATGTGTCTCATTTACTGCTGATAACGGCTATGGGGGGGAGCACTGGGCCACCAGAGTTATATTACTACACGGAATACCAGCGATCTGTACACTGGGAGGAGTGGGGGGTACCACTACATAACCAGGGAGGGGAAACATTAATCTTTTACAGCGATCGGTGCATCAGGTGGGGTGGGGGGACCACTAGACTACCAGGGCTGTCTTACGTGTATCACACCCGGCAATTGGGCTTACGGGAAGGAGGGAGGTTACCACTAGACTACCAGTGAATATTATTTTCTGTCATAATACCCGCGATCGGACTACGGGGAGGGAGGGGTACCACTGGACTACCAGGGCTTGTATATCTTTTACTATTGCCCGCGATCGGGCTACGGGGCAGGGGGTGCCTCAAGGACCTCTCTGTCCGCATGACCTGCTGTGCAGGGTGCCAGGTGCATTTTGCCGGGCTGCTTTGCTCAGCAAATGGGGCCATAATGACATGCAAAAGGTCCCATTTGTGCCTTGCATACATTATGGCCCCATTTGCATGCCCAAGTCTGAATATCTCAGGAATGCGCCCAAGCATAACTACAGCTGCACTGGAGCATTCCCAGTCCTCCCTGTCTGGGGAATGCGCTGGCACATTGTATATGCGCCATGCATATTCTGTACTATGTTCAAAGGTGATGCGCCATGGTGCATCACCTTTGAATATCCCCCTGTCTGGCCCCTGGTGCATCTTGATTGTGCTGCGCTTCCACTTGCCCCATTGCTTGGCGCAGTCTGAATATCTGTCCCCCTATGTTCAAGACATCAATTGTTCATTTTGTTGTTTTGACATCAACTTGTTCAAGAGCAAGATGCCTGAATAAAGCAACAATCGAATGAACATTGGTCTGCGAGTGTTTCTTATCCTACCAGTATCCTATTCAGCTGAACAACTAACTAAGAAGGCACCAGGATTCAGTGTCTGTGTTGCAACCCACCTCCAGGGAACTAGTGTGAATTAGACACTGGTTAATAAACAGGAGTCTGAGTTGTGATGGTGGTGGTACATGTGTCAGACTGGACTGCAAACACTGGTGAGATTCCAAGGGGGTCAGTTCTGGGTTTGCTTCTGTTCAACTTGTTCATATATGATCTAGAACTGAGACTAGTAGCCATCTTATGAAGTTTGCAGATCACAAAACATTAGCAAAGGTGGCCAACATCAAGGAAGATTGTGAAAAATTACAGCAGGAACTGGATAAACTAGGCTGTGGATCAGATGGATGGTAAAAGCAGTTCAATGTGGGAAAGTGCAAGGTAATGCGTCTAGAAGCCAGGAACAGGAAACTGGTTTAAAAACGAAATGTTACTGTGATGATGCGATAATGCAGGGGAGGGATTTGGGGGATATATTAGACTCTTCTTTGAAACTGTCCAAGCAGTGCTCAGCAGTTCTGGGCACTGCATTACTGAAAGGACACTAAAGAGCTGGAAAATATACATGGAAGAAATACAAAGATGATTAGTGGGCTGGAAAACACGATACTATGAGTAACGGTCACAGCACCTGGGGATGTTCTCCCTAGGAAAAGGAGTGAAGGGAGATACAAGTGAGGTATTCAAGATCATGACAATTTACATTAAAATACATCAGGACAGATTTTACAGCAAGTCCATGACAACGGAACCAGCGAGCATGAGTTAAAGCTAAGGGGACAGATGGCTAGGAGGGATATAAACAAAAGAAAGTATTTATTCACCTAGAAAGTAATACTTTAGTGGAATAAAATACCAGAGGCATGACAGACTCTCTGCCTGAAGGGGAAAAGGCATTTCAGGTTTCTGCTGTAAGGACAGCCAGATGGTGGAGTACTTTTTCTCTCTGTCATGCAACATCCTACTTATGTACAGAACAGGATGTTCTGTACCATCTATATTTTGACTCAGGAATGCACCTAGACCTACCTCTGATGCATCTGTAACAAAAATGGTTTCTCAAAGTTTGGGCTTCTTAAAACAGGGGCTGAACATAATGCAGCATTAATGGCGTGAAAAGCTTCATCACACTCTGAGGTCCATATCACATTATTTGGGTACCGTTTTTTGTGAGTTCAGTGAGGGAAATAGCTAACTCAGCAAAGCTGGGAACAAATCTCCGATAATAACCAGCCAGCCCTAAAAATGATCTGACAGATTTCTCTGTTTTAGGGACAAGGCTGTTAGCTACAGCTTCTATTTTAGAAATTTCTGGCTTAACTTCTCCATTTCCCAACACATAGCCCAAATATCAGGTTTCCTGCATGCCCAATGCACATTTGGTAGGATTAACAGTCAAACTTGCATTTCTGATAGCTTGAAGAACTGCTCGTAGGTGTTCCAGGTGGCTTTTTCCAGTCTGGACTGTACACCACGACATCATCCAGGTACGCAGTACAATAACCAGTGTGAGGTGATAAAATTACATCCATGTACCACTGGAATGTAGCTGGTGCACCATGTAAACCAAATGGCATGGTGGTGAACTGACAGAATCCAACAGGAGTGGCAAATGCAGTTTTGCCTCTGGATTCTTTAGCTAAAGGGATTTGTCAGTAACCCTTGGTGACATCGAGGGTACTGATATACTTCGCAATCCCCAGTCTGTCCACCAAATCATCTATTCTGGGCATAGGATAACTGTCACATTCTGACACCTGATTAAGTTTCCTAAAATCAAGGCAGATTCTAACACCCCCTTCTTTTTTGTTTACAATTATCATTGGAGATGACCAAGCACTCCTTGACTCTTCTATGATACCCAATTCTTCATTTTTTTGTATTTCCTTAACCACATCAGCTCTTAACAACTCTGGTAACCTATATGTCTTTTGCCTAATACGACGAGCATTCCTTGGCACTATTATGTGCTCGACCCCTTTTGCTCGCCCTGGTACTGTGGTATAAGTACCGTTAAATGTCTTTAGCAAGTTATGAATTTCTGCGGTTTGTTTGGGGGTTAAGGAAACATTCACTTTTACAGCATCAGCAGTTACAGTTTATCATAAGCTACATCAAGATCTTCTTGATGTTTCTGGTAAAACTAGCAAAGCAGCTTTTGGCATTTTTTTCAACTCTTTTCTTGAGGAGGTTAGCATGGTATACCAGTATCTTAGTAGGATTTTTCCTGTCAGGGGTCTCAATCTCGTAGTTAACGGTGCCAGTATGTCTAAGCACTCTATGAGGCCCTTGCCACTTTATTAACAGTTTACTTTCTGTTGTGGGTAACAGTAGCAAAACCTTTTCACCTGGCTGAAACACTTTTTCTTTTACCCCATAGTCATAATATACCTTCTGCTGGTGTTGGGCCTCTTTCTATGGGCAATTTCAACATATTTTGCCAGCTTTTTTCCTTAGGGCTCATATAAGACATTATAGATTGTTTCTGAGTGGGGTTATCGTCCCGTGTTTCTTTTATCACATCCAGTGGCCCTCTTGGCTGCCTACCATATAGCATTTCAAATGGTGAAAACCCTGTTGATGCCTGTGGCACTTCTCTGGAAGCAAAAAGTAGGTAAGGCAAGTATTGGTCCCAGTCTTTCCCTTCCCCTTTCACAAACCTTTTTAACATGCATTTTAGGGTTTGGTTAAAATGCTCAGCAAGACCATCTGTCTGAGGGTGATAGGGGGACGTTTTTATGGCAGTGATACCTAGTAGTCTGTACAGCTCCTTAAGTAATGCAGCACCAAAATTACTACCCTGATCAGTAATACTTTCTTTAGGTATGCCCACTCTGCTGAAAATTTTTGCAAGCTCTGCTGCCACTTTTGAAGCTGTGACAGTACACATTGGAACTGCTTCTGGGTATCGAGTAGCATAGTTGCATACTACCAGGATAAACCCATTACTCTTTTTACTTTTGTAAGGGCCAACCACATCCATTGCAATTCTCTCAAAAGGCACATCCATCAAGGGTAGGGGCACCACGGGCACCTTATCTTTTCTAGTAATTGGGGCTAGTTTCTGACACTCAGCATAGGAATTACAATAGTTAGCAACATATTCATGAATTCCAGGCCAGTAAAATCTGTACAGCAATCTGGCAAGGGTGTGATCCCTCCCTGAGTGACCAGCCATAGGATTATCATGTGCTATCTGTAACAACTCTGTTCTGTACATCTGTGGTATAACCAATTGTTCTGTTTGTTCCTGTGTTTGAGGTTTAACCCAAACTCTGTAGAGTAACTCATTATATGTTTTAAACATTGGTTCGCCCTGTTTTGGTTTCACCCCCAGCTGCTTAAATGACCCTGGAGAGAAACATCCTTAGCTTGCTCTGAAAGAAAATCACAATCAGTTATCAGCTTAGTTTCTGTATTTTCATATGTTAATTCCTTATGTCCATCAGTCATTTATTTCCAGTTTCTTCAGTCATCATCTTTCTTTCCTGGATTTCTGGATCTTGGAGCTGTGCTCAAACAAGTCTGAATCAAAGTCACTGAGAGGAAGAGTGTCCCCTTCGTTTGAGATTTTCTTTGCCTGAGCTCTTTTTACCACTGCTGCTGAAACTGCAGGGTTCAGTTCCTCTGAGATTAACTCAGTAAATCCTGGACAGCCATTTCCAATAATCATGGGTATAGGTAACTTAGGTACTACCCCCACTTTCATTTGATGTGACACACCCTTAATGGTCAGAGTCACTTGGGTGGTGGGATAGTATCAAGTGTCCCTGTGGATGCAGGTGACACCAGTACTTGGTCCTTTTGCAGTGTTTTCCCAGCACTTCAACATGCACCAAGGTCTGTCTGCTTCCCGAATCAGTGAGTCCCTTTACAGTCTTATCCCCCACCTTCACATCTGTTAAGTATTTGCCCCAATTTGCCAAGGACAAATCTGCTCCAGTGCCACGCTCCCTACTATGGCAGTTTCTTGTAATATGGCCTGGCTTGTTACAATTATAACAAATAAAGTCTTTAGGGGCAGATCTGTTACCCCTACCAGACTTCTTATCAGACTTTGAGTTTAAATGGGAAAAAGAATGTCTTACTGGTGCTTGGCTGTTACCTCACTGCTGTGGCCTCTCTCTGGCCATTTGGTAGTCTTCAGCCAGAGAAACAGCCTTTTCCCCACTTTCTGGTCGATGTTCTTTCACCCAAAGCTGCACATCTGTAGGCAGGATGTTGATGAATTGCTCCGTTGCAAATGTATCGATGATCTGTGGGACTGTTTTGCCCTCTGCTTGGAGCCATTTAATAAGGAGCTCTCTTAGTCGGGTGAAGCCTTCTCGAGGATTGTCGACCGAGTTCTACTTCAGAGATCGAAATCTCTGCCTGTAGGTCTCTCCTGAGATGCCATACCTTTTCAGGATTTCGCTTTTCACCAGGTCATAGTTTTCTGACTGTGCAGAGTCTATATTGCTGTAGGCAAGTTGGGCTTTCCCTGTCCGGTAGGGTACCAGTCTGACTGTCCATTGCTGCTTTAGCCACTGGCAGGCTGCGGCAACTCTTTCAGAAGTTGTCAGGTATGCCTCAATATCATCCTAGTGTAACCCCTCACCCCTGCCTTTCTGCCAAGACGACAGGTGGCATGCTGTTGAAGCTGACAGCAGTACCTGGTGGGGACCTGGGTTCGGGGAGGATGAGGTTACTCGGCACAGGGGGACCTTGGTTTGGCTACTCTGCACAGGGGCACCCAAGTAAATCCGAACACAGGAAGCCATAACTGTAATGTCCAGAACCAGGAATAGGATTCTTCAGTGTGGCTTTTATTCACAAACTAGCTGAACAAAACAAAGCATAGATGGACCCCCATGGGGCTACATTTCCTGGTAATGCAGATTAGAGACTACAACACGGTCCATTGGAAGAATGAACCAATTATACTGTTTTCAGGCGCTGGACCCACCAGGCACACAGCCCGGACTTGCTTTCGCACTTTGGGTACAGCCCGACATTACGCCCGACCACTTGATTCGCGCCCATTGGAAGAATGAACCAATTATCCTGTCGTGGCTCCCCACACCACTTAGAGTCTGCGACTCCTAGAGAATTTCTTCCTTACTTGTTATGACTCCCCATCTCACAGAGAATTCTTCTTTACACTTGTTGTGGCTCCCCACACCACTTAGAGTCTGCGACTCCTAGAGAGATTTTCCCTTTTGCAACCCCATGTCTGGGTACTTCCCCCATCACTGGCCAAGTGCATGAGGCAAAGTAGCAACCACAGCAGAAATCCGTAGAGGTGGACCTGGTTACTAAAGATGGGGGGTTTGCCCACCCCCAGCTCCCACAGCCCATACTCGGCCATTTCCCTGGGAAAACTGAAACTTCTGAATGTAGATTAAAGGGTAGATGATCTGGCGCATCTCCTCTACATATTACTTGAATCACACAGCACTCTAGCATTTGACACTACTCCACTTGTTTGGCCTAGTCCTATAGGCTTCCCAAAATGTAGCTCAATTCCTAGATTTCCACACATGTCCCAGGGTGAAGAAAACATTTTGCCCTTTTTGTCAGAGCAGACACTCACCCTTTAGTTGCAGGTGCCCCACAGGCGAATCACAAATCTTCCAACTTTCCAAACCAAAGGCTGAACTGAACAGGCAGCTTTCCTTCCTCTTGACAGAATTAAGAGGATTGCCCAGGAATCTGCATGGGGATCTTTACATTCCCCCTCCCTGCACTGAGACCCGAACAGCGGTCTCCACCACTTGAGCACACCTCCACTTACTGAAAAACAAACTGGACACTGACTACTACCTTTGAAAACTCCCAATGTTCTATCTAACTCCCTCTGCTGCAGATTCCAATGTGGCTGATGCAGCTGTGAAAGTTGTATTGGTGATGTCATCCCTCAGTCTCAGCTGAGACTGAGAATAGAGTGAGACAGTGTGAAACCCATTTAACTGGAGTTTCACAAGCTGCCTTCCCTGCCTACCACTAGGTCTTACTGGGATTCTAGTAACCCCGGGTAACAAGGGGGTTACACTAGGGACGCAACTTTTTAAGTTTAATGGCTTTTAAGTTGCTTGTGTTTTGTTAGTCATCTGGATCTGTGACAGATCCTCTGCCTTTGATAGCTTGCAAGGCATCCAGCCATCACTGCTCCTGTCACTGCATCTCTTCTCTCCTCTGCTGCTCCTGTTGCTGCACCTCTTCTCTCCTCTGCTGCTCCTGTCGCTGCATCTCCACTCCTCTGCTGCTCCTGTCACTGCATCGCTTCTCTCCTCTGTGCTTCTAAACGACGAATCTCTTTTTCTCTCTGCTTCTTGGTCTCTTTTTGTTGTATAGCCCACCATCTGAAAAAGGCAGTCAGGCTTTCAGGTTCTGTCACTGCCTGTTCTTTTGCCATAACTTGTGCTAGCTGTACAATCTCAGCTTGGACTTCTGTCTCTGCTAGTTTGGCTGCCATTCTCCTGGTAACCACTCCTGGACTTGCTGCTGCAGAATCCATACCTTTCTCTATGCTTCCCAGGTACTAGGTCCAGTACTAAAGCATAAAACTCCTGTCTTAGAGGATGCATGGCATAAATCCCACTTAGGCTGATACCATCTATCGTCGAGGCACAGGTCAGGAAGCATAGGAAAACCAGGAGCAGTTGTAAAATTTGCAAAAAGTATTTATTAGTACTAACAGTAACATAAAAAAATTAATTTGTTTGGTATAACTATTTACAAAGGCAGAATAAACCGAGAAGCTCCATCTGAGTTTTCCTTCGGTCTCTGTGTGTCCCCCAAAACATTGCAGCTCGCTCTCTCTCTTATAAGTCTTTGCAACCCCCCTCCTTAACAAGAATCCTGTTTTTTCTAAAATGTTCTTGTATGTTTCAAGCAGATGCAGCAAGAACACAATGTCCCAGAACTGAGGCCCCTTCTCCACAGCTTCTGAAAAAATGCTTCAAAACTGCTCTCAGGTTAACCCCTTGAGTTCCTAGTAGCTTTTTGCAATCATCTCAAACTATAATTATATACATTTCAACAGTAACACTATATAATTTCTAAATAAAGGGATCCCAATATCAGTTACATTTCCACATAATGATCTGCATATATTTTATGCCAGCAGATATGCAAGGGAGGAAAAGACAGAAACAGCAAGGGAAGACTGAGAGACAGTGAGAGGCAAAGAATTGTGAGACTGTCGGGGCGATCAAGTCATAGGTCTCACAAGAAAATTTGATTGAGCAACCAGACAGACAAGAGACAGAAAAGAAAAGGAAAGAACAGATCACTGCATTTAAACTCTACATAACAACTGGGACAGGGTCCTATTCAACCCTGTCACATCCCCAAAAGAAAGGCCACAAAAAGCCAGCCCCCTTACTCCCAGTGTCACCCATTAAGCAGAAAAGTCATAAAACTTGTTCAAATAGCCAAACCCAAGTTAAAACTGAGAGATGGCTTTGCATATGTATTTATTTGTCAGTCAACAGAGTTACCTGTATAAAATGTCTCACTCAGAGAAAGTTCAGGATGCCTCCAACTTGTCAGAGTCATCCTCCTCCTGTGGGGCCATTTCGGTTGCGATTGTGCCCTGCAGATTCTCTCTCTCTCTGGACTCATTAAAGAGATGAATAAGGCCATTCCAGACCACGTCAAGTCTAGCAAGTAACAGCAGCTGATGCTGAATTTTCAGTGACCTCAGGGAGCCACAACTCTGATTAAAGCTTTGTGCCGCAGGCAGGTTCTATACGATAGGTTGGGAAATAAGGATAGCTCAGTTTCTCCTAGTGGACCATCTGCATTGATGTTGTTCTTCTGGATTAGCAGAAGACTGGGACAGAGATGATTCTGAAAAGCCTGAAGGCTGTGCAGGACAGCCCACATTTCCAGGATATTTATGTGCAGCTCTGCCTCCATCTTGGTCCATGACCCCTGTGCCTGGTAAGCACCAAGATGAGCACCCCAGCCACAGCCTGAAGCATCCATGATGAGGATCTACATAGGAGATGGTTCAAGGAATGGAACGCCCTTCAGCAAGTTGTCACAATCCATCCACCATGACAGTTCTCTGCAAAGAGGAGATGTTACAAGAGCCACTTGGCCCAGCTCATCCGTCAGCTGATCCCACTGGAACCTGAGTGTCCACTGAGGGATTCTCATATGAAGGCATGCCAGTGGCACAGTCACGATGGCTGCAGCCATTAGGCCCAGGAGACATAACACTGTTTGCCCAGAGACACAGTGGCTTCTGTATACTAAGTGTGCCTGAAAAATCAAAGTGTCTGCCCTGTCCTGTGGCAGGAAAGCACATCCCTTCTCTGTGTCCAAGACCATCCATATGTACTGCAGTCTTTGGCATGAAGTCAACAGAGACTTTGGCACATTCACTGTGACCCCCAAATCATCAAACAACTAACGTGTTTGAGACAGGGTATGTAGTAGAGCTTCCCTGGAGCTGGTCTTAAGGAACCAGTCATCCAAATGAGAGAAAACATATAGGTCTTCCCTGTGAACGGCTGCTGCAGCTACTGACAAGCATTTGATAAAGACCCATGGTGCAGAAGACGAGCTAAAGAGCAATACCTTGAACTGACAGTGTTCACCATCCAGCATAAAATAGAGGTACAGTCTGTGGGATTTCCTGATCTTTATATGAAGGTAGAATTCTATTCTATTTATGTCCATGGAGCAGAGCCAGTCCCTCTTTTGTAGTATGGGAATCACACCTGCAGGGACACCATTTGAAACTTTTATCATTCGATGTATAGGTTGAGATCCCCAAGATTTAACACAGGATGCAGCTCCCATGTCCATTTCGGGACTAGGAAGTATCTGGAATAGAACCCTTTGTTTTTATCCTGAGGCAGAACCGGTTCTATGGCACACTTTTGAAACAAAGTCTGAACTTCTTCCTCCAGAAGGAACATGTGGCAGGGAGGATAAAGGGAAGGAGGCCCAAGATGATCTGGAGGGATATATGGCAGATCCAGAGAATGCCTCCTTGAAATTATCTCCAGAACCCATTCAACCGTAGTGATCTCCTGCCATTGTTTCAGATGCAAGGAGATCCTACCCCCCACCCCACCCTGGAGTTAATAACAGGGTGGAGAAAGACAGAAGAAGAGTCAGGTGGAATTAGAGGTAGAAGGGCCACTGGAACTGATTCTTTTGGGTGCTTCTGCATGGGCACCAGGGGGGAGGGGACCCTGAAGGGGACAACCAACTCTACCATGGCCTTATTGATGAATGACCACCTCATGAAGCAGGCTGATGAAAGCAGCCCTGATCACATCATCTAGCAGAAGTGGGATACAGGGACTTCACAGACCTTGCAGTCATTTTAGAAGTCTGAAAGCTATGTAGGGCTTCTTCAACATCAACTCATAACCAAAGAATTTTGACCCTTTAAAGGGAGCATTCAAAACTGTCTACTGCACATCAGTGGAAAAGACAGCAACTCCGAGCCAAGAATATCTTTTCAAGCAAATACCAGAAGCTGCAGCACAAGCAGAAGCATCAAAGACCTCATAAGCTGAGTGCAGTAAATGTTTGCCAACCTCAGCACCAGCAGGTAATGTTTTAAACAAATAATTCTTGGCAGAGCCATCAGGCAAAGCACTGGCAGCAGTACAATTAGCTTTCTGAAAGCTGTTCAGATATTTGATCATGTAGGCCAGGTAGTTGCAATCATAAGGCCTAGTGATGAAGAGGTGTAGGTATGCCTAGCCATCACATCCAGCCTCCTAGACTCCTTATCAGGAGGCAAAGGACTCATACATCTAGGAGCACTAGCCCTATCATAAGAAGCCATGATGATCACAGAGCCAGTTTCAGGCTGGTTAGCATAATAAGGCTTAGCAGGATACTGCTTATCAGCCTTTCTAGGAACTGCAGGCAGTGAGTTTGGTCTGTACCATGCAGCAAAAGTGGCATCCTCCAATGCAGAACATACAGGTGGAATGGATAATGGAGGGGGAACAGGGCACCTCCAAAACTTCAGTGAGATTTCATTTAGTGATATCTTCTTCTTCGACAGCAAAGCCTATGGCAGACTGCATTTGCTACATCATGACTTGGAAAGGTGGGTCCTCAGGAGGATATCTCAGGGTATTAACCACCAAGTCCTCACTACAGGACAAGAAGGTAGAACTAGAGCAAGGGGACCCTCCACAAATTGTCCTCCCCCATATTCCTCCTTTAAATCCATTTCTAAATCCATGAGGCCAGGATTATATTCCAATTCAACATCATCAGTGATGATGGGAGCTGCAGAATGGATCACTGACACCGGCAGCGGCTGACAGCAGGAATCTGCAGCATGCTGGTAGAATCTGGCAATGGTTGCTGAGCACCAGAAGGCCCTATCAGCAGAAAAACTGCCTGCAATGGCAACTCTGTCAAAATGCATTGTCTCATACCAGTGAATTACGCTATTACAGCCTGGGAATCAATGGCACCCTGTAAAGGAGCAAGGACTACCTGCATCAATGGGTCCTGGCCCAGTGAGGATGGCGTTAAACTGTCCATAGTAGGTATGGCATCACCTAAGTGAAGTCCCAACCTTGGTGTCTCAACAATGGTTGGGTGGCTATAGTAGACACCGCTGGAGCGGGCACTGACAAGAGTGCATCTTTTCTCAATGGCGACCGGGACCTTGCCAGTGAAGTAAACTTGTTCTTTTCTCTGTGTCTGTGCTTATGGCTAGATGAGGAGGAGGCCCAAGATGACGACCGTTCCTTGTCCTTTTCCTTAGACTTTGACAGTCACTTCTCAGCCAACTGTGGGGGGGAAAGGCATATTTTGAGCCCTTTTCTTTCTCCATGGCTGTCAATGCCTTTAAAACAAAGACATTTTCTAGAGCTCTCTTACGACGTGGCCTGGTTGTAGCTCTGGCAAATCTCACAAATTCTCACATTGTGAGGGAGGCCTAGACAACACACACACACCGCGTGCGTGTCTTCCTTATGAATGTTATATTCACACTTACAAAAGTGATATAAAGGCTCTTTCAACTTCAGAGGCATACAAAGACAATGAAAGTAAGCTAAATAAAAAGGAAAATAACAAACAAATGGCATCTGCTTAGTGGAAGGTGTTTCCTTCAGCAGGTTGCCATCATTTCTGCTGATACACTGAGGTTCTATAATGAGGAAGAATCACAATGAACTGTTTTTATGACTACCACAGTAGGACTAATTTCTGATCTGTCCTTGGCCACTGGCAGCTGATTCACAAGGATTATTTGTTCTATGCGGTTCCAGCACTTAGTAAAGGCATCAGTCCAGTCATTTGTCAATCAAGCCATGTGTTAGCCACTAAATACATAAACTTCCAGCAATGGAAATCATCATGCAGACACTGGTTACCTAAGAATTAACCATCAAGACATGTGTAGCAGATGTCAATATATACACTGTTCACCCCTCCAAGCAGGGTTTCAGTTAACTCAGTTTAGTTTTCTATGCTAAATTCCTGTAACAGGTTTCTCTTAGAATATTGACTTCCAAAACTGGAGACTTGGGAAGTATTCTGATTTCCATAAAACTGGCAAGTCTTCCAAAATTTCTACCTATGTGGGCCGCATGATGGTCCAGTGGAAGCACGCCATGCTTCTGCGCTTGCAACCTGGGTTCGGGAGCAAGCCAGCGGAGCAGGATCAGTGCAGCCAAGATTGGGAAGGGTGGCATCCAGTGCTGCGATGGGCCTGGGAGCTTGCTCCTCTATGAGAGGTGGTGCATTCCCAGAGTGTACTGCAACTTGCAGGGCCAGCAGTAGGTTGTCATCACCTGGGTACACGGGAAGGTCCTGGGGGAAAAACAGGGGATGAAACACCTATGTGAAATGGCCAGTCTGGATAATGAAAATGGCATTATTAGGTCCAATGCCATGTGGAGCCCCGTCGGCCTCAATGATGGGGGGCAAAGTTGCTGGGGACATGGCCAAAGAAAGGCTTGAGGTGGCATATTGGGGGGCCAAACAGCTGCATGCAACAACAAAAAAAAGAATAACTGAACCACTGCTTTGAAGTGTGGCCTTATGGCCTGTGTGAAGGTTTCTGAAACAGTACGTGTCCAGTGCCAATATAACACAAGATACTCGGTTGCAGCAGCATCTGGTAAAGTAGGACATTATATAGAAAAGAAAGAATTCCCAAGTGCTGATTTATTCAAAAACAAGTTATGCTACAAAATACAACCTACTATAGGGCTGCCCTGATTGCCAAGTGGCAGCTTGTTGCAATTCCCCACAGGCAACACAGGTTCAAGAGCGGAGTTGGGTTGTCATGTTGTGGGACAGGCCAGGCTTAGGTAGCTGTTGCTTGGCAGTGCGTCTCAGTCAGGGAGGGGTGGTGGTGACTTCTGGCTCTATAGAGACCCCAACAGCTGGACCAGGGAGCTTACCGCTTGCCATGGGGACACTGTGATGTTGAAGCCAAAAGAGCACTGCTCACATCACATGGATTGAGGGAGGGATCTGGGGAGAACAAGCAAAAAAACTCTGCCATCTCACAGAACCTAAAGAGGGTGTATCCCTAGTAAGATGGCAGGACAGGAGAAAAAATAAGAGAGTGACCTACCATTACATATTGTAAGCCTGGCAGCAGAATACAAACAAGATAAGAAAAAAAAGCAGAGCTTTTCAGAAAAAAAAACCTAGATCTGGTAAAAAATTCTAAACAAATCTGCTTCCATCAATGAAGACTGGATATTCTGCTTGACCCAGGAAGATTGGCTGGTAAATGTAAGAAGTGATCTGCCCCATCTCCATATATGGTCCACCAGGGCCACATTAAGGCAACCTGGGGCCCTAGGCCCAAGAGATATTTGAGGCTCCCCTCACCACAACCATGACTGTACCCCTGTGCTGTGACAGCACCCCTTGGCCATTGCATATCAGTTGCTGAAACTTGAAGAAAAATAGAAACATAGTAACATAGAAGTCGGCAGAGAAGGACCTCTTAGCCCACCTAGTCTGCCCTATTTTCCCCATCTACTGTGCCACCGCAGAGCCTACTCGCTCTTTGGTCTTCACCCTCCCCCCCCATTTCTTATTCTGTTTTTTTTTAACCTTGTATTTATGTACCCTACTTGCTTCCTCTCTCCACTCTCTCAGACATCCTCTTCTGCAGGCTCCACTCTCATTGTGATCTGCCCCTAGAGCAAATGGTTCCACACTAGTTACTCCCGGTATACCCCCCCCCCAGGTAAGGGTGAGGAGGGATCTCCCCATTCTTAGCTCCCCAAACCAACATACTGTGTGTTGTGGAATCAGTACAGCGGAGTCTGTCGGACGAGCCTGGAAACCCCCAGAGAGGTATCATTGCCTAGGAAAGAACGAGGTGTTTTTCCCTTGTTCTTCCCCAGACGTCGGCGTGCAGTGAGGGCCAATGAGCTAGGAGGCACGCTGAGACATGCCTCCAGCTCTGCCCCTCTGCTGACATCTGCCCAATACCCTTACTGCTTCTCCACCTACTGCACCCTCCACCCGGGCTCCCCCAGATGGCGGTATTGCAGCGGGAGCATGCAGCTAACCCCCCCCCCCCCCGGAGAAGGAGAGCAGCCACTGGGTGCTCTATTCTTCTCTTCCTCGGCTGACCCCCAGTGGCCCGTGCTCACTCCTGAACCAGGGTTGCTGGTGCGGTACGAGGTAAGGCATCCAGCGCCTCAGCCTTCAGTGCCACCGAGCCAGCTCTCCCCTTGCCTTATTTCTAAAGGTCCCCTTTGTGTCCATCCCATGCATGCTTGAATCCTGTTACCATTTTAGCACCCACCACCTCCACTGGGAGGCTGTTCCAGATGTCCACCACCCTTTCCGTGAAGAAGTATTTCCTCACATCTTCTTTGAGATTCCCCCTCTAGTTTTATAGCGTGACCCCTTGTCCTTCAACAGCTTTTTCTATGTAAAATGCTACCTTCATGTACATTTTTAATACCTGTAAGGTATTTAAATGTTTCTATCACGCCCCCTCTTCCCTCCTTTCCTCTATAGAGTACATATTTATTTCCTTGAGTCTTTAATCATAGGGCTTCTGATGCAGGCCCTGCACCATTTTGGCTGCTCTCTTCCGTACTGCCTCCACCCTATCTATGTCCTTCCAGAGACGGGGCCTCCCAAACTGGACACAGTACTCAAGGTGGGACCTCATCATTGATCTAGACAGGGATAACACTACCTCCATCTTTCTGCTAGTTATGCCCCTCTCTTTGTTCTTACTGTCCCTCAAAAGTGGCATAAAACATAAATAACCTAACTAAAATGGTTCAAAATTAATGAAACTAATAATATCAGTGTGGAAAAATAACAATAGTCTGAGTTTTGATCATTTAGAGAACATAATTACTAATTGGCCTGGTAAAAAAAAAAAATTGGGACGTGAATTGTCATGATATGCACTTCTCCAAAGCCCCCCCAACAAAAAAAAACAAAACAACACATGTGTGTGCTTACAGTCTAGGTGTTATCATTTTTGTCCTGTCAGGTAAGGTTCAGAACAGTGCAGCACTCTACGGTAACCCTTGGACCACAGAACCACAGATTGTGCAGTGAACTTGAATACAAAATAAATATTTTGAAATTGCATCTACAGTTGTTTGAATGTTTTCAACTGTTACTGCAGAGTGCTACGATGTTCTGGAACTTGTAAAGCATTTGGGCTAGCCACCTTATTTGTGTGCGCACCACCTTATCCCGGCAAGTTGCAGCAGCCGCTTCTTTGGACTTTGTCCTGTCAGGTACTATGAACCAGGATATGGGGCTTTTGTGGGGTGGGATAAAGACCCATCTATAAAAGAGGCTAGGTCCTCAAGTGGTATAGGAATTAAATTGGTAGTTTACTAGAGGAGTCATGACCTTTAGAAATTATATTTCAAAGCAATATGAGTGAGATGACGGAATTAAAAAAAGAGCACAATTTTTAATTGTACCACTGAAATGCATTGTAGATTTCTTAATTTTATCAAGGAGATTAAATATAAAGCACACCCACTGAATTGTATTATATTTAAGAATAAGACTTGATTCTAAGTGGGGATTGTAAATGGGGTTGGAGACAAAGCAAAGGAAATGGGCCTGTTCACACCTTAAAGATCAGCTTGGCCAGGGCCCCTTAAACTGTCATCTGTACTTAACACCTAATCAGGGAGGCGAGACTCATGTCACAGTTCATCCCCTGTCTTGCTCAGATTACTCAGTGACTGAGTCCTTTACAAAAAAAAAGCAGGTCAGGCAAAAAGAAGAGTATATGATAGTAAATATATGCTGGGGGCCTGCTGACAGGCTGTGACCCTAGGCCTGTGCCTATGTTGCCTATGCTTTAATCTGGCCCTGTGATCCACCACCTTGAATGAGTACACTGTGCAGTGAATTAGAGAGAGAGTATTCTAGTCTACAATCATCACCTGGAAAAAGCAGAGCCAGAACTGCCATTACAATGTTAACATGGGTCGACCAGTTTTGAGACATTTTCAATTTATATGACTGTATTCCTTCTTTCATTTTCTCCTCAACCAATCTGACCTTCCATCCTTCAGGAGGAGCCAGCGTTGATATGAATCTCCAGGTGCTGTTCACCATGGACCTTGGGAACAGGGCCAGATTAAGGCATAGGCAACATAGGCATATGCCTTGGGGCCCCTGCCTGCCAAGTGGCCTACAGCAGTCTCCAACATATACTCATTATGTATCATTTTCTTCTACCTCAGGTGCATTTTTTTGTAAAGGACTCAACTGCTAGGTAACTTTAGCAAGGCAGGGACTGAACTGTGACATGATTCTCACCAAACTGATTAGGCGTTAAGTGTAGCTGATTGCTTCAAGGGCCCATGACCAGGTTGACATGTAAGGTGTGAATGTGACCATTTCCTTTGCTTTGATTCTCCCTCCCACTTAGAATCTCCACTTCACAAGTTTTGATCTTAAATATAAAAGAGTGACAGTGCAATTTAATGTGCATGATTTATATTTAAAGAGCCTCTGACAGCATTAGGGAAACTTAAAAATAAGATTTATAATCAGCTCCATTCCATTATCTTTATTACTTCATATATTTAAGCAATTAATTCTCAATTTTCTTTATGACTGAAAACAGTTGCATGAAAACAAGACCCCTATCCAGTAGACTAGCTCAAGTTTCAAATTTATTGCAGGAATAACTCCATTAAGCAGGCTCATTCACAAGGAGGTCCTGAGAACATATATCAGGAACATATACAGATAAAAGGCAGGTCAAATATGTACATTACTAGCACATAAATAACATGGGGTAAATAATGTTCAATTAATACATGAGGAATACAATATTTACAGAGCAAACCCTTGAGAATATGTTACAGAAGAAAAAATTACTCACCATAGTAATGTTGTTTCTTCTAATGGAGTCTTGCTGTATTGACAATATGCAGTTAGCCCCAGGACTTGAACTGCTCCAGAAAGGAAAGGAAAGGTTGAACTCTATGCAGCAGCATAGAACATTGAGCTTGAGCTCAGTTTTCAAACCTCTGTCTCTGGTACATCTCAGTGTAACCGTCAAATTCTTATGAGCAGCTAACTAACTACAGCTATGGAAATTGCTTAATTTTAGGCCAAAAGGCAACAAACTTGGGTCCAAAAGACTCAAGTCGAGAACCCAAGAAAAAAAGGTAGTGAAAAATATCTAACTATAAAAACAACAGTAACAAAACAACTACCCCACTCTGAAGAGGAAGGGTACAAGGTACACCCCTAAGGTGCAACACTGTACCTGCCAGCCCACATCCCAAAAACTAGGTTCTGAGAGGGGAGGCAGGGACGGAGGTCAGAATACAGCAAGACTCCATTAGAAGAAACAACATTACTATGGTGAGTAATTTTTTCTTCAAACAACATGAAGTCTTGCTTTATTCTGACAATATGCAGACTACCAAATAGTTCCCCCAGGAGGAGGGGACACAGAACCTTACTTTGGGAACAGGCTCTGCAGTACTGCTGTACCAAACCTAGCATCACTCCTAGCCTTGATGTCCAGAGAGTAATGCTTGGTGAATGTATGGACTGTTTTCCAGGTGGCTACTTCACATATTTCTATCAAGGGTATATATCTGGCAGCAGCCAGAGAAGCAGCTGTACCCCTAGTCGAGTTGGCCCTCAGGCCTGAAGGGGGTTCTTTGCCCAACTTGGCATAGCAGAACTGCATATAAGAGACAATCCACCTGGCAACAGTTCTTTCAGTAGCAGGCTTACCTTTCCCCACTTCCCCATAAGTGAGAAATAATTGAAGACAGTCATTTCTGTGTGCCTTAGTATGCTCTATGTAGTGGCTAAGTGCTCTTTTAACATCCAAAGTGTGTAATCTTCTTTCTCCTGAAGAAGAACGATCAGTAAAAAACACAGGTAGAGACACAGACTGGTTCAGATGAAAGTCTGATACCACTCTAGGTAAGAACTTCCTATTTGTTCTAAGGACCACCTTATCTCTATGGAAGGAAATAACGTCAGGTAAACTGACAGGGCCTGTAATTCACTAATCCGCCTGGCAGAAGTGATAGCTACCAGGAACACAGTTTTCCAGGTCAAGTACTTGAGCTTGGCCGAAGCCAGAGGTTCAAAGGGTGGCTGCATAAGCTGAGCAATGCAGACATTTAGATCCCAAGCCAGAGTAGGCTCTCTAAAAGGAGGGTTGATGTGAACCAGACCTTTGAAGAACTTACTGAAAACAGGATGAGATGCCAGGGAAGAGCCCTTCCCTGCTGAAAGGAAAGTAGAAACAGCTGGTAGGTGAACCTCAGAGTTGCAGGCCTAAGGCCCAAGCCATGAAGATGAACCAGATAATCTAAGGCTGTAGCAATGCCTGCAGTATCTAGCTGAATGCCCTTCTCAGAACACCAAATGCTGAATCTTCTCCATTTGGAATTATACATTTTTCTGGTAGAAGGTTTCCTAGAGACCTTCAAAATATCCAGTACTCCCTGAGAAAGATGCAGGCATGCATATTCTAACTCGTCAAGAGCCAGGCTTTGAGATTGAGAGACTGGAGATTGGGGTACCAAATTCTCCCGAGAGGAGGTTAGGAGATTGTGTCTCTTGGGAAGAGACAGGGGAAGAGACACTGCCAGTTACAACAGCAGAGGGTACCAAGGTTGTCTGGCCCAGTTTGGAGCCACTAGAATCAATGTACAGGGTTGAGACCTGATCTTGACTAGAACTCTGAACAACAGGGGGAAGGGGTGGGGAGGAGGCAAACAGGAACCTGCCCATCCAATCCAATATGAGAGCATCCAGAGGAACAGTCCCTAGGACCGGAGGTCTGCAGCAGAACAGAGGAAGTTGGTGATTGACCGGGGCTACAAAGAGATTTATCTCTGGAGTGCCCCATCTGGTGAAGATTACTTTCAGGATGAGAGGGTCCAGAGACCATTTGTGATGGCCCTGGGAGATTCTGCTCAAAGCATCTGCTAGCACAATGTCCTGTCCTTCCCTGGAAGATGAACTGCTGTCAAGGAAGCCTGAAGGGAGTAGGCTAGAGACCACAGTTTCATGGCCTCTGTGCACAAGGCCGTGGACCGAGTTCCCCCTTGCTTGTTGATGTACCACATTGTGGTGGTGTTGTCTGTCCTGACCTGCACCACTTTGCCTCTGACTGAGTCTGAGAAAGTCTAAAGGGCTAGGAATACTGCTCTGAGTTCCAGGAGATTGATATGAAGGAGAGACTCTTGTGAAGATCAAACACCCTGGGCCGTGTGGGCTCCCAAATGGGCTCCCCAACCTCGGAGAGAAGCATCTGTGGTTAGGACCACTGAGGGGGCTTGACTGAGAAATAGGACACCTTGTCTGAGATTGTCCTGATCCAGCCACCACTGGAGAGCTTGGACCAGAGTCTGAGTCACTGGAACCAGTTTGGTGAGAGAGTCCTTTTTCTGAGAACAAAAGGACCTTAGGTGGAACTGAATGTCCCTCATCTGAAACCTGGCTCCTTGTACCACTGCAGTGGAAGCTGCCATGTGGCCTAGGAGTTGAAGAAAGTGTCTTGGTGGACGAGAGACCAGAGGATGAAATGAGGAAGTGAGATCTGTAAGGGCCTTTACCCTTGCTAGTGGAAGGAAGGCCTTTGCTCTACTCCTATAAAAGTAAGGAGTTGTACTGGTTGGAGAACTGACTTGAGAAGATTGAGGAGGAATCCCAGAGAGCTGAGCAGGTTCTGAGTGATTTCTAGAGCTGACTTGACCTGGTCGGAGGACTGACCTACAATAAGCCAGTCATCCAGGCAGGGGGAAAATAAATATACCCTGCCTTCTGAGGAAGGCAACTACTACTGCAAGGCACTTCGTAAACACTCTTGGAGCTGATGTTAGGCCGAAGGGCATGGCCCTGAACTGATAATGGCATGAAGGCAACTCAAACCTGAGGTACTTTCTGTGGGAGCACCTGATAGGAATGTGGAAATAGGCATCCTTGAGGTCCAGGGATGCTAGCCAATCCCCTGGCCTTAGAGAGGGAAGAATTAGTCCAAGCCACCATTCTGAATTTTTGTTTTGTGATGTGTTTGTTCAAATACCTTAAGTCTAGGATGGGTCGCCAATCCCCTGTCTTTTTTGGGGTAAGAAAGTATCTGGAGTATAGACCTTTGCCCCTGTGTTGAGTAGAAACTTTCTCTACAGCTCTGAAAGCCAGTAGAGAAAAAATCTCTGCTTCCAGAGCGATGGTTTCCAAGATGGTTGCAGGTGGAAAGGATATGACCCTCATTTTTGGGAATCTTTTGAAACTGAGAGCCAGTCCCTGGCTTACTACCTCCAGGACCCACTTGTCTGATGTAACAGCCTTCCAGGCCTGGAAGTAGTAAGCCAGCCTGCCTCCTACTGGAATACGGGAGTCAACCCAGCTGACACATCAGGGTGTCTGTTTGGCAGAAGCCTTGGACTGGGAAGAGGATGCAGCCCTGCTCATCCCCCTCCTACCTCTCCCTCGAAAGAACCCCTTCTGTGGGAAAGAAGAGGAAGCCTGGGCTTGGTAAAAAGGCCTGCCCCTGCCCCTAGATTGCTGCTTTTGAGGAGTGGCTTGCCTTTCTTTGGCCTGTGCACTCCTGTAGGTGGTCCTATACTCATCCATTTTCTTCATGTAAGCCTCTGTCTGCTCTTCAAACAGAGAGTTACCCACCATAGGGAAATCTATGGCCTTAGCCTGGGTGTCCTGGGAAAGGATAGTACATCTGAGCCAAGCAAATCTCCTGAGAGACACAGATGTAGCCATGACTCTTGATGCCACATCATTAGAGTCTACAGCAGTGTGGAATTGTACTTTGGATGCCTCAGTTCCATCAGCAGCCACCTCCTCCAGCTCTTTGGCCAGCTGGGGGGAAGCCTGCTTAGCCAGTTCCAGAACTGTATCCCACCTGGACTTCTGGTACCTGACTGTGTAGGCCATATAATTAGCCTGCTGAGCCCCAAGGAGGATGCCAAGTATTGTTTGTTGGCCATGGCATCCACCTTCCTGAAGTCTATCTGAGGGGTGTGAAGTCAAAGGAATATTAGCCCTGTCACAGGCTGCACTACCCCAACATGGCTGCAATGACTGTATAAAAACTCCATACCTGAGCCTGATAACATGTACCTCCTGTCCATTCTCTTATCCACAGGAGGTAAGGAGTTAGGTGTTTGCAAAATCTTCTGTGTCCGTTTCCCCAATGATTTATGAAGAGGGATAGACAATCTGTTGGACTCTGGGATGTCCATCATTTCAACAAAATCAGGTTCTTTTTCCTCCTCAGCAGCTTCCACCATTGGTAGCTGGAGAGTTTCAGCCACTTTGTTGTAGAACAGAAAGTGGGAAGGGGACTCAGAAAGCCTGAGAGGAGAGACATTGGAAGGCCTGTCTGGGGAGATGTCCGGTTCAACAGGCACATCTAGGCCTCTAAAGTCATTGTCATCATCATCGTCGGGATACTCTTCGTCTCTCTCCCACTCCACATCATAATATGCATCTGGATCGTTATCCGATGGAGTTGGATCTGACTGAACCGACGCCTAACCAGCGGCGACAGTTCGGATGGAACCAGGCAGAAGCGACTGAACAATACTAATCGCTTTGGCTATCTTGTCGGCAGTTGGAGTATGCGGTACTGGATCCGAACCGGCTGACTTCTTTTTTCTTTTAGCCAGAACTGACCCCTCAGAGTCGGATCTCCTTTTGCCCGACAAGATATTGCCCAGGTCAGTGAGCACCTCCTCAGGTTCGGCCGAACCGGGCTGGCCATCCAGATCAGCGGACTTCTCGGCCTCCTTTTCCTTTAGCCTACTCAATCTTTTATCCAGAGTGGCTTTAGGAAAATTCTTACATATCTGGCAGTCTGTTTTGAGGTGGTCAAACCCCACAGAATAAACACAGATGAGGTGGCAGTCAGGCTTGGCAAAGGCCTCCCCATACTCAGTACAGTGTTGAAACCCAGTGGGACCATTTTTTTTCCTGGGTTTCTCAGACTGGCCATACTACACAATTTACCCGTTACAGCTTTCAAGCCAGGTAAAACTCCCCTATCAGTTACCAACTGTGTCACGGGCTGTATTAAAAAAAAAAAAACAGAAAAAGTCTGTTTTTTGGAAACCGATAGGAACCGGATACCACTACTAAATCCCAGCAAAAATCAAACACAAACAAAGGTCGGTTTCCAACTGGACCGACCGATAGAAAATCGATGAAAAAACAATTTCCACAAAAACAATATCACTACCTATCTACAACACTACCTGTACCATAGACAGAGCCTTAATACTGAAAAATAATAAATCGGTTGAACAGCCGAACACTTTTTTTTACTTTTACTGAAGCGAAGGAGGGATCTCCGGAGTGACTTCGCAGTTAGGCGGAGTAAAGAATCTGACGGTTACACTGAGATGTACCAGAGAACCAGAGACAGAGGTTTGAAAACGGAGTTTGAGCTCAACATTCTATGCTGCTGCTGCATAGAGTTAACCCTTTCCTCTCTGGGGCAGTTCAAGTGCTGGGGCTAACTGCATATTGTCAGAATACAGCAAGTCTTCATGTTGTTTAAATATAGAAACTGTCAGACTAGGGAATTATATGTACTCTGGCTGCTTCTCTACGTATTGCATCACAACCCCCATTTATGATAACACAAATATCTTCACAGCAACATATTTTAATGTCACAATTAGATGTCAGGTGTAGACAGCCAACCAGAACTAAAAAGGGCAGAGATACTGTATTCTTGCAAATACCCTTGGTAATAAAATATAAAGTACGTCTATGCCTGAATGTTACATTTTTTTTTTTAATGCTGCCTCAACTGTGTCAGGAACTCTTTAATCTCACTCCTAACATCAAGAAATCTGCAATGCATTTCAACTGTACTGCTAAATATTAATTTTTTTAATTCCCTCATCCCACTCATTTTGAAATTTTGGTGCTGATGTAGTTCTGTTTTCAGGGTGAACTACTGAATATATTTCCATCATCCCATCAATAAATCTAACCTTTGTTTTATCCTGGCTTATTATCAGTAACATAAATGTCTGATCCCTGAAATTACTTCTTCCAACAATCACGCACTTTGCAACATAATCTCTGTAATTCATCACGACTCCATCAGTAAACCGCCAGTTTAACTCCTATACCACCCAGGACCTATGCTTTTTCAGAGATGGACCCTACCCTACCTGATAAAACTCCCAAATCCTAGTTCATACTACTACAGGACAAAATGGGAACACCCAGACTCCGAGTATACATGATTGTGTGTGTGAGTTTTGGGGGTGTGTGTGCAAATCAAGACATTTCATACCCAAAACAATATTTGTACCAGGCAAATTAGAACAGTATTTTCTCTAAATGACCAAAGCTATGACTGATGTTTTTTCATAGTGATATTATTAGTTTAATTCATTTTTAAGCATTTTAGTTAGGTTACTATTAGTTTTTTCAACCAGGAGAGGTTATTTAGGTTTTATGCCACTTCTTAGAGACAGTAAGAAAATATGTTTTAAAAATGTCAGTAACTAATATGCAATGACCAGAGAGAGTGGTCACAGTGAAGGGGCACTGGTGCGGTGAGGGGGACTCAGATTTCTCCTGGGCCTAGGGCCCCAGGTTGAATTAATCTGGCCTTGCTTGGGAATTCCCAGTGGCAAGCACTAGCCTCTGGACTTACTCATCCTTGCCTGTAAAAGTGGCAAACTGCAAAAAACACCTTACCTTAGCAGGAGGGCAGATGCAGGGCCACCTGCTATGGAAAACAGCAGTTTGGGCTGGCAGAATAGCCCACAGGTTAGAGTAACGAGCTGTGAATGAGCTTGGTATATCCAGCAGACCTAGGTTTGATTCCCACAACCTCCACTTACATACAGTGCGACTCTGAGCAAGTCAATTAACCTCCCCCAGTGCTCCCGGGCTGCCCCTGAAAACAGGCACTTGTGCCTAGTGGGCCTACCCCAGTTACCAAAGAAATGAAGGAAAAAAAACACAATGGTGTTATGTTAGTCATTTGGGCGGCTACAGAACAGATCTCCAGATGCTCCATCTCTCCCCTCTCTTCACGCACCCCCCCCCCCAAAAAGACTGGTCACAAACAGAATATAGTGCACCTAGTACTTCAAGCTGTGAGCTTGAACCAAGAGGATCATAAGATGAAATCCCACTACAGCCACTTACTGACAAGGGGACCATTCTCAAGGCAACAGAGTTATGCAGTAGAGTTGTTTCAAAATGAAAACAGGTATAAAAGATTAATGTGGTTCTTGGAAAGGGTCAGAGAAGCAGTGTGGGCCAAGAAAAAGGCTTTCACCAGGTACAAGGAAAAAGCAGGGGGAGAAGGGATGGGGAGAGTACCAAATAAAAACTAGGTAAGCAAAGCGGAAGGTCAGCGAGAAAAAGGCAGACATGGAGCTGTATGCTGCAGAGGGGGTCATGGGTGAGGCGAAATGGAAGCAGAGAAGGGGTTTTGTTACGCTACAGGGGGGGTGGGGATGATATTAGAAGAAAATGAACAAAATGCAGTTGTCTTCAATGATTACTTCTGCTCTGTCTTCACAAGGGAAGACAGTGTGCCCCTGTCTGAAAGTGTCATCAAGGTGGCTGTCCGGAGCATTCCTAAAATGAAGCAGCCAGTGTTTACCAGACAAAGAGTCCAAAAGGGGGCTTGAAGTCCTAATGGAAGATAAAGCCCCAGGACTGGATGGGATGCACCAAAGTGTGCTCAAGGAATTGGCTGTGGAACTAGCTGAATACCTAGTAGGGTTTTTCAATAGTTCAATTCAGACAGGGGTAGTTTGGAAAGACTAGAAGGTAGCAGACACATCCCCACTATGGGGGGGGGGGGGCAAGGAGCAACCTGGGAATTACAGACCTGTCAGTCTTACCGCTATAGTGCATAAACCGATGGAGTCACTGATCAAAGAGGACCATGGGGACTACCTAGAGAGCAATGGTCTATAGGATAGTTAAATACCTGGGTTTGTGGCAGGGAGATCTTGTCAGAACAACCTGATAGTTTTCTTTGACTGGGTAACACAGGTAGTAGAAAGGGCCACACTGTGTGGAATGACTCTGCTTTGATTCCAGCAAGGTTTTTGACTTTGGTGCCACACAGAAGATTACAGAAAAAGCTGGAGGACCTGGACACAGCTAGGGACATAGATGGGTAGGAAACTGGTTGAAGGAGAGACAGCAGAAGGTGGTGGTAAATGGGGTCAAATCAGAAGAGAGGGAGGTCATGAGTGGGGTGCCACAGGGATCTGTCTGGGTCCTGTTCTCTCCAGCAAGTTCATCAACAACATTGGAGATTGCAACCAGGTCAAGTTGTGTCTCTCTGCAGATGACATGCAGCTCTGTGGTAAGGTAGATAAGCAATGATGGGATCAGGGAGATACAAAGAAGAAATGTCTTCATACTTTCTGTCATTTTCTTTTCTGTTAACTCCAACATTGTCAATGGATATTCATAACAAATGGTTAATGTGCACCCCTACTATGGGACATGGCACAGCCCAAGGCTGTAATCAGCACAGACTCCTGAGCACCTAAATCTTCCAGACAGCAGAAACTCTCCAGTCACTTTTGTACATTGAAGTGCTTCTAAATATGAAAAAACAGATTTGTATAAATCATACCATTCATCTTGTCATGAAAGAACACATATGAGCTGCCTACATAGATAGAACTTCAAGCCAGAATTAGATACAGTAAACAGTTACCTGCCTCATCAGGTGGGGTGAGGCAAGGAACCATGGCTCATCTTCCAATTCTCTAAAATTCCTTGCAGTACCATGCCAACTAGAAAAGACTTGTCAAAGTATTAAAAACTTCACCTTTACAAACTGTGGTACTACTAAGATTAAAAATGTTTACAGATCCAATTATGTAGCAATAAAACATTATCTCAAAAATTAGAACTGGAAGAAAGAATTATTAAATAAAAATAGTGAGCAGATGTGGGAAGCTATAAAAAACAAAATTGAATATTGTATTAAGACCTGGGTTCCTGAATCCGCGAAATACACCAAAAACAAAAATAAGAGTTCCCCCATGGCTAAATGGAAAATTAAAAAGAATAATAAGGAAAAAGAAGAAAGCATATAATAAATTTAAGAAAAATCCTACGAACGACAAAAAGCATGAATTTACAAAAATATCAAACCTTTGTAAAAAAAAAAAAACTATTAGAGGTGCAAAGAAAATTTTCAAATTAAAATTAGCAACTGTAACAAAGGATAATAAAAAAATGTTATAATTATGTTGGTTCAATGAGGGGTAATCAACCTATCATTGGCCCATTATTAAAAGATAACAGAATACTTGTTAATGAAACTAAAATGGCCCAAGAATTTAATGAGTATTTTCTTAACATTTTTAAGAGTAAAAATGTTTTTAATTTGGATAATATTAGAAATAAACAAGAAGTTCCCTTGATTACTACTGAAGAAGTTAAAAGGGCAATTCATGCCACAAAAGTTAACTCAACAGCAGGCCCAGATGGAATTCATACTAAGTTTATTAAAGAATTGACCTCTGAACTAGTGGATTTACTCACTTTATTATTTAATGCATCTCTTGATGAAGGCTATGCTCTAAGAGAATGGACACTAGCTACTGTGGTTCCTATACATAAAAAAAGAAATAAACAACTTGCTACAAATTATAGACCAATTAGTCTAACATTGTGTATAGAAAAATTAATGGAGAGAATTTTAAAGGAAAAAATGCTAGACCATTTGCAAAAATACATTTTTGTGATATACTGTAAGTCAGTATGGTTTTGTGCAAGGAAGATAATGCCAACTTAACCTTGTCAATTTTTTTGAGCCAGTGAGTGTAGCACTTGATCAGGGCCTTTCGGTGGATGTCATCTTCTTGGATTTTGAAAAGGCCTTTGATTCCGTGCCTCGTGGTATACTGATTAAAGAACTGGTTAAATTTGGTTTCAATACAAATATAGTAAATTGGATATATTCCTGGCTTAATAATAGAAAACAATGGGTTTGTATTAAAGGATATTTTTCTGAATGGAGAGAAATAAGTAGTGGAGTTCCTCAGGGCTCTGTGCTGGGCCCTTTGCTATTTAATCTACTTGCTATTTAATCTACTAATTGCAAATATGCAGACTTCAAAGGAAGTTTGGCTACATAAATATGTTGATGACAGTAAACTTGGTTGCATTGTCGATAATCATGTTTCAGTTAGCATTTTACAGGCAAATCTTGATCGCCTAGTTAAGTGGTCCACTGAAAATAAAATTACCTTTAACCCTACAAAGTGTAAAGTAATGCATTTAGGGAAAAATAACATGCTTACAATTTATAGGATTAATAGCCATAATTTAGAATCTATTACATAAGAAAAAGATCTGGGAATCACAATAACACAATATCTAAAATTTGCTTCACACAATAATATTATTATAAAAAAATGCCACAGTACTCTGTCATGCATTTTTAAACATAAAGAGTAGAAAACCTGAAGTATTAATCCCTTTATATTCAAGTCTAATAAGATCACAAATAGATTGCTGTGCCCCCTATTGTACCCAAACATCAGTAGGAGGACTTGCCTCAGTAGAAAAGATTCAAAGGCGAATTACTAAAAAGATCAGAGGTTTAAAAGAACAAGATTGTACTTCAAGGTTGAAATCTCTGGGTCTCTTTTCATTAGAACATAGGGTATTTAGAGGAGACGTGTCTAGCATATAAATCTATTCAAGATCAAGCCTTATGTGAGGCCCTCTGTCTTCAGAGATCTGAAATAGGGTATGATACAAGATCGCATAATTTGAAGTTTAGAATGGAAATAAATAATACGTCAAAGAGAAAAAACTTTTTAACACAGAGAATACCTCCCTTATGGAACTCTTTACCAACAGATGTTGTTGCCAGTAAAGATTTGGAACAATTTAAATCTGAATTGGATAAATATATGGGTGAGAAGAAATTTAAATTTCACCAATAGGCGACAAGTTCATAATAGGAACTCACCCCAAACTCGTAATACACCTATGAACCTATGAAAGGAATTAATGTAAACAGACAACACTGGGAAAAAAGACCGTAAACAGCATAGTACTCACCTGTAACAAAGGATGCACCCTTATTTATCATCAAATTTGAACCTATTAAATCTGCGTGCTAGTAACCAAGATATAAATGCGGAATTGCACTTTTTTTGCATATCGATATATATACAAGCGCAACAGTTAAACTATAGAAGGATGTCCACAGACTTACAATAAGAGATTTATTACAAAACTATGAACATCCCAGTGCTGGCGTACCAGACAATAATCTCCCATAGGAGCAAGGCTCCTGTGCAGGCTCCATTGACAATGTTGGAGCTAACAAAAAAGAAAATTACATTAAGCATGAAGAAATTTCTTCTTTCTGTAGCGCTCCACATTGTCAATGGGATTCATTACGAAAGGGTTCTAAGAAGCAGTACCCATTAAAAAACGGGTGGGGGAGAATATTGTCCCACGTCAACTGTGAACGGGAAAAAGATTTACCTGCTAATTGCCACCTCTAAAACTCTGCGACCAAAGGCCGCATCAGTGGAACTCTGAACATCCAATCAGTAGAGCTTGGTGAATGTGTGGATGGAGGACAACATAGCTGCCTTGCACAATTCCAAAACAGATGCTTCACCTTTCTCCACTCAGGAAGTGACCATAGCCCTGGTGGAGTGATCCTTGATGAGAGCTGGAGGCCTCTTCTTTTTTGCAATATAAGCTTTGGGAATGCATACCCTTACCCATAGAAACAGAGAAGTTGATGGCAGATAAGGACCGCAAGGCCCATCCAGTCTGTCCATTTTTCTACCTTATGAATGTGCCATAGGCCTTTACCCTGTCAATGGCCTATCTATTCATACTCATCTGTATTACTCCCTTATGTCTATCCCATACCCGTTTGAAGCCCTGCACTGTATTCATATCCACCACTTCCTGAGGTAGGCTGTTCCATGCATCCACCACCCTTTCTTTTGAAAAAGAACTTCCTCACATTACCCCTTAATCAGCCTCCCTCTAATCTCATGCTGTGTCCTCTTGTCCTGCTATTTTTCTTATATTGAAACATGTTAGACACTTTCACCTTGTTAATGCCCTTAAGATGTTTGAATGTTTCAATCATATCACCTCTTCCCTCCTTTGCTTTAGGTATATATATTGAGCTCCGTTAATCTGTCCTCATATGTTTTCTGATGCAGTCCCTGCACCATTTTGGTTGCTCTTCTCCAGACTGCCTCCATTTTGTTAATGTCTTTGTGCAGGTGCGGCCTCCAGTACTACACGCAGTACTCCAGATGGGGTCTAACCAGTGTCTTGTAAAGAGGGATTATTACCTCCCTCTTACGACTTGCGATAACCCCTACTAATACACCCCAACATCCCTCTAGCCTTACCTACTGCTTTAGTGAGCTGCTTGGATGATTTCAGGTCATCTGTGATGATGATGCCCAAGTCTCTCTCTTCCTTTGTGATTGCCAGCAACTCCCCTCCCAACCTATAGGTGGCTTCAGGGTTTCTCTTCCCTACGTGCATGATGTTGCACTTCTCTGCGTTAAACCCCAGTGCCAAGGTGGTCTTGGAGGCTTTTTGTCCTTTTTTTGGCCACTACGAAAAGAACAAACAACCTTTCTGATTTCCGGAACTCAGCAGTCCATCTATGGCATGTCCTAACTGCCTGTCGCAAATCAAACTTATGGATTTCCTTCTCTTTTGTGCGAGTTGGTTGCGGACAGAAGGATGGGAGACAGATTTCCTGGTTCAAGTGGAAGGCCGTAGGGACCTTCAGAATAAAAGACAGAACTGTTCTGAGCACCACCTTGTCCTTATGCATGACAATGTAAGGTTCTTTGTGGGACAAAGCCTGAACTTCACCAATCCTCCTGGCTGAGCACATAGCAACTAAAAAAAACAACACACCTTGTAAGACAGCACATCCAACAGCACCGATGAAAGCAGCTTGAAAGGTTCTTTACAAAGAGCATTCAGGACCAGATTCAGATCCCATACAGGAACATGGATCAGTACAGAAGTCGACTCCTGCTGACAACTCACAGAAAATTAATAACCCCTCAGTAGGTCCCTAAGGACAATCCCAAGAAGGCTTCAAGGGCTGACACCTGATCTCTCAAGGTGCTCAAAGCCAAACCTTTTTCCACTCCTTCCCACAGAAAATCCAAAATCTGTGGAACCGTGGTTTTAGAAGGCTAGATATTTTTTTCTCTGGCCCAAGCCAAAAAGGTGATCCACAAGCGAGCATAAGTTGCCAACGTGGAATTCTTTCTAGCAGCCATCAGGGTGTCCGCTACCCTCTTACAGAAACCCTGTTTTAGGAGTCTTCTCCTTTCAGGAGCCAGGCTGCAAACTGCATCGCTCCCGGATTTGGATGCAGAATGGGACCTTGGGAGAGAAGGTCCCCCCCCCGTATTGGGAATTGAGATGGTGCGTGCTGAGCTAGGTTCACTAAGTGCAAGAATCACGGCCTTCTGGGCCACTCCGGAGCTATCAGAAGAAAGCTTCCTCTCAAGTGCCTTATCTTATGTTTGACCTTGGGAACAAGCAGCAGAGGAGGGAAGGCAAATGCTCTGCCGAAATTCCACACCTGTGACAGAGCATCCACTGCCTCTGCCTGTGGATTCTAGTAGCAGCTGAAGAACCACTGCACTTGAACATTCTGGCTGGAGATGAACAGGTCAATCTGTGGATGACCAAATCCTTAGCACAGAAGGTCGAACACCTCTGGGTTCAACATCCACTCCCATGGGTGGACATTCTCGCAGCTTAGCCAGTCAGCCTGAATGTCCAACTCTCCCACCAAGTCAACTGCTGACAGAGAGACAAGGCTCTCCTCTGCCCACAACTGGAAATCAGTGGCTTCGTTTAGCATATCTATGCTCTTTGTGCCCCCTGGATTGTTTATGTACGCCACTGTGACAGCATTGTCTGACCTTATTTTCACGGCTTTTAACTGCACCCGATTTTGAAAATGAAGGACAACGAGGCATGCACTGCCCTCATCCCCAGGAAGCTGATGTGTAAGTGCTGTTCCTACACTGACCAAGTCCCCTGAATGGGAATGTGGTCCACCACTGCCCTCAACCCAACAGAATGGCATCGGTTGTCAGAATCAACTGGGGGACTTCCAAAGGAGACCCCTTGCTTAGATTCTCCAAACTCACCAACCAACTCAGAGACTTGACGTAGGAGTGGGGAAATTGGACAGTCCTCTGAGGTCAGATCCCAGGCCAACAGCAACTCAATCTGTACAGGTCACATGTGAAGGCGAGCCCATTGGACCAGCTCTACTGTCACCATCTTGAGGCCCAGAATCCGCAGAAGGGGTGAGTTGAAGCCGATGATGGGTTTCTCAGCCACTGCACCTCTCTCAATAGAATTCCCTTCCTGGCTGGTGAGAAGAAGACCTTACCCTCGTCTGTCTTGAGTACCGCTCCCAGATGCTCCAGGGTCTGTAACGGCTCAAGAGGGCTTTTCTCCTAATTTACTACCCAGCTGTGGAGCTCCAAAACCTCCAGAGTCCTGGTCACTGACTTTCTCGCCTTCCAGAAAACCCTGGGGGCTGTTGCCAGCCCAAATGGGAGTGCCCTGTACTGGAACCTGAGGAACTGTGAACCTGAGGATCCTCTGAGGTATATAGGAAGGGGAAAAGGATTTCTTTAAGTACATAGGGGAGAGAAGAAACTGCAAAGACTGGATTGTAAGGATCAGGAAAGATGGGGGTGGGCAGACCAGGAGGGAGCACTCAATGAATACTTCTGTTCTGTGTTTACTAGGAAAAAGGATGGGCCACTGCCACAGGGGATGAGGGGAGAATAACTCATGGGGATATCTCAGCAGCCAGGGTACTGAAAGGCCTAAGAGCCCTGCATGTGGATAAGGTGCCTGGCCCAGATAGTACACATCCCTGGGTACTGAGGGAGTTGGCGGTGGTCCTGGCAGAGCCCATAGCAGACTTATTCAATATTTCTCTGGGAACAGGGTGCTTACCCCAGGACTTGAGGATGGCACACGTGGTGCCCCTCCATAAAAGTGGACCCAAGGATGAACTAGAAAACTATAGACCATTCAGCCTGACATCCATCATGGGGAAGCTAACGGAGACAATCCTTAAGGAAAGGTTGGTAACCTTTCTAGAAAGTAATAGTCTCCAGGACGGAAGGCAAAATGGGTTTGTTTCTGGCAGATCCTGTCAGATCAGCCTGGTTGACTTTTATGACTGGGTGACTAGAGCACTCCATGGGAGCCATGCGGTGAATGTCCTATATCTGGATTTCAGCAAGGCCTTCAATTCGGTGCCACACGGGAGGCTGATAAGCAAACTGGAATATCAAGGAGCAGGGGTAAAAATGGTGGAAGGGGTCAAGAACTGACTGCAGGGCAGGCTGCAGAGGGTAGTGGTAGGATGGGAACTCTCATCTCCAAGGGCCATAACTAGCGGAGTTCTATTGGGCTTGGTACTGGGCCCAGTGTTTGGCTTTTTTATCGCAGATATTTCACATAACATTAAGAACAAGTTTAGTCTTTTTGCAGATGAAATGCAGATTGGTGCGGTGGTAGATGATACAGAAGGGTGGCAGGGGTACAGGATGATCTAGCTAAACTTGAGTACTGGTCAGAGACATGGCAGCTTGGGTTCAATGCAAAGAAGTGCAAAGTCATGCACTTGGGAGCAAGGAACCAAAGGAATTGTTATCAGCTGGTTGGGGGGGGGGTTACAGCTAGCCACTACAGAGGAGGAGAAAGATCTTGGGGGTGATAGTAACAGGGAAAATGAACCACTCAGCACAGTGCAGAAAAGCAGCAGCTAAAGCTAATAAGATGCTGGGGAGTACTGCCAGAGGAATTACCTCCACGAGAGGGGAGGTAATCCTGCCACTATACAGGTCATTGGTGAGACCGCACCTGGAGTACTGCATGCAGTTCTGGTGCCCGTACTTAAGGAAAGATGTTAAATTGCTGGAGGGGGTCCAGCAAAGAGCAACAAAGATGATCTTGGGAATGGAAGATAGTCCCCAGGAATAGAGGCTGATGGAGCTTAACATGTATTCCCTGGAGAAGAGGGATATAGGGGATATGATATAAACCTTTAAACATATGAAAGGCATAAACAAGACTGGTACAGAGGGAATCTTTAAGTTAAAGGGAGGGAGGGGCACTAGGAGGCATGGTCTGAGATTGGTGGGTGGAAGATTCAGGAGAGAAATGAGAGAAGGCACTATTTCACAGAAAGAGTGGTGACAAAGTGGAATGCACTGCCCGAAGAGGTGGTATACTGTAAGTCGGTGGACAGTTTTAAGAGGTGAGGGGGAAGGTCACAGTAATGCAGGTAGGGGAGCAAGGGACAGTTGCTGTGTGATGAACTGCAAGCTGCACATTCCAGCAGAATTGACAGAACATATGGCCTGTATCAGCTGGCAGTTTCATATGTTTGTATGAGAATGCTGGATGGGAATGCAGAGATACTCATCCCACAGGTCTATGGATGCTAGATAATCCTCCGGCTGGACAGCCTGGATGATCGAACGTAAGGACTCCATCTTGAAGGTCATGCAGCAAACAAACTTCTTTACGTATTTCAGATCCAGAATAGACCTAACTCCCCCCCCCCCCAAACTTTTGGGAACCACAAAATAAATTGAGTGGAATCCCTGGCCTTATTTGATGGGTGGCACTGGAACAATCGCTCTGAAGTGTGTTAGGTAGTCCAATGTCTGCAACACCACTTCCCTCTTCATGGGGTCCTTTGGTACAGGGGATGGCGGAAAACGCCCCTTTGAGGGAATGTTTGAAAACTTTATTGCATAACCTAAGGCCAGAATCTCCAGAACCCAAGAATCCAATGTTATCTGGGCCCATCTTGTATAAAAATTGTGCAGTCTTTCACCAAGGGAAGGGAGGTAGAGATGGGCCCACGTAGCCTCATTGTGAGATGTCCTCTTTTCGCCCTGGGCCTCCACTGCATTTTGAGGCAAGGTCTCCTCTGCTATTATTGCTCCCGAACCCAGAATAGGGTCCTTTACTCCTCTGGTTCCTGAAGCTTTGAAAATGATGAAAACCCTCTCGATATGGCCTCTGTCAGACGCCTACTTGACCTTTTGCTATTGTTTTCACACTGGAAGGTGGCCCTTTTTATCCTGGATATCCTTCAAAATACTATTCAGGCCTGAACTAAACAATACCCCTCCCTCAAACACTAAGTTAAACAGCTTGGTCTTTGACGCCTGATCAGAGACCCATTGCTGTAGCCACACACCTCGTATAGTGGACACAATGTGTGAGCCAACATGCATAAATTCTCCACCATTGCATCCCCTAGGAAGGTGGAAGCCATGGATACCAATGGCAAAATGCTCACCCCCTCCAAATCCGGGGGAACGAAGATGCCCAGGGTAGTAACTCACAAGATTAAGGCTCTGGCAACGAAAAAGGAGACCTAGGAGGTGCAGAGGTTTGCGCTGTTGGAGGAGAAGGCTCTTCTGCATGAAGTATCCACTCGCTTGTTACACGAATCCACTAAGGCCAAAGACCCTTCAATCAGGATAGTAGTGTGTCTGGCAGAATTATGTACAGCTTTGTCCACCAGGGGAGGGGTTTCCCACTTGCAGGTATTTTCTTCCAAAAAAAGAGAAATACTGTACCTTGGGTTTTGGCAGATATTTTTTTTATCCACACCTGACCATTCTTGTTCAATAATCTGGGCACAGAGAATAAAGTTTGGAAAACACTTTGGAGTGGAGGAGGACGCGGACAGGATAGAATTTATATTCAACACCTCCATGGATTGCACCTCTTTCAGCTGTAATGTCCTAGAAGACTCAGTTATCAGACAGGACAAAGATCTGGTATCAAACAAAGGAGGGATAGGAATCCTCCTCTTCAGGTCCATACACTCCCCTTCCTTCTTCTCCTCACTGGGTTCATCCTCATCATCATCATCATGTAACTTCTTTGGGTCAGGCTATTCCCCAAGATCCCAGATATTCTCATCCTGCCCCTTTGTATGGTCAGGGTCGGGGTCTGTTTGCAGATCCATATTAGCAGTCTTGTCCTGCTCCAGTGCACCTGGACATGCCTGTGTGGCCCCCCTGACTTAAGGGGCCCAGTTTGGGGTAGAGTGTGTCTAATGGGATGTCCTGTGGAACATTGGGGCTCAAAAGCTCTCTTAAGAGCAACAACAAAGATTTATGCAATTCTGCTCTGCCACTGTCAGCTGGTACACCTAATGCACCTCCCAGCTCAGAGTTCCAATTGGGGAGAACTGTAAGAGACATATTAGCTTGAGTAATACAATGAGCGCAATAGGAACACAGAAGAGAGGGTTGCATTACCCTTCTGCAGGTCTCACATAGTTTGAAAACTAGAAGTTTCCAATAAGCCATGGTGCCAAAACACTAGTCATACAACTGCCCATAAAGCAGAATAAAGTTGCCAAAACTATCTAAAGAGACTCAATATAATGCTGGAATGGAGGAATACTGTTGCAATTCCCACTTCGGACTGTGGGGAAAAAAAACATAAGTGTAATAAAGCGTCCCTACTAGCCAAAAAGCTTCAACAGCTGTAGGGAGAATGACCACGAGCTGCCAGATGCACTGAAAACTCAAGGAAAACAAAGCCACCATGTCTAGCCTTAGAAAAGTGCAGGCACACGCGTGCTCTCATGGAACTGCATGTGTGTGACATCCCAACGCTGTGCGTGATGTCAGAACATCTGGGGGCTGGGTGCATGCCCAAGCACAGGTGCATGAAAAACATGCAGAGACTGGAAGAAGCCTCTGTTTAGCGATACAGTGTGAGCACAATGGACAGGGCTCAGAAAAAATGTTGAGCAGCTCAATGGAATCATTAAAAACCACCACACAACCTGTGGCAACAGATCCCTCACAAAAAGCCTCATAAAAGACTCTGATCCAGCCTGCCCGGTGACGCTGAGGGTTGAGGCGCTGGACGCCACACCTTGCACTACACCGGCAACCCGGGTTCGGGAGTGAACTCGGGCGCTGGGGGTCAGCAGGGAAGGGTTGAGGATTGAGCTCCCTTGTGGAGCTCTCCTCCCGGGGAAGGAGGGATGGGTTGGCCCAGTGAGCCAGCGGCACCCGGTGGAGACTGGGGGGGGGGCACTGCAGTGAGCCAGGCAGCACGTATCAGCATGGGCGACGCAGGCAGGTTTGCCGTCGCCCGGTGCATCAAGGCGTGCCTGCAGCAGCAGGGGACCGCAGAACAAAGGAAAAACCCGGTCCTTGGGGTAGGCGCGCACCAGCCCCCATGCCCACTACCGGTCCCACCTGGCTGGACTTCAGGTTCCTCCACCAGCGCCCCGTCCACAGCTGGAGTCTATGTATGCAAGAGCACCCAGAAAGGAGGGGGCCCCCACAAGCCGGGGTGCCAGCTGTGAGATGGAGGGGAGGAGAGAGGAGGCTCAGTCAGGCGCACTTCGGGCAGGGCAGGATCCGGCTGGATGCCTGAGAGAGGCTCCTCGGACCGCGACCAGGGGGGAAAAAGATCTAAAAAAAAAAAGACTCTGATCCTTCTAAGAGTCTATGTTTTCTCTCTCTCCTTTGTCTTTTGGTTTTTTAAACACAACCAAGCTGAGGAAAAATTTAAAGGGGACATATCCCCTCAAACTGCGACCACACAAAAACACCTGAAAATGAAAATAAAAACAAAGAAACACCCACAAGAGTCACCCCATGAGCTGGGTGTGGGAAGGGGGGATGGTGCCCGACAGATGAAAGAGAGACCACAGGGAACGCCCTAAATCAAACTCCCCCCAAACAGGTACTTACCTGAGGCACCATGATTCTTTCAGGAGATAAATAACAGAAACCTGCTTAAAAAAACAAAAAACACATCTGAACTATTGTGGCAGATGTGGCCCCCCAATCAAAGCACATTCAGTGGAAATGGGGAAAAAAGGGCAGGTTAGTCAATCTGAAACCCACAGCTTAACAGGCATGACTTTAAATTTAGGAGTGCTCCCTGTCACCAGGTAGCCCCAACCTGCTATGCAGAACTGCAGCTCCAAAGGTAGAAAGCAAAGAAAGTCTTTTTCTTCCTCGGAGACATTTCTAAATTGTTTCCCCTTTGATGGTACAGCAAAGACTGGGGCAAGTTGCTGCTGTCCGGAATGTTCAGGTGCCCAGGATTCTATGCTGACTGCAGCCTTGGGCTGTGCCATTTCCCTTAATAGGGGGTATACATCACCCATTCGTAATGAATCCCATTGACATTGTGGAACACTACAGAAAGGGATCTACAAAGGCTATAGAGATGGTCTAGGTTTGGCAATTGAAATTCAATGCCAAAAATGCAAGGTTATCTTGTGGGGGTGATAAACTAAGCACTACAGCAGAGCCAGATCTGGGAGTCATCATTAGTGATGCCCTCAAACAATCAGCCCATTGTTACAAGGTCTATAGTAAGGATAACAGGATGCTGGGGTACTTCAAATGAGCTATTGACAGCAGAAAAAAGGAGGTACTACTACCTCTAAATCGATCCAGAAGCAAATGGTTTGATACCTTTCACTGGACCAACATACATGTTACAACAAAAGAACAAAGTGCTTTAGCTTGCGACCCAACAATTATATATATAATTTCTGTTTATTTTAATTTTGGAGCTTTTTAACTTGCAATTAGGCCTCATTTTAGCATGTATTTATTATCCACAGGTTTGTCTCTCATTGACTGTTTTTTAAAACACAAGAACACTAGCAAATATAGTTGTAAGTTCCTTATCTTACATGTTATTAGGGAGAATAGTATCTGAAGGTTTTATCAGTAGATTGTTTTCTTGAAATATACTGAGACATTTTAAAATTTATGTGAGTAGAACTTGCTGCTTGTTGCTATTTTCTGATAACCTCTGACCGTCAGGGGATTCTTGGCTAAAAGCATACTGGTGTTAATTAAATTCTTTGACATACTCTTCTGTTATGTTTCAAATGAGTAGGTTAAACCAATGAGAATTATTTCTGTTTTTTATGCATTATCTGGGTGTTAACAGTATGGGATTTTCTAAATAACTATCATAAAGCTTATGAAGAAGGACTTGGTTGGTCCAAAAGCTAGCGCACTTTGTTCTTTTGTTGTAACATATATGTTGGTCCAATAAAAGGTATCAAACCATTTGCTTCTGGATCTGTTCTTACTAGGACCAATACGGCAACTACACTGTTTGTTTGCCTTTAAATAGGTCACTGACAAAGCTGCACCTGGAATACTGTGCTCAGTTCTGGAGTCCTCACCTAAGGAAGCGCAGGGACAGGCTGGAGACGGTGCAATGCAGGGTGACCAAGACGATTCAGGACCAAGAGGGCAGATCTTAGAAGATTGTCTCAAACTCTGAATATGTACTCACTGGAGATGAGGCAAGAGAAGGTGCAGTCTGCTCTTCTGAAATCTAGGACTTCAGTTTTTGATAGGGGCATTCTGGTCCCGAAGGCCAGCCTGAACAAATAAAGTTACAGTCATTGGACCTTAGTGGCTTCCCAACCCTCACTCCATTCACCATCCCTGAGGTCAGAGACAGCGCTAACATGCACCAAAAGGGCAAAAGTTGCATCCTTTCCAAAACTGACCCCTCTTTCCTTAGCTAGTGGGTCCAAATCGATGAACCTACTCTATAACAATATCTAAAGAAAGGGAATGTGAACTGTTCAAAATCTGCCAATGATTATGCGATGACCCAGTAGGTTCTTCTTTAGACCCATATTTTTTACACCAGTGAGTCCAGTTTGACCCATGTTTTAAACCCCCCAGCGCTGTCACTGCCTGAGGTGGTGACACTAAATCAAAAATGGTGACCTGTCCAGTGGGTTCCATAACTAGTTGTACCAACAGGCAGTCCTGCAATGTATCCAACTGGGCCTGACTTCAGATGCACCTGGCTGCAGGAATGTCCCGGCTGATATCCGACAAGTTCAGCTCACCCATCACCACCACTTCCCCTTCTTCACTCCCCTTGCCAGCTCTTCCCCAAGCTCCCTGTGTCTGTCTTCCTCTTGTCCTGGTGGTCTACAGATCACCTCCACCAGTATTTCTTGTCTATGGGCACCAGGAGGTGATCCCACAGCGACACCGTTTCCCCTTTGCTTACCCTGGTGTGTCCGTCCTCACAGCCTCTTTGCCCTCCCTGAGATATAGGGCTACAACCCCTCCCCTTTGCCTTTCCCTCTATCCTGTCTAAACACTGTGTAACCTGGGACTGAAAAGTCCCAGTCATTATTTGCTGTGGCCCAAGTTTCTGTGAGGTTGCCTCAGTATCTGACACCATGCCTGAAACTCACTGATTTTATTACCCAGACTCCTGCCACTAAAGCAGCCCACCCTCCAACTCACTCTAGATCCTCTTTTGCTGTTTTGTGAACCTACATCTGCATTCCTTCCTATTCTCTTACCTTATTTTTTCTATTGCTGCAGACCCTGATAAGCCTTCCACCCTTGCCTCTTCCTCTACTCCTTTTTGAACTTCAACCTTATTTTTACCTACCTTACTGCTACCAGTTACCAGTATACGGGGAGCACTAGCTAGGTGCCATTCCCTCACTCCCTTTACATGGTTCCCCTAGCTTCAGTTTCCCCTACAGACAGTTTAACTGTCTAATGTAGATGTCAAACGTGTGCCCCAGCATGCTTGTCCCCTCTCGTCAGGTGAAAGATGTCACCTTTGAAGAGCCTCCTGTCTCAGAAGACCCCAGTCCCCCACAAAATGGTACCTTTTCTCCGGACACCATCCCTTTAACCACCCATTCCCCCTTCCACACAGGGAGGACCCTTGAAAAGGCCAGGGAGGCCAAGCATGCTTGCAATCTGTACCCCAGCCTATGAGAGTTCCTCTTCACTCTACAGGCTGGTTCACCAAATTGTTGGTACACAAGTGTATCAGCACCTCTAGCTCCCCACCCTCCTGCTATCCTCCCTATTATGTCTACGTCCCAGATGGCTGATGCCAGAGGAAGGCACCTCATTATCTCCCACCCCTCCTCCACCCACCCATAAACCTCTCTAGTCCCCTGATCATGGAATCACTGACCACTAAGACTCTTCTAACTGACTTCTTCTTATTCTCACCCCTGGGTGCCACCATGTCGTCACTCCCATTTCCCCTGATTGATCCTAAGTCACCTCCGGCTGAGTCAGGAACTTGAGTCATCTTCAAGGGTGCAAAGTGATTTGTGGTTGGGATGGTGTGAGGCTGGCTGACCTCCTTGTAGCTGCCCTTGCCACCCTTCCCCACAACTCTCCACCCCCCTGGACTAGTGGGACTCTTGGGGAGTGGTGGTATGGGCTGCTGCTGAGCCGGTGCCACAGGGCAGATATCTCTGCCATTGCTGCTACCAGCTGAGTATGGAGCTCTGTCAAGATCCTGCAGAAGGGGCAGTGACCCCTCCTCCAAAGCATAACCCTGGAGAAGAGTACCCCACACAACTGACTTGCTTCCCACTATACTTCAGGAGTTTCAGCAGGCTCTGCCACTCTGCTCTCCCTAATGCACTGCTTCTGAAAGCACAAACAAAATGCTCTAATTATCTGTCTGTCTGTCTACCTACCTACAGTGTTTGTCTGTCCATTTCCAATGGCCCAGCACCCTGATACGAGAGTCCACTCTTGAACCTGGTTCTCATGGGTTCTAGTGCAGCACGTTGATAACATGTCACTGCTTAGGCTTTCCTGGTGATGTTTTTACATATGTTAGACTGTCATAGACGAACCAATGACCTACAAGCATGTGTATTAACATGAATTTAACTAATCTGCTCCAAATACATTCCATAGGCACATATTCCTGTTTCTGAATGTTAATTTCAACTTTTACTTAGCCAGCTTTACACCCTACAAGGTTTAAAATGTAATTACTTTTCTTGGCAGTGAGCTATTTATGTCTAAAAGTATGCTCTGCAGCAAAATTCTGGTATGGTGAAAATAGAAAGAGTAATCAAAATATTTAATTAAAAAGCCGCACTGTGTTACTCCTGACATTTCTTCAGCATTAGAATATAATCTCTAATATAATTCATCTGCTTCAAACACTATTTAAATTGCACAAATGGTGTCTCTCCCCCCACCCCCATCCCCCATCCCAAACTATAGAAAGTTTTACGGTGCAAAAGGCTTTCCTGGTATGGACATAGGTGGAATTGTGGGCCTTGGATAAGCAGTGGGAGCAGGTGCTCCTTGAGGAACTGAAGGCGCTGTAGTGGCCTGGGGTGGTGCTGGAGAAATGGGAACCGCCTTCACAGCTGCTGAAACGATACCTTTGCCAGTCTCTTTCTGCTTTAGCATTTTGATGGCATCCCTGTGAAACAAAAAGACAACCAAAAAAAAATAAATGGAGAACAATACTATGGCTGCGGTGGTGCTACTTCAAATGGAAACACTAGCCAACAAAGAGAAAAAGTACACGTTTTCCATATGGCGTAAAATGTGCTACTATACTAACTGGCTTTTACAAAGCAGATTTACTGTGCAAACAGTGCTTAAGGTACAATGCTATGCTATGGATAGGGGATATCCATAGGGCATCCAGAAATTAGCATTTTAGTCAGTAGATTGTTGACAATGATGCTGCCTAGCAATAAATGATGGAGTAGCAGTGTTGACAACACGCCAGAGTGAATAAAAAAACGTATTCCTAGATATACTATGGAATGTCCTATTAATAGTGTGGGCTGAGACTGAAAGTAATATAGCAGGGAACCAAACTGATTAACAGGTACAGGGAAAATAACAGGGCTCAAGGGAGATAATATGTTACTCACCCTGGAGGGAAATAACATGAATGAATAACACTTTTTATGCTTTCATGGTATCCATCTCTCCAATGGTATATATCCTGTCACTGTATTTATGCTATGTGTTCCATTTTTGTGTGTGCCTGCTTGATCCACAGGTTACTCTTACAGGGACTGTTTCTGTGCAAGAGTCAACACGGTTACCAAATGCATAAATTTATTTTATTTATTTAAACTTTTGTTTACCAGTTAAATACAATGAGCCAAGGCCCTTTTTCATGTACGACACAGGGCCGTAAAATAGAAAGCCAAGATGTTACAGAACAACAAGTTACAGTTTCATTAAAACATACTATATATAAGGATATACAATAATTCTGTGCAAAACAAATACATTAGAAACATAGACTTTGACGGCAGATAAGGACCGCTTGGCCCATCTAGTCTGCCCATTTCCCTACCTACAGGGTAGGCCGCAGATCCTAGTTAACCAACAGCCAATTTCTTCCTACCCCCCACAAGAATTGCCTTATGTCTGTCCCGTGCATTTTTGAATTCTCCCACAGTTTTAGACCCCATAACCTCCTCAGGAAGGCTGTTCCATGCATCCACTACCCTCTCTGTGAAATAATACTTCCTCACATTGACTCTGAACCGCCCTCCCCCCATCTTTAAATTGTGTCCCCTTGTTCTTGCACATCTCTTTTTCTGAAAGATGCTACCCTCTTGGACTTTGTTGATTCCACTGAGGTACTTAAAAGTTTCTGTCATGTCCCCCCTCTCCCTTCTTTCCTCAAGCGTATACATATTAAGCTCCTTTAGTCTCTCCTCATACGGCTTCTCTTGCAGACCCTGCACCATTTTAGTTAACCGAGTTGGCTATCTTTTCCTCAGTTTGGGCCTTTGCTATTCTGACTTCCTTCCCTGCTTCCTTAACTGGTACAGTTCTCTGTCCTGCTCCTTCTGTGTTTCCTTATACTTCCAGAATGCTATCTGTTTCTTCCTGACTTTCACAGCCACCTCTTTTGAGGACCATAGTGGCTTTTTCTTTCATTTTGATTTGTTTATTTGCTTCACACAAAGGCTTGTTGCCTCTGTGATGGCAGTTTTGATGATTTCCCATTGTTGCTCCACACCTCCTCCTAGCCTGTTTGCTAGTGCTTTTCTGAGGCACTCTCCCATCTTACCAAAGTCAGCCCTCCTAAAGCCCAGAACCCTCACTTTTGTATGGCTTGACTCTGTAGCTGAGTTTATCGTGAACCACACTGTTTGATGGTCACTTGTTCCCAGATGGCAACCCACTTCTAGATCTGAGATCCTCTCACTGCCCCCATTTGACAGTACGAGGTCTAAGACTGCTCCCTCACGAGTGGGTTCTGAAACTAGCTGTCTGAGGCCTGCCACCTGTAGGGCATCAAGAATGGCCCTGCTCTTGGATGTGGCTGCAGCAAATGTGCTCCAGTTAACATCTGGCATATTCAGGTCTCCCATCAACAGTATCTCTGCTTTCTCTGCCATTCTAAGAACGCCTTCTATCATATCCTTGTCCATTCCCTCCCCCTGACATGGGGGTCTATATACAACCCCTGTGCGGACTGTGGTGCCATTTCCAGTCTCTAAGGTGACCCACAGTGCCTCTTCTCCTCCCCTCCCTGTTTACTCTCTTGTTCAGTTGCTTTTATCCCTTCCTTTATATAGAGAGCTACTCCTCCCTCTTCCCCTGCCTGTCTCTCCTGTAGGTTATGTACCCTGGTATGTTAACATCCCAGTCATGGTCTGTACCATGTTTCTGTGACTGCTACGATATCCGGGCATCCTCTTCCATCAAAGCCACCAGCTCAGGGCTTGTTGCCCAGACCTCTGACATTGGTACTCATTACCCTCCATTTCCTGATGAGCCTTACTCCTTTTGCCCCATCCTGTCCTTCTTGCCTTTGTCACTTTCCATTTACCCCTGCCCTTCTCCCTATCGACACCTCTATGTTGGTGTTTACCGCACTTACTACCGTGATTTTTGGGGGGGACTAGGATTTCCCTGCTCCTTTCCAGGGCCTCCCCCCTTGGCTAGTTTAAATGCTTGCCAATGAAGCATTTAAACCTATCACCTAGGATCCTGGTTCCCCTCCTGGACAGATGCAGCCCATCATGCCAGTATAGGCTTGCATCACTCCAGGTGGACCCCCAGTCCCCAATGAAGCCAAATCCCTGAGCTCCACACCAGTTTTTCAACCACTGATTGAATCCCATGGTGTGGAACACCCTAACCTCTCCTACTCCATAGATGGGCAGCACCTCCGAGAAGGTTACCGTGCATGCTACTTGTCTAAGGCCCCTCCCCAATTCCACAAACTCTTCCTGCACTTCTCTAATCCCTTTCTTAGCCAAGTCATTTGTCCCTAGGTGGACAATGACATCCAGCTCCCTCTCCGTGCAGCTGCTGTGGCAATCCTGAGGATTCGCTTCCTGTCCCTCAAAGCCATGGCGCCAGGCAGGCACCCTACCTCCCTCTTCCCTTCCTCCCCCAGTTCTACCTTCCTAACAATGGAGTCCCCCACCAGGAGTTGTTTCCTTCCCCTGTGGGGTCCCCTGCCACCCTCCTGTGGGTCTCCTTTGTGGAGGTTCCCAGCATCCTCCTTGGTCTCCACTGCAGGTGCCTCCACAGAGAACCACACTTTGCCAGAATGGCATAGGAATTGTGGAGAGGTACAACTGGAGGATTCGCCTCTGTTCCACCACCCTCACCCTCGCTGAGCCCACTGTGGTCCAACCGCTCCTCTTTCTTGGCAACCTCTGAGGCAATGGCAGTGGCACTGGGGGTCCCTGGATGGAAGAACAGGTCCCACAAATCCTGGCCAACTCAGCCTGGAGATGAGCAACCTCCTCCCTCAGCCCAGAGAGGTGCCTGCAGATGGGACAACACCGCATCCTCCAGAACGTCTCCCGGAAACACTGCAATTGACTACATAAATATTTCTTTAAGTTCAGTTTAAAGGCTTCATGACTGGGAGCAGTGCATAGAGACCCTGGATGGTTATTACAATTTTTGGCTGTGCAAAATGAAAATGCACGTTTCCCCATGTTCATATTTGTACAAGGAATAATTGGTCTATTGGTGCCAATTGATCTTAACAATCGATAATTTCTAAACATAAAAAATGGATATAAAGGGGAATCAAATTTCTGCCTTATGGTGTTATCAGTGATACAGTTTAAACTATATAAGCTGCTAAGTGTATGGGAAGAGTGGTAGGCTGCAACAACTGTGAAGTGGCAATCTTTCTGAATATTGCATGGAGAGTGGGAGGGTGTTTGGTGTGCAGGCAAACAACGCAGCTTAGGAATGAGATCAGCTGTTTACAAACAGAGCATAGGAGGGGACTGAGGACTGCGATGGTGGACAACTCAGTGGCTGGGGAGGAAGGGAGGATAACTGTGGGGGAGAGGACAGCTCAAGGAGGGAGGGGTGGGGAGGAGGGAATACTGGGGCAGATGGGGAAGGAGAGAGGGGTCCCGTTCAGAGGACAAATGAGGGCAGGAAAGAGGAGAAAATGAGGATGGGAGGAAGGAGGAATCTAACAGTTGTGGAATCAGCAGCGGTGTGGGGGCAAGCAGAAGGAGGGAAGAAATAGGTGGTAATGAAGGGCATCGAAAAATTGGTTCAAAGTACTGGCAGGATTGGGGATGTGATAGGGGCGGAAGGAGGAGGGCTGATGACAGACAAGGCGAGAACAGAACTGGGGTCAATGGGTTGAGGGGTATGGTATAGGGGACTGGTTGAGTAAGGAGGGTGGTAGGGGGAGAGGGGATGCATCAGGGGAAGGAGGCAGGTGGAGCCCAGTGGAAAGGGGAGGTAAAATCAGAGGAAAAAGGGGAGAAGGAGAGCATGGCAGAGGCAGGGGATATTATGGAGGAAATAGGTGTTAGTGAAGGGGCATAGAAAAATTGGTTCAAAGTACTGGCAGGACTGGAGGATGTGATAGGGGGCGTGCAGGGTGGAGGAGCTGATGACAGACAAGGCGAGAACAGAACGGGGGGTTCAAGGGGTTGAGGGGGTATGGTATAGGGGACTGGTCAAGTAAGGAGGGTGGTAGGGGATGCATCTGGGGAGGGAGGCAGGTGGAGCCCAGAGGAGAGGGGAGGTAAAATCAGAGGAAAAAGGGGAGAAGGAGTGGAAGGGGGAACAACTGCGCTGGAAGAGGAATGGAGAGGAAGGGGATGGAATAAAGGAAGGACAAGGCAAGTATGAACATGAAAACATGGGTGGGATCCTAGTGTTGGGAGACTCAATTCTGAAAGGAATCAGATGGGGAAGCAAGGGGGAGAGGCACAGTCGCATATGGGAGGAGGTCATGCTAGGCATAACAGTGGAAAGGGTGGGTCAATCTGTTCTGAAGTATGCTAGGAGAAGTAGGGAGAAACCTCACATAGTTCTGCATTTGGGAACAAATGATCTGGTGGGAAATACAATAGATGTAGTCCAGAGGAGGTTTGAGGAGCTGGGGCTGATTTGTGAGAAGGCAGGAAGATCAGTAACTTTCTTGGAGGTGCTTCCAGTACCCAAGGCAAGCATGGCAAGGAAGCTGAGGATAGTGGAATTTAACATATGGCTAAGAGAATGGTGTCAGTTCAAAGGGTATGGGCTGGTGGGGAAGGACTGGGAGGGCAAGGCTCTCTATGCTAAGGACAGGCTACACTTGAGTGAGGATGGAAGGAGGGTATTGAAACAGAAACTGGGGGAATACTTGGCAAACAATGAGAATTTAAACTAGAAAAGGGGTTTGCAGGTGGGCAGGAGTCAGGCAGGATCCACAGGAAGGGAAGCCAAAAGAGCTAACCCCTCATACCAGCAGCAGGGGACTGAGGGAGAGGTCAGGAGGGGATGCTAGAATGGAGAGCAAGTAGGGAGAGGAGGGAAGGAAGGTGGTAACTTTGAGTGCTAGAAGTCTAGGGAATAAAACAGCAGAGTTATAGGTTCTCATGGCAGACGGGGAGGTGGACATAGCGGCCATCAGAGAGACATGGGCCACCCATTACCATGGCTGGGACCTGGCAGTACCTGGGTATAGGTTATTTCGGAGGGACAAGGTAAAAGGGAAAGGGGGGGTGGCACTATATGTGAGGGAAGGACTGAAGTGTGTCAGGGAGGAAGAGGAAGGGGAGGAGGACAGCACAGTCTCGTTATGGGAGCAGCTCCAGGACTCCAAAAGTAGGACCCTCAGGATGGGAGTGGTGTACAGGCCACCCTCTCATTCTGAGGAATTAAGACAGAGAACTAGCAGGACAGATCAGAGGGATCTGCAGGAGGGGCAGCACGGTGATTGTGGGGGACTTCAACCTGCCGGGAGTGGATTGGGGTACTCCAGCCACCACGAATAGGAGGGAGCAGGTACTTCTGAACGCCTTCCAGGACAGCCTCCTATTGCAGATGGTCAATGAGCCAACCAGGTTAGGGAACACCCTGGACCTTATGCCGGTGAATGGTGAGTTTGTGAGGGAGTTGGAGGTGGAAAAACAGCTGGCGGGAAGTGACCACCACTCAGTGTGGTTCACAATAAACAGGGGGAAAGGGGGAGTAGAAATGGGCACAAGGGTGTTAGACTTCAGGAGGGCTGACTTTGGAAGGATGAGGGAAATAGTACAGGGGCATCTGGCCAGGATCCCCCCAGGACACATCTGGAATCGAGCAGTAGTCTGCTCAGTATGCCTTCCTGGTAAAACTTTTAAATAAATAAAAATATATAAAATATGGGATGTCATTAAACTGGGAATTGTTGAGGCAACCGCAACATCTACAAGGGTCCACAGTAAGAAAGCTAGGGCCAAAAAGCCTAGCTGGGTGAGCGGGATGGGGGGGGATGTCATGGAAACAGTAAGAAAGAAAAGAGCTGCTTTTAGAAGGTACAAAAAAAAAAAACAGGGAGGGGGAGGACAGGGAGGAATACCTGAAGGAGTCAAGGGAGGTGACAAGGGCAGTCAGGGCATCCAAGGTGTACAGGGAACTCAGGCTAGCACAGGGCATCAAAGAGGGGGAGAAGGGCTTCTTCAGGTACATCAGGGAGAAAAGGAGTTGTAAGGACCAGATAGTAAGGATCAAGAGGGATGGGGGTGAGTGGAAACAGGGGCAGAACAGGCAGCAGCATTAAATGAGTACCTCTGCTCAGTATTTACTAAAGAGAAAGGGAGCTATACCCAAAGGGGGTGGGAGGGTGGGCGCGGGGAAGGTGACAGATGGGAAAATCCCAGTGGGCAAGGCACTGGAGGGCTTCAGAGCACTGAGGGTAGACAAGGCGCCTGGGCCAGATGGTATACACCCCAGAGTGCTAAAGGAGCTGGCAGAAGTCCTGGCAGAACCCTTGGCAGACCTGTTCAATGCCTCCCTGGACTCAGGGCATGTACCTCAGGACTGGAGGATGGCACACATGGTACCCCTCCCCAAAGCGGCCTCAAGGATGAGCCAGGAAACTACAGACTGGTAAGTCTTACATCCATCATGGGAAAGCTGATGGAAGCAATCCTGAAGAAGAGGCTGGTTTTCCTCCCAGAGGCTAATGGGCTGCAGGATGGCAGAGAGCATGGGTTTGTCTCAGGCAGATCCTATCAGACCAACCTGGTGGAGTACTGTGACTGGGTAACCAGGCAATTAGACAAGGGCCATGCAGTGGATGTCCTGTACCTGGACTTCAGTAAGGTCTTTGATTCAGTGCCGCATGGGAGGCTAGGAAATAAGCTGGAAGGCGCAGGGGCAGGGGAGAAGATGGTGGGATGGGTAGTGAACTGGCTACAAAGGAGACAGCAGAGGGTGGTGGTGGTGGTGGAAGGGGAGCTCTCATCTCCCAGGGCGGTGACAAGTGGGGTGCCACAGGGCTCTGTACTGGGACCAGTGTTTGGGATCTTCATAGCAGACATCCCAATAGACATCAAGAGCAAGATGAATCTGTTTGCAAATGGCACGAAGGTGGGAGTAGTACTGGATGACTTGGGAGGGTGGCAGGGGTTGCAAGATGATCTGGCAAAATTGGAAGCCTGGTCAAACACTTAGCAGCTGGGGTTCAATGCCAAGAAATTTAAGGTGCTACATTTCGGTGCAAAAAAAACAAGGAGGAGCTACCAGTTGTTGGGGGAAGGGGAGGATCTGGGGGTGATCATAACGGAAGCCATGAAAAACTCAGCACACTGTAGAAAGGCAGCTGCAAAGGCCAACAGGATGCTGGGTTGTATTGCCAGAGGCATATCCTTCAGGAGGGGGGAGGTTATCCTGCCGCTACATAGGTCACTGGTTAGGCCACACCTAGAGTACTGCGTACAGTTCTGGCGACCATACCTGAAGAAGGACATTAGGTTACTGGAGGCAGTGCAGCACAGGGCAACAAAAATGATCCAGGGTCTAGGGGACTCACCCTACGAGAGCAGGCTGAGGGAGTTGAGCATGTACTCCCTGGAGGAAAGGAGGGATGAGGGAACATGATTGAAACCTTCAAGTACAAGAAGGGAATAAATAAGATGGGCACAGAAGGGCTTTTCAAATTAAGGAGGGGGAGGTACACTTGCAGGCACATTCTGAGATTGGAAGGGGGAAGGTTCAGGAGGGAAATGAGGAGACACATTTTTACGGAGAGGGCGGCATCTGGGTGGAACGCATTGCCAAAGGAAGTGGTATCCTGTAGAACAGTGGGATGCTTCAAAAGGGGATGGGGCAGGGTAAGGGGAGGGAGGGAGGAGGGCAGCTGCAGTATAAGGGCTGCTAGCTGCACAACTAAATAAGATTCTTGAGAAACTTGTAGCTGCCCAGACAATTGACTTCTTACAGAAGCATGACCTACTCACCAATGCCCAGCATGGGTTTCATAAAGGCCATAGCACCACTTCTGCCCTCCTCAAATTCACGTCAGATACTCAAATGGCTATGGACTCTGGTCTCCTCACCGGTGCAGTTTTCACTGACATGACTAAGGCGTTTGACCTAGTTGATCACTCCATCCTTCTGGCTACCCTGGCATCACTAGGTTTCTCAACCAACGTTGTTAGATGGTTCAGGAACTACCTAACTGATAGCTCTTAAATTGTCAAATACAACTCTACCCTCTCAGAAAAAAACACAATAAATATTGAGGTGCCGCAAGGCTCCATCCTTGGGCCCTTACTTTTCTCTTTCTTCATAAATAACATCTCCGTTGACCTCCACGGGACAGCCTCCCTGCTATATGCAGATGACATTGTGCTGTATACTAGTGCAAAAAGCATTGATGACATAAACAAATGACTCTCTCTTGACTTCCAACTAATACAAAAGTGGCTTTTAAACCACAAACTTGTATTAAATTAGTCTAAAACCCAAGCTATGCTCTTTGGATCAAATGCGAAGCTCAGACAGGCCCATCCAAAATTTAAAATCACCTCCTTAAGTGGCTCTGCATTCAGGGTAGTAACTTCATTTAAATATCTGGGCGTTACCCTTGATCCATCATTAAATTTCAACTGACACATCAATCTGACTTGCATACTGGTACATGCCAAACTTGGAATAGCCTACCGAACCAGCTATATGCTCACTCCCTCTGCAAGGCTTGCCATTGCCCGTGGCATACTCCTTCCATCGCTTACCTATGGTGCTGCAACATATGCCACTGCATGCAAATTGACCCTTAGGAAATGGGATGTTACTTATAACAACATCTGTCATTATGCCTCCTCCTCACATCGGCTGAAACACCACTGTCTCCTCTATCCTGACCTGGGTTGGCTTCCTCCCACTGAACTAAGGCTACATGCTTATGGCTCTATCATTGACAATATGGTCCATCTACAAACACCTAAATCCATGGCGGGCCTTTTTCAAAACCTTACTCCTTGCTATGGATTGCGTTCCACTGAACAGGCCCCTGTGTTCATCCCTAGACACTACACCACAAAAGGTGCTAGTGCTTTCGCCTGCCATGCCCTCAAATAGTGGAACTCCCTTCCACTAACCTTGCACCAATCAACATTCCACACGTCTTTCAAAAAAGGGTTACGTACTTATCTTGAAACTTCCCACAAATGCTCATGTTTTAAACCTCCCTAGCTCTTATCATACCAGCCGTATCCCTCCTTTCTGATCTGCCTCCCTATATGCTGTGCACTTCTCCTCTTCTATTATCCCAAGTTAACTGTGCAATTCCCTTATTAGTACTGAAAATGGTTATTCTGTCATGTCTTTTTCCTCCTCAAAGCAAACTGAGGTGAGAATTTAGTTATTGTACGGCTCCAGGTTACCTAATTTTTTTCAACCTGCTTGTAAACTGTTGTAAATGATTTTTTTGAACCTGTATTTGTCTACCACTCCATGTTAGCTAATGCCTACTTGTAAACTGTTGTAAATGACTTATTGTACCTGTATTTGGCACGTCTTTCTTGTATCATTGTTTTGTATCCTCCCAGGTCGTACCTGAAAATAGTCATTGCTATGGCTAGCACACTTACCCGGTTAACAAAAACTAAATAAAAAAAATAAAATAAATAAACCGAGCAGACTTGATAGACCATAAGGCCTTTATCTGCTGGCAGTTTCGTATATTTGTATGCTAAATTTAGGAGGAAGACAGACAGATCATAAAGGGTACAGTGATGAGTCTTGTAAGGGAGTTTTAATGCAAACCTACATATAGCATGAAAAGTGGTGCTCAATGATTAGAGTTCAGTTTGGGCAAGGTTAGAAAAAATAAAGTAATTATAGTTCATTACAGATAATAAAACATTATTGGCTACAGAAAATCTTGCTTTTGATGTAAAACAATTCTAATACTTAAATAACACATCCAGTGTCTGATTAATTTGCCTACAAGTTGTTTTAATGTGAGCTGAAAAAGATAATGGAGAGTCTAAGAGCAACCCAAGATACTTAAATTGGACAACCTGTTCCAATTGTGAACCACTATTATCCGTTATTACAAGTGGAGAGCATTTTGCCAGTATAGGTCTGGAACCAAATAACAGATTTTTTTTTTACTGTTCAAAAACAGACAATGGTTTGAGGGCCAACCATTCAACAACCTAAAATCAGTGTTCAATGATTGGCTCAGTGCCTCCACAGAGGGAGAACTAGAGTAGAGAATTATATCATCGGCATAAAGTAAAGTTTTGGTATTTGTCAATAACGATGGTAAAACATCAATGAACAAAGAGAACAGCAGAGGCTCCAATATAGATCTCTGATGTACTCCCTGATCCATCATTCTAGTGCCAGACAATACTCACTCGTAGCTCACCCTCAGTGGATGGCCTGAGATACAGCTACCAAACCAGTTGTATGGTACATCAGCCAGTCCAATGCTCCTCAGCCTCCCGAGCAACAGGTGATGGTTAACCAAATCAATCAATCAAATCTTTATTTATCCAGGCGATCACCGTTGAGTAAGCTCATTTACAAGGTGGACCTGCTGTTGGCAGGGACAATTGTACAGTCACAATCACAAATCAAATGCCTTGAACAGGTCCACGAAAACAGTGCCGGTGAACATCCCCGCATCCACAGCCCCACTGACGTGGTCCGTGAACCTGGCCAAGGCCATATCAGTGCCATGGTACTTTCTTAACCCATGCTGCTCAGGAGACCGAAGACTAACGGAGTGGAGACCAGGGTTCGACAAATCCAATAGCCCGACGCCCGGGGCTATCACTGCAGAGCCAGGGACAAGTAGTTTTGGTGGAGCCGGCAGTCCACGGACAAGTAGTGCTGTGCTTTAAAAAAAAAAAATTTTCTGCCTGCTATGCTGTTTCTGTCCAGTAGAGTGCTGAGGAGGAGCCCAGTAACTAAACAGTCATGTCGCCATGGAGTGGAGAGAAAGCGCAGGAGAGGCACCAGCAAAATCAAATAGTCAGGAGCAAGGGGGGAGTCGGAGCGGCAGGGAGGAGCAGAAGCATGATTGGCAGGTCATGCTGCCAACAGTATGAACAGGTACTGCAGGGAAAGAAGTTCCTAGTGGCTGCGGTGGTGACATGTGGGGTAGCTGCTGCCACAATGACTTGGCCGGGCAAGTCAGTAATGCGTTCCCATGGAATGGGAGCGACAATATTCATACTCGCGGGCGGTAGTGAGCGGCTGCCTTTCACTGTTCGGGAGTCAAGCATGGAGTAGAATTCACTCTTTCCAGGGAAGTGGTGTTAGTGAAGACCATGAGGTACAAGCTCAAACAACAGAGAGTACACGCTGGTAAGTCATATTTGGAAATAAACTTCCCTGTCCATCGATCAGAAGCAGACAGTGTGCTTTACGATATACTACTACAGATGTTAAGGGTCCCTGCAGGGTTGTTAACCACCATGGCTCATGGAGACCAGATACAGATAGCCTGGTAATGTGCTTCAGGGGGTCTAGTTGGTGATCAAAATCTGAAGGGAATCAGTGGCTGGAGATGAGTAGGTGGCATACATAGATAATAAAAAAAAGCTAAGTGAATTAAAATACACTTATGGATCTAATCTAATGAGGTCAGAAATATATTGCTGTTAAAAAATATATCTTTTTACACCTTATAATGTTGCTGCTTTAAGCTTCTTTATTAGAGCTGTGATTTCCTTACTTCTTCACAGGTTCAGAAGTAAAAATAAGACCCTTTACCCCCAGCATACTGTCAGACATTTCCAAAATTTGCCCCCCCAAGGGTTTTCACTTTACCTCAAACATTGCCTCTCTCTACACTGCAGCAGTGTGTTACTGCTTCTCTTCTTATGTTGTGTTTGTTCTCGAGGAGAACAAGAAAATAATTTAATATATGGATCGTCAATTTAATAGTAAAGCACACAATTTTTTGTCGGTAATACTATCACTCCCGAAGTGATAATACCACACTTCGAAAGTGATAATACTATCGTTCAGGTCCCATAATACTATCGTTCGGGACCTGAACGATAGTATTATCAGTGCAGCTCAAGAGAGCAAGCACACAATTCAAAAAACTGGTAAGGCTGGCAAACGTCAATGAAGCGTGGATATTTACAGCGTGGCTCATGATTGGATGGATTCTCTCTGTGGGCGTCCAAAACAGTTTTAAAAACATGGCGTCAATCTCTCGCTTAGCAAGACCGCAAACCGTCTGTACAGATTCCTCAGCTTTTTTTTTTTTTACCACAGAGGATTTAACTGTGTCATCCTGTGCCCCCCCCCCCACAAAGAAACCAAAAGGTAGGAGTGAGACAAAACTTTCTGCTACCGTGGGTGTGTGTGTGTGATTGGTGGGGCAGCAGAAACACAGAAGTACAGCGAGTGTGTCACAGAAAGTATGGCAGTCGCCTAAGACTCGGACACTTGTTTGTGAAAGCAGGAAAAAATAGTCGCATCCAAATATTAAAAAAAATAATGGATATCTCACAGGGTATTACCGGTGAGATACCATCTTGAGGTTCTGGACACTGGAACCTCTCGATGGCATTACTCACCGGTAATACCCTGTGAGCTATCCATTATTCTCTATATCCTACATGAAAGATGCAGGTTGATACCCCTTCAGAAAGTGCTTCTCACACCGAATCAAGTTTTGTAATTTCTTAAGAAAGTTGTGGGTTTTCTAAGGTGGTATGCCCCTGACTGTGCTCAAGTTGTCCATGAGGCAGGGGAATGAGAGGCTGCAATTAGAATTTAATAAAATGAAAATCCTATCATAATTTGCTTAAATATTTATTACTGTGGATTTATTGTGGAGGACTACAGGGACTCTGGCATAGTTTTTAAATATCAGTGACTTATGGTTGTACAGACTAAAACACTGGCCCTTTCGCTTATTTAGTCGTAGGTTTGGATCCTCTGCTGACTTTACAAGTGAAATGAGTTTTTTTTCTATCTAGCACTTTAATCCATGATTCCACCCAGATGTACAAACTGTCAGAAGCAGGAGCTAACTAATAAGAGTTGTATCTCAGCTGGGCTATTCTGAATAAATAAACAGGCCTACATCTATGCAGTATTAATAATACAACACCCCACCTTGTACTTTGTTGCTTTTAATTTCCCTTGAAATATAGCCTTCCGATCACGGACTACCACTTGAAACACTGGGACTACCATTTTTTGCTAGGTCAGTTGTCCTGGACTAGCATGTAGTTTTGAAATTTGTCGATCCCTGGTGGAGACATTCAGTTAATTGATCATTTACGATCTTCTCTAATATCTTACCTAAACACGCAGTGAAAATAATGCCACAAAGTACTAAAAACATCAATTGCTAGTCGTGACTTTGGACAGAGTGAAGAGGATTCTCCCTCCTTCCATCCCGCTTCTAGTCATCAAGCCTCTTAGCTGAGCTTGCACAGTTTTGTTTTTCGAACCTCCACTTCAACTACCATTTACACACTGTACCTGCTTTGCAAAGACCTACTGTAGTACATTTAGATACACATGGGAAAAATATATTTAAACTTGGTCATTACAGACTCGAAAATGGGAGTTAGTGGTCCTTTTGCTCTTTCCTTAGTTCTGTGTTCCTCTCCCCCTCATGCTCCTCACAACAGCTTCTTTCTTCCTTCCAGGTGGGTGAACAGGCAAGCGGAAAAAAAAAAAAACTTCAAAAGGAAATCAAACTAAAAGGAAAGTGAGCTCATTATTATTTGGTGTGGGGGTACAAATAGTATTTGTGATTTTGTGTGTATTTTAGCACTTGATGGCATACATGCTGTAGTTTACCCTGACAGGAAAATAAGTGGTGAGGATAAATTAATGTGTCTGAATATGCGCTGTCCAATCTGACTGTTTTAACTACAGTATCCAAGTCATTTTATAAACGAGATCGATCAATGCATGGTCAAGTGACTCATGTCAGTCAATCACAGGCAATTTCTTAAGCCAATTCTATAACTGGAGTGTATCTAATATCAGCTACACATAACACCCCAAATATGACAAGCTGCCTTGGGGGAGGGGTGAGTAAAAAAAAAAATGTAATGGTCCTATCAGACTGCAAGCTCGACTTTAAATGGGCTGTCTGTTGCAATTAGCCCCCCCATCCCCCCGAAGAAGAGACAGTGTGTCCTCAAAGAGCAAGGGCTAAAGTACAGTTATGTAAGAACTTACTGTAACAGTAGATCTTCAAGAGGAGCTCTTGCAGCAGGCAACACAGTAGGACTGAAGCCACCAGGTGCCAGGACCACACGGAAAACTTCTAGCTAAACAGTCTATAATGGGGGACCGCACCCGCCAATGTCAGCATGCTGACATTCGCCTTTCCTATAAAACAGGCAGTCCCCCAGACCTTCTTCTGTTCTCCTGTCAGACAGCCCAGCACATAAAGCAAGAAAGGAGAATCAAGGCGGTTCCTCAGAGCCGAGGAAAAGGTAATATGAACACAAAGGAGAAGCAGCTATCAGGGGGAAGGAGGGAGGGAGGGAAAGCAGCACCTGCTGCAAGAGCTACTCTCGAAGATCTAGTGTTACGGCAACTTTTTACATAACTGTACTATCTTACTTTGAGGGGGCTCTTGCACCAGGCAACACCAGTAGGACTGAGTCCCAAGCAGTATCAGAACTGACCGTAAGTCAGCTGGGAGGAGGCAGAAGGCAAGAGTAGACTGCTCACGAAAGAAGGCCCTGAAGAACAGCTAGTCTGAAGTCAGCCAGACACCTGAAAGCAATATCCAAGCTGTAATGGTGGACAAAGGTGTGAACCTAACTCCAAGTGGCAACTGTACAGATGTCACCAGTTGACACATTTCTGAAACAGGCAGTAGAGGAGGCCATACCTCTGGTGGAGTGACCTTTGACTGCCCCATGTAAGAGCTTGTTGTACTTACGGTAACAATGCACAATGCAATTTGGCAACCATTTAGACCAACACTGTTTCGAAACAGGTGCCCCTTCTCTTTTGGGGGCGAATGAAACAAACAACTGATCAGTCTTTCGAACCAATTGGGTGAGATTCGTACAATAACAGAGCACCCTGTGAATATCCCAGTATGCAGCAAGGCCTCCCCCTGATTAGAATACTCAGGGAAATAAGTAGGCTGGTGGATGGATTGGTTTAGCGTGAACTCAGACACCACCTTAAGTAGAAACTTAGGATTAGTACGCAAAGGCACCCTGTCTTTGTGAAAAACCAAGTAAGGTTCTTTACACATCAGAGCCTGAAGCTCGGAAATCCTTTGAGCTGAAGTAACAGCAACTAAAAATAACACTTTCCACGACAGAAAGCGCAGCACGTGGCCGGCTCAAAGGGAGACAGATTGAGCTTTTCCAACATAAATGAAGATCCCGTGGAGGGACAGGGTCCCAAATGGGAGGTTTCAAGTGTAGTATACCCTGCAAGAATATGCAGAATACCTCTAGCTAGGCAACAGCTTTGCCCTCAATAGGTGCATGGTACACAGAGATGACAGAAAGGTGCACCTTAAGTGAAGACTACTCCAGGCTGGATTCCAAAGGGAGATGAGGTACTCCAAAATTAGATTCACCAGGCAGGAGAAGAGATCCAAGTGGCACACAGTAGCCCATATAGAGAAGCGCTTCCACTTCATGGCATAGGTGGCTCTCATTGAAGGCTTTCTGGCAGCCACCAAGACATCAGCAACCTTGGAAGAAACTCCGAAGCGGGTAATAGCTAAGTCTGCAGAAGCCATGCATGGGGATGCCAAGACTTGAGGTCTGAATGGGCCAGGGTGCCCTGCTCCTGGGAGAGCAAGTTGGCGCACAGGGGCAAGGGAATGGGAGGTTCCACTGTCAGCTGCTGTAACAGAGGGAACCAAATCTGACATGGCCAGTAGGGAGCAATGAGAATCATCTCTGCCCCCTCTGACTGAAGCTTGAGAAGAACCCTCTGCAGAAGCGGAAAGGAAGGGAAGACATACAGAAACCTCCCTTTCCAGGAGAGGGACAACGCATCATGCCACAAAACTCCAGGCTGTGGTTTGAGCTAGCAGAAAAGTGGCAGGTTTGCACTAAGTGGGGATGCAAAAAGGTCCAACTCTGGACGTCCCCATCTGTCGAAGAGGTCTTTGACTACTGAGGGCAGGAGTTCCCACTCGTGCATCCTCAACCTGGACCGGCTTAGGCTGTCAGCCAGGATGTTTTGGACACCTGGAACATGGACGGCTGAGAGTACCAGGGTGTGCTGAATGGCCCAATACCAGACCCTCATGGCCTCCCGACAAAGAGGGTAAGAATGAGTGCCCCTGTTTGTTGATGTAGAAGACTATGGACATGTTGTCCATCTGTACTAGTAGTGGGCCAGGAAGAATGTGAGTCTGGAAGGCCTGCAGAGCATACAGAACTGCTTGCATCTCTAGTGCACTGATGTGGAGATGCTGCTCCATCTTGGACCATGCGCCCTGAGTCTGACGGTCAGCTAAATGAACTCCCTGGGCCCGAGGCATCCGTGGTGAGGATCTGCTGAGGAGAAACAACACAGAGGGGGACCCCCATCAGGAGACTGGAAGGGTTCTGCCACCACTCAAGGTCTTCTTCACTGGAGCCGGAACCAGCACCAGTTGATCCAGATCATCAGTGCGCTGATCCCATTGGGTTCAAATAGTCCATTGAGAAACTCTCATACGGAGGCGGGTCAGGGGAACTGTGGCTATAGCCGCCATGTGCCCCAGCAGACGAATAAACACCCTGGCTCTAACCTGATGACTGGAGGATACCAGCTGGGCCTACGCTATCAGGCACTCTGTTCTGTCCCCCAGCAGAAAAGCCTTGCCCTGGGATGAGTCCAGGCTCACGCCTATGTACTGGAAGTGTTGGCATGGAGGCAGACAAGACTTCAGTAGGTTGATTGTGATCCCTAGGGTCTGGAAGAGCTGAAAGATGCCTTTCAGGGTCTGTAACAGGAGATCCCTGGAGGGGGCTGTGAGCAGCCAATCGTCCAGGTACACGAACACATAAAAGTCTTGCCTCCCTAGAGCCACAGCTATCACTGCCAGGCACTTGGTAAAGATTCAAGGTGCTGAAGAAAGGCCAAAAGGCAGGGCCCAGAACTGAAAGTGGTCCCCCTGGAAACAGAAGTGGAGAAAATGGTGGTGGGCCACGAAAACCTGGATATGGAGGTAGGCATCCTGCATATCCAGGGAACAGAGCCAGTCCCCCCGGGGAAAGAGATGCAATAGTCCCAGAACAGTTACCATCCTGAACCGCTTGTACTCTATGTACAGGTTCAGGTGGCTGAGGTCCATGATTGGCCTCAGGTCCCCTGTTGTCTTGGGGACAAAGAAAAAGTAGGAATAGAACCCTCTCCCTCTTTGTTTCAGGGGGACAGTCTCTATGGCCCTTTTTGTGCAGGAGAGCCTGAACCTCTTCTTGGATAAAGACAATGTGGTGCTGAGGATAACGGGAAGGTGAGGGAGAGTTTTCTGGAGGAGTTTCCATTAACTCGAGGGTATGACCCCATTCAATAATCTGAAGTACCCACTGGTCTGAAGTTACTGCGCGCCACCCATCCAACTATAGGGAGAATAGACCCCCAACTGCCTCCCCTAATGCTTCCGCTGGGGGGCGTCAGGCAGTGGAGCTAGGGGTGGGCAGAGCAACTGCAGGTGCCCTGGGGGCCCTAGGGGCAGACCTACTGGCTGGTGGGGTGTTAACCTTGCGCTTAAAGGGGCCTTTCGACCGCTGACCCTTGGAGGGCTGTTGAGAGGAACGGCAAAATGACTGGCGCTGGGAAGGCTGAGACTGGAAGTGATACATGAAAGGTACAAGCCTCAGGGCCTTGTCCAATTCCTGAAGGCGGGAGATGATATCCTGTGCATCTCCCCCAAACAAAACAGAACCCCGGAAAGGGGCATCCATGATTTTGGCCTGAACATCAGGTGCAAAACCAGACAACCTGAGCCAATGGTTGCGGCAAGTGCAGATTCCTGCTGCCACCCCACTCCCTGCAGCATCTACGATGTCATATGCTGCCCTCAGCACATGGTTACCCACGTCTGAAATGGACTTTAAAAGCTGGGCCAACCGTGTAGAGTCTTCGGGGATGGTTTGAACCAAATCCCTCGCCTGATCCCAAAAGCATTCTGATACTGCACCATATGGGCCAAGTAATTTTGAGGCCGAATGGTCAGAGTGGTAGAATACACCCACTTGCCCAACTGATCCAGCTGGTGAGACTCCTTATCTGGAGGATGGGTGCTGAGGTGTTTGGGCATTTTAGTGCAGTCATGAGCCGTGTTCATGACCACAGAATCTGGCATGGGGTATTTGCTGAATAAAGATTTACCTACTGGCACATGGTAAAGGCGATCGGCCTTCTTGGCCAAGGCCGGGGTAGTCGAGGAGTGACTCCATGCCACCTTAGTCACATCATCATATGAGCCAATTGGGGGGGTACCATCAGAGGAAGGGTCTCCTTCTTCTGGAGATAAATAGCCAGACGATGGTGCTCCGGGTCAAGCTCCTCAGTCCCCCATCCCATAATGGATTAAATATGGTGCATCACATCCAGGAAGGAGGGATCTTCAGGGGTCTCCTTGGAGGGCTCCTGACCAACAGAGGAGCCCCTGGAGTCCTCTGACAAATCTGAGGAGGAGTAATTGTCCCCAGACTGGTCGCTGTCTGGGACTGCCGATGGTCATCTCTGTGCTGGTCCAAGGCCCCCTTGTGACCCCCAGATGACCATGTAGTACAGGTATTACTGGGACCTGCCCAGTCTGAGTCCCAGTGAGTGGGGTCCCTGGGGGGAGGAGGAGGGGAAGCAGGGCATCTAGGTGCTTCCTCGTCCTTCATGAAGGTCCAACAAGCCATAAATAAGGCATTATAATCCACCAGTGGAGGTGGGTGGTAAGGCGGATAAGGGTACTGCGGAAGGGGGTACCGATACGTCAGTGAAGGAGGCATCATAGGTTACCCTGACGTAGAACCAGCAGGCACCAGCTGGGGATCCCTTGGAGGGCCAGTGGGCATTGGCTGAGATTCAGGCTGAGGCAGCAGCGATGACGGCTGAGGAATCATCGGTGTAGGCATCAGCAGGGCTGGCGCCGGCCTGTTAGGTGAAGGCTGGCATCAGGAGAAACAGTCAATGCAGGCCCCTGAGATGAGGCTGGCACCTGCAAGGGGGGGGGAATTCCCCCAAGGCAGGGGCAGAAGCATCGCCTGCGTAGAGGAGGCAGCGAGTGCTTGCTCTGGACGATACCTGGAAGGGCTAGTGCTGGCCCCAGAGTCGGGGATTGACAAAGGCAACTCCTTGACTGGGGTGTGTGTGCGATGGGCAATGACCCACCACCAGAGGAGCCAACCCCAGTTGAGCCACCTGGCAGAGGACCCATGGGAACGAGGGGCCTGAGCATCAGGTACTGGGAGGCAGGGGATGAGGTCCACTGCCCTGAGGAGCCACCACCCATGATGGCAATGAGGGTGGGCGGCCGAATCACCGGCAACCCAAAGGGAGTGAGGGCTGCTGAGGAAGGAGGGCTGACACCCACAGGAGGAAGACCCAGAGGCGGAAGCTAATCTGTGTGGCGACCACGAGCGAGAGGCTGACTGTGGACGGTCCTGGTGTTTATCCTGGTGTTTGTGCTTCCCGCTGGATTTCTTCTCCCTCTAGGAAGAAGAAGAGGAAGATGCCCCGGAGGCCGGGAAAGTGGAAGAGCTTTTAGACTGAAGCTTATTCTCCATCGTGGTTAACTTCTACTGAAGTAGGTAACTCTGGAGTGTCTTTCGGCGGCGTCTCCATGTGGCCTGGTTGAAGTCTTGGCAGTGCTTGCAGGCCTCAGTATTGTGGTTGGGGCCTAGGCAGGAAGGATATTATTACTCTTCCTAGCAGGTGAGGGCTAGCAGTCTCATGACAGTATCAGAGCACCAGCCTGATAATTGTATTGTTACTACTGTCTTGTCCAGGTTGCTACTGTAAATAGCTCTTCCCAGTTAATAGGTTTTTGCAAGTTAAATAAAAGTTATGAATGACTGACTGCTTGATAATGAAGGTGTGGTGAAATGATCTATTCTTTGTGGCCTTTTAAGTGTAAAATATGATTTTATTTTCTTTATTATTACCAATTGAGCGACATTTTTTCATAAAACATGTTGCTGCTGCATGGTGAGTTAATATGTCAGCACTATGGCAGTGCTCAGTATAGCTATTTGAATGCTTCCATTGTAAACCTCTGGTGTTTCATTCTCCATCTTACAGGATATTTAATTCATTGTACCTAAAGAAGGGGTTTAATGAGTCTCTTCATGTTAAAAAATGAAAACATATGCCACCCAGATGCAATTGGGAAGGATTGACACTGGGCATATGGTGCCACAGTGACCTCTGCAGCGGGCCAACAGAGCCTGCCCTCTCCACAAGTCATGCGCTGCATGCAGCTGAGGCCACTAGCAGGGTCCACCCATGCCAGGAGAGGAGGGAGGAACTACAGGAGGAAGAAAATCTCCATACATTCATTATGGACTGGGTCACAGAAGCCCTCAGGCTGCTGTCGCCAGGGCCCATCTGGATTCTCGTCAATGCATGTGGACTGTGTTGGAAGGTGGGATGACACTCCATTTTTAGCTCTGCCATGGAGGGAAAGCTATGGGGGACATCAGATCCTGATGATGAAAAAAAAGGGGAGATAGAGAAGGGACATCAGGCAACAGACTTCTAGAAAAACTTAAAAAAAAAATCTTACGAGCTCAATGGGCAGACTGGGTGGGCCATAGGCCCTTATCTGCTGACAGTATCTATGAATGATCAGGGTATATCCCAGAGACAAGCAAGGGCCAGGAAATAAAAAGCTCTATTAAAAAAAAGAACTTATAATGCCATCCCTATGGCCTAGCATTTGGGAGTGAACTCAGGAAACTGTGCCGGGAGGTAGATCAAGCAGGGGGCTGCTTTGCTGAGCAGTGTACTTCATCTGTGGAGGGTTGACATCAAAGCTGCGGCCCTGCGGTACAGACAGGGAGCTCACCCTTCCGCAGGGGCACACTGTGTGTGCTTGAAGCAGGCACATAGACTATGACCCTGCCAAGAGCAAGTTCCGTGAAAAACTACATGGAAAAACTCCAGCCTCCACCAAGATGATGACTGCCAGTCAGCTCGGGCCCCACACAGGGCAGCCTGTTGCCCAGATCCAGATCTGGACAGGGGGTGAGTTTCAGGACAGCCGACCCTGGACTCCCCTGCCATGGGGAGCAAGTTGTGGGGGAAAACTGCAGCGAGGGTTAGTGGAGAAGATGGGACTGGGCACTGGCAGGAAGAGGTAACATTTTATGGAAAAAAAAAATTAAAGTACTCAAGTTGTGAAAGAAAACACTGTTTAACCCCACCCCCTCATTCTAGTGACTGCTTGGATCACAGCCAAGGGAAGAACCCACCAACAACCTGTACCACCCAAAACTATAACAGCATGCTCTCATTTAACAGTGCAAGGCTGCTCAATATCTTCCTTTCCAATTTTCAACCCTCGCCTCCAACCACGTCTTGCGGCAACTGCTCCAACACAAAGCCTCACTGTAAATAAGATGTGGAATCTCTGGTAGGTTACTGTGGGCATTTTAAACTCTATACACTGTACACTGTTAACATAAAGGTCGAAGGGACTATTTATCTGGTGGGGGAAGGGGGGTCGGGAATTCATACTGAGCAGTCAAGTTTTCCTACAGATTTTGAAAGCTTTTAGCACAGTTACCCACTGATGTCTCTCAGTCCATGCCAGCATACAACTGGCATGCAGCTAAGTAAATGTGCATGTTCTTGCTGAAACAGCTGTTCAGTGCTGTATCACCTAATGACTAATATTTATTTCAACGTGAAGTATGCTTTAGCAACTTACAGAACAGCTAGTTTCTGTCCCTGTCCCACTTCTGGTTTAAAACAGATCACTAAGGAAACACAAACACACGCACACATGCGTGCGCAAAACCTCAGCTACTTCGGATTTTAATTTTACCTTGTGAAAAGTCCACACCCTAAGTACAGACTGAAAAGTACAACAACGCCTATAATCAACATATTACTGCTGAATCTTCAGTCTGAATTATTTCAGATCTGCAGTTTGGTTCGGGGGGGAGGGGGAGTTTAGCATATTCAGTACACTCTATGCCATAATTAGTGTTGAAGCATTTCAACTGAAACAACTGTCATCAGACAGGGCATAGCATGGAGTTTCGGCATAGGCAATCTTCAACCATGCACAAACTGGGATGTTCACAAATGGCCTCCTATTCTACACCTCTAAAACAAAAAATGTATGCTCTCCAGCAAATCAAACCCCGTCTGATATGCTACAAACCTTACAGCAGACCACAACTCTTATGGAAAAGAGTCAAAGTTTCAAATACAGAACCGTGGTCTATGACTCAATCCTTATCTGCCTTTCAACGCTCATATTAATCAAACCATTGGGATTACACATCAGAAACATGGTCTGTTTTACTGAAATTACAATTGCCTTGACCTAAACACCAGGAAGCTTTTGTTTAGGCAGTCAATTCTTCCTCCCTAGAATGCAGTATGCAAGTGACATTTAAAAAACATCTCACCACACATCAGGGTTTTATTTAACTCTAAAAATTGATTAGCGTTTTGCTCATAAAAGTGCTAAAACATTGTAAAAATGCATACCACTTGCCTCACTGTGTTTAAAAAACATAACACTTCTAGAAAGCCTATTTAAATACTTTCTGTACAGTTAGTATTGTCCCAGAAAAAAAACTGTTAATTATTTAAAACCCTGACACATGCAAGTGAGATACAATATAAAGACAGACTAATCAGTATAACCAGTATAAGAGCTCAGGACATAGGACGCTAGACTCCTTTACATCCCACATAGGTCCTTGTCATCAGGTCAGGCAGCTTTCAACTACCACACGCCCAAGCTCTAGAACTCCCTCCCACCTGATATCCATCACTCTTCACCCTCCCAGCACCTAAATGGTCTCCTAGCCGCACAATTCGCCACCACCTGTTCTTGTGCCCAACTCATTCTCAGCTCTGTGACAGCTACTCCGCACCTGGTTCTCTGCACCACTTCTGAACCTCCTTACTCAGTTAAGTGATTCCTCATACTTACTTTCCTTGTGGAATCTCTGTCATGGCTGTATAGGTTCCACTACTGCACCCTGTATTCCTTATCTCACCTGGCTCTGCACTCAGCTGTCATAACTCTCCTTGTAATATGCACTTGTACCCTGTACTGTGTTATACCCTGTACAGTGTTGCAACCTTGCTGTTATATTGCCTGTATCTATTATCTCATCTGTTATATTGTATGCCTCATGTTGTTATATTGTATTTGTCCACAGGATGCATCTGGAATCGAGCGTTATTCCGCTCAGTATGGCTTCCTATTAAAACTCTTAAATAAATAATCAGAGAGCACTACAAAAGATTATATTTAACATGACATTTAAAAATACAAAAGCATGACTGGCTGGTAGACATCACCTAGCCATACATCCAAATACTTTACTGCATGTAAATGTTTTTTTTTTTTGTTCTAAAAAAAAAAAAAAAAAAACTTTATACAGCGACCTATTTTATAAACACAATAACACACACATTAAGGCACTGGGCTACACCTTGTGTCTCATTTCAGCCTGGGGTATGTATCAAAATGCTTTAACGAACACCTTGTTATGACAAACTTCAGTAAATAGTACAGATTTGCACTAGTCTGTGACAGAGTGACCCACCACTGTCTATGCTATAGAAGCCCAAGGATTTTCAAACCAGATTAAAAATGCAGGTTTAAAGGGACTTTCTTATCATATAAATGTGTTCATGAAACACACACTACCCCAGCAACCTCCTGACCAGGACTGTCCATGTTTACTACCTCAGGCCCCAGGTACTGTACTGGATGTGTATAGTTACATCTTGCAAGTCAACTGATAAGAAAGCTTTGGCAATTTCATCATCAGTCTGCTGGATGCTGCCTGAAAGAAAAAAAACCTTAAGCAAATCCAATTTGCTATGTTAAACCACTTGTCAACTCCTTGCACCTGCAATTAACTGGAGTAAAATTCTTCAGGGATCGTATAACCTAAATGCCTACACACTCTCCAGTCTAACTCCCATCTTTCTCCGCCTCAATCCCTTTCTCTTACTCTCTAAAATTTGCTATGTATTTAATTGTGCTATATATTCCCCACAGTATGTGCATTTGTAAATGTAAGTTTAACTGTAGATAACTTAAGATTGTAATAATCTACTTTTCGTTTTGCAACAACTTTGATATTGCAATGTTCCCAAGGACCCTTTTGAGAAATAATGTTAGTGGTTCACATAAATGAGAATATCCCAGTGAGTAAAATTCAAAAATAAAACAAAAATAAACACAATCAGTATCCAGGTGTAGGGAGCGTACTACACAGAGTCTGTAACCCAGGGCCAGGTGGGTTGCTTGAAATTTGAAACAACAGCCTGAGTAGTTTCTAATGCAGTTCTGGGCACCACACTATACAAAAGGGCAAAGCAGACTTGGCGATGGTTTAGCATAAAGCAACTAGGATGAATCAAGGGTCAGGAAGCATCTTCCCCTCTATGAATACCCACTACTGTTCTATCCCCAAATATCTCTTATTTCTTTGTCTCATAGATCTTTCCCAACCTAGCCACCAGCTCCTCACCTCCCTCACCAGGTACTGAACATCTTGCACACAGAATACATTCTACATTCATCACAGTTAAGCCCCACTTCTCTGTCTAGTATAAGAATCCTGTCATCAGATCAGGACAGACTTGTAGCTCCCCCCCCACTTTCCATTCAACACATCACTTTAATTTGTCTGCTACCTTAAAGGGGAACAGTCAGTCAGCACTAACAGTCCCACACCCAAGTGTGAGGCTGGTCCCAATTTGCACTTTGTGAGCAAACACATTTCTTTTAACTTACTGTTTACTGCAGCATAGTGGATTACAGACTGATTCTGTTTACTTACAAGCAGATATTTGTTGTAACCAGAAATCCCAGAATCCCCTGCAGATGACATCGCAGCACACCTGCAGCACTGGGTGATTCAAAGCCTGCAGTGCATGTTAGAAATGTTATAAGCTCAGATCAGATATTTGCCAGTCCTGCTTTGCTCCCAGGGCTTAAGTACAGTCCTCTGTGACTGTACTTAGTACCGGTAGGACAACGGAAACAGTAAACAAAAGATAAGCGGTTATAATAACTTAACATGCACTGCAGGCAATAAAATATTCCACTGCTGCAGCCCTTCTGTGATGTTATCTGCAGGGGATTGTGAGATTTCTGGTTACAGCAAATGTCAGCTTGGAAGTAAGTAGACTCAGTCTGACAATTTATTATACTGTAGTAAACAGTAAGTAAAAAAAAAAATGTTGTTGCACACAAAGTGCAAACTGGAACCAGCCCTTCGCTTCTGTGTGGGGCTGTTAGTGCTGATGCAAATTGGAACCAGCCTCACACTTCTGTGTGGGGCTCTTAGTGCTGACCGTTCCCTGTGACTGTCTGATGAGATATAGGGATAGGGCTTGGGAGAATTAGCAAGCTAATAGGGACCATAGGGCACGGGTTAAATATCCGGAGTTACAGAATATGTGTAATAAGTTTTACCTAAAACTGTAAATTGCAGTATTACATTGAAAAGCAGTCTTCCACGATTAAAGACTCACATAATCTTTGGAAAGGGTTAAATGACTTGCTAGGAAAGAACCACCATACAACAACCAGCTCAATTCAATTAAATGGGTCTCTGATTTGACCACTTGCTCATTTTGGATGCCATTAATAATTCCTTTACTTATGAAGTGGAAAAACTGGCTGCAAATATCAACCAATAACTCAGACTAGTCAAATTTTCCATGTTTACACATGGATGCTAAATGACTACCATTTTATTAAAACAATTATAAACATTCAAACTTGCTTGAAGTACTTCCGGGGGGGTGAGGCAGCTGCTGTCTTCCTTGTAAATCCATTTGTGTCTCTGTTCTGGTTTTGGCCTATCCTCGTGTTCCTCTCACAAGAACTGAACATTCAGAAGGGAGGACAACGAGCACTGTAATTTTAATAAATCAGTCTTACCAAGATAGGAGGGGCAGCCACAGCGCTCTCTCTGTCTCTCTCCTATTGGAGGGACTGTGGCTGAGGAGATATTCACTTAACTGGATGCCAGATCAATTCAAACTATTTTAATTAAAACAGTCAAAGAATGAGTGACTAATTTAGAAATAAAGGGAACTTGGGTGGTGGTAATTTACAAAATCTATCAGTGTGTGTGTGTGTGTGCATGCATGCGCACACAGGGGGACAACCATGACAACCAAATACAAACGGTGGCCACTGTAGGACAAAAGTGTTAAGATTAAAAAATATATATATTACATTAACCTAATGCAGATGTAGGAACTATGTGACATAAAAATCAAGTAAAGTTATTTTTTTAGTAATAAAACTTATAAATTTTAATTTTTACACTCAAATAAAATGCAGAGCCCCATTTTACAAGCGCAATAAGACATTCCAGGGATGTGCATTAGTCAATTCTAATGCATGATCAGGTGCTGAAGGCACTTGGCCAACGGCCTCATGCCTTACTAATTATACCCCTGGCTATGTGTTAGAACTGTGTAATGCACATCCTGTCAACGGTTTCATGATTATTTGTCTCACCATGTGCAACAAGTAGGGTTTTGGAAACATTTTTCTTCTCTCTTCTCAGTTACTGTTGGTGTCCCAGAAAGTTAAATTTTGTGGATCTTTATTATTTAGTTTATTTTTAAAGGATCATCCTTTGTCAATCAAAGCTCTGAATTTACTGTTGTTTGCAGATGATGCTGGGATTTTTGCAAAAGGCAAGATGATGCTTGGATTTTTGCAACAGGCAAAAATCTTCAAAGATTAACCAGCTAATAAGTTTGATGTTGACTCGGTATAGTCTTGGTTTATTAATTACAAATTCTGCCTGAATACAAAGAAGACCAAAACAATAGTTTTCAATTCTCAGAAAACTCATGGTACCGTCCCAAGTCTTCAAATAACTACCTTTAGTGTTACTGTCTTGAACAGGTCAATACTTAAAAATATCTCAGTTTGACCCTGGATTGTAAATTCAATCATTCTGAACAAATTTGGTAAAGGCCGTTAATCAAAAATTTGGTTTGTTCTTTTGTAATCGCTCTAATCTTACTTATGTAGATGAAAAACGATTAGTACTGTCATGTATTTTTCCCATAACAGATTATGGACTGATTGTTTATTCTTCTTCCTGGCAGTCACTACTACATCATGTACAAATACTGTTAAACAGAGCCTACAGATTTGCCTTCAACTTGCCAACGGATAAGCATACTCATGAGTTACATTTCGTTTCGTGCTGGTTAAAGCTAACCCAACACATTGACTATCAACCTGGATATTGGGCCGGCCTGGTGGCACTGGTGGTTGAAGTGCTGGACGCCACACCTCGCGCCACGCCGGCGACCTGGTTTTGGGAATCAGCTCAGGCCGCATGGGGTCAGTGGGGATGAGGAAGGATTGAGCGTTCCTAGGTCTGCTCTCTTTCCTCGGGGGGGGGGTTAACTCGCTGGTGCAATAGCAGCCCCTAGTGGCTACTGGAGATTGCAATGCCCGGTCAGCAGATGCAGGGAATCAGGGCTGCGGTGGACGCCTTTCGAGGGTGCATGGGAGCATGCACCTGTCAAGCAGGGAATCATTGCACGTCCGAGCCCAGGTAGCTACATGCAAAAACATTGCTCGCTGCAAGCAGTATGATGGCCACTGACGGATGACCTAATCCAGGGGCCAAACAAAGCCAGACGAATGTAGATGAGGGTTCAGGGTGATGTGGTCTCCTCCCCTGGTTCCTGCCACCAGGGGTGGCCCCGCTGTAGGGGGCAAGCTGCGGTCCTCCTCGCTTCAGCCTTTGCGGTAGAGGCTGACTCCACCTGGGGTTAGTTGAACGTCTGCGTACAAGGCTTAATGGGGGTAAGTATCCCCCGCTGCAGTGAGAGTATAAAGTAAGTTAGAGAAAAAAAAAAAAAAATGATGCTCCTGTTAAATTAATCTCACTTGCCATAGCCCCAGTTCATGTTGGAATTTCTACTAGATACTCAATTGATTTACTATTTAGGTTGCCTAAATGTAAATAAAAAGTGTGGTACAATTGTCCTTTTATTGTCATATTACTTCATTCTGGAATTCTATGCCAAAACACTTAAGGGATGCCGAAAAGTTTTATTCATATGTATTGCAACTCAAGTATGTACATTACTCTGAAACACTGTAATCTTCTGCAAATCTTCTACTGTAATTATATGTATATAAGTTTTGTCTGAGTTTTTGACCACCGTCTTTAAAAATATGCATTTTTTGTCCAAAGGCCCTCGCCTGAATAAAATGATATGGAAAAAAAAAGAAGAAGAAAAAAATGGAAGGTCCTGAAATTCTATTTCTTTTGGAAATATTATTAGATGCAAGTCTTGTCAATGCAGACAGTCACTGTTTTTGTGGAAAAATGAAAAATGCTTTTAAGATACTCATGGGCATAAAGAAGGTAAATGCAAGCAAGTTTTATAATATTTAACAAAAAAAAAAAAACAAGAACAAAGGACCATGAGCTCAAACTAAAAGGAGGAAAGGCCCAGCTGGTAGTTAGGAAGTATTATTTTGTACAATGGGTGATAGGACTGCGGTGGGGTGGGGGGGGACTGCCTGAAGGGGTAAGAGAAGTAAAAATAGTAGCAGGATTCAAAATAAATATTGAATAACAGGGGAGAAAAGGCATACTCTAACTGGAAATAACTGCTAGGACTGCTGAGAGGACAGAGCTGATGTATCTCCAGTTGTATTTGTTCCTTATCCTTCTATGTTAAGCATGTAACATGCCAGGAAGAGAGCTGTAACTCCAAAGGGAGAAAATGGTGGCTGTCAGAAGAGCAGGAGTGTCTTGCTGCCACTGACCCAAACTGATTCTGCCATGCAGTACAGCAGCATGGCACCACTGTGGGGAAACATAATAGTGCACTGCTAGATGGTGGGGGTGGGAGGCTTTGACAGGAAATATAAGGAAGCAGATATTAACCAAAATATATTTGTGCCAGCATTGCAAGTCAACGTATCTGTTTCACTAGTATACTGAAACTCTACATACACAGGATACAATTCTAATCCCTGGTGTCACCTGTCAAGTTATTAGGTCAGCAGAGAGTAATTTCTTCAAAACAGCCTCGCTATCCACAGTCACAGACCCTAGGATTTTTTGGGAAAATATCAAAAACATAGTTAGTGGGTCCTCTAAAGCGGATGTCTCAGACATGACTACAGGTGGTACAAATTATAACAATCCACACACAACTGCTAATGCCTTTAATTCTCATTTCTCTGACCTGTCTGCATATACCTCCCTATTTCCTTATTCAGATCCCAGTAAGCAAGTTGCGCCTCATTGCTCCCAGTCAGAATCTGTCCCTAGCCCCTCATTTTATTTCAAGGCTGTGTCCAGTTGGGAAACGCAGACATTGCTCTCTGGTCTCTCCCCTCACTCTAGTGCTGGGCATGATAACCTGGAACCCAAACTCCTCCACCTTGTTGCCCCCTTCATTGCCTTACCCATCTCCCATATCTTGAACTTGTCGCTCTCCTCTGGGGTTATCCCTGATCTTTGGAAGGTGTCAAGGGTGGTCCCAGTTCTCAAACAAGGTGACCCCAAAAACCTTGAAAACTACTGGCACACTGCCATCTTCCTGGCCGTCAGCAAACTCCTTGAAAAAGTTGTTGCTTCCCAACTTTCCAAATATATCCAGTCACATGAGTTGCTGATCCCAGCTCAACATGGCTTTTGTAAGGGCTACAGCACCTCAACTGCCCTTGCTAAGGTTACTTCTGTGGTTAGAGTTGCCATGGATCAAGGCAAATTCACTGGAGCCATCTTCATTGACCTTTCCAAGGCCTTCGACCTGGCTGATCATGCACTTCTGTGCTCGCAACTCCGGTCCCTTGGCTTATCCACCCCCATCCTTGGGTGGTTTTCCAATTACCTCCAAGGACACCTGCAACTCAAAAAATTTAACAAGGCCCTCTCTGAACTCACCCCAGTCAAATCTGGAGCTCCCCAGGGGTCTGTCCTGGGGCCCATCCTGTTCTCTCTATTTGTAAACAACCTCCCCACTGTACCATCCCACTGCAGTGCCACCTTATATGCAGATGACTTGGTCATCCTTACTTACTCCCGTGACATTAGTGTCATCAACCAGCACCTTAACGCTGACTTTAGCAATATACAATCCTGGCTAAAAGAAAATAGGCTCATTCTCAATTTCAGGAAAACTCAGGCCATGCTCTTCGGTTCCCAGGCTAAGTTAAAAGCATCCCCTGTGCCCTTGCACATTACCAGCGCTGATGGTTCCCCCATGATGGTCACCAACTCGATCAAACACTTGGGAGTTACTCTCGACCCTCAGCTTGACCTCTCCCAGCATATTCACCTTGTATGTAGAGCTGTAAATAGTAAGTTGGGCTTGGCTTACAGAGCAAAAAACAGTCTCACTCCCGCTGCGTATATTGCCCTGGTGAGTGGGGTTTTTCTTCCCACGCTCTACTATGGACGCATCACATTTGCTCGCATTGCTAAAACTCACCTCTCAAAATGGGATGTGGCCTACATTAATATATGCCGCTTTGCCCTTGCAGCCCAGTGTCTCACCCACCACTGCGACCTTTACAATAAGCTTACTTGGCTTCCACCAGGCTAGCATCGTAGCTTTGTCCTAGGTTGTTTTACTGACAAGGTGGTAAGAATGGTCATTCCTCCTGTTCTGGCAGAGCTCCTCAAACCTGTCGCCTCCTCCTACTCCCTAAGGTCACATGGTCCTGCAATATTCCAGGTTCCCAATACCCGCACCCAAATGGGTGACAGGGCATTTGAGTCTTGTGCTCCGAAATTATGGAACTACCTTCCTGCCCTTGTTCGCTCTACACCCTCCCATACCGGTTTCCGTAAATCCTCCTGGGATCACTTGCTGCCCTTCTCAGCCTGCAGTTGCACGTAATGATGCCAGTGGCCTTCCTAAACTAATGACACACCGGATACCACCGGTCCTCTTTGAGGGCATCTACCCAGACTCAATGCTCGGCTACCTTCTTAGCCCTACCTGCCCCCAGTGTTCTTCGTGCTTGCACCCTCGGGTATTTGAAATGGTATTTGAAATTTGCCTCTCTGCTCACAGTTTGTAATGTCTATATATTAAATTACCTGCTCCTGTGTATGCTACTGTATGCTTCTTTTTTTTTTGCCTCTCCTGCCTCATCTGTGAAATATCTGTATATTTATCTACCTGAGCTCTGTTTTGTAATCTGCTTCCTTATAACCTCCCAGGTCACACCTGAAAATAGGCATCTGTTTTGTCTAGTGTGCTTACCTGGTTAACAAAAACTAAATAAATAAAGTTTAAATCAATAAAATTCCTGACTATGTAGCATTTTTCCAGCTCTCCAAGTAATGGCGCTCAACCCTTCATTGGATATTCATGTGTCTGGGAGAAAAAAAAAAAAAGCTACCAGATAAATGGCTGGCCCTGGCAGTATTGAGGTTAAAACACACACACACACACACACACACACACACACACACACACACACACACACACACACACACACTGGAGTTACCATCCGGAAAATACCAACAGCGGTTTGTATATTTACTTATTTGATTATGTATTTATTTAGTTATTTCAAAAGATGTATCAGGAAAATAATACCAAGCTGTTTTCTGCTCATTTCCAAATGCCTCCTGGGGGGAGGGGTAACAGAAGAGAACAGACTAGATCCAAGGAACAATGTACAAAAATGTTATAGCAATATGAAAATAAGTAAAAAAAAAAACAAAACAAAACAAAAAAACAATATATGCAAATTAAAAGAAAACACATCAGAAAAAAAATTGCCATTCAGTAAATTTACCATACAGTAAATTACGAAATAGGCAAAAGAACATTGAACTGTGATCTGTGGCAGATCCAGGATTTTGCATTGAGGGGTGCTGAGGTGGTGTGCATACCTAATATGCAATTATTTAAATTTTTTTTGACTCCTTTATGGTTTCTATTATATTTTCATTACATTTTTGCAGAAAATACAAATGTAATCTATAGTTCTGAATGTATATTTTCTTACAATCAATAAAGCATAGACTTAAAGCAAAATGCAGCAGCACCAAGCAAGCAAGTTACAAGTGGGGTGCAGCTATTCCCTTCACTCCCCCTTACATCCGCCACTGACTGTGATTAACAAAACAATAATATGAGAAGTAGGGAGTAGTGACTAATTAACTGGGGGAAAGGAGATAAGCTAATGTCAGTGCTGGGAGGAAGGCTGGTGACAGAATTCAACCCCAGAATCAGAAACAGCTGCAGGAGTGAGTAGAGAAATCACAAACAAGGGATTACAGAGTGAGAAAGGAAGGGGCAGAGCAAATGGAAAGCGGGAGAGAGAGACCCAAATTTCAGGGAAGTGGAATAAGAATGCAGCTTGGCCAGCAGTAGATTTCATTGGTGAGACAGCAAGACAGTAAATGCAAGCACTGTGAAGGGCATAAGAGGTGTGTGGTTTGCTGGCCCCTGGCAGAGGCTGGAGGCACAGCACTACAACGGGCTCCACAAGCTGAGGGAGCATCATGGACGTCAGCTACGGCCTGTCGTCAGGTGGCATGTCACACTCTCAGGGAAGTAAATGAGAAAAATGGCTCCAGCCTAGCCAGATGACGGCCGCTCTCACTCCCACCATGTCAGTCCCCAGAGTGCACCTCCTCCTCCATCTTCCATGTGGATCTATCCTGGGGGCACCGTATCCACACATTCTCCTCCTTTCCCCCCCAAGGGAGGGTTCCTTCCAGTAGGGTTAGTGCCACCACCCCCCTCTCAGGAGTGTGAAGACACGCGGGACTAAGACCGACAGAGGGGAGGCAGCGGAGGTGAGATGGCGGGCACAGGGAGCTATGCCAGCCCCAAAGAGTGGTGAGGCTGGGGGCCCGGGGAGTAAAAAATAAGAAAGGGGGAGAGGGAGGTGTACAAAGAACAGTGGTGAGAAAGCAAGGGGTTGTCAAGGGCAAATTAGCAGAAGGAGTGAAAGAGGGGGTCCAGTCTAGCTAAAATGGACTTTGGAGCAACACTGTAAACAATGTCTCCATAGTCAAACATGGGGAGAATAATCTTAGTGAGGATTTCTCTTCAAACAGGAATGAGAATGCATCTTTTATTTACGTAAGGTGATTGTGCGACAATGTCCATGGTACCTAAACTGGCAGGGCAGGAGGGACTGTGAATAGATACAAATAAATAACAGCTCCCCAGCCCACTCACAGTACAAACACCCTCAAGCCCCCCCCCCTCTGTAATGAGCCCCCTCCCACCCTCATACTATCTTATGTGATCAGCTGTTTTACTACGTGAGCAAGTGTGGGAGTGCCATTCACAAGAAGGAAGACAGCCACAGAGGAGGGCAGGTTGTGTCGGTTGTTTTCTCGCACCAGGAAGAAGGACGTGCTTCCTAAATTTAAGAAATATGAGTGCTGGGTGAGGGAGGAGGGTGGGACTTGGGTGCTCCTGCCGGGGTGGGGGAATTATTTATTTAACTAAATAATGGCATGTGGAGACAGCAGTCGGCCATGGAGGTTGGGGGGTTGCGCCACTCACCCACTGTGGGAGTTTTTTTCTTGTTATTACTAAAATTGTGTGTGCTGGGAGGGAGGGTGGGAGTGGGCTCGCTGCAGAAGGTGGGTGGACAGATGATTGTTTTAACACGACTGGGCTGGGGAGGAGGGTGAGGGGGCTTTTTTTTTTTTACTCCTCCCACAGGTTTATGAATAAAGTCGAATATCTGAATATTTGGGGCCCCAAATACAAATATTCGGCTGAATATTCGAAGTAAGGTATTTGCCCACCCCTACTAATTGTCCTAGCCTATCCAAACTCAGTCTTTTGTTTTTGTATCACATGCACCTTGTGTACTGTTTAGCCTTACGTACACTTAAAATTTTGCAAATCTGTTAATTTTTTTTTTGTTGTTGATCCGTTTTCTCCCTGGCCCGGTCTGCCTTACCTCTTCGCGTCCTGGCATCCCTCTAGGTCTTCTGGCTGCCGTCCCGAGGACCCCTCAGCTCCCATTTAGGTCCTGCAGCTGTACCCCTGCAGCTTGCCTCCCGTGGCGGGGTGGCAGAGAGCCCCCCTAAGCCCTCCACCATGACCGGATCCAGTATTCGCTGTGCACCCTCGGAGCCTAGCGCTCTCCACGGAGACTGCCATTATGCCACCGTGACCAGTGCCTTTTTCCCTGTTTAGTTCCTCCTTGATGTGTGAGGTGTGCAATGACACCAAAGGACAGGAGCGTGCACGCTACTGCATACACTCATTCCCGGCGTCGGCCCCAGCATGTCCCCTCAGACTGCCTGTGCCACTGCATCGCCACAGCCATAGCTAGAGACCACCACTGCTCCCACTCCCTGGGGAAGGAGAGCAGTCCAATGGATGCTCAATCCTCCCTCCCTGCCGACCTGGGCTCATTCCCGAACCCAGGTCGCCGGCAGGGCGCGAGGTGTGGTGTCCAATGTCTCAACCCTCAGGGCCACTGGGCCAGACAAATCTGTTAATTACTATTTTTTTTTTCCCTTTGTTCTTTCATAATCCTCCTCCTCAGGATGCATCTGAAAACAAGTTGTTATCAGCTCAGTATGTCTTTCCCAGTAAAACTTTTGAAAGAAACAATAAATTGTGAAATCCTAATAAAACTTATATCTTGCTAGTTGGTTCAACATGCATTCTAGAAACTGCAGTTTGTCCTCATCTCTTACTTTTGATGGTTAAGCCTTATTCCTTCAGCTGCATTTAGACATCTTGGGATTATTTTGGACCAGTTAATTTAATGGGCAATAAGAAAAACCTGGGGGTGAAAATAAATGAAAAGCTGAGGCTTTAACAGCAACCTGCAGTGGCAGTGGGCAAAGCAAAACTTATGCTGGGCTGTAATAAGGGGTATATAACAAGCTGCAAAAGCAATGTGATATCTTGTGCTGGAGGACACATTTCTACCAGCCAAGCCACACTGGTAAAAGTAATGCAAGACAAATTTTATTTGGCATACTCTAGGATAATCTATAACAAATTTCTCTTGTTGCTTCAAGGGGTTTGAGTATAATATTTGCCAAAATGTACATACAGATGCAGGGAAACCATATGATGCTGAAACGACACAGTCTAAGTACTGTACTGTAGGACATCAGGGTGATAATTTGGAATCAGGTCATCCTACACTTCTGTTATAGCATGTTATGGTTCTCTGACAATAAAATGTTCAGACCGTGGTAATAAACGCGGAACAGAACAGACTTTCAATTCAAAGGCACTTCAGCTATGACTGGGAATTTCCAGCTCTAACGTCACTGACCACAAAAAACTTAAACTGCTTTGTTTTTTGGCAAATAACTCCTTTAGGGCCTAGTTGTCATCTACAGCCAAATATTTAACAAACAAGTTACTATATTAACTAAATTAACATGCAAGTTATTATATTAACAGATGACAGTCATCTGACATTGGAACCTCATGTAAAATGTCTGGTGATGAGGACTGGTTCTAAGGTTATCTAAGGTTATCTACCTCTGTCAGCATTGCCCATGCCTGAAGTAAGGAACAGATTCCAATTCTTTCAATTAGTGCTTTTTAAATTTTTTTTTATTAACTGTTTCTCCCTAGCATTGCTCTGCCAAGTATACAGTATACCCTGGTCCCAAGGAAACACTGTTTCTGGCCCCACTGACTCCCAGCCCCCTTTGTCCCACACCTGCCGATGTACTCCACCACCCTCCCCCCGTCCCCATGGCAAGGGTCACCCCCCATGGCAGCTCATTGTAAGCCTGGACCCAATGCTGGCAGGCATTAGTACCCAGGGAGCAGGAACAAAGGCTGTCAAATAGACAGTGCTCGAGTTTTCTCACCAGTCTACCCCCCTCTCCCTTCCCCTGGTATGCACTTAGCCACAAGTCACAGACTCCAAGCAGAACCAGGTTGGAGAGTTTTAGGATTACTTAGGCAATAGGTTCTGAAGGACAGAAATCCCAATCCTAGCACCCTCTCTTGTCTCTCTATCCAGGCAACAGTGGGATGTGAATGTGTGAACAGTGGACCAGGTAGCTCCTGCCTTATAAATTTCTGTCACTGGTACATTTCTCATTGCTGCCACTGAAACTGCTGAGTCCCTGTTGGAATTCCCTCTGGGGGCCATATCCACCTCAACATTACCTCTTAGGGGTCCTTCTGACACCTCACCATAGGTTACGAAAAGGTTCTCGTTATCCTTTCTGAAAGAAATCTTTAGTTCTTACATTGTAGTATAAATTGGCAGTGAGAAAATGAATAATATGATTTGCTGAACCACCTCATGTGACATGTAGTAAAAATTGTACCACATCTCTGTCTATCAAGCAAATTAAAAATGTATTTAGATATTTCTCTGCTTACAAGAGCCATTTTATTTTGAGCAATAATCCACTCCTGGGTGTGCAGTAATACAGATATTATCACACTTCCAAGATGGTTGAAAAAAACTTGGCTGCACCTTTTTCTTCACAACCCTCCTGAACATGCAGTAAGAGCTGGCCAGATCATTACTTATCAATCAAGTCTTTTTTTTCCAGGCGAACACCATTGAGCAGGCTCGTTTACAAGGTGGACCTGTGGTACACAAGGTCAAGAATAATACTTTTATGTACAGATAATAAATAGACATAATTATACAGAAACAGAAAAAAAATACACAGAGCAATAACAAGTATTTCAGGTATAGGGTCAACAAGGTTAGGGAGAATGGTATGAGAAGGGGAATTAAAACATTCTGAAACAGCCAGCGTGCTAAAACATTTTCAAACAGCATGGCATATCATTGGTCAGGATATATACAAACTTAAGGGGCAGATATGGAGGGGAGGGGTACAGGACTGCAGCTGTTCTAGGAGGGGTGCTACAGTAGATGGGCTGGGGACATATATGTTAGGAGTCTGAGGGTAAGAACGAGAGTGGATTAGCAGAAAAAAAGGGTGGGTATAGGTGGAGACAATCAAGGGGCTGGGTTAGGTGGAGGTGTAATGGGCAGGTAAGCAGTGGGCACCCTAGCACGCTAAGCGTGCTGGAAACAGCTGCATAGCTCCTTAACAGCCTTGGCATACAAGGTCTTGAAGGTGGTAAGACTAACAGGGAGACTCAGTTTCATAGATTTCTGTAGTTTGTTCCAGAGTGAGGGCAACACAAAGCCTAAGGCCGCTCTCCCAAAGTGTGTATTGGCCCTAGGTACCTTCAGTAGAAGCAGAGAATAGCTTCTCAGTGCATAGTTGCCTACCATGTGTAACAGCAAACAGTTGGGAATGTATTAGGGTAATTTGTTAGTAACAGCTCTGTAAGTCCAGATAGCTGCATTTCTATTCCTTCTGTACTGAAGGGAGGTCCACCCCACAGCTGCATATAAGCAGCAGTGGTGGGTGGTGATAGGTATTCCAGTTATGAATCTCAAGGCTCTGTGGTATAAGGTGTCCAGTTTATTAAGAGGAGGCATTACACTGACTATAAATGAAATTGGCATAATCAATTAGGGATAGAAACGTGGATTGAACAAACTGCATCTTTGGTCAGGAGGCGGTTTATTCTAAAGGAGAGACCAAACCTCTGCATCAACCTTTTCAGCAGATCCTCGACATGCTCCACAAAGAAGAGTCTGTGGTCTAGCCAGACCCCTAGGTAAAAATTCCAACCTCTCTCCTAGTAAAGTGTTTATGGGAGGTAAGGAGCCAGAGATAGCAGGGTTCGCCGACTGAGTAGCAGGAGAGAACAGCATAGCTTTGGTTTTTTTGGCATTGAGTAAGAGTTTTTTTATTCAGGAGCCGATTCTGCAACAAGTTGAATTCTGTTTGTAAATCTCCACAGGCGGCTTCCGGAGTTGGGCGGCTTAGGTACAACACTGTATCATCAGCAAAAAGGTGAATATTGGCCTCCTTGTTGCCAAAATCAATATTGTTTATATAAATGGCAAACAACATAGGCCCCAGGATGGATCCCTGTGGAACGCCTCTTTTTAGTGGTTTGAGTGGAGAGAGCTCCCCTTCGGCCTTGACCCTCTGAAGCCTATCCGTAAGGTAATAGTTGAACCTGCACAGAGAGGTCGGGTCACGACCTATCACTTTTAAGGTGGAAAGAAGCAGGCAGTGGTTGACAGTGACAAAGGCCTTGCTAAGGTCCAGGAACATGGCACACACATTTTTTGTTTTACCAACACTGTTTGCACTTACCACCAGGGCTTTCCTCTGGCTCAGCTCCAGGGATCCCCTGTAAAACAAGGTTATACACAGCAAATAACAGCAGTACAGTACTCTTGCACAAACTGGAACCACAGCCAGCGTAAATGCAAAAAAGGGTTCAATCTGATTCATTTAAGAGACTTGAACAAGGGAGTGACATAATCAGGTTAATTTGCTTAAAGGCTGTATCAATCAAAAAGTTATGCATGCACTTCAGGGTCCATAAACAGTCACACACTCTGGGTACCCAGATGGAGAATGGTGGGCTAGCCAGAAATGTTGCAGTTGGTTGGGGCCCTGTGATGGGAGAAAACAATATGCACAACAAACACTATTTGTAATCTGGAGCCGGAAGGCTCAGTTCGTGAAAAGAAAACAACAAGACAATCAGATGACACACGTTTAGATTAGGCTGTTGTTGCAGGGAGCTACCCTGATTACTCATGATACCCAAGACTGGACACAGGCTGGATGAAAATCAAGACAGCAGGTGGTTGATCTGGAGTGCTAGGAGAAGCAGGGCCCACACGATTCACTGAGCGTCATTCCTGTTCAAGCGTGGAACAGTGGGCTGATCCACAGGTAGGTCTGTCATCGGTAGCTTTCTCTGTGCAGTGCGGTAGTCTGGCAGGGCCATCGTGGTATGGCCCAGGCCGAATGGAGATGAACGCGGATTCAGTACGATTTGGCTGGATAAAGCTTCCAGCAAACAGAACACAGTTCACACAGTGGGGAACCAAATCATGACCCACTTTCAGTACACAGCACATTTACATGTAAAGGATTCTACGGTACCAGCAAGCAGAACACAGTTCACACAGTGGGGAACCAAATCACGACCCACTTTCAATACACAGCACATTTACATGTAAAGGATTCTATGGTACCAGCAAGCAGAACACAGTTCACACAGTGGGGAACCAAATCACGACCCACTTTCAATACACCGCACATTTACATGTAAGGAAATTCTACTGTAGCAGGCAAACCGCTCTCCCGTCACCATCGCAAAGTCTCTGCACAAACCAGGGATTCAAAAGCAGCTGGAAATCCTAACAGGCCGATCGCATTCAGCAAAATCTTCAGTCTTCTTCAGGTATGAACCTGGTAAAAAAATCAGTGTGTTACTTCGTTCTCACAAACTTGGATTTAGTCCAAAATAATTCTCTTCTCTCCCTCTCAGGGGCAGCAGGCAGACATGCAGGCCAAAACTCAGGCCTTTCCACAGTTCTCCCGTGAGAAACTACTCAGACGGCTGCTTGACTGTCTCAAGCTATTGCTTCTTCAGCTCCAAACTTAGATCTGACTCAACTGCCAGCAAGCCTGGGAATTTCCTCAGGATCCAAAAGGTTCGGTTGGCTGATTCCTCTGTCAATCACAACAGGAGCTCCCCCGTCAGGTGCAAAAAGGCCCCAAAAGCCCCAAACTACAATTCCTACAGATTCTGACTCCAGACAGCTCTTGTAGTCCGGCTCCATTTTAGGTCCCACCAGTACTGATTGGTCCAATTCAGAGTCCAGGACCAAGATAGTGGAGATCAACAAAATAGTCCTTGCTGCAAAGAAAGCAGGTTAGACAAACTACATTATCATTATCACTCTAAATGATTTTAAGCAAATAGTTACATCTTTCAACAGCGCTACCTCTCAGATTACTTATGACTGCAATCCAGCCAGCTCTTAAAGAGACAGTACACAAAGGCTATGTAGGCACTCTCTGACAATCACATTTACACTGCTAAAACACAGGACACCAGCCTGGCAGTGAGCATTTAGGCAAGCTCAAGGAAGACTTTTCAGGAACCCCCATTTGTAGGGGGGGGTATAAGAGGCCACCCAATGGTTCAGTGGGCAGCATGTCACGCACCCACGTCGGTGACCCAAGTTCAGGAATGAGCTTCAGAACTGATTGGGCAGCCCGGAGGGGGTGGATGGCATAAGGTTCAGCTGCACCTGCCACCCCTGCCAGGGACCTTGCATCCTTTGCAAAGGAATGCTGCATGCTAGTGTGCCCTGTGAGGGGCACTGCTTTGCTCTGTTCAAGTGTTGGGCAGGGATACAATGCAAATAGCAAATTGGTTAACAATTTACATGCTGGAAGCCTGCTCAGGCCCTCTGTGGGTCACTCCCTCACTGGATCCTGCTCCTGTAAGCGATGCTGGGGGTGCCTGCCCTCCTCTTTAACCTTTCCATGGGGGGGGGTATGAAAAGTGACTGGTAAAGGGACTGGGTAGTTGTCTGCCTGACATAGGGGAAGAGAGCCCTCTGAAGCATCTGAAGTAACAGGGAGTACCAGGACTGCGTGGGCCAACCTGGTGCTGCTAAAATCATGGTTGTATATTTCTTTTTCTCTTTCCACAGCACCATTTGAATCAATGGGAAACAACTGAAATCATACAGGAATCTGTTGCATCATGGAATACTGAGATCATCCTCTGGGATTGTTTCCTGAGGTGGGGCTATGCAGCAAGAGTGGCAACTTTTTCTTCCCCCATGATACCAAAAGATCCAACTTGTGTACACCCCATACCCTAAAACAGAAGTCAATATTGCTTGTCTGGGTGACAACTCAATGATCACATGAGCCATCCTGCTTAGTGAGGCTGCCAGTACATTTTCCTTTTCTGCAGCATGTACTCCAGAAATCTGGACATTCAGAATGCATCTTCAATGCCTTATGGCACAGTTCTGAGGCTCTTATACCTCACTGTTTGTTTATTCAGTACAATGTCATGGTGGTGGTGGCATTGTCTGTCCATCTCTGTAACACCTGGTTGCTGACCAGATATGACAACAACCTTAAGGACAGGTAAGTTGAGCTCCAGCAGACTGATGTGCTCCAATTTTTTTCGCAAAGTTCAAACCCCTTCACCGTGTGCTCTGAAAAGCAACCTCCCCAGCCTTGAAGGGAGGCATCTGCAGTGAGCACTAGTGAATGGAAACAACAAATACCGGCACCACTCTACTATCAATACAAAAGGCTTTATTCAGTTAAAATTAACATATCGTCCGGCAAAATCGGGTCGCTACAAAAACCTCGACTGGTTCCGAATCCACTTCATCATCAGAGGGATAGGGGAACATTTGACCACAGGTGTATTTAAAAGCAGGCACTTTAAAGTGACAGTACAACAAAATATAACAAAGTGTTAAAGTGCAGTTACAAAAGCGTACTCAAAAAGTGCCCAAGGTAATTACCAGGTGAGAATCCTATACTGGATATATAGTATGGGAGGGGCTACGATATCCAGGACTGAATGACAGACTTTATTTGCTGCCATGTATTGACAGTAAAGGTAATCTGATGATCAGTCTGGAACTGTACTAATGTTTTTTCCCGTTCTCTCTTTTTCTAGGGTGCTGAGGATAGAATAATAATTTACCTCAGGCACTAGCAGAGTACCTTCTGGATTCTGAGCTGGAAAGGACAGTTTCTTACTTACTGTAATGGTAGATCTTCGAGAGGATCTCTTGCAGCAGGCCATACACTTGGATGTCAGCCAGAGAGCGCTCTCTTTGACAGTAGCTTTGACCAGTAGTGCTGACTGGGGGCCGCCCATGATGACATCAGTCCGTTCATACGTATAAATACGTGGGCGGCCTCTAGCAGCCTCAGTTCCTGGACGGCGAACAGCTCGCAGAGCAGGACACCAAGAGGAACCAAGGAGGCTGGAAGCATCACTCATTAGGATGATGAGTACAGAAGCAAAGGACAGCTCTCATAGAGGAGGAGGGTGGGAATGTGACCTGCTGCAAGAGACCCACTTGAACATCTACTGTTACAGTAAGTATGAAACTGTGCTATCTTCTTCAAGTGCATCTCTTGCAGCAGGTCATACACCTGGGATGATTCCCAAGCAGTCAAACAGAAAAGGTGGTTAGAACAGCAGGCCCTGCAGGACAGCATGGAAAAAGGAGGTGCAGGGCCTGGAGGCCAAATCAAGACTCTAGCATCTAGTAAATGTATGGACAGTAGACCAAGTGGCGGTGTCACCGATATCAGTGATGGAGACGCCCCTGAAGCAGGCAGAAGAGGTAGAGAGAGCCCTGGTGGAGTGTGCATGCACAGCTCCAGAAGAGGCTGCTTGTACTTAATGTAGCAATAAAAATGATACATTGGGCTAACCAATTGGACAAGATTTGCTTCGTGGCGGGGTTATCTTCCCTGCCAGGAGCAAAAGCAACAAAGAGTTGCTTGGATTCACGAGAGGACTTAGTATGAGCGAGGTAATAACGCTTCTTTGCAGAATAGTTAAACTAACAAATGGGGAAAGGGGTGCAGCAGCCGATACACTGAACAGGAAGAACACCCCTCCCCCCTCGGCTAGTGATCAAACAGGAGTTCAGCATGTTTGTAGTTCATTTGCATCACCAGCTAAGGAGAAATGACATGCAGGGGAAACGCCGGACCTCGCCCAACAACTAACGCACTGAAATCTGGCCAATGGAAAATCATGTACACAAATGCCCGCAGTCTGGGAAACAAGATCCCAGACCAGCAGGCTACAATGACAGAGGCTACACTGGACATTGTAGCCATTAGTGACACATGGTTCACCAGTAACCACACTTGGGAGACTTCAGTACCTGGCTATGTACTGCTCAGAAGAGACTGAGGTGCGGGGGCCCTTTATGTCAATGAGAATATCAAAGCTACAGAAATTCAGAATACACGTAAGGAGCCAGAAGAACTGTGGGTCACCCTGGAAACAGGAAATGGGACAGCCATACGAACTGGGGTTGTCTACAGGCCTCCAGACCAGGGGGAGGACACAGACACATTATTGTTAGAAGATATACAAAACATGACTGCTAAAGGGGAGGTTCTGATAATGGGAGGCTTCAACATACCAGATACAGACTGGTCAATACCAGCAGGAAGATCCGCCAGAACTAGACACATAGTGGATTCCCTGCAGGGGGAAGGCCTCAAACAACTGGTACAACAACCACCAAGAGACAGAGCTCTCCTAGAGCTGTTCTAGATCTAGTACTGACTAATGGGGAAAGGATCACAGATCTCCAGGTAGAAGGTCACCTGGGGGCCAGTGACCATCATATGGTATGGTTCAGTTTGGCCACTAGAACTAAATAATCCCATTCCAAGGCAAAAATATGGGACTTCAGAGGAGCTGACTTTGATATGATGGCCAGCAGAGTTAAGCTAGCCCTGGCAAGAAGAAATACAGATGAGGGGGTGCAAGCAAAGTGGGCAAGTATTAAGGATGCAATACTTGAAGCAACATCCCATTGTGTTAGGGAGAAAAGCAAGAGCAAAAGAAGGAGGAAACCACTTTGGTTCTCAAAAACAGTAGCAGAAAAGGTCAAAGCCAAAATGTTGGCCTTCAGGAAATACAGGTGACTCACCTGTAACAGGAGTTCTAGGAATGGTATATGTTGTTCATCCACACTTATTGGCAGGTTTCTTGCCGCTTTAAATCTTGCCGGAAGGTCTTCAAGCTGGCTCCTCCCACCCACCTGGGTGGTAAAACTCTTGGCTCCGCCCCATGACGCCAGATCTAGCCCGCTGGAAGCCAGGTTGTGCGTCGAAGCCGGGGAGGCCGGGTGGGCCGTGTGGATGAACAACATATACCATTCCTAGAACTCCTGTTACAGGTGGGTATCCTGTATTTCTAGGGACATGGATATGTTGTTCATCCACACTTACTGGTAGACTCCTAGAAGTTCTCTGGGAGGAGGGAGGCAAGGCACACACTCCCTACTTAGATATAAAGACTGGAGAACCGAGACCCCGACCAACATACCGGCGTGACCCAAGGTCGATATAGAAGGGGAAAAACGGTAAAGCCTGCTTCCACGTAGAAGCCCTGCGGATATCCTGGACAGGAGTATCCTCGGAAGCAGCCACCGATGCAGCGGAAGGGCAGGTAAATGAGCACTTATCCCTCTGGGAGGCTCCATGCCCGCCCATCTATAGCGGAGACCTATGCAGGAGGTGACCCACCCACTCGTCGTCCGCTTGAAACACAGAAACATAGAATTTGATGGCAGATAAGGACCGCTTGGCCCACCCAGTCTGCCCATTTCCCTGCCTACTGGATAAGCTGCAGATCCTAGTTAACCAGCAGCCTACTTCTTCCTACCCCCACCCCCTAGAATTGCCTTATGACTGTCCCATGCATGCTTGAATTCCACCACTGTTTTTGACTCCACGACCTCCTCCGGAAGGCTGTTCCATGCATCCACAACCCTCTCTGTGAAAAAATACTTCCTTAAATTACCTCTGAGCCGCCCCCTCTATCTTCAAATTGTGCCCCCTTGTTCTTGCACACCTCTTTTTTTGAAAGATGCTACCCTCTTGGACTTTGTTGATTCCCTTGAGGTACTTGAAAGTTTCTATCATGTCCCCCCTCTCCCTCCTTTCCTCGAGGCTATACATATTAAGTTCCTTAAGTCTCTCTTCATATGTCTTCCGGTGCAGATCCTGCACCATTTTAGTTACCCTCCTCTGGACAGCTTCCATCCTGTCTATGTCTTTGCGAAGACTGGGTCTCCAGAACTGCACGCAGTACTCCAGATGGGGTCTGACCAGCTGTCTGTACAGAGGGATAACAACTTCCTGTTTTCTACTGGTGATGCCTCTCCCTATGCATCCCAGTATCCCCCCAGCTGTCCTTGCTGCCCTCTCACATTGCTTGCCCACCTTTAGGTCATCTGATATGACTACCCCCAGGTCCCTTTCCATTTTTGTTGTTGTTAGTATCTCACCCCCACATTGTGTACTCTTCCCCTGGGTTTTTGTTTCCCAGGTGCATTACCTTGCACTTCTTAGCACTGAATCTAAGCTGCCATACATTTGACCATTCCTCTAACCTTGCCAAGTCCCTTTTCATCCTTTCCACCCCACCTTGTGCATCAACTCTGTTGCAGATCTTGTGTCATCTGCAAAGAGACATACTTTCCTTCAGTCCCTCTGCAATGTAGCTTATAAAGACACTGAAGAGGACTGGTCCTAATACTGAACCCTACGGTGCCCCACTAGTAACCCCTTTCTTCAAGTGGACTCCATTTACTATTACTCTCTGTGTCCTATTCTCCAGCCAATTTTTACCCAGGCTGTCATCTTGGGACCCACTCCCAGGCTAGCTAACTTTGTATATTAATCTTTGTGTGGGACTGTGTCAAATGCCTTGCTAAAGTCTAGGTAGGCCATGTCCACAGCCCCTCCTGATCTACTACTTTGGTCACCCAGTCAAAGAAATCTATCAGATTTGTCTGGCATGACCTTCCTGCTGTAATTCATGCTGCCTTGGGTCCTGTGCCCTCTGACCTCTAGATACTCAACAATTCTTTCCTTCAGAAGTGATTCCATCATTTTCCCTACCACTGAGGTTAAACTAACAGGTCTGTAGTTTCCTGCTTCTGCCTTGCTCCCACTTTTGTGAAGGGAATCACATCTGCCCTCCTTCAGTCCTCGGGTACCACCCCATCCTCCCATGATTTGTTAACCAGGGTAGTCAGTGGTGTCACTAATTCTGCCCTTAGTTCTTTTTAGAATTCTGGGATGAATCCCATCAGGCCCCATTGCTTTGTCCACCTTCAGTTTTAAGAGTTCTTTCAGAACCCTTTCTTCTGTAAATGGGCTGGTATCACTTCTGTATCCAGAGTGTTTCTACAGTTTGTTTTAGGTACCTCCCTCTTCCTTTGTAAATACTGAGCAAAATATTTGTTTAGTATCTCTGCCTTTACAGTCACCTCTGCCCCCATTAAGCCTCACTATCCCTCCCTTGGTCTTCCTTAGCTCCCTGATGTACCTATAAAAGGTTTTATCCCCTTCTTAACTGAGTTGGCTATCTTTTCCTCGGTTTGGGCCTTTGCTGTTCTGACTGCCTTCCAGCTTCCTTTTGCTTTAACTGATACAGTTCTCTGTCCTGCTCCTTCTGTGATTCCTTGTACTTCCTGAAAGCTTTCTTTTCTCTTGAACCTTCACTGCCATTTCCTTTGAGAACCACAGTGGTTTCTTACATCGTTTAGTTTTGTTTATTTGCTTCACACAAGGCTCGTTACCTCTGTGATGGCAGATTTTATTATTCCCATTGTTCTTCCACCCCTCCTTCCTGCCCATTTGCTGAGTGCATTCCATAGGCACTCACCCATTTAGCAAAGTCAGCCCTTCTAAAGTCCAGTACCTTTGCCTTTGTAGCTTGACTCTATTGCTGTGTTTATTATGAACCATACTGTTGAAATTAAGCTAGTTCCCAGATGGCTACCCACTTCTACATCTGTAATCCTCTCTTCATCTCCATTTGAGAGAACCAGGTCTAGAATTGCTCCCTCGAGTGGGCTCCAATACTAGTTGTCTAAGGCATGCCCCTATGGGATATCGAATAACTTCACTCTTGGTAACTCTGCTGCAACTGCACTCCAGTTAACATCTGGCATATTCAGATAGCCCATCAACAATATGTCCCTTTTCTGCCATACTAAGTACTTTCTATCATTTCCTTGTCCATTTCCTCCCCTGAGAGGGTCTGTATCTAACCCTGTGCGGATTGTGGTGCCATTGCCGTCTCCAAATTTACCACAGTGCTTCTTCTCCTCCTGCTTTCCTTTTGTTCTGTTGCTTTGATTCCTTCCCTTATGTAAAGAGCTACCTCCTCCTCTTTTACCCTCTGTCCCTCCTGTAGATAGTGTATCCTGGTATGTTACTTCCCAGTCATGGTTTTGTGCGTAACCATGTTTCTGTGACTGCCACGATATCCAGAAGTTCCTCCTCCATCAAGGCCACTAATTCAGGAAGCTTGTTACCAGACTACGGGCATTGGTACTCATTGCTTTCCATTTTTGATGGCTTTACCTTCTGTTGCAGCATCCCCCACTGACCTTTCTACCTCGGTTTTTTTCTCATTTAGTACCCTGTTTTGTAGGGAGAGGCTGGGATTTTCCTGCTGCTTATCAGTGCCTCCCCCCTTGACTAGTTTAGAAGCTTGCCGATGAAGCATTTAAACCGATTGCTCAAAAGACTTGTTCCCTTTCTGGACAGATGCAGACCATCCTGCCATTATAGGTTGGTGTCCTCCAGGTGGAACCCCAGTCCCCAATGAAGCCAAACCCTGTGCTCCACACCATTTTCAACCATTCATAAACTGCATGGTGCAAAGTACCCTTGCCTCACTCATGCCACTGACAGGCAGCACCTCTGAGAAGGATACTGTGTGTAGCTACTTGTCTTAGGCCCCTCCCAGTTCTACAAAGTCCTTCTGCACTGCTCTAATCTCTGTTGAGCCAAGTCATTTGTCCCTAGGTGGACAATGGCGTCCAGCCTAGACTCCCGTGCAGCTGTTCTCATGATCCTGAGGATGTGCTTCCTGTCCCTCCAAGCCATGGCACCAGGCGGGCACCTTACTTCAGTTTTCCCTGCTCCCTCCAGTTCTATCCCCCTAATAATTGAGTCCCCTACCAGGAGCTGCTTCCTTTCCTTGTGCTTGGCTGCAGGTCTGCCAGGTGCGGCTTCAGCATAGATGACAAACAGCTGGCGAACCTCTCCTGAACTTCAGCCCTACACTCCCTGGGTAGGCAAGCGTTTAAATAGGGTCTCAAAGGAACCTATATACGGCCTCCGAGGCATGAATGGGAATGAAGCCCAGCAGAGGCAATACCCGGATAGGGAAAACACTCCACCACCGCCAACGGAAGGAACTTCGGGTGGGGCGCAGGACAACCTTGACCCTGTGGAAGACCAGATAGGGAGATTCAAAGGAGCACCTGAAACTCTCCCCTCCTTCTGGATGGCAGAGTAGCCCCAAGAAAGTGTTCTTCCACAACAGGTGGGAAAACTCGCACCTGTGCAAAGGTTCAAATGGCTTGCCCGTGAGCTAAGCCCATACCAGCAAAGATCCCACAGAAATGGGGATACTCTCCCCGAAGGGGAGGTGTGATCGAGGCCTAGAAAAGCGCCAGACCACCTTTTCTGCGCCACCGACTGCCTTCTGGCCCGCGTCCGGAAGACAGGGATGACCAACAGAAGCACCCAGAGGGTCGTCGGCCAAAGCCCTGGTTCAAAAGCACGGACCGCAGATGGTCCGGAATGCTCGCCGAGGGACGGGAGAGGGGGCCCAGGCCCTGTCCCAGCATCAAATGGAGAACTCTACCATTTGAAGGCGAGCATGTTTGGCCGACTCCCGGCAGGACGCCTCGAAAACGTTGAGGACCTTGCTGAAGACCCCAGGCCTGGCCCCTAGCCGCACAGGGACCAGGCCTTTAGGTGCAGGGATTGAAGGTCCAGATGGAAAACCTTCCCCTGAAAACAGAGATCAGGACCGGGTGGGCTGTAAGCTGCCTCGGGAGCCTGAGGCTGAGACTGAGGAGGGCTGGATACCAAAGCTGGCCAACCAGTCTGGGGCTACCAGCATCGCATGCGCCTAGTCCCTCCTCGCCTTGCCCGTGGGTCAAGGGAAATGGGGGAGAGGCGTAGAAGAGGCCCGGGGTCCGCGGCCTCGACGGCATCCCCTACAGCAAACCTTGCTGAGGGGGCGGGCATGAGACAGTCTCGGCCTCGTATTCTCCCTGGAGGGAAGGAGGGAGAAGATCCTGTGCTACCTCTGGCAGGGAAGACCACTCGTGAGGCGCAGCCTATGTCCAGCTTAGGGCATCAGCTAGGGTTCTGGAGGCTCCTGCCATCGAATGGCTAGGAAACCACCTCCCAGCTGTTAGAAAGACCCAATATGGAGAACCTCCTTCCGAGATGCAAGGGGCTTGTCCGAACCTGGCGGGGTAGGTAGCACATGGTCGTGGTGTTGTCCGCCTGGACTTAAACCACTAGACCCCGCACAAACGGAGCGAGAGGTGCAAGCAAGCGGACTGCCAGGAGCCCAGTGGGTAGGAAAGACATCGGGACTCCTGAGAGGACCAGAGGCGGAGCACTCTGTATTCCCCTTCATGGGCACCCCAAACCATCCGAGAAGCATCGGTCGGAGAAGACCGTCGACTCGTGGCGGACGAACAAGATGTTCTCCTGCAGGAGCTGGAATGGTCTGAAGGAGAGCATTCCCCAAACTCCTGGGCTGTAGCCATGAGCTGGTCCGAAGGAACGCAGCACTGTGACCGCTGGCTGACCAGCCCCCACTAGGGGGATGCATGAACCGGCGGGTCCAAACAGACTACGCTGGAGCAGGCTGCCACGAGGCCCAGGAGGTGCAGGAGGTCCCGGCAGGGTGCAATTGCCCAGTCAGACCTGACTAGGTAAGGGAGAAAGAACCTCAGCCCTGTCTGCCAGGAGCCGAGCTCGGACTCAAGAGTCGAGCCTCGTCCCGAGGAAGGATCACCCACTAAAATACGAGTTCCAACGTGGCTCCGATAAAAGGAGACCAGTCTGAGAGCCAAAACTCTGGATTGTCCCCTTCCGCCTGGAAGGGTTGCAGTCAGGCCACCATCCTGGTGGGGTTATGCCCGGACCCCTCAATGTCGCAGAAGCTGCTGGGCAGAGACCGAAGGGCCTGGCCTGGAACTCATAAAGAGATCCCACGCTTAAGGAAGGGAGGAGTCTCCCAAGAAAATGGACGGAACGAAGGTACGAACGTCCTGGAGGTCCAGGAAGAAGCCTTGTTCTGAGAATGGGATATCTGAGGCAGAGAGACCATCTGGACTACGGAAAAATGAGGCATAAACCCCATCCGTTTGGGACCAGGAATACTGGACACAAACCCAGGTACTGAGGAGGTCCGCAACCTTCCGATCACCCTCAATCAGAGGGTCAGGCATATCGGCTCAGAGGGTGCAAACAACTAATGGACCCCAAGACCCCCGTGGAAGCGGCTCGAAGGGTGGTGCCTGCTCGCAATCCCGAGACAGGGCCTTCCCCTAGCACCTCCAACACCCAAAGGACTGGGAAGCGGACCAGGTGGAGGAGGGGCGGAGCCATCTCCCCACGGGGGATCCCGGGTAGGAGTGACGGGGCCGGGGACAGTGCCCCTAGCCCGTCACTGGGCAGGCTTGGAGGAGGAACTAGCCGAGGGAGCTCCTAGGCCTTTGCCTCCCTGCTTCCTTTTAGAGGAAGACGCTGGTTTGGAGTCAGGACACCCAGCGCAAGCCTGCTGGCCCTCGTGCTGGTCCGGTCGAGCCACAGGGGCCGGGGGGAAAAGGGGCTTACGTAAAGGCTGCCAGCTGCCCTTGTCCCTCCGGGCGGGAGTGACTGAGTCCGGAGTGGCATCGGACTTCTCGGTCCCCTGGAGGTGACCCTCCACTCCAGGGCCGAAAAGGTCAGTCCCCAAGAAGGGGATGTCCACCAACTTGTGCTCAGTTTCCAGTGAGAAAGAGGATAACCTCAGCCACACTCTGCGGTGCATGGCCACTGCGGCCGCCACCGACCTGGTACAGGAATTGCTTAAGTCCAGAGCAGTCTGGAGCTGCTGCTTCGCCACCGCCCTACCCTGGTCCCGCACCCACCGGACCGTGGTCCGCAGATCGACCGGAAGATGAGGGAGCACCTCGTCCAGGGAGCCCAAAAGGGCATGGGAGAAATGTGCCATCAGTGCAGCTGAGCTGGCCTGTCGGAGGCCTAGGGAGGACGCAGCATAAACCTTGCGCCTGACGTAGTCCGTCCTTTTGGACTCCTTGTCAGGGGGCCTATCCACATCCCGAGCATTCCCAGAACACTGGAAAACATTGTCGGTAACTAATCCCTCGGCCGAGGGGTGCTCCGAGAAACTGGGCAAAGAACCGACAGGGACAGAGTACTTCCTGGCCATCCTGGCCGAGGGCGCAGGGCAGTAAGTAGGCCACCGCCAGAGCTCCAAGGCCGGGCCCACAATGGCCTCAGCCACCGGGAAGGCTTCCGAGGGCGAACCCCGTCGGTCTAAAATCTCCGTAAGGGGATAAGGGGCCCGTTTGGACACGGGCTCGAGCTGCATCCCGTGAATTCGAGATGAGCTGAAGCAGACCCATGAAGGACGATGGGCTGTCGTCCACAGATAGTTCCAGAGAGGACCCGGGTCCTCTCGACTGGGGAACATAGAGGAGTCGACTTCGGACTCCGAGGGGTCCGCAAAAAGCTGCTTCAGGCCTGGGTCACTCTTCATCCGCCGAGGGCGGGCGGGAGTGAGGGGGACAGACAACCTGCAGGATAGGTCGTGACCCGACCGAGGTTCCACCGAGGGTGGTGGGGCAGCCGGGATCGGACGAACAACCGGCCCCGGAGTGGGCAACTCGACTGCAGCGAGCGGTTGAGTCGACCGATCGGGTGGCAGCTGCTGGCTGGACGGGGAATGAATCGGAGTCAATTGATTCCCAGGCAACAACAACTGCTGCCACATAAACTCCTCGTAATGCCGACGCCATCGGCATCGAAGCCACTCCTCATCCGAGGAGGCAGACGAGGAAGAACGGTAACGCCACTTAACTTGGTGCACCGACCGAGAACGCCGAAGTCGGCATGAGTGGCTTGACTGAGACGATGACCGAGACCCGAATCCTTGGGGGAACCGAGGGCAGGCCTGGGAAGAAGCGGGGCGCGCCCGCTCCTCCCTCGGCTCATAAGAAAGGGCCAAGGTCTGCCGACCCGAAGGAAGAGGCAGAACCTCAGCCTTCGCCGGGGGGACCGGCGAAGGGATGGCGGCTCCAGCAGAAGACAGCCCAGATGACGGGTCGAGAGATTCTACAACGTCGACGGGAGTCCTGGCCGGCTGACCTGACGGGGACACCGTGAGGCCAGAGGCCTGAGCTGCACCCTCAACCGAAGTCGAAAGTCGGCCGGCAGGAGAGGGGGAACTCTCTCGCTCCCTCCAGTGCCGACGATGGGACTTAGCCTGCGACTTCTTAGACTTGGGCCGAGAGGCAGGTCCCGAAGGTCCCTCTCCTTTCGAGGAAAGGGACTGGCGAAGCTCCTTGAAAGAAGCTGAATGAGGAGAACTCAAGGAGAGCGGGATAAGCGCCACGACCGAGGAGGAGGGGGGAGCAGCCACCCCCTCCCTGGAGGAAAAAAGATCGAGCTGCTCAGCCGAGATAGCCGATGCAGACACTGCCCGACGATTCTCTGAGGAATTTTCCAGAGCGGAAAGGGTTTCAGGTCGCCTGAGCACCGAACGGGCCGCACGATCCTCCGGAGAGCTGGTCGAAAGGGCACAGCAAAATTCGCAAAGTTGCGGATCGTGATCCAAGTCGAGGCAGTAGACGCACGTGGAATACGGGACTTTCCTGGAGGAATTAACCGGGTGCCTCCGGGAGCCGGAAAACGAATGATTCATCATCGCAGCGAAAGAAGAAGATCGAAGTGTAGAAAACTTCTAATTAAATTCAGAAAGACCAAAAATTTCAGGAACCAGTCGAAAACGCAGAGCGTTAAGGAGGGAACCTGAGCTTCCAAGTGGTAAGGAAGATCTGGCGTCATGGGGCGGAGCCGAGAGTTTTACCACCCGGGTGGGTGGGAGGAGCCAGCTTGAAGACCTTCCGGCAAGATTTAAAGCGGCAAGAAACCTGCCAATAAGTGTGGATAAACAACATATTCATGTCCCTAGAAATATACAGTACGGGAACACAGCAGGACAAAGATAGGGAGGCATACCAAACTTCCCTAAAGGGAAGCAGGGAAGGCAGTAAGGCAGACAAAGGCCCGAACTGAGGAAACACTAGCACGAACAGTAAAAGAAGGGGACAAGACTTTCTATAGATTCATTAGTGAAAGGAGAAAGTCCAGAGGGGGTATTGCTAAGATCAAAGAGGATAAGGGGGCGTGTGTGGAGGAGGACAAAGGAAAGGCATCTATCCTAAATAGATACTTCGGCTCAGTATTTACTGAGGAGAAGGTATGGCAGGGCCCACAGCTCAGCACCATGGACTCGGGGGGTGCACAAGTCCCTTCACAAAGAAAGGGTCCTACAAGAGCTCGTTAAGCTCAGGGTGGACAAGGCAATAGGACCCGATGGCATACATCCCAGGATACTAAAGGAGCTAAGGCTGCAACTAGCAGAGCCGTAATCAGAACTGTTTAGTGAGTCTCTGAGCACAGGAGAGGTCCCAGAAGACTGGAGAAGGGATCATGTGATCCCACTCCACAAGAGCAGTAGCAGGGAGGAGGCAAGGAACTACAGACCAGTCAGTCCTATCTCAGTAGTGGGCAAGATTATGGAGGTACTCCTTAAGGAAAGGATAGTGCAACACCTGGAATCCATAGGAGCACAGGATCCAAGACAGCATGGGTTTACAACAGGAAGGTCATGTCAAACTAATCTCATAGATTTCTTTGACTGGGTAACCAGAGTGGTGAACCAAGGGGGTGCAGTTGACGTCACCTACCTTGACTTCAGCAAAGCTTTTGATACTGTTCCACATAGAAGATTGATTAATAAGCTGGGTAGGCTCGGGGTGGGTCAGAATTTGGTCAGTTGGGTGGCAAACTGGTTGGCGGGCAGAAAGAGTGGTGGTAAATGGTATACAGTCAGAAAAGATGCAAGTCACAAGTGGGGTACCTCAGGGATCAGTCCTGGGGCCAGTCCTCTTTAATATCTTCATGACTGACATTGCAGATGGACTGGAGGGTAAGGTTTGTCTGTTTGCAGATGATGCCAAGATCGGCAACAGAGTAAATGATCCAGATGGGTGGGCAGAATGAGAAGAGATCTGGATAAAATGGTCGGAAGAGTGGCAACTGGGGTGTAATGCAAAGAAGTGCAAGATCATGCACATAGGGAAGAGAAATCCTGAAGCCACCTATAGGATGGGAGGGGAGTTGCTGGCAATCACAAGGGAAGAAAGAGACTTGGGCATCATCATCACAGATGACCTGAAACCAACCAAGCAGACCACTAAAGCAGTATGTAATGCTACGAGGGATGTTGGGGCATATTAGTAGGGGTAACACAAGTCATAAGAGAGAGGTCATAATCCCTCTTTACAAGACACTGGTTAGACCCCATCTGGAGTACTGCGTGCAGTACCGGAGGCCACACCTGCACAAGGACATTAACAAAATGGAGGTAGCCCGGAGAAAGACAACAAAATGGTGCAGGGACTGCATCAGAAAACATGAGAAGGCATTAACAAGGTGAAAGAGTCTAACATGTTTCAATATAAGAAAAATAGCAGGACAAGAGGACAAAGCATGAGATTAGAGGGAGGCCGATTATGGGGTAATGTGAGGAAGTTCTTTTTCACAGAAACAGTGGTGGATGCATGGAATGGCCTACCTCAGGAAGTGGTGGATATGAATACAATGCAGGGCTTCAAACAGGCATGGGATAGGCATAAAGGAGCAATACAGATGAGTATGAATAGATAGGCCATTGACAGAGTAAAGATCTATGGCACATTCATAAGGTAAAAAAAATGGGCAGACTGGATGGGCCATGAGGTCCTTATCTGCCGTCAACTTCTATGTTTCTATGTAACGCAGGATGCGGTGTACATTCAGAGTGTGGAGAAGAGCTTCTCTTGGGTTATGAGCCAGGTAGAGGACAGGTAAGTTAATGGATTGGCTGAGCATGAAGTCCGAAACTACCTTCGGGAGGAACATGGGATTGGTGCGGAGTGAGACTGTCTTTATGGAAGATCAGGTACGGCTTATGGCACATGAGGGCTTGAAGTTCCAAAATGCGCCTGGCCAATGTGACAGCCACCAGGAAAAGGGCCTTCCATGCCAGGAAGCACATGTCACAGGTAGCTGCTGGTTCAAAAGGTTCAACGGTTAATTTTTCTAAGATGAAGTTGCGGTCCCAGGGTGGAACAGGATTCCAGACGGGGGGGGGCTTGAGATGGAGAATGCCCTTGAGAAACATCTTGGCGAGGTCTATCTGGGTGACCTGCTAATCCCCAATGAGTTCATCGAAAGCAGAGATCGCAGCTAAATGGACTCTGATGGAAGAGTAGCTTAAACACTGACTGAAGAGGGTGGAAGAGTACTCCAGGATGGTAGGTAGTGGGGCAGAAGTATGGATTTAAGCTCCTGTCAGCTGTCCAGATGGCAAAACATCTCCATTTGGCAGCATATGTCTTCCTGGTTGACACCTTCCTAGAGGCCAGCAGAATGGTGGCCACAGAGGCAAAGGTATGTTGCCAAGCTATAAAGACATCCTCAGGAGCAAAGCATGTAGATGAAGGGACCTGAGATTGGGGTGGAAAAGGGGTTCCTCGGTTCTGCGTGAGGAGATCTGGTCGTAGAGGAAGGGGATCTGTGACTGACAATTGTTGGAGGAAGGGGAACCATATTTGCTGGGGCCAAAATGGGGCGATAAGAATCATGGCAATCCGCTCCAGCTGGAGTTTGAGTAGTACTCGCTGGGAGGGGAACAGTGGGAAGGCACATAAGAAGGAGAGGGGCAGAGCATCCAGAGAATGGCCCTGTGAGTCTGGAATGATCGAACAGTAGCAGGGAAGTCTGTGATTGTCCAGAGAGGTGAATAAATCAATGTCTGGAGTGCCCCACAGAAGGAATATGTTGTGGAGTACTGCCATCGCCAAGGTCCACTCGAGGCCCTGCGTGTGATGGCTGAGGTGGTCTGCAATGACATTCTGGGCTATGGGAACATGGCCTGCCACCAGATGATGGTGGAGTGCTACAGCCTGATTCCAGACTTTCACGGCTTCCTGGCACAGAGCTTGTGATTTCATACCCCCTTGCTTGTTGATGCAATATACCACACAAGTGTTGTCTGTTTGGACCAGCAGGGGTCTGGGGACAAGGAACGACTGGAAGGCCTGAAGAGCCAGACGGACGTCCCTCATCTCCAGAAGGTTTATGTGGAGAGACACAGCTTCGGGACCCCAGAGTCCCTGTGTTTGGTATGGATAGAGATGGGCACCCCAACCCAGGGCAGAGGCAACCGTTGTGAGGATGTGGAATGGGGGGTGGAGCGAAAGGGCATACCAATCTGCAGGTGTGTCAGATCTAGCCACCAGGAGAGGGCCCATTGGAGGGCAAGGGTCACACGGATGAAGTCGAAGTCCCCCATCTTTTGGTGCCACTGTCGGCAAAGTGCCCATTGGACCGGGCGCATGTATAAGCGAGCATATGGCACAGAAGAAATGGCTGTGGCCATGTGACCAAGGAGGTGCATGTACTGGACATGCAGTGATCTGCTGAGCTGCTTGACATTGCTGTGCCAGAGAGATGAGCTTTTGACACCTGTCTTCTGGCAGAAAGGCCTGACCTCATGCCATATCTAAGATGGTGCTGATGTACTGGAGGAACCGGGATGGCTCCAGGTGGAACTTGGCAACATTTACAGTGATGTTGAGATCCCAGAAGAGTTTGAGGGTGCATGCAACTGAGTGTAGCAACTCTTCTCGAGATGAAGGTTTGATGATCCAGTCATCCAAGTACGGGAACACATACTAACCCTGGAGATGAAGGGCACTGGCCATGATCGACAGGCACTTTGTGAAGACTCTTGGTGCTGAGGACAGTCCGAAGGGCAAGGCATGGGATTGGTAATGGTAGTCCAGGAGCTAAAACCAGAGGTACTGGTGATAGGCTGCATGGATCTGGATATGCACGTGGGCGTCCTTCCTGTCTAGGGTGCAGAGCCAGTCCCCATGATTTAGAAGAGGCAGGACTCTTGGCAAGGTGACCATTCAAAATTTTCTTTTTTCATATAGCTGTTTGGTCCCCATCGCTTCCTCCCGCTAACTAGCGACAGGGACACACAGGTATTTTTACAGGTTTTCTCCCCCTGCCCCCCTCCCCCGAGGCCCAAACATATGGCTGTGCGAGCATGTGGAGGCACGCTACGCACCCCGTGGCACCAGCTCAGTCTCTTCCACCTCCTGTAACTGTTTTCCACCCCATCTCAGCCTATGCTACCCACTGGACCGCCACCCGATGGAAGCGGAACTGCGGGGGGGCACCAACCCACCCTCACCACCCTCGGGAGAGGAGAGCTGCCCATTGGCATGCTCGATCCTGCTCACCCACCCACGCCAGCCCCCCGATGACCCAAGGTCGTTCCTGAACCTAGGTCGCCGGCATAGCGTGAGGCGTGGTGTCCAGCACCTCGACCCTGAACCAGTTGAGGTCTCTGATGTCCAGGACAGGATGGAGATCACCCATGTGCTTGGGCACCAGAAAGAAATGGGAGTACAATCCCCTGCCTAGAGCATCTGGAGGAACAGACTAGACTGCCTGCTTCAGAATCAAAGAAAGGATTTCCCCCACAGCACCGGAACATGTTCCAGTGGGTAGGACTGGAGCCGAGGTGCATGCGTGCGTGTGTGTGTGTTTGCAAGTTCCAGAGTATAGCCCATTTAAATAATCTGCAGGACCCATTCGTCTGATGTAATCTGTTGCCAGGCCTCCAAATGTAGAAAGAAGCAGCTACCCACTGCCTCAGAGGCCAGCAGAGGAAGGGAGGCTGTTTGAGGAGTCAAAAAGATTGGGGGGGGGTGGCTGCAGCAGCCGCAGCAGAGGTAGACTAGGCACCCTTGAGGGCAGAGGCATGGCTAAGAGGTTGGGACTGTTGACGGCCTCTTGTGTACTAACAGGCTGTACCCTGCTGGCAACAAGCTTGCCAAAATTGAAAGGACTGGTATGGCCGCCACTGTGAAACAGCTGGAGGACTATGATACATCATGTGTATGGTACGGAAAGTTTGGCCCGAGGCTTGTAAGTTATTAAGAATAGTTTCTGTGTCTGAACCAAACAGTTTATGCCCATTAAAGAGAGCATTTAAGATAGTCTGTTGCACATTCAAGGTAAATCCGGAAACACGGAGCCAGACATGTAGCAAAGAGTAATATTCATTGCCAAGGTATGGGCAGAGGAGTCTATGGCGTCATAACCTGCACAGAAGAGATGCCAAGAAAATGTAGTACCTATCAGCAATGGGTCAGTTTCAGTGGACTGGGGAAGCTTCTGAGGCGGCGGTCAAAAGCCTTTTTTTGTTACTTTGGCATATGCCCCATATAATTTAGGATACGCATAACAAGGGAGGATGAGGCACAGACCAGTTTCCCCAACAGATTACATTTTTGGGATTCTCTGTCCAGAAGCAGAGAGCTCAAGTGCTTAGGACACTTGGTCCGATCATGTGCAGCATTGGTGACCACTGAATCCATCTGTGGAGCCAAGGCAAAAAAGGGGTGGTCAGTGGAAGCCTGGTAAAGGCGATCCACTTCTTAGGAACTGGAGGGACCGTGGAAGGGTGGTGCCAAGCTACAAAGATGGCATCCTAGTAGGACTGGACTAGGGGAGGAACCACAACAGCTGGATCCTCAGGTAAATACAAATAATAAGTTTTTGCGGTACCTGTCCTGATCAGTGGTTGTGAAGCACATGACCTGTTGCAATTGGGCTGTAATGTCCAGGGAAACTTGTGACATCCACAGGAGAGCAAGGGGTATAGAGTCCAGGATCCTCCCCCACTGAGGACAAAGTAGAGGCATTGGAAGGGATACGTACCCCATCATCATCAGCCAGATCTTCCACCTCAAAACAGTCCAATTCCTCCCCTTCCAGTGGCTGAAAGGCTGGAGGAGGAGGTACAGAATGAAACCGCTTGCGAGGTGGGGGTGAGAGAGAGGAGGTTGTTGCATGGGTTTTATGACCTCCAGGACAGTTTGGACCTCTGAGGCCACATTGACGGTGGGGGTCATCAACAAAGGCTGTGGAGGACGGAGAAGGCACTCCTGTAGACCCCATACTAGAGGTGAACAGGACCGAGGGCTTGGGCCTGGGCCGTGGATGGAGCCAAGAGCCCAAAGCCTGGGAAGCAATCCCTGATGCTGGTACTGCTGAGCCGCTGTAAGAGATGGGCTGGGATGATGGTGGTAAAGCTGGTAAAGCCATCAAAGTGAATCCATGCCAGAGGATCGTTTAGTAAGGACTGAAAAAGGGGATATTGATAAATGCTTAAAAGTAGTAGACATCGACGAAGAACCTGGTCCCATGCTGGAGGGAGAGGCTGTCGATGAAGAATGAGAAATCATCGACGGAGGGGACTGGGTAGTAGCCAGGACTGACAAAGCCTCTGTAAGCAACGATGACATGACTGGCAAAGAGGTCATCGACAGAGCCAAGTGTTGGTTGATGCGGCAGGCCTCCATACTTTGGACCAGAGCTGTGAGGACCATTTGGGTCTTTTGAACCAGAGTGAGAGAGGCCTGAGCCATCGAGGAGAGATCAGAGGTGGAAGCCATCAATGGCTGAGGGTCCTTACTTTGTCCACTTGAGGCCTTGTCCTTATCTCGGTGCTTGTGCTTCGATGAATGGTGTTTTGATTGAGAGGTCTGGGAACTCATCGACGGCAGCTGAGACAAAGAGCGGGACTGCATTCCCTGTTTGAGGAGAGCTACCTTCTACTCCATGAGGTAGGATTCTAATTCATGGAGTCGTCGATTAAGTGTAGCTTGGCTGAATTCCTGGTAATATGCACAAGAGTGGATGCTGCGGGCAGCTCCCAGACAGTGAAGACAGAGAGAGAGAGTGGTTATAGTAGTGGTAGATCTTTCTTCCACGATGGCAACTGTGGAAAAGGGAATCCAAACTGGACATATGGAAAATAAAAAAAAAAAACATGAACTTTCCTTGTCGATGATAGTGTCGACACACTAGCAATGAAAGCAGCACATGAAGCAAGCTGGGAGACAGCAGGAAAAGAACTGGGGCCACATAATTATACGTATCAACAGACTGACGTCACCGTGGGTGGCCCCCAGTCAACAATGCTGATGAAAGCTACTGTCGACAAGTGCACCCTCTGGTGGACACCCAAGTATATGACCTGCTGCAAGAGATACCCTCAAAGAAGATTCAGAAGTTCCACCTGAATACTGATATTTATTAATATTCATTTTTATATATTCACAACCAATATGAGTTTAGTGATGACGAAGTGAATTTGAAACTGGTCTGGGGGTTTGTAGCCACCTGGTTCTACGGGACGGTATGTTCATTTTAACTGAATAAAGCCTTTTGTATTGATAGTAGAGAAGTGCTGGTATTTGTCGTTTATATTTGACTTTGTTACTGGGCACACTCAATGCAGTGGAGGTATTTTTGCAGTCCTTTATTGGCTTTCTTACCTGCTCACCACATTCTACTAATGGCTTTTTTGATTACTGATTCATTTATCGGTTCTGTCCAGTGATTCCTAGATGAAGTGGGTGTCTAAGATGTGTTTCTTTGCCGACTCCATGGGTTCACTTTTATTAATTTTTTTGGACAGAGCTCTCCCTTCAACAGAGTATGTCCTCTACGTTCTTGAGGGAATTACATCTAGGGGGAGTGTCGGGTTTGTTATCAGATAGTGTGTTTCACACAGCAGGTGACGTTGACTTATTTAATGACACGCTTCGAGAATCAAATGGGACTGATGTACCACTCGAGGACAGCGTGCAGAGTGAAGCAACAGTGGATATAAGGTCAGTGTTTTAGCAGTTGGAGAGAGCATTGTTGAAAGGGAGGAGGCATTACTGAGGAAAAATATCACTTGAAGCATACGTCAAAGTGGGTTGCTCTCCTACGGGCCTCTGCCTACTAAAAAAAAAAAAAAAAAACAGTTATGGAGATGACTGTATTATGTTTACATTGGACTGGAGAGGGGCTGTGCAGTTAGGTACACATGTCCTTATGAAAGCCATTACTAAAAACTACGACAGGCAGCAAGCAGAAGTTACTGCAGACATCAAAGCAAAAGAAGAAACTGTTTTAAAATTGAATGAACATCCTGAGTTCATGGGCCTAGAGAAAAACCTTAAAGAGACAGTACAGAGAAAAGATACTAAAATAAAAAACACCAAACTTAAGAAATTTGAACATGATCGTCAAGACTACCTCAATGACAGAATGTTCTCTTGGAATAAGGGAGTAATAAGTTTGGCCGTTTTCATAGCCAGAGCCATAACAGGGGGTTATAATCAGCGTCAGCAGCACTGCGTCACATTCTGAAAAAACGCAATACATCACCTTCCTACTATATGTCAACATGTGAATCGGAGACTGAGATTAATGAGGAGGTTTTTTCGAGGACGAACAGAGTGATACACAACCACACCTGAGGCGCAGCAACATAGTGGTACAGTTCAAAGACCTCCCACAATGAAAGACACAACACTTGCAACAACAGTGGCAACCCGCATACAGGAGCAGAGGAAATGCACCAGGAAGGGAGGTAGAAGGCACAAACACTTGACAGTGAGCAAGGAGGGAAAACTACGATGTACATTAGAAAATATTGACATTAATATTTTTGCCACCAACCTTACAGCTGCACAAATGTTGCCTGGAGTTGGTATTCACAAAGCCCAGTTTGCCCCTGGGCAAAGTTGGGAGGAAGGCCGCAATGCAAAAGAAGGGGAGGGGACCTGCATATGCTTGCAGTCTAATTTACAACGTTTTTGCTCCATGCAAGGGCCGTTTGTGAAGGTCCTTGCATGGAGAAATTAGCGCCTACAAAACCTGGTGGTAATTTGCGCGACCCTAGTGGTTGGTGGAGGTACTGCGTTCCCCCCTCCCTGTTCTCCAATCGTCCACCTGATTGTGTAAAATCATTTTTTTTCATGGTGTAGTGGCCTTCCCTGTCCCCAATTGCCCACCCAATTGTGTAAAATCAGTTTTTCACAGTGTAGTCACCCTTCCCGTCCATGGTCGCCCACCTGATTGTGTAAATTCAGTTTTTTCCATAGTGTAGTGGTCCCTTCCCTGCCCCGATCGCCCACCTGATATGTCGGAAAGATTTTTCCATGTGTAGTGGTCCCTTCCCACCCCCATCGCCCACCCAATATTTTTCTGAATTATTGTTCCATAGTGTGGTGGTCCCTCCCCAACCCCCATCAACCACCCAGTATGTCTGAATGATTTTTCCATAGTGTAGTGGTCCCTTTCCCCTCCCCGGTCACCGATCATCTTCAAATAGGGAAAAAAAACATTCCCTGACAGTCTAATGTTCCTCTCCTCTCCCACAATGTCTGATCACCATCCCCTTATGAACAAAATTCCCCTGGTAGTCTAGTGGTCCCTCCCAGTTCCTGATCCCCATCCACAGCAAACACCCTGCAATCTCTGGTGGTCTAGTGGCCCCCTCAACCTGTCTGGTAATCACCCGCCACCTCACTCCCTCCCCCCATCCACGACTCACCTTCGGCAAGCAGCCCAGCCGTCCTTTCACCTCCATGGCTGCCCGCCGACAGAGCTATTAATGAGCGCGTACAGTACACACTGATTCATAGCTTAGTGGGTGTGCAGCTGTGGAGGTGAGAGGAGGGTTGTGCTGCTCGAAGAAGGGGAGTCATGATGGGGGGGAGCGGGGTGGTCGGTGATTACCTGAGAGGGTTGGGGGGCCACTAGACCACCAGGGATTACAAGGTGTTTGCTGTGGATGGGGATCGGGAACCGGAAGGGACCACTAGACTACCAAGGAATTTTGTTCATAAGGGGACAGTGATCGGACATCGTGGGAGGGACACTAGACTGTCAGGGAATTTTTTTTTTTCCATTTGAAGATGGTGATTGGTCACCGGGGAAGGGGGAAGGATCACTACACTATGGAACAATAGTTCAAACATATTGGGTGGGTGATGGGGGTGGGGGAGAGACCACTACACTATGAAAAAATAATTTAGGCTTATCAGGCGGGTGATGGGGGCAGGGGAGGGACCACCACACTACGGAAATATAATTCAGACACATTGGGTGAGCGATTGGGGCGGGGGAGGGAGCACTACACTATGGAAACTGTATATTTATCTAAGGGGTCGTCGATCAGAGATCGGGAAGGGGGTAGGGACCACTAGACTACCAGGGCATAACATCATATTTGGGGATGGAGATCGGAGGACCGGGGGCGGGGACTAGACCACTGTGGAATGCAGCTGCATGGGGCATGGGCTGTTGGGGGGGCACTCTAAGCCACCTGCGGGCCATGCAAATGGGCCCATAATGGGCATGCTAATGGACAATAGCACCTTGCATGCCTAGTGGGCTCATCTGCATGGCTCCCTTAGTGAATAGGATCTTAGCGCATGTGCGCTATTATTGTCGGCCCATTCTTGTGGCTGGCTGTGAGGCCAGCGCTACGGGGGTTCCTGGTGCTTTGCCTGGGTTAGAGCTGCCCCTATTAGTGCTATCTGACTGTAAATAGCCCGACTGCCCACAAGCGCAACCAGGGGGGTGCCGCCCAAACCTGTGTGTGGCACTTTGCATTTTTTTGTGAATCCTGGCTCTGTTCTTCAAAAGGGCTTATCCCATGTTACAACACAGGATGCCAGACCATTTAATCTTTAAGTGGACCTACACAGATTAACCAGAAATCTTAATCTAAGGGTGCACTTTGAAAGGGCCAAAATGTGCCGGAGTATCAACATGGGAGCAGTCAGTGAGGAGTCCACTATGCAAGCTACACCTCAGTCTAGAATGGCTACGAGGGATTTTTGACCTCCATCTACATTTATGCCTGCCTATAGCAATACAGTTAGAGTCTTTGAGAGAGTTTGTGAACAACATTTTGAAGAATTATTCCAACAACATGGGAGACCGAATTTTGTCGATAACACAACTGAAGAAATGAGTGCCCCTGAAAAGCTTAGAAAATAACAAGGGCATCATGATTAAACCAGCAGATAAGGGAGGCTCTGTAGTGGTGATGTCAACTGTGAAATATATACAAGAAGTGGAGAGACAGTTGAGGAATGAAAGTTTTTACCCTGAACTGTGGAGTGATCCCACAGATGCTTTCAAGAGAGATATTGATAGATTTATTTTGGAAGCCCATCTTGAAGGGGTCATCTCCAAGGATGAACTGGATTTTCCTACAGTTAAATATCCTGTTCAGGCCAGTTTTTATGTTCTACCAAAAATACGTAAACAGCTGGAGGATCCCCCAGGATGCCCAGCTGTAGCAAGAATAGGGTTCCTTGCAGAGGCCCTACATTTGTGGGTGCACATACAAAGGGCATGTGTTTGCACTACCCTTATACATTCATGACACTATGCAGACACTAGGTGTCCTGGAGGATCTTCAGCTAGAGCAAGACTGGTACTTACTCTCCATGGATATAACTTCTTTGTATACCAATGTCCCTCATGAGGGGGGTCTAGATGCTCTTGCGTACTGGCTCGAATGGGATAATACTACTGATGTTCACCGCAAACATTTCTTGTTAAGACTGTTCTGAGCAGATTTTAACCAAAAACTGTTTTCTTTTTCAGGGCAATCACTACCTGCAGGTTAAGGGTACGGCTATGGGGTGACTTCTGCCCCCAACTATGCCAACCTCTATTTGCGCAAGTGGGAGAAATTGATCTTCTATGATAGCCAGGTCAATCCTTACTACCATAAGGATGACATGCATCATTTTATAGACAATATCGTTATGGTGAGTCGTGGCATTAGGGACAAGCTACACAAATTCATTGGATATCTGAAAAACAATAATCCTAATTTGAGATTTACTATACAGTGTGACAAACGGTCAGTTTCTTTTCTGGATCTTATAATCACAAAAAAAAAAGAAGATGGTACAATTGAGACCAATTTGTTCAGTAAACCAACTGACTATAATTTGTTACTGCTTGCCTCCAGTTGTTACCCACACCATTTGGTGAATAACATTCCAAAGGCCCAGATGCTTAGGATCTGCAGAAACTGCACTGCAGATAGTGGTTTTCTATTAAATGGGCCAGACATGTGTAGGCGATTCTGTGATGGGGGTACAGAAGGGAGGTAGCTAATGATGCTTTTCACAAGGCCTTTGCAGTGGATAGGGAGAGTCTGCTTACAGCCAGTTCCAGAGAGGAAGGTCCAGTACCATTGGTGATGCTAATAAAGGAGGGCAGGATGGGGGGGGGGGGGTGGAAGGTGGTTACCCTTAATGCTAGGAGCCTTGGGAGGAAAACTGCAGAGTTACAGGTGCTCATGGCAGAGGGAGAGGTGGACATCACAGAAACATGGGCCACCCAATACAATGACTGGGACCTGTCTGTACCAGGGTACAGGTTATTTCGTAGTGATAGGGTGATTGGAAAAGGAGGGGGTGTGGCACTACATGTGAAGGAAGGACTGAAGTGTGAAAGGGAGGAAGGAGAGGAGGGTATTACGGAGTCACTGGATGCAAATCCAGGATTCCAAGAATAGGATTCTTAGAATGGGAGTGGTGTACAGACCGTCATCTCAGACGGAGGAGTTAGACAGGGAACTAGGAGGACAGATCAGGAGGACCTGCGAGAAGGGTAGTGTGGTGATTGTGGGGGACTTCAACATGCCAGGAGTGGACTGGAGTACCCCAACAACCAGGAACAGAAGGGAGCAGGTACTGCTGGATGCCTTCCAGGACAGCTTCCTGCTGTGACCACCACTCAGTATGGCTCACATTGGATATGGGCAAGGAAGGAGTGGAATCTGGCACAAGAGTGCTGGACTTCAGGAGGGCTGACTTTGGGAGAATGGCGGAAGTGGTAAAAGGGTACCTGGACAGAATTCAATCTAGTATGGACACTAACCAGAGGTGGGAGCTCATAAAGCTGGGGAGAGTGGAGGCAACCAAAACCTGCTGCAAGGCCCAGAGCAAGAAGGCTAGGGCTAAGAAACTGAGCTGGTTGAGCAAGGAGGTCATGGAAAAGGTAAGGTGGAAAAGAGCTGCCTTTAGGAAGTACAAAAAAACAGGGAGGGGGAAGGACAGGAAGAAGTACTTGACGGAATCGAAGGAGGTGACAAGGGCAGTAAGGGGAGCCAAGGCATCTACAGAACTCAGGCTTGCACAAGGCATTAAGAAGGGGGAGGAGGACTTCTTTAGGCACATCAGGAGAAAAGGAGCTGTAAGAACCAGATAGTAAGGATTAGGAAGGAGGGGGTTGGGTGGAAGCAAGGTGCGATAAGGCAGAAGCACTAAATGAGTACTTCTGCTCAGTATTTACTAAAGAGAAGAGGGTGACACCCAAGGAGGAGAATGGCAGAAACGGGAGAGGGTGACAGATGGGAAATCATGGAAGGGCAGAGTTCGCAGGGTTTGAAGGCACTGAGGGTGGACAGGCGCCAGGCCCAGATGGCATCCACCCCAGGGTACTGAAGGAGCTGGCAGAGGTCCTTGCAGGGCCTTTGGCAGACCTATTTAATGCCTCATTACATTTGGGGTGTGTACCTCAGGACTGGAGGATGGCTCATGTGGTGCCCCTCCACAAGAGTGGCCCTAAAGATGAACTGGGAAACTACAGACCAGTGAGCCTCACATCCATCGTGGGTAAGCTAATGGAGACTATCCTGAAGGAGAGGATGGTGACCTCCTCGATGCCAAAGAACTACAGGACAGCAGACAGCATGGCTTCATATGGGGCAGATCCTGCCAAACCAACCTGGTGGAGTTCTATGACTGGGTAACTAGGCAACTGGACAGGGGCCATGCAGTGGATGTCCTGTATCTGGACTTCAGTAAGGCATTCGACTCGGTGCCACATGGAAGGCTGGGAAGTAAGTTAGTAGGCACAGGGGTGGGTGCAAAGCTGGTGAGATTGGTAGGGAACTGGCTTCAGGAAAGGCAACAGAGGGTGGTGGTGGTGGGGAGCTCTCATACCCAAGGGTAGTGACAAGCAGTGTCCCACAGGGCTCGGTGTTGGGACCAGTGTTGTATGGGATATTCTTTGCAAACATATCATTGGACATCAAGAGCAAGATCAGTCAGTTTGCTGAAAATACCAAGGTAGGAGCGGTGGTGGATGACCTAGGGGATGGCAGGGGCTGCAGGATGATCTGGCAAAGCTTGAAATCTGGTCAGACACCTGGCAACTGGTGTTTAATGCCAAAAAGTGCAAGGTGCTGCATTTTGGGATAAAGAACCCATGGAGGAGTTACCAGTTGGGGGGAGAGCAGCTAGCCCAGACAGAGAAGGAGAAGGATCTGGGGGCGCTCATTACTGGGTCAATTAACAACTCAACACAATGTAGGAAGGCAGCTGCAAAGGCCAACAAAATGCTGGGTTGCATTGCAAGGGGTATATCTTCGAGGAGGGAGGAGGTGATTCTACCACTGTACAGGTCATTAGTTAGACCGCACCTGGAGTACTGCGTGCAGTACTGGCACCCGTATCTGAAGAGGGACATTAAGTTACTGGAGGGGGTGCAGCGCAGGGCGACAAAGATGATCAAGGGGCTAGGGGACTTATCATACGAGAGGAGGCTGAGGGAGCTGAACATGTACTCGCTGGAGGAGAGAAGGGACAGGGAGACATGATTGAAACCTTTACGTACATGAAAGGAATAAATAAGACAGGTACAGAGAGGCTGTTCAAAGTAAGGGAGGGGAGGGACACCAGGGGCCATGATATGAGACTGGAGGGAGGAAGGTTCAGGGTGGAGATGAGGAGACACTTTTTTACAGAGAGGGTGGTGGCTGGGTAGAATGCGTTACCTGCAGAAGTGGTATCCAGTAGAACAGTGGACTGCTTAAAAAGGGGATGGGACAGGACAAGGGGGAGGGCCAATGAAGGGGAAGGGTGAAAGGGAGGGGCAGCTGCAGAATAAGGGGTGCTAGCTGCACATTCAAGCAGACTTGATAGACCTCTAGGCCTTTATCTGCTGGCAAATTTCGTATGTTCGTATGTCCACAGAGAATGAGCTTTGTAACAAGATATTCTAGACAGTCCAGGGAGATTGAGAACATTCTGCATGAAAATTGCCATATCCTACAAACTGATCCATTACTGAAAGAAGTGACTAGGTTGCCCCCTAGCATGATATATAAGAAGGGTACCAACTTAAGGGATAGTCTGGTACATAGTTTACAACCTGCAGGGACACCAACAGTAACAACCAGTCAGTGGTGGCCTCCATGCCTGTGTGGGATGTTTTAATGTGGGGACTACAAATTCTGCCTCTCCATTCTTTAAAGTAACACATTTACTAGTGTTAATATCACCAAGATATTCAAAACTATATATTTTGTTAGTTGTAGTACAACAAATCTAGTGTACATGGCTGTGTGTGAATGTGGTGATTTTTATATAGGAAAGATCACTAGGGTTTTTAAATTGAGAATCGGGGAACAAGAAGTATTGCTAATGAAGATGCTAACAATGCCCTAGCTAACCACTGGAAGACAGAAACACACAGGACAACAACATGTATTCAAATTGTGTGGAATTGAGAAGATGGGGTGGGCCCTCGAGGAGGAGATCTGGATAGTAAACTTACCAGGTGAGAATCCTACTGGATAATACACTATGGGGGGGGTGGGGGTGTTACGATATCCAGGACTTAATGACAGAATTGATTTGCTGCCATGTATGAGACAGTAAGGGTAATCTAATGATCACTCTGGAACTGTACTAACGTTTTTCCCCACGTTCTCTCTTTTTCTAGGGTGCTGAGCATAAAAAGGATAATTTACCTTGGGCACTAGCACAGTACCTTTGGACTCTCAGCTGGAATTAGAAGTTCCACCTGAATACTGATATTTATATTTATTAATATTCATTTTTATATATATTTGTGACCAATATGAATTTAGTAATGATGGTACTGGATTTTTGAGTATGCTTTTATAATGGCACCTGAACTTTTTTTATATTTTATTGCACTGTCACTTTAAGATACCTACTTTTAAATGCACCTCTGGTCATCTGTTCCCCTATCCCTCTGATGACAAAGTGAATTTGAAACAAGTCAGGGGTTTTGTAGCGACCCAGTTCTGCTGGACAGTATGTTCATTTTAACTGAATAAAGCCTTCTGTGTTGATAGTAGCGTAGTGCCAGTATTTGTTATTTCCATTTGACTTTGTTACTGGGCACTCTCAATGCAGTGGAGCTGTTTTTGCAGTCCTGCAACACAAGTGAATGCAGTGACTGCTGAAAACGAAAGCCTTTTCTTAATGCTGAATTTGTTGCCAACACTGAAGTGAGTTTACCAGCCTTGCTTGTAAGACCTGTGAAGTCAGTGTGTCCCTCAGCAGGAACCAGTATTCTTCAGGTACCACTGTGCAAGTCTTATATGCAGCCCTGCCCAGGACACTACTGAGGTTGAGGTGGACATAAGACTCGGAAGTCTTAGGAATTCTTGTGTATTCCTTTTTGTTCCAGTTTGGAAAGTGGCTCCATGTAAGCATTATTCCCTGATGAAAGAGGCTTCTACTGAGGAATTAATCCATGGTTGCATCAATTCCACAGTAAAAGCCGACGTCAGAGGGGATTAATGTGCTTGTAACATGACAGTCAGTATAGCTGTTGATGTGTGCTTGTGTTAAATATAGGGACTCTGAACACTGTTGTTATGCTTTTATAAATCTGTTTCCTTAATTAAAAAACATCTTGCAGTAATGCAGTACAGTATACAGCTTTTTAGCGAGGCAGAGGACGCTTGGTTACATAGTTGTGTGCTGACAGATTGGATATATTTCATGCACATATCTTAGATATTAGGAGGTATTCATCTTGTACAATTTCTTTGAGTATGTTTGTTCGGTTGAAATCTTGGAAATTCACTTGCTGCACAGAGATGCTGCTTTTCCACCGCCGACAATGCTGGGTGCTGCAGTGCATTCTGGGAGTGTTCAATATTAACTTTTAAGTTCCGATACATTTGTGCTGTTAAGTACCATACTGTCTACCCATCTTGGAATTCCCCGGTACCCGCATATCTGAAAGGCACTTCTCTACTGTGTACTGTCTAAAATCCTATGTCTTTTGCTATTGTTTCGTTGTGTTGTGAGCATCACTGGCTTTTGGGTGGGTGGGGGTTCAAACGGCGTTTCGTCCTGACATTCTAATATGGCGTTACTTGCAGTGGCAGCTTTCGGTGGTGCAAGTTGGAGCGATGATTAATAAAAAATGAATGCCGTGTTGGAGCGGGCATTACCAGTAATTAATCCCCGCTCCAACTTTCGTCACGTGCTACATTTAGTCCAATCCATTGCCGTTATTTCTGGTTGCTAATTTCTGTTATGTTACAAAGTGCATTACTGTTTGAACTGTCTTTCGGGGGGGGGGCCTCTCCCTTAGAATGTTTCCATCTGTGCTCCAATAAACTACAGATTTGACCTTTTCAGATTCAGAATGAAACTCAAATCTGTTTAGACTAGAGACATTGTCTGTTCCATAGATGATTGCGTCTGTTCTTTTGTACTCTCACACATTAACCAGTCATCTAAATATGGATAGACTATCACTCCATTTTTTGACAGTGAAGCTGCTTCAACACCCAGGCACTTGGTGAAAACCCCTGGTGCTAATGTCAGTCCAAAAAGCTTTGCTTTGCATTGGTTCTGACTTTGGCCTACTCTGAGCCAAAGGTATTTTCTGTTACTTGCTCTAATTGTAATGTGGAAGTATGTATCTTTCCAACCCAGAGAGTATAGCCAGTCTCCTCACTGTAGAGATGAAATCACTGTCTGTAAGCTAACCATTTTGAATCTCTCTTTCTTCAGGTGGCCTTTTAGGCATCTGAGGTTGAATACTGATCTCCCTCGCCTGCCTTTTTTTTTTTTTAAAGATATGTAACCCACTTATGGCTGGATTTACTCAGGGTTTCCTCCCTTTTGTGTCATTCAGCCTGTTTTGGACATGGCCTCTAACCGTGGGTGGAGCCTCTGCAGGCCAGAGCCCTGCTCCAGGGGGTTGGCTGTCTCTTTAAGGGGCTGTTTGGTGCCATTCGGGGAGTTCTTTCCTGCACGGGAGTACCAGTGGGTGGGTCCACAGGGGAGGGCCGACTGCATGCCCCTGCCAGGAGGCCTGTAAAATGTTAGTGGCAGTTTGTGGCAGTGGTCTCCCAGTAGTAGAGACCAGAAGGACTGGATTCGAACCCACATCTGTGCGGTAGTTTTGGTGAAGGAAGTCAGTTGGCATGCCACCAGTCAGAAGGACAATAGTGTTGGGGGTGCTGTTTTAAGAGAAGAACCTGGCCAGCAGGGACGTCCACCCTAATGTCATTGCAGGGAGTCGCCGCCATGCCAAGATGTCCTTGAGAGGGTCTGTAGGGCCCTGGTGTTTAGGGGTCCCGTACATGGCCTCCTCAAATGTGCAAGATTGTCCTTGAAGACAGGGACTGAGGCAGATGTGCTGCCATAATTAAAGGGTTCCCAGCGTCTAGGAAGCTGCTGCATTACCCAAGTGTGACCACCCAGCTCAGGGATTGAAAGAATTTTAGTGGGGGTCTTTGTGACCAAGTTAGAACCGCCAACATGAATTGCAATACTCCACTGTGGGTTCCTGTAGCCTAGAGATCAATTTTGTAAATATGTTTTCCTAGCCAGCCTGTTTGAATTAAATTGGGATCCTCTTGTTCCAGCAAGTTTGGTGTGGACATTACTTTTGTTTAAATTGTAAGAACTGCATATGCTAACCACTGTTTCAGCTCCGCAGTCTAGCACCCCCTGGTTCTGATTCGCCTCCAAGAAGACCTGGTTACAATGAAGCCATTGGGCTGGTAAGGACTGAACTGTTTTACCTTTGGGATTGTTCTAGTGTTCTGCTGTTGTGACCCCTTCCCTCTTTAACATCAGGTATCCCTAGACATGGGATGGGAGGCTTACAAACGTGGGGGCTTGTCCGGGATATTCTCCAAATTGTGAAGACCAGGGGTGTTGGACATGGAGTCATCTGGGCTATAGAAAGTTTCAGCTGTTGGGAACAGTGCTTTAGATAAAATGGCGAAGTCATTGTTTTCACGCCTTTGGAGTTGTCAGAAGCCAGGCTGTCTGCGAATGCAGTTTACTATGTGGCTAGACATGTGAGGAGCATGCAAACTGCCCCAGGAGGTGCCTCCTAATTGGACAGTGTCTGGGTTCTTTGGAGTTGTGGACTGTGGACTGGTGGAGAACATCAGGCAGGAGTTGGACAGACTTGACGGTTGAGCTTTGGCCACTGTGAAATTACTACCCCTAACAGCTGGTGAACAGGGCTACTGCTCCTGGAAGCCCTGAAGTTTCAGTCCCTGTGGTTATGCTGAAATAGCTTTGGTGTGTAGTGGAGCACTCCGCTGGGAAACACTATTTATTGTGGCATGGAGGGACCATGTGTAGCTCTTCAGCCTGTGTGTGAATGTTGCAGTCAAAAGCATTTGGATGCCTATGTCCCACGTTATCTGCCTGATCTGCTGGGGCTGGGGGAAACCAGTGCTTCTTCGGATTCAGCCCTGGATAAATGAGATGAGCACCCCACGATTCTGATTCGCCTGCAAGAAGATCGAGTTACATCAAAGCCATCAGGTTGGTAAGGACTGAATTGTTTTACCTTTGGGACCGTTCTAGTGTTCTGCTGTTGTGACCCCCCCCCCTTCCTCTTTAACATCAGGTACCCCTAGACGCAGGATGGGGGCTTACAGAGAGTATCTTAAGAAAATGCATTTTCCCATCTCTGCTGTTGGCATTTTTCCATAGCATGTGGAGACTGCAGCTTCTGAAGTTCCAGTTTTAATCGCTGCAGCTCTGCTTTTGAATGTGCTTTGTATATTTCAAATTTCTTTTGTGTTTGAATAGTGAGAGACAGATGGATGCTTTCTCTCACTATCTTCAGCATCCATCTCTCTGTAGTTACAGACTTCCACTGGTGCAGTCAGTAAGAGATGAGTCCCCACTGGGGTAAGAAGTGTGGTGACCTTTAGCAAGTCAGGTGCTTGACTTTGTTGTGGAGGGTCTGGCTGTCTTGTATGGCCCCTTCCCTCGCCGCCTCCTCCTCTGTAGGAACCTCTGGGTGGACTATAACTCTGGTGTTGGTACCTGTTGGTTGCCTGTTACAGTACTCCCTTTCCATGCCTTCTCACCTTCCATAGGGTCCATTGCACTCTCGAGATTTTTTTCAGTTACGTGTTTTAACAATGGTTTTGTTGTCATCAACTTTATTCACGTTGCTGTCTGTCTGATCTCAAGAGAATTGTCTTCAAAAGTGGAAGTCTGCTGCCTTATTTTTTTTTTTAAGTCCACAGACAGGCAAACTGTTCTTAGCCAAGAATAACTTGTAAAGGATACTGCTAAGAAAGAGCTGTATCATCAATGTCCACAGCCATCTGTAGTGTGTTTTTGGCTGTATCCTGGCAGAACAGTTATGTAAGAATTTATCATAACAGTAGATCTTCAAGGGAATCTCTTTCATCATGTCACACCTATGGAACTTATAGCCATCAGGTACTAAGACCACACAGAAACATATCTAGCAGTCTAGTAGGGGCCACTCACACCGATGTCATATGCCAACGTCCCGGTATATATAAGTGTGGGCAACCCCGATCCCTTCTCAGTTCCCCTTGCCAAAGACCATACTTGCTAGGCCTTCCTTCTAGAGAACCAAGGAGACAGATGAGGTTCCCAGCTATAAGAAAGGATGGAGCAACAAGAAAGCCAGTCTGGAGACAGAGACATGGGGGAAGGGAATGTCGGCATGACCTGATGAAAGAGATTCCCTTGAAGGTCTACTGATACGATGAGTTCTTATGTAACTGTTCTATCTTCTTCGGTGATATCTCTTTCTTTAGGTCACACCTATGGAATGAGTCCCAAGCAGTACAGACAATGAGAGTCTGGGTGGCAGGAGGACAAGGGCCTAAGGAAGAAGGTCTTGAAGCACAGCTAGGCCAAAGCCTACCCTTCTTCTGGAAGCAATGTCCAGACTGTAGTGCTTCGAGAGTGTGTGGACAGTATTCCAAGTGGCAGTGGCACAGTTTTCAGCAGTGGACACATTCCTGAAACAGGCAACCGAGGTGGCCATACCACGGGTGGAATGACCATGAACAACTCCAGGAAGATCCTTACTGTACTTGCTATAACAAAAAGTAACACAGTTAGCCAATCATTTGGACAAACACTGCTTAGAAACTGGAATACCCTCTTTCACAGGGGTGAAAGAAACAAACAACTAAGAGGGTTTTCTATAATCCTTGGTACGGTGTGTATAGTACCTGAGGATTCTATGCACATCTAGAGCATGAAGCAATGCTTCCCCTGGATTGATATGCTCTGGATAATAAACAGGCAGGTGGATAGTCTGATTTAGAGTAAACTCAGACACCACCTTAGGAAGAAATTTAGGGTTAGTGTGCAAAGACACCCTGTCTTTGTGGAAAATCAAATAAGGCTGCTCGCAGATGAGAGCCTGTAGCTCTGAAATCCTTCGAGCAGAGGTAATAGCAACTAAAAATAACGCTTTCCATGACAGAAGGCATAGCTCACAAGGTGCGGCTGGATCAAAAGAGAGCAAAGTCAGCTTTTCTAGAATGAAATTCAGGTGCCAAGCCAGGACCTGATTACAGATAGAAGGCTTCAAGTGGAGAATGCCTTGCAGAAAAGTACAGGCCGCTTCCAACTGGGCCACAGAAAGGTCATCAATGGGCACATGGAAGGCTGATATAACAGACAGGTGCACCTTAACAGAGGAATATTGGAGCCCCGCATCACACAAGAACAGGAGATACTCTAGAACCTGGTTCACTGGACAAGTAAATGGGTCCAGGTGATGGGAAACAGCCCATACAACAAAGCGCTTCCACTTCATTGAGTAAGTGGCCTTGGTGGAGGATTTCCTGGTGGCCACCAGGACATCAGTCACTCTTTGAGACACCACCCCCCAAATCGAGCAATGGCTATGTCTTCAGGAGCCATGCATGCAGGTGGAAGGACTTGCGGTCTGGATGGGCCAGGGTTCCCTGTGTCTATTCAACAGGTCCCTGCAGAGGGGCACAGGAACTGGAGGTTCCATAGCCAATTGTTGCAGTAATGGAAACCAGATCTGATGAGGCCAGAATGGTGCCACCAGAATTAGGGTGGCCCCCTCCATTTAAAGCTTGATGAGCACTTTCTGGATCAGAGGAAAGGCATAGAGGAACTTCCCTTCCCAGGAGAGGGAAAACACATCTCACCAGAAAACTCCAGGCCCTAGATCTAGTGAGCAGAAATGTGGCAGTTTTGTGCTGAGTGGGGACACAAAAAAATCTAGCTCTTGACGATCCAGTCTGTCAAACAGGTCATCTACAACCAACATCAGCAGCTCCCACTGTGACCGGCTGAGGCTGTCCTCCAAGGCATTTTGGTCGCTTGGAACATGAACAGCCGATAGATCTAGGCGGTGACCTAGAGCTCAGCACCAGACTCTTCTTGCCTCTTTACACAGGAGGTAGCAATGAGTGCCTGCATGCATGTTGATGTAATAAACTACACTGAGGTTGTCTGACTGCATCCACAGGGGACCTGGAGAGACACTGTTCTGGAAGGCCTGTAAGGCATACAGAGCTGCCCTAATTTCTAAAACGTTTATGTGGACATGTTCCTAGATCAGACACCAGGTCCCCTGGGACTGAAAGGGACTTGGGTGCGCTCCCAACCCAGATCTGAGGCATCTGTGGTGAGAATCTGTTGAGGAGAAGGTATGAGAAAGGGCACCCCTCTTAGAAGATTGTGGGGGTCCATCCATCACTGAAGTACTCTGTGCACAGGGAAAGAGGCAAGAACCTGCTGAGCAAAATCGTTGGTGTGTTGATCCCACTGGGTCCACAGGGGGATCCGCATACGCTGTCTGACCAAGGGTACAGTGACAATGGCCACAGTCATCAGGCTCAACAACTGCAGGAATGTCCTGGCTGTGATGTACCAGCTTTGGGCAACCAACTGCGCCTGAGCTATTAGGCATTCTGTCCTGTCTTGAGGAAGGAAGACCTTGTCCTGGACCATGTCCGGAATCACCCCATGCACTGCAGCTATTGACATGGGGTCAAGACAGATCTGGGTAGACTGACAGTAATCCCTAGACTTCGAACAACTGCCTGGTACATTCCAGAGTAAGTATCAGGAGATCCCTGGACTGGGCCTTCAGCAACCGTTCATCCATATAATGGAAAACATACAGGCCTTCACACCACAGAGCACTGCTACTGCTGCTAAGCATCTGGTAAAGATCCATGGCACAGAGGATTAAGCAAAGGGAAACACCCAGAACTGGTAATGTTCCCCCTGGAACAGGAACCTGAGGTACCGCCTGTGGGGGGGATCAAACCCTGATAGGCAAATAAGCATCCTGCATGTCCAGGGAGCATAACCAATCTCCCTGCCTGAGCAGAGGCAGCAGGCTATGCAGGGTGACCATCCTGAATTTCTTGGATTGGATACAGAACTTCAGGTCTTTGAGGTCTAGAATAGGCCTCAAGTCCCCTGTTCGCTTGGGGATGAGGAAGAAACTACAAGTTATGTAAGAACTTACCGTAACAGCAGATCTTCGAGAAGAGCTCTTGCAGCAAGCTATAACCATTAGGACTAATGCCACAGGCCTTAGGAACCACCAGAAAAAAACTTTACTAGCAGTACCCAGCAGGGGCCGCCTCGGACGTTGGCTCTGCCCCGTCGGTAACGCCATAAAAGAGGGCGCTCCCTAGCTCCACCTCAGTTCACCCGTCGAGGACCCGTGAACGGGACCCCAACAAGGAAGCAAGTGAGCTTTATTCCTAGTCATGCGATAACTCTCCAGGGGAAGGAGGGCGAGATTTGCTGCAAGAGCTCCTTCCTCAAGATCTACTGTTACAGTAAGTTCTGCGTAACTGTACTATGTTACTTCGAGGGGGAGCTCTTGCAGCAGGCTATAACCATTAGGACTGAATCCCAAGCAATCCCGCGCTAAGGAGGTGACTAGCCCCGGGAGGAGGATGACAGGAACTATAATAACGGCATCGCCTAAAAAGGTCGGGAGACAGCACATCAGGACAATAGTCCCTAAAGGACCACCAGGCCAAAACCGGCTTGGTGCCTGGAAGCAATGTCCAAGCTATAATGCCTGACGAAGGTGTGTACCAATTCCAAGTAGCAGCTGCACAAATGTCTCGGATACAGACATTTTTTAAGGAGGTGAAGGAGGTAGAAACTCCTCTGGTAGAATGACCTCTAACCATTCCCGGTAGTGGTTTGTTGTACTTGTTGTAACAGAAGACTATGCAGTGGACTAGCCACCGAGATATAGTCTGTCTAGACACCGGTTTGCCCAGGTGTTGAGGTACAAAGGCCACAAAGAGTTGCTCGGATTTGCGATGTGCCACTGTATGCTTGAGGTAGTACCTCAGCACCCTATGGACATCTAATGTGTGTAAGAGAGCTTCTCCCCCATTAGAAGGGGTTGAATAATAGACTGTAAGGTCAACTGACTGGTTGAGGGTTAATTCAGAAACCACTTTGGGTAAGAACTTAGGATTTGTTCTGAGGGAAACCCTTTCCCCATGAAAATTTAAATAAGACTCCTTGCACATCAGGGCCTGAGGCTCAGAAACCTTTGAGCTGGAGTAACAGCAACTAAATAAGATACCTTCCAGGAAAGATAACACAGTTCACACTCTGCTGTGGGTTCAAAGGGAGGGAGAGTAAGCTTCTCTAACACAAAAAGGAGATCCCAGGGGGGGAACTGGATCCCTAATGGGAGGACTCAAATGTAGAATGCCTTGTAAAAAGGTGCGGGCCATGTCCAGCTGGGCTAGGGTTCTATCACCACAGAGGACAAGATAAGCAGAAATGGCCCACATATGCACCTTAATGGAGGAGTAGTTCAAGCCTTGCTGATATAAGGAGAGGAGATATTGTAATGCTGAGTTCACTGGACAGACAAGGGGTCCAGGTGATGAGACAAAGCCCTTAAGCAAAAACGCTTCCACATCATAGCACAAGTGGAACGAGTAGAGGGCTTTCTCACTGAAATGAGGACATCTGCCACCTCTTGGGAGACCCCATACCTTGATTTGACTACGTCTGCAGAAGCCATGCATGAAGGTGCTGGGCCTTGAGATCTACCAGCTTGCCCTGATCCTGGGACAGCAACTGCGAGCATATTGGCAGCGGAATCGAAGGTTCCAATGACAACCACTGAAGTAGTGGGAACCAAATCTGCCGTGGCCACAGCGGGGTGATTAGAATCATCTGAGCCCCCTAGGCCTGTACCTTCAATAGAACTCTGAATGAGAGGGAAGGCATAAAGGAACCTTCCTGCCCAACATAGGGATAATGAGTCTAGCCAAAAAACACCAGACGTGTGCTCTTGTGAGCAAAAAATTGGCAGTTTGGCGTTGCATGGACATGCAAAGAGGTCCAACTCTGGATGACCACAAGTGTCGAAGAGCTGGTCCGCTACTGATTGGAGTAGCTCCCACTCATGCGCCTTGGACAGAGACCGGCTTAAGCTGTCCGCCAAGGCGTTTTGGGTACCTGGAACATGAACGTCAGATAGAGAGATGTGATGTTCCAGCGCCCAATACCAGACTCTCATCGCCTCCCTGCACAGGGGGTAGGAGTGTGAAACATAGACTTTGACAGCAGATAAGGACCACTTGGCTCACTTAGTCTGCCCATTTCCCTACCTACAGGATAAGCTGCAGATCCTAGTTAACCAACAGCCTAGTTCTTCCTATCCCCCACAAAGTTAACCAACAGCCTAGTTCTTCCTGTCCCCCACAAAATCTGCCTTATGTCTCTCCCATGCATTCTTGAATTCTCCCACAGTTTTAGACCCCACCACCTCCTCAGGTAGGCTGTTCCATGCGTCCACCACCCTCTCTGTGAAAAAATACTTCCTCACATTGCCCTGGACCCCCCATCTTCAAATTGTGTGCCCTTGTTCTTGCACATCTCTTTTTCTGAAAGATGCTACCCTCTTGGACTTTGTTGATTCCACTGAGGTACTTAAAAGTTTCTATCATGTCCCCCCTCTCCCTCCTTTCCTCAAGGGTATACATATTAAGCTCCTTTAGTCTCTCCTTGTATGGCTTCTCTTCCAGACCCTGCACCATTTTAGTTGCCCTCCTCTGGACTGCATCTATCCTGTCTATGTCCTTGCGGAGATGGGTCTCCAGAACTGGACGCAGTACTCCAGATGGGGTCTCACCAACTGTCTGTACAGAGGGATAACAACTTCCTGTTTTCTGCTGGTGATGCCTCTCCCTATACATCCCAGCATCCCCCCAGCCCTCCCTACTGCCTTCTCACATTGCTTGCTAACCTTAAGGTCATCTGATATGATTACCCCAGGTCCCTTTCCATTTTTGTTGTTGTTACTACCCCCATTGTGTAATCTTCCCCTGGGTTTTTGTTTCCTAGGTGCATTATTTGCACTTTGCATTGAATCCAAGCTGCCATACTTCTGACCATTCCTCCAACCTGCAAGTCCCTTCTCATCCTTTCCATGCCTCCTTGTATCAACCCTGTTGCAGATCTTTGTGTCATCTGCAAAGAGGCATACTTTTCCTTCCAGTCCCTCTGCAATGTCACTTATAAAGACATTAAAAGGACTGGAACCCTGGTACCCCACTAGTAACCCATCTTTCTTCAGAGTGGACTCCATTTACAATTATCTTCTGTGTCCTGTTGTCCAGCCAATGTTTTACCCAGTCTACCACCCTGGGACCCACTCCCAGGCTGGTTAATTTGATTATTAATCTTTTGTGTGGGACTGTGTCAAATGCCTTGCTAAAGTCTAGGTAGGCCATGTCCACAGCCCCTCCCTGGTCTCCTACTTTGGTCACCAGTCAAAGAAATCTATTAGATTCGTCTGACATGACCTTCCCACTGTGAATCCCATGCTGCCTTGGGTCCTGTGCCCCACTGGCCTCTAGGTACTCAACAATTCTTTCCTTCAGAAGTGATTCCATCACTTTCCCTACCACAGAGGTCAAACTGACAGGCCTGCAGTTTCCTGCCTCTGTCTTGGTCCCACTTTTGTGAAGGGGAATCACATCCGCCTTCCTCCAGTCCTCAGGTACCACACCATCCTCCCATGATTTGTTAAAAAGGGTAGTCAGTGGTTTCACTAGTTCTCCCCTTAATTCTTTTAGAATTCTGGGGTGAATTCCATCTGGCCCATTGCTTGTCCACCTTCAGTTTTAGGAGTTCTTTCAGAACCCTTTCTTCTGTGAAAGGACGGATCAACTCCCCATCCAGAGTGCTTCTGTTAATTGGATTAGGCACCTCCCCCTCCTCTTTTGTGAATACTGAGCAGAAATATTCGTTCAGTATCCCTGCTTTTTCACTGTCCCCCTCTGCCCACCCACCGTTCATTCTATTCAGCCTCACTATCCCTCCCTTTGTCTTTCTACGCTCGCTGATATACCTATAAAAGGTTTTATCCCCCTTCTTAACTGAGTTGGCTATCTTTTCCTCAGTTTGGGCCTTTGCTATTCTGACTTCCCTCCCTGCTTCCTTCTGCCTTAACTGGTACAGCTCTCTGTCCTGCTCCTTCTGTGTTTCCTTATACTTCCTGAATGCTATCTTTTTCTTCCTGACCTTCCCTGCCACTTCTTTTGAGAACCATAGTGGCTTTTTCTTTCATTTTGATTTGTTTATTTGCTTCACACAAAGGCTTGTTGCCTCTGTGATGGCAGTTTTGATGATTCCCCATTGTTGCTCCACCCCTCCTTCTAGCCTGTTTGCTAGTGCTTTTCTAAGGCACTCTCCATCTTGCCAAAGTCAGCCCTCCTAAGTCCAGAACCTTCACTTTTGTATGGCTTGACTCTGTAGCTGAGTTTATCGTGAACCACACTGTTTGGTGGTCACTTGTTCCAAGTGGCTACCCACCTCTAGATCTGAGATCCTCTCACTGTCCCCATTTGAGAGTACGAGGTCTAAGATTGCCTCATGAGTGGTTCCAAAACTAGCTGTCTGAGGCATGCCACCTGAAGGCATCAAGAATGGCCCTGCTCTTGGATGTGGCTGCAGCAAAGTGCTCCAGTTAACATCTGGCATATTCAGGTCTCCCATCAACAGTATCTCCCTTTCTCTGCCATTCTAAGAATGCCTTCTATCATATCCTTGTCCATTCCCTCCCCTGACATGGGGGTCTGTATACAACCCCTGTGCGGATTGTGGTGCCTTCCAGTCTCTAAGGTGACCCACAGTGCCTCCTCCTCCCTGTTTACTCTTTTGTTCAGTTGCTTTATCCCTTCCTTTACATAGAGAGCTACTCCTCCTCCTCCTCCCTGTCTCTCCTGTAGGTTGTGTACCCTGGTATGTTAACATCCCAGTCATGGTTCTCTGTGTACCATGTTTCTGTGACTGCCGATATCCAGGCATCCTCTTCCATCAAGGCCACCAGCTCAGGAGCTTGTTGCCCAGACTACGGGCATTGGTACTCATTACCTCCATTTCCTGATGGCCTTACTCCCTTTTGCCCCATCCCTGTCCTTATTGCCTTTGTCACTTTCTCCATTTACCCCTGCCCTTCTCCCTATCGACATCTCTATCTTGGTGTTTGCCTCACTTACTACCCTGATTTTTTGGGGGCTAGGATTTCCTGCTCCTTTCAGTGCCTCCCCTTGGCTAGTTTAAATGCTTGCAATGAAGCATTTAAACCTATCACCTGGATCCTGGTTCCTCCTGGACAGATGCAGACCATCATGCCAGTATAGGCCTGCATCACTCCAGGTGGACCCCAGTCCCCAATGAAGCCAAATCCCTGGGCTCTGCACCAGTTTTTCAACCACTGATTGAATCCATGGTGTGGAGCACCCTAGCCTCACCCATGCATTGGCAGCTCCTCGGTAATCCTGAAGATTCACTCCTGTCCCTCCAAGCCATGGCACCAGGCAGGCACCTTACCTCCTCTCCCCTTCCTCCCCAGTTCTACCTTTCCTAAATGGAGTCCCCACCAGGAGTTGTTTCCTTCCCTGTGGGGTCCCATGCCACCCTCCTGTGGGTCTCCTTTGTGGAGGTTCCCAGCATCCTCCTTGGTCTCCACTGCGGGTGCCTCCATAGAGGAACCACACTTTGCCAGAATGCATAGGAATTGTGGAGAGGTACAACTGGAGGGATGCACCTCTGTTCCACCACCCTCACCCTCCCTGAGCCCACTGTGGTCCAACCGCTCCTCTTTCTTGGCAACCTCTGAGGCAACGGCAGTGGCTCTGGTGGTCCCTGGATGGGAGAGGAGGTCCCACAAATCCTGGCCAATTCAGCCTGGAGATGAGCAACCTCCCTCAGCCCAGAGAGGTGCCTGCGATGGGAGACAACACTGCATCCTCCAGAACATCTCCTGGAAGACTGCTGCTCCACAGCCACTGCACTGCACCACTCCCATCATGTCTTATTTCTGGACCCTTCACCGTTGTTTGGAATCCTTATTCTTTCCTCTGTTTATTTTTTTTCTTCCTACTTACTGCCTCTGTGCCCTTTAAGCTCCTGATCTTCCTGTTCTGAGACAAGAAGATCCTATATTTCTCAGTAGTCCCCTTACTTGCTCAGAGGCAGACCTCCAACAGCTAAGGGGGACGGAGTGCTACTCTTTTCCTTCTAGGATGGTGAGTCTTTGGTGGCTCTGTGATCACTAACTTCCTGCTCCCAAATAGAAAGTTCCTGTTGTCAGTCAAATCCTGTGCCTATAAAAGTAGAACTGGCTTTGGGAAGGGGGGGTGGAGGGAAGGGAAGGAGGGCAATATAGTCCCAGTAGAGTAGTCCAGTCACAACAGCAGCTCCTTGTCCTGGTGTTCTATGCCAATTCTCGGGCAGAAACTATCTTGGGCAGTGTTTAAATCTGGCTTCCTTCTAACTAAGCCACTCCCCCTACTTAGCAGATCTTTATACACTTAGTTAAACTGCACAGATAACAATCCCCTTCAGCCACCTTAGATTAACACTTAGATAACTGCTCAGATAAACTTACTTCAGCCAACTCAGACAAACACACTTAACTTTTCTTTTACTCTAAATTGAAGGTCCCAGTAGTAGAGTTCTACTTCTTTAGTCCCAGTAAATTGAAGGTCCCAGTAGCAGAGTTCTACTTCTTTAGTCCCAGTAGAGAAGTGTGTTCCCCCTTGCTCACTGGTGTAGAAAACAACAGCCGTGTTTGTCCGTCTGAGTGAGGAGAGAGCCTGGCACTAGGTCCTTCTGAAAGGCCTGTAGGGTGCTGAGGACTGCCCGCATTTCCAGAACATTGATGTGGAGGTTGCGCTCCTCTGGGGACCAAATGCCTCGAGTCTGGCAGTCCCCTAGGTGAGCAACCCAGCCTAAGTCGGAGGCATCTGTTGTCAGTGTCCGACTTGGCAGCTCCTGTCAAAACAAGACCTCTTTTTCTAGATTGAGGGGGTCCAACCACCAAAGGAGGGTCCTTCTGACTGGCTCGGAGATTCTGACCAGATGGTCAAGACTGTCAGAGTTTTGGTGCCAGTGCACCCCGAGCATCCACTGTGGAACCCTCATGTGGAGGCGGGCCAAGGGAGTTACAGGGATGGCCGCTGCCATGTGCCCCACAAGTCTGAGGAAGGTCCTGGCTTGGACCTAAAGGGTTACCATGACCGTTTGGGCCACTTCTTGCAGGTGGTCTCCCCTTTTCTGAGGGAGGAAGGCCATGCCTTGGACCGTATCCAAGAGCACCTAAAAAGACAAGTCTTTGGCTGGGCTTGGGGGATGACTTTGGCAGGCTCAGGGTGATCCCCAACTCTTGGAATAGAGTATAAGTGCTTCCAAGAGCTTGAATGAGGCGCATTCTTGACAGGGCCACCAAGAGCCAATCATCCAGGTAAGGGAAGACATAATTCCTTTTGCGCCTTAGAGCCGCAGCTACCACTGCTAGGCCCTTGGTGAAGACTCGAGGAGAGGCCCAATGGCAGAACCCGAAACCGGTAATGTACCCCTTGGAAGGGGAACCTCAAATACCCGAGGGGGAAAGATCCCAATATGCATGTGCGCATCCTGCATGTCTAGGGAACAAAGCCAGTCTTCTTGGTGTAGCAGAGGAATTAGACCTGGAAGGGTCACCATCCTGAACCTTCAATATTCTATATAATCGTTTAGGGAGCTGAGGTCCAGGATGGGCCAAAGATCCTGAGTTTGCTTTGTAACCAGGAAAAAATGGGAGTAATATCCTTTTCCCTGCTGCTGCAGGGGGACTGGCTCTATTTCCCTGTTTTTGCAAGAGGGCTTGAATTTCTCCTTCTATGAGAGGTATGTGAGAAGGAGGATACCTTGAGGACCATGGTGGAGTTTCTGGTGGGATCCTGGTCCGATGGGGGGGGTTCCTGCAGGAATTCGCCGAGTTTGCTGCTAGCGAAACATTGGATTCCCCAAGATGTATTTTTCTTGGGGACTTCAATGTTTGGGCCGAGGATAGAAGTCAAAAGTGCGCCGATAAGTTACTGCAGAGTATGTCCCTTTTGGGGCTGGTGCAGTCTGTCGGCGTTCCTACTCACCAGGATGGCCACACATTGGACCTGGTGTTCTCACTGGGACTCGAGATTGTTGATCTTGATATTGATCAGGTAGCTTCGTCTGATCATTGCACGGTGAAGTTCACGTTTAGTGCTCCCGTCATAAATTCTTCCCCTTCTGAGAAGTTTCACTGCCGCCCTTTAAAATATCTTACCCCCGAGGGTTTTATGGCGGCAGTTGACTTATCAAGGGTGGGTGATGCATGCGTCAGAGTTGTTGACGTCGGGGTAGACGCCTATAATAAGGTGCTGTCTGGTGCCATCGACTCCCTCGCACCTATCCGTGTACGACCCAGAACCTCATACCTGAGGTCGCCTTGGTATGGCGGCGATCTCAGGGAAATGAAGAAACTGGGTCGGAGATTAGAGCGTCGCTGGAGGAAATCCCATCTGGGGGCTGACAAACTAGTCCTGTGTGCGCATTACTGCACATATCAGGAGGCAATCAACCAAAAGAAGGCAATATTTTTGTCTCGGGAGATTGCTGCCGGGAGAAGCCGACCAGCCTCACTCTTCCGGACTGTTGATAGACTTCTTCATCCATTCTGTCTTCAGCCCAGAAGAGTTTCCTCGAATGAGGATTGTGAGGAATTTGCTCGGTTTTTCCCAGACAGGGTGTCTGTGATCCGGCGGGAGGTTTCCTCAGCCAGTAATATCATTGCTGTCAGTCGTCAGTTGTGTTCTAAGAGCACTCTTTCTGGTTGGGGAGTGTTTAGGCCAGTGGAGGTTCATGAGGTCATTGAGATAGCGGCCAACTTGAAGTATACCTTCTGTGAACTGGATCCCGTGCCAACGCGCTTCTTAATGAGGTGCATTGACACTGTTGGCCCGGTGTTTGCCCTGATTGTCCGGTGCTCCTTGAGTCAGGGTGTCTTTCCAGATGCCTTGAAGGAGGCTCTGGTGAGACCCCTTTTAAAGAAAGCTTCTCTGGACCCGGAGATTAGGGCAAATTACCGTCCTATCTCCAATCTTCCATTTCTGGGAAAGGTTGTTGAGAAGGTGGTATCACTTCAGTTGGGGGAACATCTCATGACCCACGAGTTGTATGATCCCTTCCAGTCAGCTTTCGGCCAGACATAGCACTGAAACTGCATTAGTTCGGGTGCAAAATGACCTCCTCAGGGCTAGAGATCGGGGGGACAAGACAATTCTTGTTCTCCTTGATCTCTCCTCAGCATTTGATACTGTGGACCATTGTGTGTTGCTTTTCTGCCTGAGGGAGTTATGCGGACTCACTGGTATTGTCATCAAATGGTTTGAGTCATTTCTTACTAACAGGAGGCAGCGGGTTGTGATGGGTAATTTCTCATCCGTACCCTGCCTCCTTTCGTGTGGAGTCCCTCAGGGTTCGGTATTGGCCCCAATGTTGTTCGCAGTATATATGCTGCCCCTGGGGATCATTAGGAGGTATGGTTTGAGTTTTCATATGCTATGCTGATAACTCAACTATACCTATCCTTTGCCCCAGGAACATCAAATGCAGTGGATGTGCTGAATATCTGTCTGGCTGAGATAAATGACTGGATGTCCTCCAGCTGGCTGCGACTGAACCCTAACAAGACTGAGGTACTGGTAGTGGAGTCGAACAGAGCTCGTGATGGGATGGCCTCTGATTCTGCGACTGGCCTTGTGCCAGAGCTGTGTCATTGATGGCCTCCCCATGGGTGCAAATCTTGGTGTGATCTTTGACAGAACCTGTCCATGGAGGCTCAAATATCCTCTGTAGTTCGCTCCTGTTTTTTCCATCTTAGAAATACGCCAGGATTAAGCCCTTGTTCCGCTCTGGACCTCCCTACTTTGATACATGCCTTAGTCACCTCTAGACTTGACTACTGTAATGCCCTCTATCTCGGTCTCTGGAAGTTCTCTTCGCAGACTGCAGCTAGTGCAACGCTGCTGCCCGCCTTTTGACCGGACAAAGTAAGTTTTGTCATATTACTCCAGTATTGCGCGAATTGCACTGGCTGCCTGTCAGGTGGAGAGCACTGTTCAAGGTGGGTTTTCTCACCTATAAGACCCTACACGGACAGGGCCCTGGTTACCTATCTGATCTTCTGGTACTGTCCACCTCTGTCCGAGATCTCCGCTCCTCTAGTGGTGGCCTCCTTAAAGTTCCGAGAGCAAGATTTGAAATCAGCAGGGGATCGAGCATTTGGAGTTGCTGCTCCAGCTTTCTGGAACTCGTTGCCGTTCGAAGTGAGAGAGGCCCCCACTATAGAGGCCTTTAAGAGTCGTCTGAAGACCTTCTTATTTATGCAGGCTTTTGGGGATTAAGTTTTTATGCATACTACATTTTAATGTAATGTATACGGTATGACATACTGTACAGTTTTTGTGCGGCGCCCAGAGCCTTTGGGATTGGGCGTCTTTTTAAATAAATTTGACTCTGAACTCCAGCGCATGTCCCCTCTTTATAATATCTAGGATCCAATGGTCCGAAGTGATTCTGCTCCATCCCTCCAGGTGGAGGGAGAAGCGGCCCCCTACAGCCTCCCCTAGTGCCTCCACCGGAGGAGGGGGGGTCAGCAGGGAGTCACTGGGAAGAGCCGGGGGTTAGCAGAGAGGTTTGGGGGGATTCTGGGCCTCAAAAAGGAGCACCTCCAGGCTGAAGGTTTCTGGCATTCCTTCTAAAGCTGCCTCTCTGGGCCGACTGGTTTCCACGGGCGGACTGGCCTGAGGACTTACAAAAAGACAGTTTTTGAAAACGTTTCTGGTCCCCCTCATACATCTGTCGGATGGACCAGTTGGATTTGCCAGACTCCTGGAGACGAGAGATAAGGCCCTCAGTCTCTGACCCAAACAGCACGGAACCATGGAATGGAAGGTCCCTGATTCCAGTTTGCAGATCCTGGGAGAATTCTGAGACTCTCAGCCAGGAATGGTGCCTTAGGCAGACACCTGATGCTGCTGCCCTAGATGCCGTATCTGCAGTGTCGTACAAAGCACGCAGAACATGGGTGCCAATGTCCGAGCCCAATTTTAGAATGTCCAGGAGCTCCGTTTTTTGTGTGGAGTCTGGCAAGGCACTGGCTAGCTCCTGTCCCTTCTCCCAAAGAGCATTCTGGTACTGGACCATATGCGCCAGGAAGTTCAGGCAATGTATGGAGCAGGTGGATGCAAAGTATACCTTTCTGCTTACCTGCTCCAAATAGTGGGACTCCTGATCGGGAGGCTGACAGCTGAGGTGTCTGGGCTGCCGAAATCTGTCATGAACAGCCACGATAACCACAGAGTCAGCCTGAGGGTTTTCTCCCAGATAGAACTCATTCCTCTGCACTCTATACAGCCTGTCTGATTGTTTAGGAACTGCCGGGACTGTGGCCGGATGCTTCCAAGTTATCCTGGTAAGGTCTTGGAACGTGTCCACCAAAGGAGGCACCACCAAAGGTTTCAGCTCCTTTTGCCTTAGGTAGCGTGCCAGTCTCCGGCGTTCTGGATCCAGATCCTCCATCTCCCATTCATTGGAGGCCTGGATGTGCCTCATGACGTCCGTGAAAGTTGGATCGTCAGGAGGTGAATGGGGTAGTTCCTTATTCTCAGGAGAACCCCCGACTCCTGAAAGGGATGAGGAAGAAGAGGCAGACCAGCTCCTGGACCATGAAGAGTCTGAACTGTGCCTTTAAGGACTACCCCTCCCTAGAGCGTTGGGTACTCCCAGACCGATGATGGCTTGTGGACTGACAATGGAGTGGAGACCGGCGCCTGTTGGGGGACCGGCATCGGCTAGTAGAGCAAGCCTGCCTAGAGACAGACCTATGGCGGCTGCGGGACTTGTTCCTGGGACTGGACCGACGACAGCTGAAGGTCCTTGAACCGAGAGGGATCGAGCCACTGAGGGCAAGCGGGACTTGGAAGGCTTACGTTCGTCGACATGGGTTTTGGCCGGCGACTCGACGGGGAGATCCCCGGTGTCCTGGATGTCCGGTCGGTTGGGAACTGGGGTCGGGTCCGGCTTTGGGGTAGCCTCATCCTTCTCGACTTGGCTCTACCAAAAGAAGAGCTCTTGCAACTCCTCCTTGTTAAAAACAGAGGTCGCTGTCCCCTTCAGGGGAATAAGTGAAGCCAGCAGGCCCAGTGGGGCCTTTGGGAAAGAACCTGAAGAGCAACCCTCCAGAGTGGAAGACTTCTGGGTTGGCGACGGCACCTTGACCGGCGTCGACTCACCCATAGTCCCTTCAGCCTTAGACATAGTGGCCGGTGGTGGTGTCTTGGTCAGGGTTGGCTCCGATTTAACTGATTTGGAAAGGTGGGACCCAGAAGAGGCCTTAGCCTAAGAGTCCCAGTCCTTGCTTGATGGCTTACCCGACCCGAAGCATACGCCAAGGTAGAAGCCTTGGTAGAAGCCGCCGAGGTTGAAGAGATACACAGCAGCGTAGCCTTCACCTTGGCCGATTTGTCTGAAGGGGCCCCCGCCGAGACCGGCATCAGCATCTTGGAGAGGGCATCGGGCCTCAACTTATCCTCATGTCTGGAGTGCTTTGAGTGGTCACATCTGCCTGTGCTGAAAAGGAGGCCTTTCTATGGGGAGAGCGCGATTTGGACTGATGGTGGGACCGGCTATGGTCCTTCTCACAGGACTTGCGGGATTTGTCCCGGTGCTTGCCCTTTTCCCCAGGAGAGCTCTGCTGGACATCCATCTTTTTCTCCAAAAGGTGGGCTTTTAAGGCCTTCAGGAGCCAGATGTGAGTCCTGCTGGTGAAGCCCTTGCAGGTATTGCAGGAATGAAGGTTGTGGTCTGGCCCCAGACAGAAGACGCTGGCTTCGTGGCCATCCTTCGATGGAATTTGGCAGCCACAAGCACACTTAATCTTCTTGGGACCGGAGGAGGAGACCGACGACGGGGACAACATGTGACGAAAGAAGTACCAGAGAAAAAGAGAAACCACTGCAAAAAACAAGAAAGCAGAGACGAAAATCTGTCACCAAATTTTGCTGGAACTGCTGAAGGACATGCTAAGGCTTCCCAATGACAGCTGGTCTGCGTCAGAAAAAGAACTGAGGTGGAGCTAGGGCCACCCCCTTTTATGGCATGACCGACGGGGCGGAGCCGACATCGGGGGCGGCTCTTGCTGGGTACTGCTAGCTAAGTTTTTTCTGGTGGGTCCTAAGGCCTATGGCATTAGTCCTAATGGTCACAGCCGGCTGCAAGAGCTCCCCCTCGAAGTAAGATCTGGGAATAGAACCCTTTGTTCCTTTGCTGCCTGGGCACTGGTTCTATAGCCCTTTGGAGCAGCAAGGCGAGGACCTCCTCCTGAAGCACCAGAGTGTGGTCGAGACGATAAGTAGAAGGAACAGGCAGAAAATCTGGAGGCTGTTCTAGAAGTTCTAGAACATGGCCCCGCTCAATTAGCTGCAGGACCCAAGCATCGGTAGTAAGGGTCCCCCACTGATCTAGATGGTGGGAGAAATCACTACCTCCTGACTTGGAGCAGGAGGAGGGGGCTCAAGTAAGGAGTCATGCTGGCTGCACAGTGACCTCTGGGGTTTTTGGCAGAGGCACCGGTGGTGGAGAAAGGAGCAGGCAAGGCGGGCCCTGCTCTGTAGTTGCTCTGAGGTCTGGTTCCTGACCCAGCCTTATGGGAGACCTTACAAAAGAGAGTCATGGCCTGTTCCTGGGTTGGGTATGATAAGAGGGAGTTGACAGACTTAATGGCTCTGCCAGAGGCCTGCAGGTCATTGATAATATCCTGCACGTCAGGACCAAAATGCTTAAAGCCCCCAAAGGGGGCATTTAGAATGTTCTGCTGTACATCAGCATCAAATCCAGAGATTCTCAGCCAGGAGTGCCTTCCAAGTGAGATGCCAGTGGCAGTGGTCCTGGTCGTGGCATCAGCCATGTCATAAATGTCCCTTAGGAGATGCTTGCTGACATCCACCACAGCAGCTGCAGCCTGGGGAGACTTAAGAAGTTCCTGCCTCTAGGGACCCTCAAGAAGGGCCTGTGCTGCAGCTCTGCCCTTCTTCTAAAGGTTGTTCTGGTATCTGACCAGGTGAGAAAAGTAACTGGCAACCCAGAGGCCTAAGGTGGCCAAAGCAAAGTTCTCTCACCCCAAAGGCCAATCCTTCTAGATTCCCTTTCAGGGTGAAGGAACTGAGGTGCTTGGGCACCAGGGGCCTATCATGAGCTGCCTTGATGACCACTGAGTCAGTTTCTGGTTGGGCAGTATAGAAAGGCTTCCCTAAAAGGGCCTGATAAAGCTCATCAGCCTTCCTAGGCATGGCAGGGACCATGTTAGATCTGTGCCAGGCCGCAGGGACAGCACTGTCCAGGGCTGTAGCAAAGGAGGTATGACCTTGGGAGGAGACTTGGGAATCTCCAAGAAATCCACCAGGTTCCTCCTGGTGATATCCTCCTCCTCAGTCTGGAACCCCATGGTAGCCTAAAGTTGCTTCATATGGTAGAAGAAGAAGGGGTCTTCGGGGGGGGGGTCTTGAAGCATGTTTCATAGAGTCCTCACTTCCTGATAAGAACATGGATCTGTCTGAGGAAACACCCCCAACATCTAGCTCTTCATCCTCCTCATCAGGATGGATGATATCTGGGTGGTATTCCTCTTCAACGTCAACCTGGTCTGAGGAAGGGACCAATGGCAAAGATGTCAACGCTGCCTGAGAGGGTGCTGAGCACTGTGGCCGAACCGGTATCATCACAGAGGCAGCACCCCCTGGCAACAGTAATAAAGGTGCAGGCCGGGGATTGAGTTGCTGGATTAATGCTGTTGTAATAGAGGAAAGCACTGTGTTTAGGTCAATGGTAGGAAAAGGCAACACAGGTGCCAATGGTGGTGATGGAGGGTGCAGAGGCACTGGTGTCACTGGAGCACCGCCTGCCAAGATAAAGCTGGTAGGGCCCGGTGCCGGTGGACCTTGAAGTTGCTCAGGTCACAGCTCCAGAGCTGGTATCGATGACCTGGGTGAGCCAGAGGTCAATGACCCTTCATCTGCCATGGAAAGGCTGCTGGAACTCACTGCCAGGGAAGAACTGGAGGGAGCAGAGGCCTGGGCGACAGGAGGAATCGATACTGAAGCAGTCAAGAGGCAGTAGCAATCGGGGACCAGGAGAGTCTCCTGGAGGAAATGGTCTTTGTTACCTTCCCCATCCTAGTTAGAGTGTTTCCCCGAAGACTTGTCCTGGGCCTTGGCGGTCTGAGAGCCTGAAGAGTGAGTGGGCAACTGGGAGAGGGTAACCCCCGAAGATTCCTGCTCCATCCTGGCTAGTTGTTGCTCCAAAAGAAAGGACTGCAGGGCTTTCTGGCAGCACCACCGGGTGGCGAGGTTGAACTTCAGACAAAGCTTCCAGGCCAGGGCATCGTGGCTAGGCTTGAGGCAGCACCCACAAAGGTCGTGCTCATCTTTGGATTAAGTTTTCTTTCCACAGCGATGGAAAAGGTTGGAGGAAATTTTCATTCTTGACATACAACATAAAAGGAATCACTTTAAAATAAAGTGATTTAACACTCAAAAGAAAAGGTAAATAGAAAACTGGTGGTTGAGTGAATGACGAAGCTTCCGTGGAGTCTGTGCAAGTATGACTGACAGTGGGTAAAGAACTGAGTAGGGAGTGGGGTCGCGCACGCTTACATATGCGGGGATGTCAGCATACAACATCGGCATGGTGGCCCTTACTACACTGCTAGAAAAGTTTCCATGTAGTCCTAGTGCCTGATGGCTATAAGTTCCATAGGTGTAACCTGATGAAAGAGAGATCCCAGAAGACGATCTGATGTTACAGTTTGCAATATCTTTGCCCTGTAATCGGTGGGTAAGCTGTCATAAAAGGGCATCACAGCTTTCCAAAGTGCCACTTGGTAATGTAATGTACAACTAAATAAGGCTGCCCCCCTCATAAGCAGTGTGATAGACGATCATCTCCCCCCCACCCCAGCCCCGTGTGTCAATTTTTCTGGAATCCTATCTAGGGGAGTTGATGAGAAAGTGGTTTTAGCTTTTTTACATCCAGCAGTTTGAATTAAACCCTTAGGTGAGCATAAAGATGCGCTGAACCAGTCCTGGTTACCATATGTCTTTCCTCTGTTTTCTTGTTAACTATTGCTGCAAATGCTGGCAACTGCAAAAATGTTCTTACTTATTCTGTTAAATGTGTCAAAATGGGGATGCTCATGCTCACTGTTAATGCCAGTCTCGGCATCTTCCAAACATCTGACTCCCCAACATCCATCTCTGTTTCAACAATGGGAATTTTAATCATAGCTACCATATCCTTGAGGAAAACAGAATATGAAGAGCAGTGTTCTAATGTGCATGGGGGAGAGCTCATTTCCTCATCACCTGAGACTTCAGGCATATAATCTCATTATAGTAATATTTCTCCTCAACAACAAGGTAGGAAACTTTGTTGCCTGCTCTTTAACAGTCTGCAAGAACTGCCACGTTTGTTTACATTCCATCATAGTTGACATTTGAGTATCACCAGCTGGCTGGACAAATGGCTCGTTTGCTTTTACTTTTTCCAGATTTAAGTACCTATTTTAATCTTTTTCATGTTAAATGAGAAGATGACTGCTCAGCATGCCTTTTCTTGGTAGTCTTTTTCTTTCTTTTTTTTTTTTGTTACAGAGGAACAGACTGAAGCTGATAAAGAGTGACCTTTTTAACGGTCTCCAGTCCTGTGTTTTTAGACAAACCACCATTCACAAATCAGTTTGCTGAATCATAATGTGGACAAAATAGCTGTAGCAGTCTGAATGTCTATCTGCCTTCGGCAAAAAGTGCTCATACGTCTGGCACTTTTATAACCCGTGATCCCAGCTTTCTTTTTAGTCTTGTTTTTGTTTGGACTCCAACACGAGACCCAAAAAAGGCACCACAGTATAGACTGACCACAGGCATTGAGGGCTGATAGCCAATCTCCATCACAGCCATTGCAAGACAATTTATTTACGAAAAAGTTTGGCCACAGTTGTCGTGAGCTGAAAGACACAGCCTGAAGTGTTTTAAAATGGTGGCAAAAGCACTTTAATTTACATATGTTAAAACTAAACCAGTAACCGGAACCATTAGGCTCATCTGATCTTAACCTCTTCCACCACTGTCCTTGTCAGCAGATCTGAAATGTAGTTTAGGACATGGTTTCTGGAACCATTTGGGAACTGTGAAAAAAACTATTAAAAAAGTTTATTTTTCCAGAGTTAGGCAGGTTGAGGGATCCCTGTCTCCCCACCATGGGGGGCAAGCCGTGGGGCTGCTGGAAGAGTAGGCTGTGAGCAGGGAACGGGGCTGGGGGAATCAGACATGATGCAGTGCCGACAGGGACCAGGCGGATAAAGAAATTAACAGGGAAAAAAAAAGTTTATTTTGTCAAAAACACTGCAGAAACTGAGAGCAACTGTAATATAAATAATAAAATCTTTATATTATTGGGAGCTTAAACAGCAGGATGGTAGGAAAGAGGGCTGCAGTTATATTCTGTTTTAACTGAAATATTTGAATAGTTTGTAAGTGAAATTAGTTCTATGTGTTAAAAATTATTACCTCGAATTAGAACTGTTACTTGGGCTGTGATATTGTAACTTTGGAGATAGTTGTTTGGCAGGGATAATTAGAGGGAAATTTAAATGTGTTTGCCTGGTGTTTGGTAAGAGCCCTCCTACCCACCCTGTTTTGTATGCTTTCTTAAATACTGAAAAGCCACTGGGGGTTGGGATTGAAGGGCTGAGTATTTCTGTTTGGGACTGAAATTCGAAGCAACAGGAGCTGGTGGGCCTGTGACATCATACGGTACCTGATGTCTGCTTACACACACTGTTAGTGGGACCGAGCACACACTGGACTGTATGTGTTTGTGAGACTTGGGAACTTTATTGGTGGGGTTGAAATTGGGTTTGTAAATAACTACAGTCAGTATAGAGAGAAACTGTACTCCAGGGGAAAGGGACTGAGAAAAGGGGGTGTGCTATTATAAACAGAGGGGTAATCAGGGTGGCCATATTCCACCATGGCAGGCATCTTCGGAAGGGTTGTAGGCTGCTCAGGCTGTGGGATGGCAATAATTCTAAATTGGGCCTGGAGAGGAGGCTGCCCACTCTGTAGACAGCTATCTTGTATCAGAGTGAGGTATATTGGTTAAGGAGTAAGCTGTGGGGCTGGGGCAGGGGTGTCCAAGGATAAGGGGTGTGGATATGGGCAGAAGGGTGGGGCTGAGGGGAGGCTGGGGCAACGCTCTGAAATTACAGGACGTTATGTTACAGCAAGCAGGAGGGGGGATATTAGGGACAGAGGACCCTTAGATAGGGAAGTTGATGCTAAGGGGAAAGCATATGGGGTGAACATTCTGAATACAAAGAGACTAGAGGGGGAAGAGTCAGGAGGGGCTGTTGTGTGGAAACCTAAAACAGCAGACTGTGGGAAGGGAGCTCCTAAGGTGAACAGTGCAAGAGAGGAAGAAGAGGGTCAGTTTAGAGATGCAGTCAGGGGAAACTCGGGTTACCTGATGGAGGCTGACATAGAGTGTCACAACTAATTTGAGCTACTAAGCAACCTAGAGGGGGAGGAAGGGTTGGTGAAATGAGGAAACTTATACAGAGGCTGGGGAGGAGCGATACCCATAGGGCATCACAGACCAGCTGTGGTAAGGACAGACATAGTCCCAGAGGGAGAAGGAAACATATATGTCAAGCAAATGGGGAGATGCAACATATTCCAGACATGAGGAGGAGAGCATGATTGGAGAGAAACTGGGAGACAAGGAGGGTGGAGAGGAGCCCCTTCAGCAGGGAGGTCAGTACCAAGGATGGGGTCATGAGTTAAGGGGGACCCACAGAGAGCCTCTGGAGGCAGGGTACTATTACAAGGGGAGGATGGTGGTGTAGGGAAGGGAAACCATCAGGGCCAGGATAAATGGTTCAGATAAGAGAGGGTTAAAGGGGACACCTATTCAGAGGGGGTTTGAGTTAAGTGGGCAAAATAACGAGGGAGGCAGAAAGGGGAGGGTGACAAGGGGGTCTCTAATAAGGCAGGAAGACTCCCATGAAATTGAGATCACGAATAAAGAGGGGCTGAGAGGGCATAGTGGAGGTAACCATAAAGATGATGGCGGTGTTAAGGTTCTGTTACTGGGAGACTCGATGATTAGGGGTATCCATTGGGAGGGACAGGGGGGGTGGATGCCATAGCCAGGTGAAGGTAGTGAGTATCTCTGGGCTGACAGTGCACAGAGCAAAGTTCATGGTGTATGAAATGGTTAGGGATTGTGGAGGGAAACCGGATTTCTGGTGCATTTGGGAACTAATGATCTAGAGGAAATAGCATTTTGGAAATCCAAGCAAGGTTCCAAGAACTTGCCAGAGTCTGTCGGGATAATGGATGCAACATTTCTTTCGAGATATTGCCAGTACCAAAGGCCTCAGTGGAGAAAAATAAAGCTCACAGAGGTTAATGACTGGCTCAGGAAGTGGGAGAATGGGTTGGGGGTGTTAGGAACTGGAATGGAGTTTGGGAGGATAAGGGACTATATGCCAAGGACAGGTTTCATCTTGCCCCATTAGGGAAGGAAGTCCTTAAACAGGGATGGCTGACTACATACAAGGAAGGTGGGGTTTAAACTTGTAAGGGGGAAGGATAAGGGAGGGGTTGATCAAGCCCTCTCCTCCAGATGAGGGAGCCTTCAAGCCCAAGGGGAGGGGAAACAGACTGGAGGTGGAGGTTTCAGGACGAGCAGGGGAGGATGGAAGTATAGGGAATCTGGGTGGGGTTCGACAAAGAGGATCAGGGATGAGGGGTGGGGTTGGTGTTAGTAAATGCCAGGAGCTTGGGAAACAAGTTGCCAGAGTTCCAGGCCATGCTGTCTGGGGTGGATGTGGCGGCAGTCACGGAGACGCACAACAAAAACCATGACTGGGACCTAAATGTACGGGGTACACTATGCTTAGGAAGGATAGAAAGGAGGCAGAGGGTGGAGTGGCTATGTTCATTAGAGATGACATAGAAATTGCTATGGTAGAAGAGGCAGAGGGAAACGTGGAGGCCTTATGGGTCACTACGATCCCCAGCAGGAGATAAGGTCAAGCTGGGAGTAGCATATAGGCCCCTGGGATGAGTGATGTTCTAGAGGATGGTTTGCTGGACAACATCTGCCCAGTGTGGTCCAAAAGGGAAGGAGTGGTGTTGATGGGGACCTTAATATGCCAGGTACAAACTGGTGAACCATGTCCTCTAAGGTGGCCAAGAGCAGAGGCTGCTGGATGGCTTCCAGGATGTGTTCTTAACACAGCATGTGATGGAGCCCACAAGGGAGGGCATGTCCTGGGTGTGGTTCTGGCAGATGGGGATCTGGTAAGGGACATGGTTGTACAGGACCCCCTGACTGGGAGTGACCACAATACTGTCTGGTTTCAAATAAGCATGGGGGAGTGGGGGTGAGATCTAGGACACTGGCAGTGGACTTCAGGGGGGCAGACTTTATGGGCATGGGAAATATTCTCAAGGATCACTTGAAGGGGATTACCTCAACGACAAATGTGGAAAGGAGATGGGAGGTCATAAATGGGGACTTCATGAGGCAGTCAGGATCTGCGCTAAGTTGAAGCGTAAGGAGCAAGGTCACATAAACCATGCGGTGGTCCAGTGAGGTACAGGTAGCAGTCAGAGAAAAGAAGGTGGCCTACAAAAATATAAAACAACAAGAGGGATAGGGATAAGAAATGTACCAGCTTGCATCTAGAAAAGTCACCCGTATGGTGAGGGGAGCAAAGTCCAGTAAAAGCAGCGGCTGGCACGAGGATACATGGAGGGAAAGGGTTCTTCTGGTACATTGGGAGTGGAGAAAAACTAAGGGCCATCTCAGCAGATTGAGATCAGAAGGAGGGTGGGTGGAAGAGCGAGGACCAGACAGAGGTATTTAATGAGTACTTTGCCTCTGTGTTCACTAGGGAGGGTTGGGATATCTACAAAGCAAGGCCTGAAGGGACAGAAGTGGCAGAGTTGGATCAGGGGAGCAACAGAAATGGAGCAAGAGGGAGAAAAGGTACCCCAGGGTGTCACATCTGGATAAGGATAAAAAGACCAGTAAGGTGGAGGGGACGGATGATGCTATCTCAGCCAAAAGGGTGTGGTTAGCCCTCAAGGCCCTAAAGAAAGACAAATCTCCTGGGCCAGATGGCATTCATCCGAGAGTGCTATGGGAATTGGCGGACATACTGGCTGCACCCCTGGCGGAGCTTTTCAGCAGGTCACTTGAGACAGGGAGGGTACCTAGGGATTGGCGAGAGGCACATGTGATACCAATCCATAAAGGGGGGTCGAGGGAAGTACCAGGGAACTATAGACCCATCAGTTTGACCTCGGTGGTGGGAAAATTAATGGAGAGTATACTAAAGGAACGATTGGGGTGTACTTGGAGGAGGTGGGAGGTCTGGATAGTCGGCAACATGGGTTTGTGCCAGGTAGATCATGTCAAACCAACTTTGTGGAGTTCTATGAATGGGTAACATCAGAACTGGACAGGGGAAAGCCTGTGGATGTATTATTCTTGGACTTCAGCAAGGCATTTGACTCTGTCCCCCACAATGGTCTGGTGGAGAAACTGATGGGGTTAGGAGTAGGCCTTTGATGGTCAGATGGATTGAAAACTGGCTAGCTGGGACGCACTAGAGAGTAGTGGTCTGTGGGGAGCCTCGAACCCTGAGAGGTAGGTAGTGGGGTACCACAGGGCTCGGGTCCTGGGCCGATCCTGTTTAATGCATACATATCGGACATCAGGGAGGGTATAGGGTGAAATGAGTCTCTTCTGGATGACTCCAAGATGGGAGCAGTAGTTGAGGGAGAAGAGGGAGGTGGCCCTGCAAGGGGACCTGGACACCCTGGAAGCTTGGGCTCACACATGGAAATTAAATTCAATATCACCAAGTGCAAGGTGTTGCATCTTGGTCGGGAAACCCTAAACACAGGTACACCCTGGGAGGGGAGGCGCTGGAGGCCTCAATAGGGGAAAAAGACCTAGGGGTCATGGTGGATACATTTATGAATAACTCTGAGCAGTGCAGAAGAGCAGCTAGCAAGGCAAACAGGATGTTGGGATGCATCGTGAGGGGGATCACCTCTAGGAGCAAGGAAGTGATTCTGCCGCTGTACACTGGACTGGTTAGACCACACCTTGAGTACTGTGTGTACAGTACTGGAGACCACACTTGAAGAGGGACATACAGCTCCTGGAGAGGGTACAGAGGAGGGCAACAAAGATGATACGAGGGCTAGGGGATTTGACTTATGAGGACAGACTTGAGGAGCTCTGCCTGTTTTCATTGGAGGAGAGGAGAGGAGAGGGGGACATGATTGGAGGTCTTCGGCACCTCAAGGGAATAAATAGGGTAAACATGGAGGGATCTTTAGACTAAAGCAGGGAGGTATCACCAGAGGGCATGGTTTGAAGTTGGAAGGTGGAAGGGTGGGGGGGGAAAAGAGGAGGAGGTTTTTCACTGAGAGGGTGGTGGACCCTTGGAATGCACTGCCTGGTGAGCTGGTTCAGAGATCCACAGTGGAGGGCTTCAAGAGAGGGTGGGACAGACACAGAAAGTGGATGTATCAGATGATGGCCTGTCCTGGGGGGTGGGGATGGATGATAGGAGTTTCTGGAGCACAAGGGATGGGAGGGTCTCGGCACCCAACTAAGGATCTAGGTTCGAGCAGACTCGATAGACCGTAAGGCCTAATCTGCTGGCAAATAGTATGTTAGTATGTTAATACATATTAGTAACAGCCTTCCAATAGCTGGGAGTTCCAATCTGGACGACCACTCTTCAGTGTAAACAAGAGCTCTACCCTTGGAATACTGGGAGGCTCGAGACAAGCACAGTACATAGAGCATTCTCTAAAAAAGTCTACTTCACCCATCAGAAGGAGATGATGCACAAGTTTGACTAGGCAATTTACATTCATGTTGTTACAAAGTATACTTTTACACAGAACCACAGATCATCTGTATACTTTTCTAATCCAGAAAATAACTGAGGGAAAGCTGACTGCTATATCCTTACACTTGAATCCCCTAAAATCCTTGTCCTTAACAACTTGTATTGTGTGCGTTCCTGACACCTACTGATGTGCCCCTTCCCTCTTATGCCACATTACAGTACTGTTCCTTACATGTATCCCCAGTTCCAGTACAGTGCTGCTTCTTAGTTCTGTCATTCCTCTTTACTGCCTCTGCAGACTTGTAACACATCCTCCACTGTCAGGCCTTAGTATCTCCTACTACAGCCCTACAGTTCATAAACCAGTAGAACAGGAGAGCGATCTCTTTCTCTCTCTACCAACTTCATAAAATAACTTAATTGTTTTTTCATCATATGCCATATTGTCTAAATGCACATCATGCAAGGAGGCACAGTAAACACAGGGAAACTCTGAAGGCAAGTTCATTCGTCCAGTGGTTGAAGTTGTGTTCCATGGCTATGAATGGTTTGAAACAGGAGTACATGCCATCCCATTGGCATATTGGAACTGCATTCACTGCTCATACGGGAAAGTTGGGTTCTCGTCCCTCGTCCGGAACAGCTATCATGAACCAGTAGACACAGCCTATATCAGGATAAGGCAAACCATTTCTGCCACTGCAAAGATGTCCCCTTGTGGCTCAGAGGAGAGAGCTGTGTGGGTGGGAATAAATGGACCTGGAGCCACACCTGCCATTTTCATGTTCATGTGATATGCAATACAGCAGGTGCAGAGACCCTATGTATACAGTCTGACACTGGTACTAGAAAGAACCAACAGATACCTCACTGTGAGAGGGTAAAGGGGTCACAGTAAAAATGGAAAACAAAGAAGGGATTTAGGAGGCTAAACTGCCATGCTTTCCCTCACACAGCTGAACTGTGTAAACCCATAGGTCTCCTGCCCCTCAGAACTAAAGTGATCTGGTCAACTATCTCACCAGCTGGCAAGCCCACCAGTGGGCTACCTACAGGTAGCTTGAAGGAGTTGGTAGACGGTTCTCTAGGACCTGAACATGGGCTCCTTAAGAGCTGGGATGGGAATACAGTATGGAGATGGGCCACAGGGGCACCTGGCTCCACATAAAGAAGCAATACAGAGCAAGTATACAAAAAAGGTAATTGGGTGTTCAAAGATGAGCCAAATAGGAGGCAGAAGTCTGCATGGAACTGGGTTATGGGACGAGGGAGTAGGAAGCTACAAACACATGTTTCCATGCAGGTGGTTATAGATTAGGATTTCAAAGGAGAATAACATTGTAAGCTTGTTGCCCTCATTGTATTTTAGCGAAAGTAGCAGTCAAAACAATGTTTAAATATATAATTTATTTTTATAAGTAAGGTTTTCTTAGGATTCCTGGTGGAAGCAATTAACAGCAGGACTAGTTTTTTTCTTGTTAGTCGTTCAGTGCCCCTGATTAATCACCTTTTGACCATTACAATATATAAAACAATGGACAAGCTGCTCCCCATAGGCTCTCCCTGGCTTTACATCATAACGTGGCTATGCGTAGGGGCGGAGCGTGGACGGCACTACAGACCAGGAAGTAGGCAAGAACCAGTGGGGACGAGTTTACAAGCATTTTTACATGAAAACTACAGTGATTTTTTTGGGACCCTATGGAGCAAATGCTTTTCGCAGGGGTAAGGCACCAATATATGTAGTGCACATCATCAGTCTGGTAAATCTCTTTAATGTGGCCTTGGCGAGTCAGCCCAGTGGTGTGGAGGGCTGAAGCACTGGGAACCTCACCGGTGACAAAAGTTCAGAAATGAATGCCGGTTGCTCAGGGACAGCCAGGGGGAGGGAAGACTAAACATCTCTAGGACAGCTCTCCTCACTCGAGGAGGGGTGTGACGGTGTCCCATTGCTTGTCTGTCACCTGGAAGAATTTGGGCAGCAGAGCAGTGGGACAACACAAGGAGAGGGATCCCACATGTAGGATGTGGGGGGGGGGGCGTCTCTGTGGAGGTGGAGCACGCATATCACGTCCAGTGCATTTGCAGTGGGCCCTGGGGTGAAAATGGTGGACTATCCCCTGACTGCAGGATGAAGTCCAACCCTCAGCAGGCCCTGCATCGTGACTGGGCTCCTACGAAGGAGGTCCTCTGGCACAGGACAAGTGGAACAATGTAAGCCTCAGAGAAGCAGGGTGACAGGGCTGGAGGGGGCAGCCAGGCATAACAATGGCAAAAAAAAAACAATTATAAATAAAAAATAAAGTATATGGCCTTGGCAGCAGACTACACTGATACCCTATACATGAGTTTGGAAAGAAGGATACCATGGGCAATGGGCTAGTTGTGCCTTTAGAGTAAGATTATAAATGACCTTATATGACAATCCAATTCTAGTACTAACAGATTTGCAAAAAATGTCTGCTACATGCAGGAAGAAGTCAAGGGATGGGTCCAAGGTTACCCCCAGGTAGTTAAACAACGATACCATGACAAGATTATTGCCACCACCACAGGAGATCAGAAGATTTGATGGACAGTGTCTTCATTTGGGTATTGTACCAAAGAGCACAGCCCCGAGTTTTTGAAGCATTCAGAATCAATTTAAGTGCCACTCAGTTCTGAACCACTTGGAGGTCTGAGGAGGAATGACTATTAGTAGTATTAATATTATTAGAACTTAGGAAGAGCACAGTTATCTGCGCAGTAAATCAGTGCACTATGGGTGAGACAACAGCAGCTATCAGACTCCAACTCCAACAGAGATTTCAGAAGGATCAGAGATGAAGGACCCAAATGTAACCCTCTGATGCCTGTTGCGCCAGTAGTTGTTAAATCAAGTGAAGGCAGTTGGAGAGATACCAATGTTGCTGAGCTTAAAAAAAAGCCGGGGGGGGGGATTCACAAGGTTAAAGGCTTCCATGAGATCGATGAAAGCAGCACCGTTATCTCTAGCAGTGAGAATATTATTTTTAAGGGTGAGCATGGCAGTGGTGGTGCTATGGCCACTCCCGAAAGCCATGTTGGGGTGGGGATATAAGATTATACTGTTTAAAGTAGCCTGGCAGCTGTGTGAAGACCAGTTTCTCAAGCACCTTGTTGAGCACAGGTAGTATTGCAAAAGGCCTATAATTGCTTATGATCTTGGAATCACCCTTCATTAACACCGGAATGACATGGGACAATTTCCAGGTGTCTGGGACTATCCCCGACATCAGAGACAGGTTAATGATTCTGGTAAGCAACAAAACAATTTTCTTAGCAGTTAAGTGGAAGACCTTGAGCTCAACCCCATCAGCACTGGTTGATTCAGATTCAGGAATCTGTTTAAGTAGTTTGTACACTCCTGACACCTTAGCTACTTTCAAGTAGAAGGACTGATGTGATAGTGGGACACTGGGAAGTACTACTTGTCCCAGTTGTTGTTGATTCTGTGATGTGGGGGCCGGGGCCTTGTATATGAGGAGAGATCACCAAAATAATGGAGTTTGACTTACTGCAATGGACACCATTAATGATCATGTCAGCACCAGAGGATATGCCATTATAAGCCAGGGACTGCTTAATGCATGCCCAGAAATTATGTGGGTTTCCAGCTGAAGACTGAAGGAGATTCTTGGAAAAAGCACTATTGTTAGACTGAACTGCATCAATGTAACATTAATTATACAATGGCAAGAAAATTTCCTGGACTCTGATTGGTCAGTGTGTGCCTGAGACAGCGATGATATTACACAATAACATCACTGTGTTGATTTTTTGGAGGATATGGATTTTTTTTTTCAGAAACAAAGATATACTGCCTCACTAAAAATCTACTAAAAACATTTTTATTCTTGTTTTGTATAACATCGAGCCACTGTATAATTGCAATAAGGCACTCTAAGGTGTGTGTTATCATGTAATAACATCACTCCTGGGGTGATTTCGCCTCGTGCTTCAACCCACCCCAGAAGTGACGTTATTACACAGTAGCACACACCTTGTCATGCCTCATTGCTTAAGTATACATTTATATTCTTCTCTTCAATATGCTACTGCACCTGATAAAGTCCCACAAGCTTGTGCACTACACCAGCTTTATGACTCCTGTTTTCCAAGGACCAATAGTGCTACAGTCTCTTTTTACTACCTATTGGAAGAGAAAGAGGTCTTCAGAGTGGCTGCTGGTTTGCGCCGTAGCACTTCTGTACTGACAGGCAGTTACAGCTTTGTCTAATAGCCTCAGACTCCATCTTTGATGGCGTGCAACTGAAGGCATTGGGGAGGTTTGCAGTTTGAGACTGGTTCTTAACAAAAAGGTGACATTATTTTGCAGGTGTATTCTGTTGTTGAGGGCTGCCTTTCCCACCTTAGTAATACTGCCAAACTACATACCCTACTTGATATGCTGGTTCTCCACAGTTTGGTTCAGACATTCATCTCGACTACTGCAATTTACATTGTAAGGGCCCATCCTGTAGTTAACTGGGTCATATGCAGCTAATTCAGAACTTTGCAGCGAGGCTTCTGACCTCCGCCAACAGGTCAGGTCATATAGCCCCCATATTCCGAGTTCTGGTCTGGCTGCCAGTAAGGTGGTGCACTTACAACAAGATCCTTTTGATAACATGCAAACTTGAATGAACTGGGTCTCCAGTATCACGACAAGCTCCAGACCCCCTATGCCTTAACCAGGACATTGAGATCCATGGGCTGAGGGTACCACCTTGACAGCTGAAGTCCACTGCTGTCCAAGCTTTATGGAACTCACTCACTATGGAGGTCTGCTCTGCTGGCTACCTGGCCTCATTTAAACACCTACCAAACATCCATTTGATGCTACAAGCCATTCTGTTTCTGCACTTTAATTGGGTAACCTGTTTTAACCTGCTGCCTGATTATCTTTATTATCTATGTATCACGGATGTACCACTGTGATCTTTTGGTGGGAATGTGCTTCTAGCAATGCTGCAGCACCTTCAAGGAAAAAATAAATCTACTATCCCTACTATAACTGACCATGGGGCACACAAATGTTTCAGACCCAGACAAGCAAAGTTTGTTAAAGCAGGAAACAGAGAAAGAATTCAGATTTTTTTAATTGAACTATACTGCTTTCACAACAGTAATTAGTCATGTTTCTGCCTTCCTCTTTCAAATAAGACGCTTACTGTTTTTTTTCCTTCTGGTACATTTCTCTTTTGCAACCAGGCACAATCACTCTTTAAACACCATTTCATTATTTTTTTTTTGTTTATAAATTTAAGTAGTACATGTTCTACGGTAGAAAACAACAGAATTTACTGCTATAAAACGTATCCAATCGTCAAAATGTTTTTTAAACAATAATCATTTAGCATGCACAACAGTCAACTACCCATTCGCAAGATCCTCTGAGAAAAAGTAAGTAAATGTGCCATAGCCTTAGCTAATGTTAGAACTAATATTCTTGACTTAGAGTCAAGGCGCATATAAGAAGTCTATTGAAGCAGCATAACTATTTATTACAAATAATAAGAAGGCAGAGCAAGTTAAAAGCAAAAACCACATGCAGTACAATGAGAACCACTGTGGTACTCAAACATTCTGCTGATTTCAGAAAGGAATTTAATGAAAGCTTGAATTGAAACCGTTTTACATTCAGCTCTGAATGTGCATTTTTATTCTTTACCATGTGACTGCACTGCCTGAACATAAGGTCGGAACATCTTTTACATTCAGCAGCAATGTTCTATTGCTGTTTTTGTTTTATGTTGTTGTTTAGGGGTGAGAGGTTTAGTTTTAGTCAAGTGTTAAGCATTGTTAAATTGTGCGACTCTGCCTCTGCTGTATGAAATGTCTTGGGAGGGCTTTAAGACGGTCAGGCACTGTTCCCCTTCTAGACTTTGGGACCTTTGCCCCTTTGTTTGTCCACCCTTGTCATCCGAGACATATACTAGGTGTCGCACCCTGGGGATAGTCAGGAGGAGGATAGGGAGGGGCCCCAGGTCTGGAACAGGAATGGAGGGGAGCGGTTGGATAGAGGTGGTAGGGACAAGGAGACGCCCTGGGGCAAAATGGGATCAGAACCAGGCTCCTCCCTGTCTGATTCCCATACCCAAGGGCACTGTTGATTGCAGACAGGTGGTGCGGTCTTCCCTGACTGCTCATCCTACTTGGACGGTGTTATGTAACGCCAGGTCTGTTTGTAACAAGACTGCTATTACAGCAGATCTTGTTGGGACAGCAGACCTGGTCTGCATCACTGAGACCTGGTTAGATGAGAATTCAGGTCCAGTTCTGGCCTCGGCTGTTCCACCAGGGTACTCGGTGATACACCGTCCAAGGATGGATCAGAGGGGTGGGGGTGTAGCTATCTGTTTTAGACCAGATCTGGGCCTTGCAGAGGTGCCAGTGGGGTGCACCAGATCCTTTGTGTGTATCGTGGGTGTGGGCATGGGGTGATCCCTGCTGGCCTAATAGTGGTGCTGGATCTATTGAACAGGCAGAGGGAATGCATGGATCTGGGGGACCTGGTGCTTGCCTACAATGTGGTGGTAACAGTGGCCCTGGATTCCATTGCTCCTGTTCATGTTTGCCCCCTCGCCCTCTGTCCAGGGTCTTGATGGTTTGATGGGACCCTGAAAGAGTTGAGGAGAGTGGGGCGAAGGCTGGTGAGGGCCTAGCGGAAACCGGGCCTTGATGACGACAGGCTTAGATTGATGGAACATTATACTTTCTATCAATCGACAATCGCCCATAAGAGGGCAGAGTTCTTGTCCAGGGAGATTGCAGCTACACGAAATCGACCAACTCAGCTCCTCTGGTCTGTGGACAGATTGTGCAATCCAATCTGTCTTCAGTCTATGGGAGCTTTTTCACAAGAGAAGTTCAAGTTTATTGCAGGAAAGACTCCGTTGAGCAAGGTCATTCACAAGGAGGTCCTGAGGCACATACACATACAGTTCGCAATTACATAGACAGGAGATATAAAATGTAGAACAACAAAGAAAAAAATATAATACAAGAGGTATACACAATAGAAGTCCTTATGCTACATATGCAGTACATTCCAGCTTTAACCTTGTCCTAAATTATGCAACACATTTCAGCTTAATAAGTAGAGGGCCATCTGGTACCTAGGAATTTGACTTGGCATTGGGGGCCTAGTAGAAGTGTGATGAGTTTGCAAAATATTTTGCAGATAAGGTTGCCGCCATCAGGTCCGAGATCAGCCAGTCCACCTCCAATGGATGTTGTGACTGTTGGTGGGACGTCATAAGTGCCTGGTCTGTTTGGATGGATTTGGGCTGGAACTCATCAACATCATGATGGTCATCCAGTCTCTGTGGCCATCCTGCTGTAGTCTGGATCCGGACCCTAAGTGCCTCTTGGTGGGTTTCGTAGATGAGATTGGCCCGATCCTTGTAGAGATAGTTTGGAGTTCATTGGAGAGGGGGATCTTTCCTGGTCCCCTTAAGGAGGCGGTTGTGCGCCCGCTCCTGAGAAAAACCTCCCTTGACCCGAACTGTCCTGCTAACTACAGACCTGTCTCAAACCTGCCCTTTGTGGGTAAGGTTATTGAGAAGGCGGTTGCGCTGCAGTTGGACAACCATCTTACCACCCACAATGTCTATGACTCTCTCCAGTCTGGATTTAGGAAGAGACATCGTACTAAGATGGCCCTTGTCCAGGTACTTAATGATCTCTTAATAGCGAGAGATCGGAGGTCTCATCCCATCTTGGTCCTCCTTGATCTCTCTGCGGCATTTGACACTGTGGACCATGGAGTGCTATTGGAGCACCTTCGGACCATATGTGGACTCTCAGGTATGGTCCTCAGGTGGTTTAGATCTTTCCTCCAGGGTAGGACTCAGAGGGTGGTCATGGGAATTTATTCCTCTGACCCCCTCCCCCTATCCTGCTCCAGGGCGTTTCAGGGAGAATGGGACAGACCAGTCTACATGGCTGCGATGTAAATTCTGGCTGTGTGGACGAGGTGCAAGTTTTTCTGAACCCTGCCTACACGTATAATGGCACCCAGAGCCTCTGGGATTGGGCGCCAAAATACAAATAAACTTTTACTTACTTACAACCTGAAATGATCAGGTAGAAGTAAGATCCAGTGCCTGGTCAACAGGGAGGTGGGCCTTGGGCCACAGGGAGTCTAGCTTTGCCCCGATGAAGTGAATCACCTGCAAGGGGATCAGTTCAGACTTGGCTGGATTGACCATCAGGTCTGCATCTCTGCAGCTCCGGAGGGCCAGATCTCTGGACCGCTCCAAGGCCTCCCTGGATGGCCCGGAAATCAGCCAATTGTCCAGGTAGGGATACACCCTAATGCTCCTTCATCACAGGAAAGCTGCCACCACTGCGATACACTTGTTGAAGACCCTGGGCATGGAGGAGAGGCCAAAGGGCATGATCTGGAACTGATACTGAACCCAGACTGCCCAGAACCGAAGGTACTGCCAGTGGGACAGACTGAGATGTGGAAGAATGCATTCTGAAGGTCTAGGGAGCAGAACCACATGCCCTGCTCTAGTGGTGGTATGATCTGGTTCACGGTTACCATCTGGAACTTGCACTACCTCATGTACTGATTGAGACGTTGCAGATACAGTATGGTGTGCCAGCACCCTGTCTGTATTGGGACCCGGAAGCAACTGGACACATACCCTTGACTTGCCAGGGTGTCTAGGACATGGGCTATAGCCCTTTCCCAAGGAGCTGAGTGACACTCTGCCTTAGTGTGGATAGCATGTCCTGTGACACCAAGCACTCCCTTGGAGCGTGGGATAGGTAAGGAGAGAGAGCCTCGAAATCTAGAGGCAGTTTCTGCCTACCACCTTGAGATTCCACTTCTCCATGGTAATTACGGACCAGAATGGCCAGAAGTGGCAAAGCCAACCCCCCACAGGAAGCTGGTCAGGGACTGGACAGGCAGGAGGTTGACACCTCTCAACCCATCACTGGACAGCTTGGAGGAGCACCATTTTCCCTACCCCCACTTCTTTTTGGCCCCTGGCTGAAGAACTTGGCCTTGGGGTGCCAGGCTTGGTATTGCCCCTGTTGGGGCTGCTGCTGCCGAGACTGTTGTGGCTGAAAGGGACAAAACTGGAAGGCCTTCTTTTTCAGTTTCTGGGCCTTAGGATCGTTCTGGGATGAAGCTACAGAGTCCAGGGTGGCAATGGACTTCTCAATCAAGGCGAAATGACCCTCCACCCTGGGTTAAAGAGGTAGGTGCCCAAGAAAGGGATATTGGCTAGCTTGTGCAGAGTGTCAACCATTAAGGTGGAAAGCCTAAGCCAAGCCCTACGACATAAGGCAATGGCTGCTGCCATGGCACGGGCGCAGTAGTCACCCACGTCAAAGGCCATCTGCAGATGGTGTTTAGCCAGCATTTTATCCTGGTCACTGACCAGCTTCACCAGCAGCTGCTTTTCAGCAGGTAGGTTAGGGAGGAGATTATCCAGCACTCCCAAAAGGGAGTGACCAAAATAGGCCATTATCATAGCATAGGTCACCTGACGGACATAGAAAGAGGAGGCATCACAGACCTTCTTGGCTGTATGGTCAAGCTTCTTCAACTTCTTATCTTGAGGCTTGTCCATGTCCCCTTGGTTTACAGACTTCCAGAAAGCTGAGACCATGACCAGACCCTCGGCCGAGGGATGGTCTGCAAACCTGGTAAAGGGTCCAGCAGTGAGCATGTACTTGGGAACCATATGGGTAGAGGGTGCTCGGCAGGATGCTGGATGCTGCCAAAGCTCCAGGGCTGGTCCCAGTATGGCCTCAGCCATGAGAAAGTCAATCCCCAAGGATTCATCCCTATCAAGGATGTCTGTGAAAGGGCACTTGGCCATTTTCTGAACACGCTCCAAAGGGACGGACATGGACTCTGAGAGTAGAGCCCCGAATTACACCTGCCCATGGTTAGTAGTCAGTTTCTCAACCAACAAGTAGTCAAAGGTATGCGTCCTCGACAACTGCACAATTGAGCTACCTGAGTCATCCGAGGACTCTTCAAAAACAGCCCTTGATAATCTGCCATCATGGACCACCTGAGAGTCACCCAACTGGGTTACTTCCACTGACAGCTGCAGTATGGGAGTCCATCGTCAGCGTTCCCACCATGGGTTGCAGTGGAGGCGGCTCTACCCACAAGGGTGGTAAGACAGATGTTAGGGACTTCTGTCGAGGATGGACTAGCGTGAGCATGACCGACGCCTGCCAGTTAACCACAGGTTTCGGGGGTAGAGTCCTATATCACCCCATAATGGGCAATTGCTGCTACAGGAGTTCCTCGCAGTGCCGCCGCAACCGACGGTGGAGCCTCTCCTCGCTCAAAGACAAGGAGGTCAAAGAACACTGATGGCAACACCTCCTAACTGAGCGAGAGCACATGCAGTGCTTCAACTAAAAGCTCAACCTCGACTGCTGACCTGAGGGCTAACACCAAGGAGAATCCACCGGGGTTTCATTATAGATCACATGCCGAGGTCCGCTGGGAAGCACAAGCTTCAGTGTAACGACCACCGGTGGAAGCTGTTCCTGAATGAAGCCAGCAAGGGACACTGACCAGTCCACATCCTCCTGAGTGACAACCTGGAAAACCAGGGTCTTGGAGATCAACTCCTTGTCAATCCCTTTGAACAGCTGGTCGACAGAGTCGAGAAAAGTCTTGACAACCTGACTGGCCGGAGTCAAGGTTGACAAGCTTGATAAGGGCACTGTGGAGCTTTTGATCTGGCTCTCGACCACAGAAAGCTTGACCACAGTAGAGCAGTCAGAGGAGTCGAGGGAGCGGGAGGACCATGCTCTGTTCTGGTCACATGACCAGCACCAGCAACACTTGTGTTTCTTTCTGCGACAGGTAAGGCTCTCCCTGAAGGGCTCAAAACATCTCCCAAAATTCTCCGGTGAAGGAACCTCTGACGCTGGCCTCTGCGAGAACCATGGTGGAGGTCAACGAGATGCCCACAGCAGCAGCAGCTGCTTCTTCCATGGCCTCAAGTTGGGCAGCAGACCCTGTCACAGAAAATACCTTCTTGTGGCCTTTCAGATGAAGCTTCAGGTCCCTATCGGACAGACAAATGAACAGGAAGAAGTAAGACTGCGCGATCCTTCAAAGAGGAAGGGAGCACCACCTCGCACAGGCCACAGCCTGAAACATAGTGTGCAGCCCCAAACCATAGTGGCAAGACAAGTATTGGTCCATCCATGACATTTTCTGGTGGCACATGATGCACAATTTGAAGTCGGGTGTTGGCTCTGCTTCCTCTTGTTACATCTTCTGTTGACGAGGCAGGAGATGAACTGATCGCTAAGAAAAAGGGTCATGGAACTTCCCAAACAGTGAAGAAAAAAAACAGAAATTACCAATGGTGCACTTGGTAGCCTACAATTTGCAGAGCTGTGAACGAGGAGACTGAACTCTTCCAGCAGAAAGGAAAATCTGATGTCATGGGGCAGAGCTGAGGGATATACTGCCCAGGTGGTGGGAGGAGCTTAGCTTGAAGACATTCTGGTGAATCAGAACTTTCCACTGAAACTACCTATGTGTGGACAGTGAGCTATATCCACACCCGTAGATGCAACAATATTTGGTAAATCAACTAACTCTGAAAACCACCAACTGTGTAAATACCAAGGCCATCCAATTGCTTTGATGACAGCCTGCAACTAATGTCACAAAGGCTCTGACAAAAGTAAAACTCACTACTATCATCCAAAACAGGCTGTTTCACCCTGGTAGCAGCAGCAGCCATCCGTTTCCCATGCTGTAATAAATGGGCTTAGCCTCTGAAGGTGGACAGGGGTATAAGATTGAAAGGTACAAATATCTCCATGGAATGAACAAGGTGAATTGTAATGAACTGTTCACTCTACATGCAACACAAGCACAAGGGGGAGATCACTGAAGCTGGTTTGGGTGTTGGTTCATAAGGGATGTCCACAATTGCTTTTTCACGGCAAGAGTGGTGGAGAGGTGCAACAGAGTACCAGAGGAGTGGGTCTGTGCAAAAACAGTGAGTAAATGCAAACATGAGTGAGACAGGCAGCGGGTCCTGATAAGAAGGGAGGTAGTGAAATAGGAGAGGGAGAAACTGATGTGGATGGACATCAGGGCCATCACAAGAGTAATAGTAGGGTTGGTGCAAAACAGGTAGGGTTGGGTAGAGTGGATGGGCCACTGGGACTTTTTCTGCCATCACTTTCTATGTTTTAAGCCAAGATCAGGTAACTTTATCACAGACTTCAAGCCTGTTACTTCTTCATTTTAATGCAACTTCCAGCCCCCCCACCCTCATAGCTGGGTCTTTTTCTGCTCCTGGGTCTTTTATTGCTCTACCCTTCCTATGGCCAAAAGGGCAGGTATGTGTCCATCTTCACAGTGCTGCTGTCTGGTTGGTTGAAAGGGGGTGCATGAATGTCACACAGGCCGTGCTCCCCAGCAGTCAAGAGCCTTATCACCCAGCTGTCCTCAGCAAGGGATTTCTGGGCTTGCTCGTGAACCCCAGTCTTCCAGGTGGAAGTGGGATGCGCTGTTGCTGCACCACTGGATTGGCAAGTAACGGGGACTTTGAACACTTTACAAATTGTACATACAAAAAAAAAAAACACACACACTTCCTATTGGGTGATTAAAATCTGTGCATCAAACACTGACTAGATTGAAAGCACTGAAGGCAGTAAGGTGTAGTAATTAGACCACCGACTTGAGAACCAGAAGAGCAGAGGTTCAAACCCTGCTAGGCCAAATACTCACTGTGTGACCTTGGGCAAGTCACTTCACCTCCCCAGTGCTCCTGTTCACCCAAAGGGTAGGAACAGGACCCAAATGCACAAAAGATGTTGCATCTCATTCAAGTTATCCTGGGTAAAATCACAAAAAATAAACAAGACTGACTCTGTAAATTGCACAGTCAGATATAATCTTTGATCATTAAGTGAAAAAGTTTAGTAAGTATGCTAAAGAACAGTAAACTAACTAAAACTAAGGTATAAAAACAGCAAATAAATAATCACTTTAATAGATACTAGAAGAGTTTACGTTTCTAGCAAATAATACACAGTTGGCAATAGCATAACTCGGCTATACAAAATGTTCCTAAAATCTGAATTTCAGGATGTTCCAATTTTTTAAATTACTAAAGGCATTTTCATTAAAACATGAACATTTAGGGTAGCACTACTGCTTGCAACACCGATTACCCAGATTTGGAAGCACATCCGGATGGCAATGGGTAGCGAGGGGCAAGAGGACAGTGTGTCCGAGTGCTGCTCTCTCTCTCTCTCCGGGGATAGTAGTGCCAAGCTTGCCTGGCCCCTGCTGGAAGAACAACTCAGGCAAAGAAGGTCAGGAGATGTGGCAGACAGTGGCTGTTGCTCGACACCACATGGCATGCACCATGACATCACTGCACGTCACGTCTCCAGGGGTGAAAAACCAGAGGAAAATGCCAGCGGCAGGATGATGAGGCAGACGCGCCCACAGGCCCTGCATCCAACCAGTTGGGCACGCTGACCAGAACCGGATCCATTTTGTGGTGCGGCTTGGGGAACCCCGCTGGGGGGACAAGCCCTGGGGGAAGATGGCTGGCAGGTAAGTCCCGGCAGACATCGGAGTGATGGGGCTGGGGCATTCTTCGGAAGGAGGGCCAACTGGGAGGAGAGAAACAACAACATTAAAAAACCTTTTTTTTTTTTAAATAAATGTTTCCTTTTAGACTTGGCCTGAAGAAACCTCAGAGTTAAGCAAAGTGCTGGGGTGTCATGTGAATTTGTATCTCAGTTTGGTATGTTGTAACTATTGCCAGGCTTTACATAAATTTGCTGTTTTGCTCCTCAAAATACTGTCATGGAGGTGATTTAATGGGCTGCCACTTCTGTTTCTCTGTGCCTGCTACAGAACATAACCTTGAGATTAGATGGTGTGGTTATTAGGAAACTGCCAGTTCTATTTCAAGAGGTCCTTAACGGACTTGGACTTCCTGAAAGTTAATGCAATAGCAGAACTTTAAACCACTGACAATATGTGGATAATTTCACAGCCAGCATGTATTTTCTCCTCTTTACAGGTTAGTGGACTGGAGCTCTGGGGATGGGGGATTCCTTTATAATATACAATATGTGAGCAACACGACACAATGGGGTGTTGGTTGTACTGGTTTTACCACACACCAAGGGGTGTAGTAAGGCACTAGGACACAGGCTGGGTGTCTTCAGCCCATGGAAGTGATGTTCCATTCACCAATGTCATTTGGTATATATTTTTAAGAATGATGTCACTAATACTAGTTCTTGTAATTGATTTTGATATAATTTGACTGAAAACACGTTGATTTAGGGAGTTTAGGATTAGGTTACTAGTGTGTCCCTTAGATTGGCCCGTTTTTTCAATTTATATTAGGTAAACTGAAACCTCCCCGTTACTAATACATTATTAGTTGGCAGAGAAGCATTATTAAAATTCTCTCAGGATTTCCCTATTAGATAAATACTCTGCATCTAAGGGCAGACTTGGTGGCACAACAGTAGCGTTACCGCATGCCATGCTGGCAACTCAGGTTTGGGAACAGACTCCGGCAGCTCGGGAACTGGCCAGGAGAAGATGAATTAAACATCCCATGGACTGCTCTACTCCATCACGGAGAGGGAACAGTGCATCTCGCCACATCACTACCACCTTGCAGAGGCTAGGTGGTATGACAGTGAGGGCCAGTAGAGATGCACCAACATGGATGCCTGTAGTGTGCGTGTCTGTTAGCAAGTGCAGAAGCATCACGGCACGTGGCTTAGCCCTCAGGGAAACAAGACAAAAATCAGGAGGAAAACTATCCTGATTGGCAGGATATTGGCCTGACTTTGCAGGGCCTGCACTACCAATGAGGCACCCAACCATCACACATTGGTTCTAAGAAAGTGGTGGGGGTAAGTCCTGGAGAAGGTAGATGATGGAGCTGGAGGTCACATCCCAAAAGGGGCTGGTGAAGAGCAAGAAGGTATAGAAGTTATGGGGAAAAAAAATCATCCACATATGGTAGTCTGTAACATACACCTATAGTATAGTGATCGATCTACCAGTTTTTGGGGCCATATTAACCAAGGCACTTTCAGTTAAGGAGTTATTCTTATCCTCTATTATGTCATTCAGATATATAGCTCCTAATGTATAAGTAAGTAAGTAAAGTTTATTTCTATAAGGCGCCCTTCCCAAGCTCAGGGCGCCTTTACAAAATTCCATAAGCAGCATTAAAACCACAATAATAACTAACATTTTATATATAACAGCTTTATCACTGAAATGCTTCATTAAAAAGGAAGGTTTTTAGGGCTTTTTTAAAGCCCTCCAGAGTCAGGCTATTTCGTATCTGGCAAGGTAGAGAATTGCACAGGGTAGGAGTCATAAAGGCAAATGTTCTTCCGCCAGATGTTTTTAAGGTTACCCTGGGAATCTCTAGCAATCCCTCACCAGAGGATCGGAGGGAGCGGGAGGGGCAGTAAGAACTCAGGAGTTCTTCCAGGTATAATGTAACACTGCTTCTAGTCCTCCCTTTTCTGTCATGCCCTGTGTACTTTTTAACCCGATGGTTGCTTCACCGAGTCGTATTCATTCCACATGTCTCTGTTACTGCTATGATATCCATTTTTTTTCTCCATAACTAGAATTCCAGTTCCAGTTTGACAGTTATAGCTGTTAGATGTTCCAGCTTGCTAGTTTTTGTACCATAAGTGTTTTTTGCACAAATAAAGATTGTCAAGCAAGTACTTCTTTGTTGTCGCTAGGAGTTCTAACCCCTGGTGAAACAGTTTCAGCACCCAGTCCTTTTTTTGCTTATTATGATTCCTGTTCTGTGGCAACAGTTTCTTTGGAGGCATCTCCTCCTTTGCTACAACATTCAATTTACAAAGGCACTGGGCAGTTTATCAGATAGAATGCCATCCTGGGAGTAAAATAATCAATGACATCACTATGGCGATGCATGCCGTGCAGTCCAGGTCCACAGTGGATTGAGGATGACTCAAGTAGCTGTTGGGTTAGTGGCAGGATCTGGGTAGGTTGTACAGGTTGCATACACACTACAGTAAAGCTGCAGGGTCAAACTGACCACTTACACAGATTTATAGTTATTAACTAGTTTATTTTTACAGAACACACAGCTAGCCGCAAACACCACCAACGTTTTGGGGATAAAGACCCCTTCCTCTGGGTGGACTGGGCACCCTAGAACAAAATGTTCCTGTTTGTATGCTTTTTGTACTCAATACCTTGTGGCATATACTTCCTTCTGTCAGCAGCTGTTTCTTTATCTTATTTCTGTTTCTAGCAAAGTGTACTGCATCATGGCGTGACTCAACGCTATCTCTTTCAGAGCAAGGACTCTGAAAGAGATAGAGGAGAATCATACCACTATAAAGATAAGATATAGAAACAGATACTGACAGAGAAAAAATATATACATACAGTATATTGCAATGTATTGAGAGTACAAAAAGCATACAAGTAGGAACATTCTGTCTCCTTCACTGCCTCACTAACACTGCTTGAGTACAAAATAGGCTTTCTTCATTTGCTTTTCATTCCCACCTTCCTAATGCAGAGGTTAATAATTCTACAACCGCCTGCTTTATTATACTTAGCCTCTTTTACATCTCTGCCGGCAGCTCCACCTCTATTAGTCTACCTGTGAGTATCTTGCTTATCCTGCCAAAATCAGCTCTCCTAAAATCCAGTATTTTGGTTTTGGAGGTGGTATGGTTGGCCTCTAGTGTAATGCTTAACCATACTGACTAATGGTCACTTTTCCCATGTGGTTCTTTTACATTCATTTTCCTATCAGAGTCCCTGGTTGTAAGGACCATGTCTAGGACTGCTCTCTCCCTTGTTGGCTCTTCAACACTTTGTGTCAGGAACCATCCTAGAATGCCTCAACCAGTCCCTGACTTCTTGAACTAGCTGCTATTGAGACCCTCCAAACAAGTGGCATGTTGAAATCCCCCACTAGTACCACTTCACCCTGTTGAACAGCTCTCCTCACCTCTTCTCTCAATACCCTGTCCTCTGTATTGTTTTCATTGGGTGGCAGGTAAACCATCACAATCCTGATGACTCGCCCTTTAAACTGTGTCCAGTCATACCCACAAGGTCTCTACGGTGGAGTTCCCTTTCAGATCTGTGGCTTTGATGCCTCCTGTGATATACAGGGCCACCCTGCTCCTTCTGCACTGGCTGTCTTGTGAAGGGCACAGCCTGGAACTGCTAGATTCCAGTCATGGTGCTGCACTGCCCAGGTTTCCAGCACAGCTACTAGGTCTAAATGTGCCTCTGCAACCAGCACTTGAAGATCACATGCCATATTTTATTTCACCAATTCCTGGCATTCAAACATACCACTCTTTAGATGCCCTGTTAGTCTACACCACCTACCCTAATCCTCCACCCTCCACTCCTTCCCTCCATAGGTATCTTGATTACTACCTTTCCTTTGTCCTCCATTGAGGGCACATTTCTTGTTTTTCCAGGATCCCTGCCTTCCATCTGAATCAGCTCCTTCTCCTGTGGTATCTTCCTTTATTCCTGTTTACCCTCTCTGTGTTTCTTCCATCAGTGGTCCATATTTCTCTTTGTTTCTGAATCTCTGATTTCGTCCTTTCGATGTCGGGGAAGGCCCACTTGCCTCCCCCCCCCACACCTGAGCTCTTGTTCTGTCCAGTTACAGCCTCCCCCACAGTCAGTGTAAATCATCAACAATAAAAGCATCAAGGTTTTGTGCCAGGACCCACTTACAAAGTCTTCTATCCCACCAGAGCTTCCGTCCCCTACGAATCCCAAACCCTTCTCCCTACACCCTTCCTTCAACAAAGTGTTGAACCAAAGGATGAGGAACAGCCTATCCCAGTCCTTAAACCACACTGGTACAACTTCAGAGAAAGGTACTGGGGGATGATGACAGTTTAAGCATCCCACCAACTCCCTAAAGCTCTTCTCTTCCTCCAAGGGCCTCCCCACCAGGTTATTTGGCTCCAAGTGGAAAACAGCACTGAGCCCTTCCCCTCCCCTTCTCATCAAACAATTCTCCCAACCCCTCCCCGACTATGCCCCTAGAAGACATCTGACTACCCTGATCCCTCTCCCCTGCACACACACTACCTCTTTCATACCCCTGACAATGGAGTTTCCATCATTGCTGGCAGCTGGTTTATCACTAGCTGGTACAATGCAGGCAGGTGCACTGTGTTTGCTGCAGTGCTGGCAGATAAGCTGCAGAAAAAGGTTCTCTGAGGGGTACAGTGTGAGCTAATACAGTATTCTACAGGTGGTGGCAGAGCAGATGGTACAGTGTTGACGAGGCATTTGTATTGCAGGTGGGGCAGTGTGGGTAGGTAGCACAGTTCAAGCAGGTACATCACTGGCAAAGGCCACTGGTCAAAGGCTCTAACTACAATTACCTGCAACTACAACAAATCAGAGACCAAAACTGCACAAGCCAGTTGGCTACAGGCAACTCTTGTTTGTATCTTCACTGTTGAGGTCATAAAGTAGGCCAGCCTCAGTGGTTTTTAAAGTGTGTTCTAAATGACTTCAATAAGGTTACTGATGGAAAAAAGGTAGCAATCAAAAACTCGATAAAATGAGTAAAAATGGCTTGGAATAAAAGGTCCACACCCATAAAAGTGAGGCAATCACCAAAGATAACATCAGCCATCCTGACTGTGAGTACAGGAAATAAAAACAATCTTGACTCCTTTTGTGCCCAAAAGCCTCCTCAGAAAGGTCAGCTGCCATATTAAGGAGAGTGTTAATTGAGATGTCTGAATTGTTTCCTTACTCCTCATGACTCAACCAGTAAGGATGCTAAAGGTTGCCCTTAACTGGGATTTCCTTTAGTCTGTGGATGTGGATTGCCTTTTCTCAGCCATCTCCTCTTACTTTAATACATATTTTTGTTGAGGTTGCTGACTGGTAATTTAAACTGGCTTCACTAGTTCTTTGTAAAGAAAGTCAGATTATTAAAAGGAAAGACAAAATAAACAGATCTGATAGGTTGTCTGAATTACATTGCATCGACAACCCACATCTGGGAATAGAAATCAGGTCACTCAAGGTCTAGCCGGGGAGGGAACTGAGCATCCCGTAGAAAGCTAGAGTGCCCATTCAATAAAACAGATCCATGTAACCCCCCCCATGATGCACCTGGAAACTTGCTGTCACAGATGCACCCACATACAGTACATCAACAGTAGCAAAAAGCCCATTGGCCAACCCAATCTGCCCAACCCTACCTACAGCTGGATGTACTGGCCCTAGTGGTCACTCCCTCCTACTCTAATACGTCCTGTATATCTGTCCCACCTGGGTCTAAATCCTTCTACTAATTTAGTACAGACAACTTCCATTGGCAGCTTATTTCCACTGTACACTACAATCTAGGAAAATTGTTCAGCTAAGACCTGAACCGAGATCAGTTTCTCTTTTACCCAGCTGAACTGGTCTGGGATCAGTGTCACAGCTCTAACAGCAAGCTTGCTAAGCAGCCGCTAGCATAGCTTAGAGGTTCGTGCATACAGCTGTGACCCAGGAGGTCTGGGTTTTAATCCCAATTCCCCCAACCTCAAATTTCATTGGAGTTATGATCCATGACGGTGTTACGAACATACGAAAACAGCCAGCAGAAGAAGACCACCCGGTCTATCATGTCTGCTCGGTAAGTGATGCAGGCTCTGGCCTCACAATTTACGCCAATGATCCTGCCCCCCAACTGTCTGTCACTCTCTCTCCCCCCCCTTCTTCTCTTCCTTGGCCACAAGGGTTCCCTTTGTGTTTGTCCCAGGCTCTCTTGAATGCTCCCACTGAACAGGAGGGAAGTCTGGAGACTGTTCCAGAAGTTCTAGAGCATGGTCCTGTTCTATTAGTTGTAGGACCCAAGTGTCTCAAGTAAGGGCCCTTCACAGTGCCAAGTGGAGGGAGAAACTACCCCCTACCTCCATCTCATGCCTTGTGATGCGAGGGACGGGGGGCGATCAAGGAGTTCTGCTGAAGCAGATCTGGTGGCCGGAGCCACACCTCCCCCTCTGGAGCTCTTGGGGGAGGGCCAGTGGTGGAGGAAGGGGTAGGCAAGGCAGATCCCGCTCGGGGTTTACCCTGGGATCTGGTCCCTGACCCAGTTTTCTGGGAGAGCTTGCGAAAGGAAGACCTCAGTCTACTCCTGGGTTTTGTGTAGTAAAGAGAGTGGACAGACTTAATAGCCCTGCCAAAGGCCTGCAGGTCATAATACTATCCTGCACATAAGGTCCAAATAGCTTGAAGTCCCCAAAAGGGGCATTCAAGATGTTCTCCTGCACACCAGCAGCAAAGCCAGACATTCTCAGCCAAGAGTGCCTTATGAGGTAGATGCCTGCGGCAGCAGCCCTGGCTGTGGCATCAGACATGTCGTATATGGCCCTCAGTAGATGCTTGCTCACATCTGCTGCAGACTGAAGGGCCCTGAGCAGTTCTTGCTTCTAGGGATCCTCTGGAAGGGCCTGGGCTGCAGCTTGACCCTTTTTCCAGAGGGTGTTCTGGAATTTGACCATATGAGACAGGTAACTGGCAATCCTGAGTCTCAAAGTGGTCAAAGCAAAAGTCATTTTATCCCAAAGGTCCAGCCACCTCAATTCCTGGTCTGGGGGAGGGAACTGAGGTGTTTAGGCACCTTTGACCTGTTATGGGCAGCTTTTATCAACACCAAATGAGTTTCGGGCTGGGCTACATACAAAGGCTTAGCTAAAGGGGCCTGGTTGAGTTTGTTAGCCTTCCTGGACATGGTAGGGACCATACTGGGCTGATGCCATGCAGCTGTGGTGGCATCCTCCAATTCAAGCAAAACAGGAGGAATGACCTTTGGTGGGGATTCTGTAATTTCAAGAAAGTTCACGAGGTTTCTTCTGGTGATATCGTCTTCCTCAATCTGGAGACTGAAGCTGCTGCATGAGGAAGAAAAAGGAAGGATCCTCAGGTGGGGACCTGGGGGTATGCTTGGTACAGTCCTCACTCCTGGAAGAGACCGTGGACCTGTCGGAGTCCACCTTTAGGTCCTGCCCCTCACCATCTTCATCTGGGAGGATGAGATCAGGAGATATTCATCATCGTCATTGTCAGGGTCCGAGGCAGGCACTAACGGAAGAGACAAGGAGCTGGTGGAGCCCATAGCCGGTGGACCTTGCGGTGCCAGAGGTCATAGTGGCAGGGATGGCACTGACCACCCAGGTGAACCCGAGGTCGATGGCCCTTCACCGGCCTTGGAAGACCCAGTGGAACTCTCAGCCATAGCTGGCAAGGAAGGTACTGAGGCCTGAGCTGCAGGAGAGGTCAAAGTGGAAGAAGACGGTAATGGGGACTGAGAGCGCACGGGGGGGGGGGGGACGTTCTTTGCTACATTCCTTGTCCCGGTGACAGTGTTTCCCCAAAGACTTGTCCCAGGCCTTGGAGGCCTGACAGCCCAAAGAACAGGCTGGCAACTGAGAGGGGGTTATCCCCAAAGGCCCCTGCTCCATCCTGACTACCTGTTGCTCCTGAAGGAAGGACAGCACGGCTTTCTGACGGTGCTGCAGGGTGGTGAGGATGCACTTTAGGCAGAGCTTGCAGGCAAGGACGTCGTGGTTAGGCCTGAGACAGCAAACACAAAGGTTGTGCTCATCTTTGGAGTAAATTTTCTTTCCACACTGACGGAAAAGGGTTGCAGATTCTTGTGTTAATGACATACACATGGAGAAGAATCACTTTAAAATAAAGTGATTACACTGAAGGAGAGCAAATAAAAAAGGTACGTAAATTTGGGGGTCAGCTGAATGAAAAAGCTTCTGTAGAGTCCTTGCGATTGTAGCCACCGGCGGGAAAAGAACTGAAGAGGGAGCGGGGCCACCCACGCTTATATACTCGTGGACGCTGGGGTATGACATCATCATGGACAGCCCCTACTAGACTGCTACAGAAAGGTTTCTGTGTGGTCCTAGTGCCTGACAGCTATGAGTTCCATTGGTGTGACCTGATGAAAGAGATATCCCCAAAGACGATTGGAAGTATTTGTTCTGGATATCTTTATTTTTTTCCTCCTGGGGCCATGGCAAAGGAGGCTCTCTTCTGCCAGCTGCTGCCACCCTCCCTACCGTCCACTGCTTCCCCACGATTCTGGGCAGCGAGTGCACCCCCACAGTTTATCCTCCCTCCCTCCCTCCCCAGTGGAGTCAGGAAAGGGAGTTCCAACCCCCCCCCGAAGCTCATAATCCAGTTTTCCTCACTTCCGGTCGCACTGGTGACGTGGCGGGTGGGAGCATGGCCAGTGGGCATCATATGCCCTTGTCATGTCCTTTTCTCTCCTAGTGTTTTCTCCCTTAGTTCTCCCCAGGGCTTCAACAACTTGGTTGCACACATGCATTCCGGAACAGGCGGCCCCGCTCCACCTATCCTGGCCTAGCACCTGGTCCCCCATCTGTGTGGCACTACCCTAAGCCTCCACACAGTGGCAGCCAAGCACCAGGAAGACCAGCCTCCCCAATCAGGGAGAGGAGAGCAGCCTGCCGACACGCTTGATCCTACTCCAGCCCCAGTGACTCGGTGGCCTAAATTCATTCCCAACCTCGGTCGCCAGCATGGGAGAGGGGGCTAAGCACCTGAGCCAGCTTCTTTTTCTTGATCATCCTCTGCGCAGTCTCCCTCTGCACTCCTCAGCCTCACAATTCCTCCCACTGTTTTTCTTTTTTCACATGCATACAGTACCAAAGAAAAGTCTTGTCCCACTTTGTTGTTACCCCCCATATATTCTTTCCTCTGTTTGTGCCATAGCACCCTGCATAGCATTCCCTGCTTCCCTCTTACACGGTTGGTGCCCATAAGGGAATTCCCCCAGGCGGGGAGGGTAGAGCCGTACAGTCCCCACAGGGCAGCCTAGTTCACCACTGGTGACAGTGTTAGCCAGTGGATCCAGGGAAAACACCTCCTCTTAGTCATCTTGAGACTCTGAGCTGGCAATGCCTCCAGCTGCAGGCTCAGGGCCGACAACAGGCCTGAAGATGGGTTCACCCCATTGCCATGGTTGGCGCAGTCTTGGTGTTGGCCTTGGTGTCAGCCCCAGGGTCCACACCGGAACTGTCCCCAACCAAGGTGCCTCGAGTGGCGCTGGAGCCAGGGGCAACACCAGGAATGACACCATCACTGCTGTTGATCTCAGTACTGGACCAAAGATTGACACCATGGTCAAAACCACATCCATCATTGGAGGTAGCAGTGGCATCCTCATCAGTTGCTACTAGCAACACTGGAAGAAAGAACAACCTCCACCTCTGCAAATGGATGTAGTATGACCCTGTTGCCAGTCCCTCCTCTGACACCACAAATGGCATTGTGTGGCCCAGCATTTTAAACAGTGATGGGAGCTCCGGTGGCACAAGGTTGTGGTGTCCACTGAGGGAGACCAAGCATATAACTTCAGCTTCATCACCGGGGACATCTGTTACTCAGAGCAGACAGACTGTGGGTGGTTCACAGCCAGCTGCTCAAAAGGAAGCAGACCACTCACCAGGGCCTCTGACAACTCAGCAGGGTGAGGTTGAGGAGGACCCTGTACCTCCACAGAACTAGAGGTCCCGGGAAGAAGCTCAGGGGAAGGGCCAGTGACCTTACCTTGGCTGCATGAGTGCGATGTCTGCTTCCAAAGGTACGGGGTTGGGAGACCCCACTTTACTGTGCGATTGCAAGGATACAGAGGCTCATGGAGAAGCAGCCATTGCACTCATCCATGTTGTGCTGGGGGCCAAGGCAGGCCATACAGCATTGATGCTGGTCTGTTGAAGCCATCTGCTTCCCACAGGGGCAGTGACATATGACGGGAGGCCGTTTGACTTTCTTGCTCTTCTTGGCCCTCTTCCCTCAAACTTCAGCATCACAGAAACTGAAAAATAATGAAAATGAATGATACCGCAAAAGATGTTCGGTGGTGACGCAGGTGAAATTTCAACGACGAGGAACTGAGGCGCTGTTACTTCCATGGTGTACACTTTACAGAAGGAAGAACAGAATGGAGGTGCCTGAGGGAGTTGGCAACAGTTACTGGCTGGCATGTGTGGCACCACGTGAGATGTCCAGGCGCCATCAGTAGACAAATTTGGCTCCCTCCCAGAAAAAAACGTGCTCCCACAGGGTTCTTGTGTTTCCAGCCCGAGACCCATAAGTGGCAATGAATGATGAAGCTTGATTTCTAGAAGATCTATCTAGCCAATGTAGCAAGGCCTACAGCAGGGATGTGAGCAGAAGCTGGCGGAGGGGGATTCAGGAGGGACATAAAGTTTTATTCTACAAAGAGAGTGATTGAGCCACGGAACAGCCTGCCGGCAGAGGTGGTGGGTGAAAACATTAATGGATTCAAGCATGGCTGGGATATGATTATGGGTTTAACAGTCAGTCAGGGGTGTAGTGGTAAGGCAGGGAGTGAAGGAGGAGCAAAACTCCCATCTGGACAACAGGTCACAGGGAAGGACAGAGTATGGATCAATGGTCTTTTTCTGCCAGCACTGTCTTAGTTTTAATGTAGCCCCAGCAGCAGTAATGAGAAAAGAAGACAGTTTGCTAATAAGGCACTACCTTTACCTAAAACCCAAGTTCCATTTGAAACACATTCGCAAGACAAGCAACGTTTTCAAGTTTTATTCTACATTCAACCACCGAGTGAGAGAGCTAATGGATTACTGGCAGTTGCTATACTATTGTCCAACAGCATAATTTGGGTTTCCATTAGCTGGCAATATAAACAGAAATGGGTCACTGCAAAAACAAAGGACAATAAGACTCTAGAGGTTACTGCAAAGAACAAAGGCCCTGCTGTCTGATCAGCTGAAGTCAATTAATTTATTTGCAAACTCGCATGATATCACTTAGACCAAATTAAAGCAATATAACTGAAGTATGAAAATCAAAATAATCATAATTTATACACAGTATCATCAGTATGAACATCTGGGATCAGCAGAAGTTCTAAAGCTATCACTGGTAGAATTCTGGCCCCTACCCAAGTAAAAGCTAGTCTTGCGTAGGCAAACAACAGCATAACCGTTATTTAGCTTAATCTTGGGGCAGACAGTGGAGGGCACAATAATTACAAAACCTGCAGAAGATGACTAGATTGTGCAGTTACAGCATGTTTGAAGGTAAACGTCCTTCACCAAGCCACACAATGAGCGTGTTTTTTCTTTTTTTCTTTAATTCTGTTTCTGGGTCTCTGGCCAGGCAGGGATGTACCCCTTACCTGTCCTGGGTCCCACAACTACCCACATCCCCCCAGCACTTCCCCGAGCTGCCTGGGTTGGGAGGGCTGTGACTTTCCCTTCATGGAGGGGCTCCCTGCAGGGAAAAAACAGAATCACACTGAGACCCCGGTCAAGACATGCTGGAGTTGCTTTGGCGGTGGGAGGAGGTTGGGCTCCAGGTATTATTCTGCATCCTTGCCAAAAGGTTTTCTGCTTAGGATTCCCCTTGGGGGCATAGCCGTTCAATGACGACACATGTGGAGCTATGTATGTTGCCATGCACGGTGCGATGATGTCTGCCTATGCTTCACCCCCCCAACATGTGTGGTCCCAGGCTGGTCATCTCTTAGCCTCTGCTTGGAGTCACCATATCACCAGGTGTGCCAGTCCTCCCACCCCAGAGGAGGAGGAGAGCAGTCCCACAGACACTTATCCTACCTCCCCCCAGTCAGGTCTCCAGTGATTTGTGCTCATTCCTGAATTCCGGTCATCTGAGCTGCCAAAGTAGCTCTACTGCTGTACCAGCGGCCCAATCTAATGCATGGGGTTGTCCCAAATTTGCCTTTTAAGTGGAAAAGAAACATTTTTGCATACTTTGCTTTCTTATTATCTCAGTGTTGTGAGTGCTAATCCTCCAGCCCCCAACCAGTACATGTAAAAAATACACTCTGGTGGCATCTCAGACTCCCCTGCACTGGATATTACAGACAGGTAGCAGTCATAGGGGATTCAGTTAACCTAAATGCGTCTTGAGTTTTTTAATTTAGTAGTCTGACATGCCAGACCTGCATTACTCCTATGGTAAAGTACAGGTTTCTCTGCTGAAGGACATTCCCTTTAAGGAACAGTGTAGCCCCATTATTATGTAGGGCGGGGGTTACTAAATGGAATCCTGTGCTCCAAGGCTGGATTTCCAGTCTGTAAGTCACATGTCTGGTAGTCACGGCATCACTTTATAGGGGAGATGCTACTAAAGAGAGAAAAGTTCCAAAAAAGCCCAAGAGAGACTGAAGCCAGGGTGGTCTCTCTCAGGAATTAAAGGCCAGTTCAATGGATTGTGACGACATGCTGTGCTGCGGCATTGGGAGATCCAGGTTTGGAATCAACCTCTGGTCGCCAGTGAAGAATGGACACATCACAGTGGTGGAGGCATATCCCACTTCACTGAATGGTACTACGTTGCGAAACTGTGAGGCAGAGCAATGGAGGGTGAGAAAATAGCAAAAAATGAATTAAATGTTAGCAATACGGGGACTCCATACTGGTTTAATCAAAGAGAGAGACCGAACTGGCTCATAGTGATTGCAGGTGTACTTACAAGAACATGCTGCAAAACTGTTAATGAAATTGGCTTGTTTAAAGTGATTTTCTAGTTTCCAGAAAAACAGCAGCAGTTGGCACTGGCAGGACTTAGGTTTCATACCAGTCTAAAAAATGGAATTTCAGGACATGCCATAATTTATTAATTAATACATCTGCATGGACCATTCTGTGTCACAATATAAATTCAATTTGAAAAAGGCAAAAGTAACCAAAATGGTATTTTTATTCAAATGGCTCAAAGTCCCTGGAAGAAAGCCTCTAACATGTGTTTCATAATTCAAGGAAAGGAACAGTAGAATATTCCATACCAAAGCTTATTTATTCCAGAAATTACTCAAAAAAGTAATCAAAAAAAGAGATACTGCATAGTCTCTAATTGTTGGGGTCATTCAGATCTGGGACGAAACCTCTCCTGTAGAGATTTATGTATGTGATTATTCTGGACATTTAAGTGTCCATGGCAACAGAGCCAGAATATATTCTACATATTGTGTGGAATCCTACTCTCTACCAATTTTAAGAGCACATTCACCTCCGTATAGGGGAAGGTGACTTCAAACACTTGGACAACTCCAAAATGATCCTTTAAAGGTGAGACATAACATACCTGTCTTTTCTATAACAGATCAGAGATGCAGAGACATTCCAAAATAACATTTTTTGACAGATATAAACTAGAAAGTTTGGCAACCCCCAGCCACCTGCCATTCTCACTTGATAGTGCCCTGTTCCCAAGCCTGGAGAAATCCCAACAGCCACTGATGTACCCATGCAGCCCACAGTCTCTGTTCCCCTTCAACAGGGGTACCAGGTTACTAAAAAGAAGGCACAAAAGAAAAAAAGGAGCACTAGGTGTACCATCCCCAAGCCACTTTCCTTAAAGGGTAAAACAGTGACATTCCATTTTACCAGATTCAAACAACTTCCCCACGATGCCTGAAAAAAGATGCTCCTAAGTGTTGCTTCTAACTAGTTCAGAAGAGGATAAACATGAGTGACTTACGATATAAAAAGTGAGGTGGGATATGAACACTCATTTTTTTGCAATGCTGTGCACTGTGATTGAAAAGTGATTAATAGCAAGGGGAAAATAGGCTGTATTGAATCGCACTTTTAGTATTTTTTTATCATTTACTTACTGAAGTATTGCTTCTAGCCCAGGAACAGGAAATGTCCACATCTTGGGTGTGGGAAACTTAGGAGAAAGGCACCACACACCACATGGCCAGCAGGGACCAATTGGGGCACTCAAGGAAGCTGGTGAGGGGAATATAAACCCTCCATAAAAGCATGTCCCATCGCATTAATGGGACAAAGCAGGAATGGAGCATATGACTTAGAAGCATCTGTAGCGTGATCGCAGGTTTGCAAGAGACTCTGACGGCAGAACACCAGACTAAAGTAGGAGGTTACACATAACTGCTCATCATATACTGTGGCAACCAGCTAGGAAGCAGGGGCTACAGCACAGTACAAGTGTGAACTGGGCAGTAGACTCCCAGGAAAAGGTAGGAACAGATAGGGTGTTTCCTGCTTTTCTGTTTTTAACCATCCTATCTGGGGTAGAGAAACAAACTAGTTTTGGGGAAGCAGAAGGAAGCGGGTAGGAGTACAACGGGAGTAAGAAGGAGGTAGCTGGCTTTAGCAGGTGCTGAAAAGACACTAAACAAAGAAAGAAAAGATCACGGGAGTGGTGCAATGTAATGGCTATGGGGCCGCAGTCTTTTGGGAGACGTTCTGGAGACTGCGGTGCTGCCCTGTATGTGCTCACCTCTCTTAGTTGTTGTGACAGGGCTGAACAAGGCCCTGACCCATTTGTTATGCAGAAAGAGTTTACTTTTTTTTTATTATTCATAGAGATATCCTTATTGAATACATACTGTACATAATTTTACAGACAACACAGTTCATCTCGAAATGAAATATATGATTCCAGAAACAAAGTTCTAAATATTTTAGGGGGGGGGGGGGGAGTATCTCAAGACATTCTAATCATAACTGGAGAGCTTCTATAGAACATAACCTTAATTTATTCTATTTATTGTATGTTCCAATCCATTTTCCTCCATTTTAGCAAGAATATAAAATTCAGCCAAAGCTTTTTCTTTAGACTCTCAATAAGATGTGTGAAAAGCAGAGTCTCAAAATAAGCATTTGTTAAATAAAGATTTCCACTAATCTGGGTTCCTTAGGAAGTCATTGGGAGGTATTGTGTATTATCGGCATCTTCTGCTGTTCCATCTTCATCATCCTCCGACTCTGATCCTAGTTCTGTGGGCAGTGCAACATTTTTCTAGAAAAAACTTGAGCTGCATCTACGTCCACAAAGTAAAAATCCTTCCTTTGAAAGGACACCTTTAATTTTGCTGGAGCTTGTAAGACCGTAGGTACACCGGCTTGGTTAAACTAATTTTTAATCACCAGGAAGTGTTTCCTCCGTCTTTATGTTGTCATGCAAAAGTCAGGGTAAAGATGAAGTTTTATTCCGTCATAAATGAATCCCTTCTTTTGTCTGGCCATCTGTAAGATTTTGTTTCTTTCAGCTATAGAGTAGAAGGTGCAAATGACATACCTTACATCTGATCTCTGTTCCAGAGGCATTCACTGAGCTTACTCTCCCCTGTGGTCTAAATACAGATTCCAAAACCAAGGGATTATCCAAAGTAAAAACTTTAGTGATTAGCTCTTCAATGTAATTTTTTAAATCCGCTGTTTCAATATCATTTATCAGTCCAGTAAGCCTCAAGTTTTTTAACAAAAGAGTATTCTCAATATTTTCAAGTTTGGAGATAGTTGTTAACTGTTTGTGCAGTGAAGCATTAACAGTGCCCCAGCAACAAGATGGGACTAGAAAACCTGGTGGAAAATATGGCAAGGTAGGCGTATACAACGTCCTGCATGCTGACCCTCCACCCTTCGGACCAGGACCAGCCAAGATCGATCTGGATTTGGTGACTCTGGGGATGGGTACCCTGTCCTGCCTGGCCCCACCATGGGGGGTGGGGATTAATGGGGGATATGGGGCTGGCTGGTAACTCCTGGGGAGGTGGTCACCAGTCATTTATTTATTTATTTATTGAAATCTTGGATTAAACCTTTGAGCTGGAAGCTCTTTTACATAGGTTCCATGTCATGATACAAATACAGGTACAATAATGAATATTACAAGGGTACAATGAACAAAGAACAAGTGGATTAGGAATAATTAATAAACATTTTCAAGCTTGGAAAGCAGGCAATTGTACAAAAAAAAACAGTCTAGAGTACAACTACAAGAGATAAGGAAGACTACTAGTAGTAATGGTGGCAGAGTTACATAATAAACATTAGCTTATAAGAAAAAAAGAAATGAGGCCAAGAGGCTTTGTCAAGGTAGGGGAGAGAGGAAGACGGCAAAGGAGATAGGTGAGAGGGGAAGTGGAGTAGGGGAGAGGGAGGATGACAGATGTAGGAGGGAAAACAGAGGTGGAGTGAATTAGGGGATTAGGTGGTAGGGGAAAGGGGATTAGGTGAGAGGGAAAGTGGAGGAGGATGGGAAAGGGATAGGTGAGGGGGGGAGAAGGAGAGGGAAGAGGACATATGTAGGGAAAACAGAGGTGGTGTGATTGGGGATTAGGTGGGAAGGGAAGGGGGTTAGGTGAGGGGAAGTGGAGGAGGGCGGGAGGGAGGGAGGAGGACAGATGTATGGGGAGATACAGAGATGGCGTTAAAGGGGGAGAAAAGTATAAAGAGGAGGAGGATTTGTAAAGAGAGATGGAGGGGGTGGAGAGGTAGGGTGAGAGAGGATGTTGTGGAGTTGGAATGTTGTGCAAACGGGATGACGTGGGAGCAGTGTGTAGAAAAGTGGAAAGAGGAGGAGGATTAGGCTGGAGAGATGGAGAGGGTGGAGAGGTAGTGTGAGAGGGAAATGTTGTGGGGTTGGCATGTTGTGCAAAGAGGGATGGAGTGGGGGGGTAAAGTGTAGAGACAGAGAGTAGGGAGGAGAGGAGCAGAGGTGTGAATAGAGGACAGGAGTCAGAGGGGAGCTGGCAGTTACCACTTTCAGCTAAAACAAACGCAAGTGGCGTTGGCAACAATGCCCCCCTTTGGATGATTGAGAGTCCAGGACAGGGCACAGACAGGCAGAGGACAGGGACAAGACAGAAGAAAAGGGGGATATACCTAAGGTAAGTGAAGGTAGAGAACTGAATGAGACAAGGAATGATGAAGGTAAAAAGGGAAGAGGTGAGTCAGGGAGGCTTCATGAAACAACACAGGCAGGCATAGGAGGGGGAAGCAGGGCAGCAGGAAGGGAGGAAGAAATGTGTGGAGTCATGGACCCCAGTGCAAAGAGTCTTGGAAACAAAATGTCAGACCTGAAAGCCATTACGGCAGAAACTAACCTGGATTTAGTGGCCATAACAGAGTCGTGTTTCATTGAGCACCACAACTGGGACATGGCCATACCAGGCTACTCTCTGTTGAGGAGTGATAGGGCATGGAGGATGGGGGGCTGCATTTCACGTGAGGGAGGGAATCAAGGCCATGGAGGCACAGGGGCATCTAGAGGAAAAGGAGGGTCTGGAGGTGCTGTGGTTCATCCTGGAGACAGACCCTGGGACCACTATCTGTACCACGGTAGTGTACAGACCTCTGGCACCAGGAGAGGAGTTGGATAAGACATGTGGGGAAGCCATCATCAGAATGACAAGTAAGGGGGAGGTGCAACTAGTGACTTACTTCAATCTGCCACATGTGGAGTGGAGTCTTCCAACTGCGGCTTCAGCAAAGAGCAGAGCCATCCTTCACTCCCTACAAGGGGCTTTTCTTAGGCAATTAGTCAAAGAACCCACTAGGGATGGGGCAGTGCTGTACCTAGTGCTTAAAAACAGGGACAGCATTGCAGACATCACAGTGGGCAGTCCCCTGGGTACCCATGTTCACCATATAGTGTGGTTTAACATAAAGACAGGAACACAGGCTAATCACATGGGGACAAGGGTCCTGGACTTTAGAGGGACAGATTTTAAAGAAATAGGAGACTGTCTCAGAAACTGCCTTGAGGGGGGATTGCTAGGAAGGGGTAGAGTCAAAGTGGGGAAAAATGAGGGAGGGCATAAACGCAACCAACCTGTGTGCGAAGGAAGTGAGAAAAAGCAGAAGGAAAAAAGAGACTGTTATGGTTCTCTAAGGAAGTGGCAAAGGTGATGAAGGAAAAAAAAAAGGGTGACATTCAGGAGATATAAGGAAACGCAGAGGGAGGAGGACAGGGAGGTACACCCAGTAAAACAGAGGGGAGCCCGCAAGGCAGTGAGGGAAGTAAAGGCAGTCACACACAAAAGAATTGTCAAAGGGGCAGCTAAAGGGGATAAGACTTTCTTCAGATACATAAGTGAGAAGAGGAAAGCAAGGGTGGGGGATAGTGAGGATTGGAAAGACAGATGGGGGAGATTACGTAGAAGAGGACCAAGAAAATCCAACATCCTAAACAGGAAGTTCAGCTCAGTTTTCACAGTGGCGGGGGGCACCAGGAATGTGAGGGGACACACACATTCTATTTTCAGGAAAAGTCTAGAAGGGACTTGCAACTCTATACATGGACAAGGACATGGGACTGGATGGTATACACCTAAGGATACTAAATGCACATAGGAGGGTGCTAACTGCCACTGAAGGAAAGATTGGTACAGTATCTTGAATACAATGGACTGCAAGACCACAGGCAGCATGACAGGAAGTCATACCAAATGATTCTGATGGACTTTTTGACTGGGTGACCAGGGGAAATAGATCAGGGTAGTGGAAGTAACCTATCTGGACTTTAGCAAGCCTTAAACTGAACAGGAGGCTAATGAAACTGAGCAGCTGGGGAAGGGAGATCTAAAGTGGTGAGCTGGGTTAGAAACTGGTTACAGATAGGAGGCAGAGGGTGGTGATTAACAGCCTTCGATCTATTGATGGGAGAGTGACCAGTGGAGTACAACAGGGCTCAGTACTGGGACCATTCCTCTTCAATGTCTTCATAGGTGACATTGCTGAAGAACTAGAAGTGAAGGTATGCCTTTTTGCAGACGATCCCAAAGTCTGCAGCAGGGTGGACACTCAGGAGGGTGTCGAGAGAATGCACAGGAATCTTGGGAAACTTGAGGAGTGGTCAAAAACATGGCAGTTGGGGCTCAATGCTAAAAAGTGCATACTCGTGCACCTCGGGCATAGGAACCGAGTATAAGATAGGAGAGATGTACTGACAGTCACTAAACAGGAAAGGAACTTTGGGGTTATCATATCTGAGGACCTCAAAGCGGCAGGATTGTGTGGCAAAGCAGTAAGCTGGGCTAGTGGGATGCTGGGTGTGCAAAGATAGGGGAATTCCAAGAAGAAGGGAGGTCGTGTTGCCACAGTATCGCTCGCTGGTGAGACCATACCTGTGGTACTGTTCCCAACTTTGGAGACCGCACCTCAGAAAAGACAAAGACAGGGCAACTAAAATGGTGCAAGGTTTGCACAAGAAGCCCAAAGTTAAGAGACTGAGGGATCTCAACATGTACACCGTGGAAGAGAGAGGAGAAGGAGGCGACATGATAGAGACCTACAAGAACCTCACAAGGGTGAATATGGTATGGGGAGGGAAGAGTCTCTTTCAAATGAGAAAGAGCATCCAGAACCAGGGGGAATGCAATGAAGCTGTAAGGGAGTTAGTTCAAGAGAGAGATGTGAGTAAATACTTCTTCACTGACAGGGTGGTAGATGCCTGGAACAGACTGTCAGCAGAAGTGGTGCATGCTAAAACAGTGGTGGGCTTCAATCATGCATGGGATAGACTTAGAGGTATATTAGAAAAGAGGCAGGAGGGTCACCAGAAACCAGACACCATCTGTGGACAGAGAAAACACAGGGAACATCTGGACAGACTGGTTGGACCTAGCGGCCCTTTTCTGCCAACCAATTCTCCATTTTAACTAAGAAAACAGACTCATTTTAATGTCCCCATATCCCACGTGTTCCAACACTTCACATGTAAATTTGCTGCATCAATTTACTTGACCCATTGTAATGGGCCATTTCACCCCCAAAAAAAAAACCTCCCAGAATTCTACTGAGATCTTGCTTAAATGTATCCCAACAATATCAATTACCCTTTCCCACCTGCAGTTTTAAACAGCAATTCCCACACTTTTGGAAACATTCAGCACTGACCCAGAAAATAGGGAGAAGTACGAGGTAACAATAAAAGCCTCCTACTTGCCTGCACATCCTAAACCATCAAAGTCACACCATCTGCATAAGCCACAGCATTAACTGCAGGAGCATCCTCAGGAGAGGCCGAACCACAGATAAGTGTGAGTTATTTATGACCCTAAGCAATGGGTCAATGCAAAAACAAGTACAGAAGAGGGATAAGGGGGTAACCTGATGCACTCCCCTAGAGACCAGAAAGCGGGACCCCAGCCATCCATTTATGAGAACCAGCTGCAATTTTACATAAAATATGAACCCAGTTAAAAAAAAAAACGTGGAATACCATAATATTTCAAAACTAGCAGCAAAAAAGAATGATCAATGGAATCAAAAGCGCACTGTTGACCCGAGAAAAGGATGAAACTGTCCAGATGCCCCAAACTGCCGCTCTCCACCATTTCCCAGATAAGAAATTAATTAGCCCAGAAACTGCTCCCTGGGACTGAACAAGACTGGGTAAATGTTATAAGATGCCCTGCAGCTGCTACAAGTCATGTTTTCAGAATTTTAGCCAGGATTTTGACACCTGAGTTTAAAAGATTTACTGGCCTCTAATGTTTTATTCAATCCTCTCTAGGTGCTTTTTTGTACAGAAAAATTAGGATCCCATTTGTCATACCTGGCACTAAACTACCCGATGTCAAAATACATGTAACACCTGGGTTCCCCTGGGGTTACTAGAACCCATTTAGTATAGTGTAGGTAGGGGTGGGCAGCACCCAAAAAGGTGAAATCCTTGTAATATACTGTTAAATACTTCTTGCTCAGTCTCTGCTGAGTAGGAAGAGCTAATTAGCATATGGGATTCTCGCAGCAGCATGCCCCATTGGCTCCTGAGAGCTGCAGTGTGACTCATTAGTCATGTTTGAGAGAGACTGGAGTTTGAACAGGTTGGTGTCCTGCTAGCTAGCAGACCAACTTCCAGAGGGGAGCGCACCTCTTGTGTTTTCTTGCCTTAGTGTGTCAGCGACCGGTCTGTGCGCCGGATAGTGGAGGAGACCATCTGTTGCAGTGCCCCAAGGGGTGACTTTCATCACAAGTCTGTGATCATCTGGACTGATATCAGTGAGTAGCTGTTGGGGCAATCCCCATACCTTGTCACTTCATAAGTGCTGCCCAGAACAGTCTGTGTGTGTTTTTACAACAAAGCTCCAGCTTTCTAAAATGTTAATTACTTGGGATTCCTGTCACTCGAGAGTACAGTACTTCAGAAAGCCCTACAGCCTGGGGACTTATCTGTAATTACTGCAGTGACTTTCCAAGTGTGGTACTGTGGGTGGGGTCCATGGAAGAGGACCCCTACAGTTTGTGAGAAGTGTTAGTTCTATGGGAATGTAACAAATGCCTTGTGGGTACACTTCTGCCTAGTGCGAAGGTGCATTTACTGTTCACTTTGGGTTCACTGGTGCCTACCAAAGGAATACAACAGTGTTCCGAGTGGATTCACTGGTGCCTAGCACAAAAGGTGCATTTTAGAATGTCTTCAGAGGTCAGAGTAACTGCTGTATTTTCACAGCAAGTCTGGCTTTGGCCGAAACTGAGCTTACCACTCAATCCAAGTTGCAGAGAGACCCAATCTGGTTACAAGTTTTGGGGTGGTAACATAGTTCACCCAAATTCATAATTTAGTTCACCCAGCTGATCTGTTCTCTCTAAATCAGTGTTATGGAACTTCCCATTGATTGTGCACTTAGGTAGTCCTGGGGATCATCAGCTGCCTATTTTCCACTGGTTCCAAAACAAAGGGATGGAAGCTCAAAAGGAAATGTTCTTGTGACAAAGTTCTGTACCTGCAAAAAAGTTGTGTTCTCCATGTGTTCTGTACCTGCAAAAGCCCTAGGGGGCACCAGATTTTTCTGACTGACATCTTGTCTGGAATAAAACCATACAGTACAATCCCATACCTGTTGTGGACATTCTATCTTTCTGTGACCTGTGTGTATTTTTGGGGCCCCCTCAGACATAGTGTGACACACCATAGCCCAGGTAATTTTCCCCTAGACTCGGGTAAATAGAAATATTGTTTTGTACCCTTCCCTCCAACCTCCGAGATGCCCGAGCCAGGTGTTGCCCTAATGCCAGGGATAAAACCTTTCTACCTATTGTGGTTGTTGTCTTGCTAGTAAAGGAGGGAGGTAGGTTACATACAGTTACATAAATCTACCAATTCCGGCATTACGTGATCAATTAAAGAATAATTACCTACTGTAATAGCAGATCTTCAAGAGAATCTCCTGCACTGAGCCACATCATGGAACTGTAAACCATGAGTATCAGGACCACCTGGAAATTTTTACAGGCTGGAACCGCCCATATTGACACACCTTGTCAGCACTTTTACGTCCCAAGAATGCCTCAGCTCCCTGCCAGAGACAAGTTCTGAGGCTCAATGGACTGGGAGGGGCCTAAGCTATCAACACCGCAGCAGGCACACAGGAGAAGATATGGAAAGTTGACTATGGTTATCATAGCGGGCAGAGGAGAAACAGCTTGTGAGATCAGACAGTATAGTCATCTGTCACCCGACAAGTGGGGATGGTGGGAGGGAGCGCTGTGGCTCAATGGAGGAAATTATCCCAAAGATATACTGCTATTGTACTGTAGGACTATTCTATCTTCTTCAAGGACATCACCCTCCACTGAGCCACATCATGGAATAATTCCCAGGGACAGGTTGGGTAGATGTTGGAGAAATCGTGGGGGCAAGGGAACACCCTATCACATTTTCTGGGAATGTCCAGTAATGCAGCCCTTTTGACAGGAGACTGCACCCCATTACAAACAGTTGGGGGGGCCTTACACAAGGAGCAGACTTCACATACTTTGTTCTGGGCAGACAATCTCAGTGTAAGAGTTCTACAGTAACTGATAACAAATGTTTGGTGGGAATTCTGGTAGCAGCAGCCTGTAAAGCAAAAACTAGATGATGTTTAATTACGTCCTGCCCTACACCAACAGATTGGGTGGCTATTATTAAATCAATCAAATAGAACATTTAACAGCTGAACTTAGGCTACAACTGGACAAATTACAAGGGGTATGGCTGCCATTCATGTCTCTTATAGAAGAATTAGAGGGCTGTTCTGTCTTATCTCAACAAGCGGAGGACTATTAAACTAAAGCCAGTAAGGAAGGACCACACTGCCATTCACTTCTCAAGGGACCCACCATCAATTAACTAGGGTACTAAACTTCAAAAATGTCATCAATTTACCTATTTTTGTTACAAATTCACAGTTCTTGTTAAGGTACATTTTCTGTCCCTTTTCCCCCTTTTTTTGGTGTATACAACGCTAAATAACAATTGACTAATGACCCCAAGGATAAATAATACAAACTTAAGTAGAAACACCTGAATAACTATACTGAGACAACTAACAAACTTGAGAACAAGGAAACCAGTGAACTATGATGTCTTATACAATCAAGACTGGATCACAAGCACTCCGGAGCTGTAAAATCATACAGCTCCTGGACAGAACTTTGGACTCTTTAGACAGGCAAACCAATATGTCTATATGTTTGAAAGAGCAATATGAACCTTTTTTTCTGTTTTGTTTTTGGTTGCTTCATTTCTTTACTTGATTGTACTGGTTTTAAGACTACAACTGAAAGAAACTTTAAATAAAGTTAAAAAAATCAAATAAAATAAACGTCTGTGTACTACAACCCCCCCTCCCCCCCGACACCTGAAAACAAGCTATCACAGCTTAGTGTGCTTTTTCTGGTCAAAAATTGTAACTAAATAAGTAAATGAAATAAGTCAAACCATATTATCACAAATCTTGGATATCATGTAAGACAGATCTTCCTGCTCATTTTTATGTCTTTTGTATCTCATTTCACTTGGGGGGAGGGGGCAGAGAGAGAGCGAGGGGGAGACTGTTTTTAAATCTTGAATTGGTGATGACACCATTTTTTCTCAATGACAGCAACACCAGGCAAGTCAAATCACATGCATCTCAATTCTTCTATGCCAGTTTAAAAATAACATACTGCTTAGCTCAATTTTAATTGTAATCAGGTAGAAGCTGTGTCATCGTTCATGCTAGATCCCCACACATCAACTGTTAAAAGGTTGAGTGAAAGAGCATTCCATAGCCTGGGAGCAGAGAATTGGAAGGCCCCTGTGCCTTTAGTCGTCCGACATCTCGGAACATAGAGCAAGGATTTGTCAGCTGATCGCAGGCCATGGGAGGATGGTTGAGGGACCAGCAGCGCTGCCAGCTGGGATGGGTTTTTTTCCCGGATGATCGAGTCCATTAGTGATCCAAGGTAGTATTGTCTACTGGCAGAGGGTGAGAGCGAATTCAGATCCTTATAAAGAAGGCAGTGATGTTTGAGTTGAGGCGACAAAGAGGCAAATCGGCATATTTTGCTATAAGTCACGTCCCATTTTAGTAGGGAGGTTTTATGGGCAGAGGTAAGAATAGAGGCACCATACGTAAGGGTTGGGAGCAGAATATCTCGGGCAATTGCTAATTTAGCTGAGGGTGTAAGCATGTAGTTCATTTTGTAAGCTACTCCCAGTTTCGAGTTTACAGCTTTGCATGAGGACCGAATGTAAAGATTAAAATCCAGGGACTGGTCCAGCAGGATCCCAAGGTACTTGAAGGAAATACAGGTTACTCACTTGTAACAGGAGTTCTAGGAATGGTATATGTTGTTCATCCACACTTCATGGCAGGTTCCTTGCCGCTTTAAATCTCGCCGGAAGGTCTTCAAACTGGCTCCTCCCACCCACCTGGGTGGTAAAACTCTCGGCTCCCCCATGACGCCAGATCTAACCCGCTGGAAGCCAGGTTGTGCGTCAGTTGGGAGGGCCGAGGGTTAGGTGGATGAACAATATATACCATTCCTAGAACTCCTGTTACAGGTGAGTAACCTGTATTTCTAGGGACATGGATATGTCGTTCAATCCACACTTCATGGCAGACTCCTAGCAGTTCTCCGGGAGGAGGGAGGCAAGGTGCACACCCCCTACTTAGAAAACAAAGACTGGAGAACCGAGGTCCCAAAGCCAGCATCCCAGCATGACTCAAGGTCGATGTGGTAATGGATAATAAAGGTGTGTGTTGACTTCCAGGTAGCAGCCCTGCAGATTTCCTGGACAGGGACGTCCCTGGAAGCAGCCACCGAAGCAGCGGTATGGTGGGTAGAATGAGTTCTTATCCCTTTGGGAGGCTCCATGCCCGCCAACCTACAGCAGAGATCTATGCAGGAGGTGACCCACCTGCCTATCGTCCGCTTGGCTACAGGTCTGCCAGATGCGACTTCAGCGTAGGTGACAAACAGCTGGCAAACCTCTCCCCGAACTTCAGCCGTCCGCTCCTTATAATAAGAGAGCGCTCTTCTAGGGTCCAGAGTATGAAGCCTATATTCGGCCTCTGAGGTGTGATTGGGGTAGAACACCGGCAGAGTCAACACCTGGTTAAGGTGAAACTCCGATACCACCTTCGGAAGAAATTTCAGGTGGGGGCGCAGGACAACCTTGTCCCTGTGGAAGACCAGATAAGGAGACTCAGTGGAAAGCACCTGGAGCTCTCCCATCCTTCTGGCTAAGAGATGTCACACCTGCGCATCGGTTCGAATGGCTTGCCCATGAGCTTAGCCAATACCAGCAGTAGATCCCATGGAGGTGGAGGTTCTTGCACTGGAGGGGATAGGTGATCAAGGACTTGGAAAAAGCGCCTGACCACCTTCTCCTACGCCACCGACTGCTTCCTGGCCCGCGCCCGGTAAGCAGAGATGGCTGCCAGGTGCACCTTAAGGGTCGTCGACCAAAGCCCTAGCTGAGAAAGGGACCACAGGTAGTCCAGAATGCTTGCCAAGGAACAGGAGGAAAGGTCCAACCCCTTATCCTGACACCAAATGAAAAAACTTTTCCATTTGAAGGCATAGCATTTCCTGGTCGACTCCTTACGGGATGCCTCAACAATGTTGAGGACCTCATCAGAAAGACCCAAGGCCTGGAACTCTAGCCGCTCAGGAACCAGGCCGTCAGGTGCAGGGATTGAAGGTACGAGTGGAAAACCTTCCCCTGGTTGACTGATATCAGGTAAGGGGGGAATGGGAGCCGCCTCGGGAGCCTGGAGCTGAGGCTGAGGAGATCTGGATACCAGAACTGGCGAGGCCAGTCTGGGGCTACCAGAATCATCTGCGCCTTGTCCCTCCTCACCTTGAGAAGCACATTGTGGATCAAGGGAAATGGGGGAAAGGCGTAGAAGAGGCCCGGGTCCACGACCTCGAGAAGGCATCCCCCTGCAGCGAGCCCTGCTGAGGGGGGTGGGCATGAAACAGCCTCAGCTTCGCATTCTCCCTGGAGGCAAACAGGTCCACCTGAGGCATACCCCAGTGGGAGAACAGATCTTGTACTACCTCCGGCAGGAGAGACCACTCGTGAGACGCAGCCCCTATCCGGCTTAGGGCATCGGCCAGAGTGTTGGAGGCTCTTGCCACATGGATGGCTATGAGATCCACCTCCAGGCTGTGCATGAGGGACCAAGTGCGGACAGCTTCCTTGCACAGGGGCATGGAGGGCGTCCTGCCCTGGCGGTTTAGGTAGTACATGGTCATGATACTGTCCATCTGGACCTGGACCACTTGACCCCGTACAAACAGAGCGAAGGCGGTGAGGGCTAGACAGACCACCCGAAGCTCCAGCAGGTTGATGTGGCATCGGGACTCCCGAGGGGACCAGAGGCCATGCGCTGTGTGCTCCCCCAGATGGGCACCCCAACCCATCAGAGAGGAGTCGGTCGATAAAGAGACCGTCGGCTCGGGGCGGACAAACAGGATGCCCTGCTGCAGATGTGCTGGAATGATCCACCACTGGAGAGCGTTCCACATCTCCTGGGTCACTGCCACTGCTGGTCCAAAGGACCGGAGCACTGTGACCATTGGCTGGCCAGCTCCCATTGTAGGGGACTCATGTGCCAACGGGCCTAATGGACCCCGCTGGTGCAGGCTACCATGAGGCCCAGGAGGTGCAGGAAGTCCCGGGCAGGGCGCAATTGCCCAACCTGAAATGATTGGGCAAAGGAGGAAAGAACCTTGGCCCTGTCCGCCGGGAGCCATGCTCTGGCTCGAAGAGAGTCGAGCTCTGCCCCAATGAATTGAATCACCTGCTTTGGCACAAGTTCCAACTTGGCCTTGTTGATGAGGAGGCCAATCTGAGAGCAAACCTGGAGGGCCAGATCCCTGGACTGCTCCACCTCCAGTCTGGAGGAGGCCGCAATCAGCCAGTCATCCAGGTAAGGGTACACCCAGACTCTTTGGCGCCAAGAGGGAATGCTGTCACCACTGCCATGCATTTGGTGAAGACCCTGGGAGCTGGAGAGAGGCTGAAGAGCACGGCCCGGAACTGGTAAAGGGACCCCTCCACTCTGAAGTGGACGGATCGCTGGTGGGATGGACGGATTGGGACGTGAAAGAACGTGTCCTGGAGGTCCAGAGAACAGAACCATACGCCTTGTTCCAAGGATGGAATGATCTGAGCCAGAGTGACCATCCTGAAGGTTCGAGACCTTAGGAACCTGTTCAGGTTGTGCAGGTCTAGAATGGGGCGCCAGCTCCCTGTCCGTTTCGGGACCAGGAAATACCTGGATACAACCCCTAGGTTTGGTGGAGGATCCGCCACCTCCCTGATCACCTCCTTCTGGAGGAGCAGGGCAATGTCAGCTTGATGGGCCGACAAAGAGGCTGCGGACCGTGTAGCCCGCATGGGGTGATGGCTCGGAAGGGCGGGGCCTGCTTGAACTCCAGAGGCAGACCCTTTCCTACCACTTCCAACACCCAGTGGTCCGAGGTGATAGCGGACCAGGTGGAAAGAAAGTGGCGGAGCGCCCCAATGGGGAACCCAGGGGGGAGTGATGGGCTGGGGAGACACCCCTCAACCTGTCACTGGGCAGGCTTGGAGGAGGGACCGGCCAAGGGGCCTCCCGGGCCTTTTCCTCCCGGCTTCCTGCTGGAGAAAACTGCAGGCTTGACTTTGGGGTGCCAAGTGCGAGCCTGCTGGCCCTGATGCTGGTGTTGCTGGGCCAGACATGCCACAGGGGCAGAAGGGCGAAAGAGCTTACGCTGCTGCTGGTGGCCTTTGTCCTTCTGGGCAGACGTGACAGAGTCCAAGGTGTCACTGGACTTCTCGATCCTCTGGAGATGGCCTTCCACCCCGGACCCGAACAAGTCGGTACCGAGGAAGGGGACGTCTGCCAGCTTGTGCTGGGTATCCGCCGTGAAGGTGGAGATCCGCAGTCAAGCTCTGTGGCGCATGGCCACTGCGGCTGCCACTGACCAGGCACAACAGTCTCCAATATGCAGAGCAGTTTGGAGCTGCTGCTTCACCACCGCCCTTCCCTGATCCCGCACCTGCTTGACCGTAGTTTGGAGGTCAGCCGGGAGATGAGGGATCACCTCATCCAGGGAGCCCATACGGGCGTGGGAGAAGTGCACCATCAGTATGGCCGAACTAGCCTGATGGAGGCCTAGAGGAGGTGCAGCGACATCTACGCCCGCATAGTCCAGCTGTTTGGACTCTTGTCGGGCGCTTGTCCACGCCCCTGGTGTTCCCGGAATTCGGAAAACACTATCGGTAACAAGCCCCTGCAGAGGGTGTCTCAAAACGGGAGAGGAACCAGTTGGGACTGTGTACATCCTGGCCAAGAAGCAGGACAACAAGCTGGTCGCTGCCAGAACTCCAAGGCTGGGCCAACAATGGCTTCAGCCACTGGAAAGGCCTCATGAGAGAATCCCTCCAGTATCTCCGTGAGGGGATACTTCAGCCCGCTGGACGCTGGTCTGAAACTGCATCCCAGTAGACTCTGAGATAAGCCAAGCAGACACATGAACGGAGGATGGGCTCGCCCACCGACTGTCCCCAGTGGACTCTCAGGTCCAGGGGTCTGGAGAATAGGAAGACTGGCCATCAGACTCCGAGGAGTCTGCGAACAGCTGCCTAGGGCTCGAGCCACCTCCACCTGCCGAGGACGGTTGGGAGTGAGGGTGACTGACAACCGATGGGGCAACCCCTGACCCGACCGAGAATCCTTGGTCGGAGCCCCAGATTTAGGTTGTGGAGGTGGGGGTTCCACCACAATAGGTGGCACAGCTGGTTTTGGCCGAACAACCGGCGCCGGTTTGGGCTCCTCGACAACCACGAGGGGTTGTTTCAGCCTTTCAGGTGACAGCCACTTAATGGCTGGGGAAGGCGACGGGGTCAGCTTGTTCCTGGTCAGAAGGAACTGCTGCCACATTAAGTCCTCGTAGCTTCAACGTAACTTGCACCGAAGCCTTTCCTCAGAGGAGGAAGAAGACGAGGACGAGCAGCGCCGCCGCTTTCCTCGGTGCCGAGACCGAGACCACCGGTGTCAGTGGGATTGGCTGGACCGAGAGGAGGTCCGAGACCGAGACCGTCGGTGTTTCCGAGGGTGGGTCTGGGAGGGAGCAGGGGAAACTTGTTCCTCCCTCAGCTCGGGAACCTTAACCGGGGACTCTGGCACAGGAGGCGCAGGCAAGTCCTCGGTTTCCACCAGGGGAACCGGTGAAGAAGGGTTGTCGGCTTCTCCAGTCGACAACCCGTCTGATGGGTCAAGAAAAATCTCGACCTCGTCGATGGGTGTCTCGGCCGGCTGACCTGACGGGTACACTGTGAAGCCAGCAGCCTTAGCCGCAACCTCGACCGGAGTCGAGTGTCGACCATCTGGGGAAGGGGACCTCTCCCGCTCCCACGAACGCTGACGGTGCGACTTACCCTTCGAGTCCTTCTTCTTGGACCGAGAGGAGTGTCCTGATGGGTCCTCACCTTTCATGGAGAGGGATTGATGAAGCTCCTTAAAAGAAGCCGTGTAGGAGGAGCCCAAGAAGAGTGGGATAAATGCCGCGACTGAGGATGACGAAGAAGCAGCCTGGGCTGCCTCCTCCTCGAGGGCGATCATATGCTCAAGTTGCTCAGCCGAGCCTGCCGCTACGGACACCGCCCAACGGGCCTCCTTTGACTTCACCGGTGGAATACGTCTCTCGGGGCGCCCAGGTTGGAGTCTGGCAGCATGATCTTCGAGGACATTGGCCGAGAAGGACTTGCATAAATCGCAGGCCTGAGGATTGTGGTCAAGCCTGAGGCAATAGACGCACGTGGAGTGCGGATCGGTCCGAGACATCTTCTGCCCGCATGGGCACTGCCGAAAACTGGGAGGCAATTTATCCATCACAGCCGTGAAGGAAGAAACAGACTGAAGTGTTGTAAACTTTAAAATTAGTTTTGGGTTAACCGAAGAGTTTGGATCCAGTCTAAACGCAGAGCGCTAAGGAGGGAATCTGAGCTTCCAAGCGGTAAGGAAGATCTGGCATCATGGGGCGGAGCCGAGAGTTTTAATACCCGGGTGGGCGGGAGGAGCCAGCTTGAAGACCTTCCGGCAAGATTTAAAGCGGCAAGGAACCTGCCATGAAGTGTGGATTGAACAACATATCCATGTCCCTAGAAGTAACATTTTCAAGTGGAAATCCTCCTGGATCCTCTGGGTGAAGAACCTCCAGCAAACTAGAACAGGCCTTAATCTTCGGTGCGGAACCTAGGAGCATGACTTTCGTTTTCTTTTCATTTACTACAAGCTTACAGTCTAGTAGCCAGTTGTAAGACCTTACTGGAGTCTGAAGTAAGTGATGTGTTTATGCAGGCAATACTAGAAGAACTAGTATAGATGATCAGGTCATCAGCATAGAGAATAGCTGAGCAGGATTCCAGGACCTCAGCTGCATTGTTGATAAAAATTGAGAACAGAAGGGGCCCAAGGATAGAGCTCTGGGGGACCCCAAGGTTGATAGTAGACGTGTTGGACAGGGAGGAGTTAAATTTGATAGCTTGCACCTGTTTGACAGGTAGCTACAGAACCAGTCCACAACAGGGTAGAGAAATGGAATTTATGGAGAGTGGAGAGAAGCAGGGATGGTCTACAAGGTCAAAAGCCTTAGTGAGGTCAATGAAGATGGCACCTGTGAGTTTTCCAGAATCCATGTTGGACAGAATATCAGTAGTTAGTTGAAGAAGAGCCGTGGTGGTGCTATAACCTTTTCTGAAACCATGCTGGGTGTCTGAGAGGAGATTGTAGCGTGTAAGGTAGTCAATGGTCTGTGATGCAACTATTTTTCTCTAGGATCTTGCTAAGGACAGAGAGAATTGCTATAGGTCTATAATTGGCCATGTCCTTTGGGTCACCTTTTTAAAGACAGTACTTTTACAGATTTCATAGGTTTGGCACGGTGCTATGGATAAGGGATAAAGTGTAGATTCTGGCAATCGGAGAGGCAATGAGTGGAGCAGCCAGCTTAAGAAGACGAGGTTCCAATGAGTCAGAACCAGAGCTGGTATTGGCAGATATGGATCTCAGTAATTTCAGAACTTCCGCTCTTGATATAGCCTTGAAATAGAATGGTGGCGCTGGAGGAGCATCATACGATAGGGCAGTATGTTGTCTGAAGGTAGGTAGATTGGAGTGCGATCCACTAGGTTGTAAAGCCAAGGTATAGTGTGACAGATCAGAGGAAAGATTGTTACAACTGTTTGAGATGGTCCTAGGGTCATTACAATGTGCCCCATTTATGATCATTTCATCAGGAGTGACCGACTGCGAGGTACCCAGAAATGTTTTGACATGGGCCCAGAATTTCCTCAGGTCGCAGGCTGACCTTTGTAGAAGGTCCTTGCAGTATTTGCTTTTAGCAGCTCTAACTTGTCCCTTACATCTGTTCCTTAGTTCACGATAGACAATAAGATCTGACTGTAGGCCAGTTTGTTTGTAGCGAATCCAGAGCTTGTCCCTCTGGCGTAGATTAGCAAGGAGGTCTTTATGCAGCCACCTCGTCTGTTTTCCTCTGACCCTCCTAGTAGTCTTGGGGGCATGTTTATATTGAATGGTAAGAAATTCATTTATAAATATCTGTAGAGCAACCCTCCACATCCTCTGTTTGATAGATACCAGTCCAGTCAATATTGGAGACATCATACAGAAATGCATCCTGGTCAATATGAGCTACATTTGTAAATGTGATTAGTCTTGATGGAGGAGATGGAGGCGCAACCATAGATAGGATACAAAAAATGGGTGAGTGGTCTGTTAGTGCATCTGCAAGGATTCCTGCTTTCGACACATGTTCCATACGGTTAACCATCACCCAGTCTAGGAGTGTACCCGTTTGATGGGATGAGGTGGCTCTAGTTGCTTCAGAGACCAACTGGTGAAAATTATAACTAAGCGTGAGTGATTGCAAGGATATTTGAGCTGACCCTAACCAACTGAGGTTAAGATTACCTAGGATGACAGCCTCGTTATGATTTACAGTTTAGATTCATTGCAAGGTTTTGCTCTATAAGGATGTGTTCTACATACCTGAAATAAAGACCTTCTACTTCCGTCTACCTTTTACAGCTAAGAGTGAATGTAAGTTAGAACTGGCTATTGGATCTTTTTCTTCCAAAATGCATGGATCATCTGAAAAGAGGCAGACAGCAGCCCAGGACAGAATTATTTTTCTATAGAGTACCAGCCAATAAGAAAAAATTACTCACCTTAGTAATTGCTTTTCTTCTCATGGAGTCTTGCTATATTATAACAATAGCAGTCAGCCACTGCAGCTGAACTGCCCTGGAGAGGAAGGAGTTAACTCCAGAAGATCTGGAGTTCTACAGCGCGAGGGCGCTGTGCCCAAAGCTCTATCTGGCAGTTTCAAATGAAACTGTCAGATCTTTACGAAGCTAACATCAAAGGACGGAAAGTCTGTGTGGAAAACTACACTAGCCCATGGCTACCTACTAGTAGTAATAACAACAATATAAAGAACAAAGAACACTCAGAGCCATAATAACAAAATTGATGGTATTATGGTTCGCTTTTACCACCCTTGACAAGCACATATGAACCCCCTTCCCCAAAGACTCAAGTCCAGGAAGGGGCAATATAAATAACCTAAATGAAACAATCTAGATCCCTAACCCAAAGGAAAAGAGGGTAAGGAAAACTACAATGGCATGACACAGTGCTTGCACCAATTCGCCACCCCTACCCAAGTAGAAGTTCTGAGAGGGGTAGGAGGAGTGTGGTTATAATAGCAAGACTCCATGAGAGAAAAGCAATTACTAAGGTGAGTAATTTTTCTTCAAACACCATGAAGTCTTGCTATATTATAACAATAACAGATACACAGCAGTACCTCCATGGAGGAGGATCAGAACCTACTTAGGAAATAGGCTCTGAAGCACAGCTGTACAAACCGAACATCTCTCCTGGACTGGACATCCAGGGAATAATGCTTGGTAAAGGTGTGAACTGTCTTCCAGGTAGCAGCTTGACAAATCTCCAGAATGGGGATGTCTCTAGCAGCCGCTAGAGACGCAGCTGTACCCCTGGTGGAGTGGGCCCTCAATCCTGAGGGGGTACTCTACCCAGTTTCTGATAACAGAATTGGATACAAGAAACAATCCACCTTGCAATTGTTCTCTTAGTGGCAGGTTTCCCTTTGCCAACCTCGCCATAGGTAAGAAAGAGTTGGAGGATTCGAACCTATGACCTCTGGTGCGATCTAAATAGTAGCTTAAGGCTCTTTTGACATCCAAGCTGTGCAGTCTCCTCTCACCTGAGGAAGAATGCTCAGTGAAAAATACTGGAGAGAGATAGATTGATTCAGGTGGAAATCAGAAACCACCTTAGGCAAAAACTTTCTATTAGTCCTAAGGATACCTTATCTCTGTGGAAAGAGATAAAATCTTCTTCCACTGACAGGGCCTGTAGCTCACTTGTCGTCTGGCAGAGGTGATAGCTACTAGGAAAATGGTTTTCCAAGTTAAATACTTGAGCTCTGGAAGACAGAGGCTCAAGGGGGTTGCATTAACTGAGCAATGCAAATATTCAGGTCCCAGGCGGGAGCTGGTTCCCGAAAGGAGGGTTGGTATGAAGTAACCCTTTAAAAACTTGGAGAACACGGGTGAGAAGAAAGGAGGCAGGCTTCCCTGCTGACACAAAAGCAGAGACAGCTGCCAGATGAACCTTCAGGGTAGTTGGTCTAAGGCCTAGGGAATTCAGATGGACCAAATAGTCCAGTAGAATGGGAAGATCAGCAGATTCTGGGATAATCTGCCTCTCAGAGCACCAGATGGAAAACCTCTTCCACTTAGAATTATAAGTGGGCCTAGTGGAAGGCTTCATTTAATTAAAATATCCATGACACCTTGAGAAAGGTGTAAGTCAGCAAATTCAGCTCCTCAAGAGCCAAAGCCTTGAGGTGGAGGGATTTGAGGTCCGATACCACACTCTCCCTGTGCACAGGCCAGTAAGTCGTGGACTCTGGGCAGGCTCAGGGCAGGGTGGACTGCCAAGACAGGAGCAGAGGGTACCAGGGCTGTCTGGCCCAATCTGGGGCAATCAGAATCACTCTGCAAGGTTGAGATCTGATTTTACTAGTACCCTGAAAAGGAGAGAAGGGGAAAGGCATACAGGAACTTCCCTTTCCAGTCCAACAGAAAAGGCGTCAGAGGACTGAGCCCAGAACTGAGGCCTGCAACAGAAAAAGGAAGTTGGTGGTTGTCTGGGGCTGCAAAAGATCTATCTGAGGAGTGCCCCATCTGGCAAAACAGACCCCAGCACTTGTAGATTCAGAGCCCATTCGTGATGGCCCTGAGAAATTCTGCTGAGGGCGTCCACCAGGACATTGTCCTCCCTGGGAGATGAACCGCTATCAGGGAGGTGTTCAGGAGTAAGCCAGAGACCACAACTTCATTGCTTGATGACAAGGCTGAAGACCAAGTGCCCTTGCTTGTTGATGTACCACATTGTGGTGGTATTGTCTGTCCTGACTTTGAACCACTTTGTTCTGGACAGAATCTGAAAACACCGAAGAGCTAAAAGACAGCTCTGAGTTCCAAAAGATTGATGTGGAGCAGAGACTCCTGAGGAGACCATACCCCTGAGTGGCAAGGTCGCCTAGGTGAGCCCCCACCCTAACAGGGAGGCATCCGTGGTGAGGGTGAGGGAGTGAGAAATGGAATGAAGGGAACCCCGTCTTAAATTGCTCTGGACCTGTCACCAGTGGAGGGCTAGGATCAGAGTTTGAGTAACTGGGACCAACTTGGTGAGGGTCCTTCCTTGAGACCAATAGGCCCTCAAATGGAACTGAATGTCCCTCATCTGAATCTTGCTCCTGCACCACAGCTGTGGAAGCAGCCATGTGCCCGAGGAGTTGCAGAAAATGCCTTGCTGGTCGAGAGACCCGCAGGGTAAAGGAGGATGCCAGGGCGATGAGTCTGTCCACCCTTTCCTAGGGAAGAAAAGCCCTGGCTAACCTTGTGTTCAATTCATGCCTATGAAAGTTAGACCTGAACTGGTTCCAGAACTGACTTTGGTAAGTTTAGCAGGAATCCCAGGAAGTGAGAAGCTGCTGGGTGACTTGCAAGTGGGATTCACCTGACCTGGAGACTGACCCACAATGAGCCAGTCGTCCAGGTAGGGAAACACAGCAACCCCTTGCCTTCTTAAGTGAGCCACTACTACAGCGAGACATTTTGTGAATACCCTTGGCGCTGAGGTAGGCCAAGGGCATTGCCCTGAACTGGTAGTGGCCTGAGGGCAGTTCGAACCTGAGGTACTTTCGTGAGAAGGCCTGATCAGAACATGAAAATAGGCATCCTTGAGGTCCAGGGAAGCTAGCCAGTCCCTGGCCTTAGGGAAGGCAATATCATTGCCAGAGTCAACATTTTGAACTTTGGTTTCAACAGATGCTTGTTCAAGTATCTTAAATCTAGAATGGGCCGCCATTCTCCTGTCTTTTGGGTAAGAAAGTATCTTGAATAAAGCCCTTGCCCTGATGGCAAGGAGGAACCCTTTCCACTGCTTTGCAGTCAGCAGAGCAGAAACCTCTGCTTCAAAGCAAGGGCTTCTGAAGGATTTGCAGGTGGAAAATGCCTGGCTCTCATCTTTGGAAAGTGTTTGAAGCTGAGAATCAGACCCTGGCCTATTACCTCCAGAACCCATCTGTCCAGAGTTAGGGACAGCCAGTTCACCGAAATAGGCCAACCTGCCCCCACTGGTACAGGAGAATCGCCCTGGACACCCCATCAGGGTGCCTGCTTAGCAGCAGCCTTAGGCTGAGGGGAGGGGACGGCCCACTTGTGCCACGCCTACCCCTGCCTCTGAAGAACCCCTCTTAGATAGCAGAGGAGGCTTGAAATTGCAAAAAGGCCTGAAAAGGGCCTGCCCCTTACCTTCTGGGAGCATGCCTTGTGGCATGGCATGCTTCTCCTTAGCCTGGGCACTTTTGTAGGTAGTTCTGTATTCATCCATCTTTTCATATAGTTTTCTGTTTGCTCCCAAAAGAGAATTTCCCACTACAGGAAAATCCATAGCCTTTGACTGGGTATCTTGGGACAGATTAGTGCATCTGAGCCATGCCAACCTCACGGAAGCTACAGAAGTGGCCATGACCCTAGAAGAAACATCATTAACATCAACAGCAGTATGAAATTGAACTTTAGAGGCTTCAATGCCATCAGCAGCCACCTGTTCCAACTCACTAGCCAGCTGGCCATGGGCCTGCTTGGCTAACTGCAATACTGTGTCCCACCTAGATTTCTGGTATCTAGCTACATAAGCCATATAATTTGCCTGCCTGAGTCCCAAAGAAGCTCCACACCTACATGACTACACTGCTCAGTAAGGAAGTCTGTATCCGAGCCTGACAAAGTATACCTTCTGTCCATTTTTTTATCTACAGGAGGGACAGAATGAGGATTTTTTAAAATCTTTGTTGTTTGCTTCCTAAATGACTTATGCAAAGGAATAGACAACCTCCTAGACTCTGGAATATCCATCATTTCCACATAATCAGGCTCCTCTTGCTCATCCACAGCCTCCTCTAAAGGAAGCTGGAGGGTTTCTGCAACCTTTTGTAAAAAATAAAGAAAGAAGGGACTCAGACAGAATAGGAGGAGATTCTAAAGGTCTGTCTGGAGAAATGTCCGTTCACAAATGTTCAGACCCCCAGCCACACACATATATTGATCAAATTCCTCCTCCCTCCTGTGGTTCATAAAATCCTCAACTTCAAAATCCTGAACCACTGGGACTGAGAACGAACCAACCTTTTACCAGCTGTTGGTGGTTCTACAGATCCCTGAGACAGTGACTGGACAATCTGAATGGCTTTAGCTATCTCTGCAGCAGTTGGAGACACAATTTTGGACTCCAGACCTACTGATTTCCTTGTCTTTTTACTTGGGACTGGTTCCTCTGAACCAGCCTTCCTTTGGCCCGAGGAAGTCTCGCCCTGGTCAGAGGGCACTCCCTCTGGTCCAGTGGGTACTGGACCGGGCTGGCCATCCGGGTCAGTGGACTTTTTGGCCTCTCGTTCCCTGAGCCGGCCCAATCTCTTCTCCAGGGTGGCTGCAGGGAAATTTTTACACACCTGGCAGTCTGACAGGAGGTGGTCAGCCCCCAGACAATAAACACAAGTGGTGTGTGGGCAGCCTTTGGCAAAGGCCCCCACAGACATCACAGTGCTGAAACCCAGTGGGCCGGTTTTTCTTTGGGTTTCTCAGACATAATGCCAGCCTAACCAAAACTTGCCCTTTTGATGGCAGTTCCAGGCAAGACACCCTTATCGGTTCCTAACCGTGTCACGGGTATTTGAAAACCGGTTATAATTCCGCTTTTTAGAACCGATAAGAACCGGAACCGCACTCTAAAACCCACTGTACACTTTAAAATGCAGAAAAATAACCGATCGGTTCAAAACTGAACCGATAATTAATTTTCCACACAGACTTAAATTTTAGTACTTACGGTTACCAGATAGAGCTTTAAAACCGAAATGCGGTAAAATAATAACTTTTGCTGGTTCAAATGAACCGAAAAATACCGCTGAACCAGAATGAACCGAGCTGAAGGAGCTGATCTCGGAGCTGACTGTTCAGTGAAGCGGAGTAAAGAATCTGACAGTTTCATTTGAAACTGCCAGATAGACTTTGGGCACGCGCCTCGCGCTGTAGAACTCAGATCTTCTGGAGTTAACTCCTTCCTCTCCGGGCAGTTCAGCTGCAGTGGCTGACTGCTATTGTTATAATATAGCAAGACTTCATGGTGTTTGAACTTCAGGTTTATTTACACAGCGCAATCTGTCTGTTCAACTAGTAATCTTACCCATGGTGAAGTTATACATCTGACGTAATAGTGCCTTACATGGTTGTCAGTTTGTTTTCGCTTGCTTTTGGTTTTTAACATAAAGGCACACAGTACTTACAAGAGAATCCTAGCAGCTGGGCAAAATTAAAGTAGTGATGACAGCAGCATGGACACTTGTTACAACTGAAGACAGACCTGTATTGTTTCTGTTGAAGGAAATGATCCCTAATTATAGTATTTATTTCCTTAAAACTTTCTAGCTATCACATAAAACATACAACTGTTGACATTTTATAAACTACAGTTTCCTACTCTACATCGTTTACGTTACAATGGACTTTACTCAAACTTTCTTCAACTATATATATATTTTCCACATAGACAGGAACTTTTCCCCAGTGCATCTTTCACACTCCTCATTGCCAGCTATATAATTCACAATTCTAAAGCTGTGTGTGGAATGCAGCAAAATGGTTGGGAATTTTTTTTTTTTGGGTAATTCTACAGAATTGCAAAAGTGTTCTGCAGATTCATTACTAAAACTGCAGACTGTGATTCTGCCCGTGTTTTTTTTTTTAATGATTTTGTTATTTTAAATCGGTGAAAAGCCATTCCATGTTTCAAGTGTCATTGTGGTTTTTGTATTGAATCCGCAGAACAGTACTGTACGTGCACTTTTCAATGAAACCACTTTATAGCAGTCAGTGGTTTTAAAACAGAAGTCTATAACACTTGGAATACAAATAAATTAGTGAGTTCCGATTTTCAGGTTTCATCACATGTGCTTGTATTTAGTTTCCCTTTTGGTACACTGAGATTTGGACACAGGCAGAGTGTGTGTGAGATAGGTGACGTGTTAACCTTCAAAGTTAAAATCAGTCTTTTGAAGATGACAACTTTCAGTGCACCCCATGTGTTGATTACAGAGAACTAGTACAAATCATGCAAATTTCAGCACAGACTGGTCCCCTCCAGTCTCTCAGTAATATATTATTGTGTCTACACTGTCCAATGGTACTAAACCACGTTCAAGGTGAGCCACGGCTTATTCAAGCCTTGTGAATTTGCATATTTACACACTCCCATCACTTCTGTCGGTGACAAAAAACAAACAAACACTAAACTAAAGACATCTGGGATGTGGGCACTGCCTAGCTCTTGTCTGTCCAAGGGGAGAAGAGGCACTGGATCTATGCCTCTCATGGGGAGGCACAGGACCCATGCCTCTGCCAGTGCCTTCTGCATCCTCATGCACACCTGTCTCTCCTTCTTCTCCACCTCCCATATCTCTGTCTCTTTTCATTCTCTTGCCTTGTTCTGCATGGTCCCCTTTCCCCTTTCTTGTTTTATCCAATTTCACATACTGTATTATCAGAGCAGCAACACCCCCCCCCCATCATCATCATCATTCTCTTCCTCCTCATCAATTGACGTTTCTCTGGGTAGAAAAAGTGATCTTTTGCATTTTGTACTACTTGCATGGCACTGGCTACCAATCTGCATCAACCATTTAATCAACATCACTACTGCCCTTATCTGATTCCATCACCGTCTCTTCTGCTTTATCATCTGGCTCTACATGATGATGACTACCACTTTGTACAATACCCCCAATAATTTTCTCATGTGACTCCTCCATCTCTAGCACCTGCTCCTCAGAACATTCCTCCTCCATCTGTTGCAGAGATTCCTCCAACTGTACTACCTACTGTTGTGCATCTTTGTCCTTCACTAAAATCTCCTGCTGAGACTCCTCTGCTATCTCCTATGACTTGACAGTGGTTCTACCTGACAGACTCCCCCTTGGAGTGCACAATCCGGGCTCCTCTCTCCGCTGATGCAGATTCTCTCCTCTCGCACTCTACTAAGACCCAGCCAGCGACTGCTTTCACAGCATAAGGAGTAGTTGGAACACTTACAAAGAATTCATGGCTGCTGTATGTAAGTCAGCATGTGTACTGCTGGTTGGTTAATAAAAATCTCTTGGCCAGAAGCAACAACTCAGACACAAAGGGCATCCCTAGGAGACATACACCAAGAGCGGTCCATCCCCTAGCCTTACTGTCTGTTGAGCTTCACTGATCTTCACCGACTGCTGTACTCACTACTGAAATAGCGGTTGGCTAATAGAAAGCTCTCAGCCAGAAATAACCAGAAGCAACAGCTCAGACACAAAGGGCAACCCTAGGAGGCATACGCCAAGTGCAGTCCAGCCCCTAGCCTTACCGTCCGCTGAGCTTCACTGATCTTCACAATTGTTGTTGACTGTTTTCCGGTGGCAGGGGCGCCTTCGAATTATGTCACTGCCCAACGTGCTGGCCCATAAAAGACCTCTGAGCCCACCTCCAGGAAGCATGGACAACAATTTCCCAGCTAAATCATACATTACAGCAGGTCACAAGGGCCTGGAATCCATCCCAGCACCACCAACACCCTGATACTGTCCCCCTATCACAAAGGACAGTCAATCCAGGGGGTTGACAGGTTGTGCAAAGGGGCAGAGCCAATTGCAACAGGGCTCACCAAATAGGCAGCAATCACGGGATGGACATGCAGCTGCAAAACAGGTTCGCCCTGCTTGCAAGGACACGCAGGGAATCAGGCAGCTGTTCACACCAGCAAAGTAGTATGGCACCAGCCTAAAAGGCACTACGAAACAAAACTTCAGGTTCCCACGAGCGCCTTAATCAGTAGAGGAAGCAAATACCAATGTGGGTCAAAGGGACAGGGTGCCATAGCACCACTCACGTCAACAGGACAAACAGGCCAGGACAAACACTCCTACCAATGGAAAAAAAGAACCTGATCACTGTGGGAGACTCCATGATTCAAGGAGTCGAATCCCACTTGCAGGATACCAACCAAGTGGGAATAACTATCAAATGTCTCCCTGGGGCCACAGTAAAAAGGGATACAGGCCGCATTGAGAACTTTGTATGTAGGATGGGTAACATCAAAGGCATCATTGTTCACCTAGGAACAAATGATATCGCTATTCCATCAAACAAGTAAAAGCACATATCTCTAATCTAGGGGATAGACTGACCTCTCTCTCGTCCACCATAGCCTTCTTTGAGGTACTCCCAGTATGGGAAAAGGGAAAAGGCCAAGGGAAAATTAAGGAAACTGAAATCAAGGAGCTAAATGCATGGCCCTGTAGTTGGTGCTCAGACAAGGGCCACACCTTCATCGGCGACTGGAATGATTTTGGGAAAGGTCTTACTTTAAATCTGATAGCCTTCACCTCAACAAGGAGGGGGTAAAGGCACTAGGGAAAACCTTGACGTATTCACCAGTCATTTAAACTAGGAGGGGAGGTGGTGACCAAACAAATCCATGGAAATGGAACCCCAGTCACCACCACCCCCCCGGATCCTGGCAAGAACTCCTCCCATTGAGCGCATAAGCAAAAACAGAAAGAGCACAGTAGGGTCGAACGGGAAACACAGTACACTAAAACAAAAAGTAAAAAGGATGCCAGTTACTGGAAAGCAATGGTGACTAACGCCCACAGTCTGGCTAACAAAATCCCAGAACTCACAGCTACAATGACAGAGGCTAGACTGGGCGGCAGTAACCAAAACATGATTTAACGACAACCATACATGGGATATTGCCATCCCAGGCTACAACCTGATCAGGAAGGACAGGAAGAGACAGAGAGGAGGGGGTGGTAGCCTTGTATCTAACAGAGGACACAAAAGCCATGGAAATCCAAAGAACCCAAGACAAATCAGAGGTCCTCTGGATCACACTCGAACCAAGAAATAAATCAGTCCTCAGACTAGGGGTGATATATAGACCTCCCTCACAGGGGGCAGAAGCAGGCAAAGAACTACTGGAAAGCAAACTGAATATGACTGATAAGGGAGAGGTTGTGTTAATGGGTGATTTCAATCTCCCAGATATAGACTGGATTTCCTGCACAGCATCCACAGCTAGAAGCAGAAGCATCCTGGACACAATGAGAGGGGCTAGTCTAAACCTGCTTGTAATGGCCCCTACTAGAGAAAACAATCCTGGACCTGGAGCTCACTAACAGTAGCAAGGTAAAAGAGGTGGAAGTGGGGTGCAAATCGGAATCGAGCGACCACAGATCTGTCTGGCTTAAGGTCAGCAAGGTAGAGGAATCAAGTCACTCTAAGACAAGAGTCCTTGATTTAAAAAACCAAAAAAAACACACACTTTGTCCAGATAAGAAGTTGCTTCAGAGCTAACTTCAAGAAAAATGCAAAAGGAGGAGTGGAAGAATGTTGGGTGTGCATAAGAAAGGCTTTGGAAGAAGTAACTAAGAAATGCTCCAGACTAGTCAGTAAGACAAGAAAAAGAAGGAATCCGCTATGGTTCACAAAAGAGGTAGCAACTACAGTAAGAGAAAAGAGACAAGCATTCAAGAAATACAAGAGCTCTAACAGTAACAAGGCTAGGGAGGCATATAGGTGTAGCTTGAGGGAGGCAAATAGGGTGATCAGAGCAGCAAAGGTACAAACAGAGGAGGACATGGGGGGGTAAAAGAAGGCAAAAAGACCTTCTTTAGGTACATAAGTGATAAAAATAAAAACAAACAAGGTATTGTCAGGCTCTTAAACAGGGATGGGGAAAAGATGGAAGAAGACATAGAAATGGCAAAGGTCTTGAATGAGTACTTCTGCTCTGTCTTTACAAAGGAAGAGCCTGGCAACAGACCCACCCTAAGGGGGGCAAAATAACAGAAAGCGGGGTGGACACAAGCCCATTCACAGCAGAAAGGGTAAAGGCACAATTAAAAAAACAAATGTGGATAAAATCAGGGGTCCAGACAGAATCCACCCACGCATACTGCAGGAACTGAGTGATGAACCCCGAGCAGACCTATTTAGTAGATCCCTGAGGGAAGGGATGGTCCCACAGGACTGGAGAAAGGCTATAGTGATCCCCATCTACAAGAGTAGTAGCAAAGAGGAAGCAGGGAACTACTGCCCAGTTAGTCTCACCTCAGTGGTGGGAAAGTTGATGGAATCACTGCTCAAGGAAAGAATACTACCATTTCTGGAGGAAACTGAACAGCAGGATGACAAGCAGCATGGGTTCACAGCAGGAAGGTCTTGCCAGACAAACCTGATTGAGTTCTTCGACTTGGTTACTACGGTGGTGGACCAGAGGGGTGCCGTGGATGTCATCTTCCTAGACTTTAGTAAACCCTTTGATTCTGTCCCACACAGAAGGCTACTAAATGAACTCAAGAATACAGGAGTAGAGAAGGAAGTGGTATCATGGGTAGGAAGCTAGCTTCAACAGCGAACCCAAACAATGATGGTAAATGGGGCAACATCAGAAGCCAGGGAAGTGACCAGCGGTGTGCCACAAGGGTCTGTCCTGGGACTTATGCTCTTCAATGTGTTCATCAATGACATCACAGATGACTTGGGCGGAAAGGTATGTCTGTTTGCAGATGAAACTAAGGTCTACAACAGAGTGGATACAGCACAGGGGGTGGAGCAAACGAGAAGTGACCTTCTCAAGCTTGAAAAATGGTCAAGTAGGCGGCAGCTAAAATTCAATGCAAAAAAAAAAGCGAGGTCATGCGGCTCAGGAAGAAACAACCCAGGTACTGATTACCACCTGGGAGACTAACAATCACCTGGCAGGAGCGAGACCTGGGAGTCATCATTTCAAATCATTTAAAAGTGGGCAACCAATGAAAAAGCAGCAATAAGGGCCAGTAAAACGCTAGGATGCCTAGGTAGGGGCATCTCAAATAGAAGAAGGGAAGTGATCCTGCCACTCTACAGATCCCTGGTGAGGCCCCACCTTGAGTACTGCATCCAGTTCCGGAGGCCTTACCTTAAGAAGGACACAGACAGACTGAAGACAGTGCAGGAGGGCAACTAAAATGATTCACGGTCTCCATGAGTTGCCTTACGAACACAGGTTAAGGGAACTCAACATGTACTCCTGGAGCAGCGAAGAGATTGGGGGCGTGACTGAGACATTCAAATGCACGTAAAGGTATAAGCAGAGTCTCCATCCAGGAGCTCTTTCTCATTAATAACTCCACAAGAATAAGAGGCCACAACATGAAACTGGGGGGTAGCAGGGGGCGGGAGGCTAGATTCAGAGGCAACATGTGCAAGCTCTTCTTCACAGAAAGGGTGGCTGATCCATGGAATGGCCTACCTGCCTAAGTCACTGAATCCAAAACAGCATGGAGATTTAAAGCTTGAAGTAGGGGGGCAGGAAGAAGTAGGCTGTTGGTTAACTAGGATCTGCAGCTTATCCATTAGGTAGGAAATGGGCAAACTAGGTGGGCCAAGCGGTCCTTATCTGCCGTCAAATTCTATGTTTCTATAGACACAAGGGGATAGTTACAAAAAGTATCTGGGGGGCAGGATCTGGGCAGACTAGATGGACCTTTGGTCCCCATCTGCTGTCACTTTCTGTTTCTATGCAACTGACTCATCCTGGGATTCTGCCACACACACTAATTGCTGCTACCTGGGCAGCTGATTTTTTTTTTTTTTTAACATGGCAAATAACACTGCTACCAGTCCACCAATGACCCTTCTCCCAGCCTCCGGTGGCTACATTGCTGCTACTGGTGATGGAGGTAGCATCTGAAGCAATGCGGGCTGTGCAGCAGATAAACCAGACAACCTTGAGGCACCCAATACTTTTCCTTTAGCAGCAGATTTTGACTGCATATTACTACGTCTGCTACCATGTCCACAGTCTGAACGGTTATTCTGCATTGTCTCCTGATATGAAATAACAAGTAATTATTCTTTTGCAGCAGTGTGCAGCAGCACACACGACAAATTTTTCACACTCAACCAGACAGCAAAGAATTAAATATAAATACCCTCAGATCCTCAGCTAGCTTGTGCTTATTTCTCTCCTGCTGGTTATTACTGGGCAGTGTACAGAAAGCCTTCATACATCTACAGAAAAAGCACCAGCTACCAAGCAATACAAAATATCAGCCACCACCAACACTGCATAAATAAACTGCTCTAAAGTCCTTTTATAGCCTTCAGTTTTGTGCCTTTCACTGGCTGGCTGCTAGCCAATACTGGACTGTGCAGGGCCCTGCACAGTCACTCTCAAGTCCCAACCTCCCACAGACACTACAGCAACTACTGCCAGCTAGACCACACTACAAAGCACAAAATCTAGCAATACAAAAATTCTCTAGATTTCTATGGCACTTTAACCAGTAGAAGTCCTGTATCTGGACTTCAGCAAGACATTTGATTCCATGCCTCACTGCAGGCTGATCAGCAAGCTGAGGGACCTGGATATAAGAGACAAACTGCTAGGGTGAGTCGAGAGCTGGCTGCGTGACAGGAACTAGAGGCTGGTGGTGGGAGGGGAACTATCTAAACTAGGCCTGTAACCAGTGGGGTCAAACAGGGCTCAGTACTTGGACCTGTGCTGTTTAACATCTTTATTGAGGACACAGCAGAGGGTTTCAAAAGTAAGATCTGCCTTTTTACAGAAGATACCAAGCTATGTGGGTGGGTGGACACAGTGAAGGGGAGACAAGAACTAAAGGAAGACCTGGCTAGCCTGGAGAAATGGTTGGGCATCTGGCAGTTGGGTTTCAACGCCAAGTAGTGCAAGGTCATGCATCTGGGAAATCAGGAACCCAGGGGCCAGCTACTGGCTTGGGGGGGGGTTCAGGTGACCATCTCAGAGGAGGAAAAGGACTTAGGAGTGCTGGTCAGGGGTGACATGAAGCATTCTGTGCAATGCTGAAAGGCAGCAGCCAAAGCTAATAAAATGCTGGGCTGCATCACCACAGGAATCACCTCTAGGAGGGAAGAAATTATTCTACCACTGTACAGGTCTCTGGTGAGATCCCACCTGGAGTATTGTGTACAGTTCTGGTACCCTTATCCAAAGAAGGATGTCAGTCTATTGGAGGGGGTCCAGTGGAGGGCTACCAAGATGATCCAGGGCATGGGGGACAAAACACATGAGGAGAGGCTGAGGAAGTTCAACATGTACTCCCTGGAGGACAGAAAAGAGAGGGGGGACAAGCTAGAAACCTTCAAGTACCTCAAAGGCATAAACAAGGTTCGAATGGAGGGTATATTCAAACTGAGAAAGGAGGGTACTACAAGAGAGCACAGCCTGAAGCTGGTGGGGGGTAGATTGAAAAAGGAAATGAGGAGACACTTTTTTACAGAAAGGGTGGTTATGAGGTAGAACAAGATGCCGGAGGAGGTAGTAGTGGTGAATAATACAGTAGACAGTCAAAGTGTGGGACAGGGTGAAGAAGAAATCAGACGGGAGGAATCAGCTCTGGAAAGGGAGAGGAGAGAGTAGGGGGGTGGATGACTCCAGGAGGAGGAGAGGGCTGCTCCAGAGATTTAAGCTGAGCTGCACACTCAAACAGTCTAGATAGACCATCAGGGCCAGATTCTGCTGGCAATTTTGTATGTTCATATGCCAGAATAATCAAATCTGAAAAGAAGACGGCCTATCAACAACCAAATTGCAGAAACTTCAGAGGTCCTTCTCTTGAACTGCTTACGGGTTCTGCAAGACTCCAACTATGGTAAGCAAAGTCTGTCTCAAAGGAAACCATATGGTGTCACTAACTATCCAGGAAATTAATTTTCACGAAAAGACCTGTTCCACCAAATAACTTACATATTCACAAATAAACAACTGCTTCATGTAAAATGGTAGAATACAGTTCCATGGTTTACACTGCAATATCAGTGTTAATGGCCGAATTCTGGCACAGCTTCAGAACAGACTACAGGCCATCAAGACAACTTAAAGGATCCACCAAGACAGGTGTCATGGGCCATTAAGAAATAATAATAATAAATAATAATAATCTTTATTTATTTTGCGCCTTTCAAATATCAAGGCGCATTACAGAGCATAAACAAACTTATAAAAACAACAGTAATAAATATGTAACAAAATCATAAAATTACGCAGTTAGTCACAGTATGCCTTGCTCCACAAATACATCTTCAATGCCTGCTTAAACCCCTCCACGGCTGCGCACTCCTGAATCAGATGGGGTAGAGAATTCCAAAGGGTTGGAGCCATGTATGCAAATGCACAGGCCCCTGAAGATAAAACTACCCTGGAATCTCTAGCAGCCTCTCGTCTGCTGAAAGAGCAATCGCCGGGGCAGTAGGAGGCAGGAGCTCTTTCAGGTAGTCAGGGCCGAGTCTGTGAGGGCTTTTAAGTCAGTAATCCGACTTTGAAGGTGATCCGCCATCGGTCTGGCAGCCAGTGCAGTTTGCGCAGCACCGGCGTAATATGGGAAGTCCGAGGCGTCCCCGTCAACAACCAGGCCACAGCATTCTGCACCAGCTGCAGGTGGTGGATATCAACCCTTGGAAGCCCAAAGTAAAGGGAGTTGCAATAATCAAGGCGCAAGGTCACAAAGTCGTGGATCAGTGTAGGAAGATCACCGAATGGAACAAGGTGCTTGATCCTAGCAATGTTCCTCAGGTGGTAAAACGATGACTTAATGACGACCGACACCTGAAATCGTAGTATCAGCCCATTAAGTATCACCCCTCGGTCCTGCACCCATTCAGAGGTCGGGAGCTGGGAACCCCCAGGAAAAGCCCCGAGAGGTGACCTGCCCCCAACCCCCCTGTCCGGCATCCTGGATCCAAAACCATCACCTCCGTCTTCCCTGGGTTCAACCTCAGCCAGCTGGAATTCATCCAATAGAGAATTTCAGCAAGGCAGCTATTAAATACTGAGAGTGCTCCATCCTGGTCAGGTGCAAAAGACAGGTAGAGCTGGGTATCATCAGCATAGCAGTGAAACCTCAGCCAATACCATCTTACAGTGTCTCCGAGAGGCAGCATGTACACCGTAAATAACATGGGGGACAGCACAGAGACCTGAGGGACCCCACATGACAGAGAGAGAGGGTAGGAGGAATAAATCCCCGACACCACCCTCTGAGTTCTGCCAGTGAGGAAATACCTAAACCAGCCAAGGACTGAACCTGTCAGGCCGCAGATGAACCTCAGGCGCTTGAGCAGTACCCCATGATCCACGGTGTCAAAAGCTGATGAGAGATCAAGAAGTATCAAGATGGACTGGTTCCTTCGATCTCTAGCCATCAGGAGATCACTGAGCACCCAAACCAGACCAGTCTCGGTACAAGCGGGTGCATTTCTGATGAAATTCACCCACTTGCTTCCAGCAATTTATATCAATCAGTCAATATTGTATTCATCATCAAAGTATGAATGAATGGGATACTCAGTTGAGCACAGCCCATTTTCAATATGGTCCCGGCACAGTGCTCAAGGTACAAGTTTAACATAGACATGAATATACACAGACTATGCTTACAACATGGTACGAGTTTAAATTTAAAGTTTAATGTTATATTTTTTTTTATTTATTGAAATCTAGGATTACAAATACCTTTGAGCAGGAACTGCTCGTTTGTAAAGGTTCCACATTGAAGGAATGGGGGGTATACATACATACAAAGGTCAACATAATAATACATAGTTACACAATAAAAAGAAGTAAGAGACTGAGGCTTAGGAAATTCTAGTAATTCAAAATGTGCCAAATGTTAGGTAGCATGACATACCAGCCAAGGGCAATCTTAGAAATAAGTGCTGCAGGTGAGAGGAAGGGGTATGCAGGCAGGAAGGCCATTGTCAGAGGGTAGAGGGTGAGGTAAGAGCTCAAAGGGAGGAGGAGGAGGGATAAAAGTCAGGAAATGCCCGGGGGGGAGGGAGAGGGGAGTGGGGACAAGGGGGTAGGCAGGTAGAAGGGGGCAAGGCGGGGAGAGGTAGCTGTCAAGACTGAAGTGGATGGCAGTGAGCGGTGGGCCCCTGATTAGGCAAGGCAGTCACAACGACTAGTTGAAATGAGATGAAGTCAGAGTTGTCTCTTAAAAGGGCCAAGAGCAGCAGCAGTGAGAGTTTCTTTGTTGAGAGTATAGCACCACTGTGGTGCTCTGTGGGTAAAGGCCCTCTGGCCAATGGTAGTCTGGCATCTGGGGACAAGGAAGGTTAGTTGTTGTGAACTTCTAGTTTGCTGGGTGCTGTGGTGGTCAATGAGGAGCTGTTCAATGCTCGGGGGCATGACCTTGAGGAGGACTTTTTTGGCTAAGAGGCAGGTTAGATACTGTATCCGGCTGATGAGAGGAAGCCATCCTGCCAGAGTATACAGGTCACAAGTGTGTGTAAGTCGGTCAGCCCCAGTTAGCAGCCTGCATGCTTTGTTGAGTGCAACTGTAATTCTGCGAAGGGCAGAGGTGGAGGCACAGCCATAAACTGCTAGCCCGTGATCGATGATGGAGGTGACAGAGCTGTTGATAGCCAACCGGAGAGTGTCAGGAGTCATGCAGAGTTTGTGCCTGTAGAGCAGGCCTACACGGATGTTGGTGGCTTTGACGACAGAATCTATGTGCCGATGGTAGGAGAGTGAGCTGTCCAATGTAACACCTAGGTATTTAAAATCAGGAACGTGTTCAAGTAAGGTCCCTGTTTGGTTTAGGATGGTGAGGTCACGGGATTTGTACTTGCTCCTGGTGCTGTAGAAGGTCATAACCTTTGTTTTGCTATAGTTCATGACCATTTTGTGTGACTTGAACCATTTTTCGATGCGCATGAATTCAAGCTGTAATTGTTTCTCGAGGAGCTCTGCATTTTGGTGGTTGGTGAACATGACTGGATGACTTCAGTGGAATTCCATCATTCCGCTCCCAATGGAATTTGACAGACTAAGTTGGAGTTGTTGCAAATTCTACAGAATTCTTTTGGAATTTGAAAATTCTGCCCAGCACTATCCCATTCCCACCTATGTAGTGCCAACATCTGCTGTCACAGAAATTACTGAACTATCAAACACTGTGAGAGTGTGGTCAGAAAATCTCAAGCATATCTGGGAAACAGTTCGATGCTTGGGGGCAGTGGAATCAGTGAAGATGATTTAATCTCATCTAGGAGGGCTGTGTGATGTAGTGGCCAGGGCATGGAACTGTGAGCCAGGAGATTCTGGGTTCAAAGCCTACAGTAGCCACTTCCTCACTGTGTGACCATGAACAAGTCACTTGACCTCCCTGTGCTTTAATCCCCCAAGAAGAAACACTGGATAAGAGCATGGCCTTAGTGCACACGAGAGACTGCCTTTGAGATGGGCTTTCTTAGGCACCTGAATTACAACACACACACACTCTCTCTCTCTCTCTGTGTTTACAGCAAGAATAAAGTAGATAAATACTGTACATATTGGAGTTTGAATGGGGCACTCTCAACAAAGGAGAATGAAATCAGTCAGCACTGAAGACTGGACATGGGGAAGAAGGCAGAGAAAGCACTGGGGAGCTCAGGAACTAAATTTGATATTGATTGTTTTTATGTATGTCCTAAATATCAAGCTTTAAAGCAAGATACAGAATGTCATTTTGGTACCATGGTCTTTTCTCAAGATGAACTGTGTTACAGTAAATTCCCTGGTATACTACATTTTGTTACAATGAATTCCCTGATATACTACATTTTTTTTTAAATTCAGATAGCTTTACAAAGCAAACCTGAAATAAATTTGAGGTGTCGGTCCCATGAATTCAAATTAAGCCAAGTGCTCATGTTTAATGCCATATGAAAGAGTTTGCACGGATAAGAGTGATACGGTATTTCCCACCTGTTTTAATTTCTCCTACAGAAAATCCTTATTAATAATCTATTTAGTTCTATAATTAATTTTTTGGACTGTAGAAACTCATCTTACATTTCTGTTTAGTGCTTCCAGGTGGCTATAGTAATATAATCAGAAATGCATAATGGGCTAGGGTCAGTGGTGCAGGGAGTAACAGGTCATGGTATTTCAAGACTAAATTAAGGCTCAAAGATGTCACCCTCTGCTTTATCAGAGGAAAAGCTGTCGGGAAGAATGGAGATATATAGAGATGCATTTCAAGCAGTGAGGAATCTGATGAGCATAGGAGAGCAACTAAGATCACTGTTTGTACTGGAAGAGTACCCAGAATAAGTCCTATGTTGCAAACACTCAGAATACAGACCAACCCATCAGCCATGGTAGAGAGGAAAGTAGAGTCGGCATCCTCCATTTGCAAAGGCAGTAGTACAAATATAGTGATAAACCTTGTTGGTGAAACTTGTCATTAATTTAAGTGGGGCTGAAGTCACCTCATAGGAACATCAATATCATTACACGAGTTTGCTATTCAAGTTCCATGCTGTTAGTCTGGGACTGGTTAATGGGCATGGCAGTTGAGCTTTTGCAAAAGTAGGTCAGGTCAGAAAGACAGATGTAATGGAGGAGATACTGATAGCTTGATCAGAGTTCTGAACCATGGGCACCAGGACCAGTATGACAGCACTAGGATCATCTGCTTTCCATCCACCATATTTTTCTAAATTACCTTATAAAGTAGTGGTACAGTATGTGCCACTTAATAAATCCTCAATAAGCAGGACCAATGCTTTTCTTGCGACACGCGACCCGGAGTTCGAAGCGGACTCGGCGGAGTCGTGGGAGAAAGCAACGAGGGGAGAGAAGGATTGGCGTCCTACGGACTAACTCCTTCTCCCGGGGAGGCTGGGGTGGCAGTCGGCGCAAGGGGACCCCTAAGCGAGGCTGGGATCACCCACTAGCCATGCCTACGTCAAGGGCGTGGGGAGTGAGGCGGGGGCAGGCGGCGTGGCGTCATTGCACATCCCCACCTCCCTCAGGGTATGGGCTAATGGGGGTAAAGCCAGCCCAGCGTCTACATGGCAGCTTACTCCGGAATGCCCTGATTGGCCACAGGAGCCGTTCTCGACCAGTTACTTGTTCCGCCGGTCCGACATCGGGGTCGGAACCACGGCCCCACTCTCTGGGGGGCAAGCCAGGGATGACTGGGGAGTCGGCAATATCCGGTGGCCGGGGATCCCAGGAGTTCCGTGACCAGGCCAAAGACGGACGTGGGGCGTGGAAATAAACAGCAAAATTTAAAAAAAAAAAAACCAATGCTTTTCACGGACATTTCTCACTTGCCAAAAGCTGCTTTCCATAGCCACAATGTAAAAACTGTTGCTAGCACGAACTATGGCCGCCATTTATATCGGCCGCCAGACCTCCGCTAATGGCTCATTTGCAACAACTGAGCAGGTGTCAAACAGTAATGGGCGTTTATTAGTAGTAGTTAGGCAAGCAATAATACCCAACAGAGTGGGTGGTATTGGGGAATACCGGATCAACCAGGGGCGTAATGAGGCCCGACGTAGCAAGAGGAGGGCCTTATAGCCCCTAGAAGGTCCGGTATTCCCTATATCGCCCATCCTGGAGGGTATTATTGCGCTTAGAAAATGGGCTACATGAGTCATTTTTTTATAAAATTACAAAAAAAAATTCAGATCATCCTATAAAAAAATTACTAATTGTAAAATGGTCCTTTTTTAATAAAGTAGTCCCTGTTGCAATACTTGCTCCAGTAGTTGTCAGTAAGGGGAGATGTTACTTGTCATTACAATGATTATTGGTTTCATTTTTGCTTATTTTTTCTTTCCTGACTTGTTTTTCCTTTTTGTTTGCTTAGTTTCCCAGTACTCGCTGTCTATCCTGAGGACCGGGAATGAATCGGATAATTTTTTTTGTTTTTGCCTGATCACCGCTGCCTGCTCTGGGGACCAGAAGCATATATCCTTCCTGTGGAAATTTTCCATCCCCGCTGCCTGCCCTGGGGATTAAAAGTACATTTTTTTTGTTTAATTTTATCGTCTCCCAATCTGCTCAGAGGACTGGGACTCTGGTTCTTGCTGCCTGCTCGGTGCCCGAGGACCGGAAGATGAAGAGGAGCACCGTGGCGGGACATCAGAAGCGAATAGAAATAAACAGTTGGAAATGCAGGTACTGAGTCTGGACTGCTTTGGGATATTTTAACTAAGTAAAACAGTAGTGTTCCTTTTTTCTTTCAATGTGATGATTTACTTCACATTGAAATGCTTTTTTTTTTGGTCCTCGCTACCTGCCCTGAGGACTGAGAGTTGGAAGAGCAGCACGTGCACCATTTGGTGGATCAATTTTGCTGGAACAGGAAGAGCTACAAATAAGAACTGTACTGCCACCAGACACAAAATATTAAATACTGTTTGGATGTTGCTGTGATTTCTTTTATTTACAATTACTGGTTATGGACTGAATGAAACTGCTACTACCTAGCTCGGTCGCTAGCGAGGGTAACAAAATGATGGCAAATTCAAATGGAAATAAGGTGTTTAAGCCAATTAGAGGGCAGGGTGGGCACTGGGATATTTTAGTGGGTTGGCATGGTTGGCACTTTTAGTCACAGGGCTCTCACTGCTAGTTAATGTACCCCATGCCAGCCAATCAGGTTTCTTTATTTCCAAAGGCCATTTTCTAACAGGTGCTTAAAAATGCTAAGCTGGCAGTTTCTTTTGCCCGTTTGGTGTAGCTAGCCTCACAAAATATCTGCAATAAAGCAAAGCGGTCTCACTCTATCATGGAAAATAGCAATTCTGGAGGAGACTGATACTTTACCAAAGCTAGGTTTAAGACATCTGTCAATCCACTTCGGAATTACTAAACTGATACTATGTGATCTAATAAAAGCCAAGGACCACCTGATTTCTGACTGGTACTCTAAAAATCCCGAAAGAAAGAGGAAAAGGGAGGGCAAACACTGCGCTGTGGAGGAGGCACTGTTGTGGTGGTTTTCTAATGCCCGGGGATGTAAAACACTGATCACTGGTCCCCTACTCTTCCAGAAAGCCCAGCAGTTAACAGTGGGCCTTGGCAAGCCTGAGTTTAAACCAACTGATGGTTAGTCAACTCATTGGAAATACTGGCACATCATCGGATTAAAAAAATTCATAGTGAGAAGCAAACAGCAGATGCAGAAGGGGCTACTGCCTGGCTTATAGATGTGCTGCCTGCTGTTCTATGTGGTTATTCTCCCAATGAAATTTTCAATATGGATGAAACCAGTCTATTCTTCCGGTGTGTGGGCTATGGGACTCTCATTCAAGGCTGAAACACCCACGGGCTTAAAAAAAAGCCAAGGAGCGACTTTCTGTCCTCCTGACGGGCAACATGTCAGGCACTGAGAAGGAGAAGCTCCTGGTCATTGGAAAATCTGCCCAGCCACAGTGCTTCCATGGAATAACAAACCTTCCAGTGCTGTACCGAGCCAGCCAAAAAGCCCGGATGACAGGTGACATTTTCATGGACTGGCTCCATGACTGGAACGGAAAACGATGGTGCCATAAGATCACCCTGGTGTTGGACAACTTTAGTGGCCATCCTGAAGTCACAGGGCTCAAAAATATTAAGTTAGTTTTTCTACCCCACCCCCAACACCACATGCATAGTGCAGCCCTTGGACCAGGGATAATCTGTAGTTTCAAGAGGCATTATGTTAAGACACATGATTGCTCGAATGCTACAGCTTTTGCATTCCAATCAGGAGCTTATGGCAGCTGTTTGTGTGAAAAAAAAAAAAAAAAGCTTACTGGATGCAGTCCATACGATGGAGTATGTCACGATCGAGACGATTGTGTGGTGCTTCCGAAACGGTAGCTTCCATCAGGAACAAGATGAAATGACCACCAAGTATCCCAATGACAGTTCTGACCCGGAAGACACCAAGTCACCACCACCACCCAGTTTGACCCCAGATGAGTTTGTGGACATCGGCCGTCTGGGGAGTTCTGAAAACCCACCACAGGAGCAGGACAACATAGGAGAGGCACTAAGGGGGGTCCAACCAGAGCCTGAGCCTGATGAAGATAAAAATGAAGAGGATGGCATCGATAAGGTGGAGGAGATTACTGTGACCACAAGTGAAGTAAGAAATGCTCTTCTGACACTATGAAGAACAATGGAGCAGTGCAGTAACATACCTCCAGACTGGAGCTTCCTAGCGGCTACTGAGAACACATGGGGGAAGTATGCCGAGAAACAAAATACAGAGCAAGATTACAGCATTCATGAGCTTCACACAGGAGCAGCAGCACACAAGTTAAAAATTATTATAATCACGTTTAACCACCTTTTAAAATGTTTCAATAAATGCTGAGGTTTTTTTTTTTGTTGCTCCTCCCCAGCTTCCCCAACCGGCCACTCCTTCGGGTCACCATGGACCCCATCGCCACTCATCCCCACTGCCAGCCACCACCTCACATCGCAGACTTCCTCAGGTAACCCGGCATAACCCATCGCCAGATGGCCCCCCCTCGGGGGAAGGCGCCAGTGGGGACTGGCCAGTGCACTCTACTTGGTCCAGGGTGCTACTGAGGTGGTCCAGCTGTCCAAGGCTTTTCATGGCGGTGGGGCTGGCAACCATCATCTGGAGGGCATGTGTCCTCCTTTTTTTCCTGCAGGAGTGTGAAGTGCCACTGACGTCAAGGCATATGCCAATGTCATTCACACTCCCCCAGGCAACAGGGCCCAATGCATTGCTGTTCTCCCAGCCTCTGCCAGGAGTCAGCAAGCGCTGGGCTGGGCCACAACCCTCCCTCCCTCAAGAGAAGGTGAGCAGTCGCTGGATGCTCAAGCCTTCTTCGCCCCCCACGGCCAGCCCTCTGACACCAGAGTCCATTATCGCACCTGGGTTTCTAGCATCACAGCGATGAATCTTTCCACTGCACCGGCAGGCTGGCCCAAATGCTGAGTTTTAATACAGGATAGCTGCTCTACACTAAACAAAAAAACTTTCCCAAAAGAGCTGTATTACTATCTGCTGTATCACAGCAAACCCCAACACTTTCTCCCTTACTGGTCTCATTGTACACCAACTGATTTTCTATTACAGGTTACATGGGAATGATGGCATGGAAAAATTTCTGCAGACATATTAATCCATTAAAGCAGCATGTGCTGTATTGGAGGGAAGGCAAAATAGGTCTTGTAAATACAGCTGAAACTGAATGTGTCTGTCCAATGAACAGTCCTGTCCTGGCTGTGGAGCAATATCCACTTAGAACTACTAGTTGGGGTTGATTACAACCCAGAACCAACACCTAAAATTCCCCATTACTCACAGACACACTGCGTTACATATGAGTGTGTGTAACAGAGAACTGCACTGCTCTCACACACTACACTGAGCATGAGACACAGCAGCTGCAGCTTGGAGCTGGGCAAACTCTACTTTCATTTTCTGTAATTATAAACATTAAAGAATGGAAAACAGTGAAAACTTGTTAGTTTTTCTTCACACCCTTGGTGTGTGATCCTTTACAAACCACTCAACCTTCGGCCTTGTGATTTATGTGGCATCACACACCTCTCATGCGTAGAGAAAAAGTTGCACACTGTTGCCTATACATTGTTCTCTTTATTTTTAAGATCACTATTTTTCAGTTTTTACCAGAAAATCCAGTAATATGCTGGAATCTGGACCACCTGCACACCAGTAAAAACAAAGAATTTCATGAAATTTGGCATTTTGTACCAGATCAGTAAATCTACAGAACTTGCATTGTTCTTATATTGCTTTCTGTACTGTTTTTAATTTGCTTTATTTAATGCTCGGTAGATTAAGACATATTTTAATCTGTTTATTTTTATATATAGTAAAAGACAGTGGAATCTCAGTAAAATCTGGAAATTAGAGTAACAATCACTGGTACAATTCCTGGAATTTCAAATCTTGAAAATGGAATTTCATTACTCTAATCACCATAAATCATTGGTTTTGTTTATTTTGAAATTCTGTTGGGATGTGAATAGATCTATGCAAGCAAAACACCAACAAGTTGTAATCCAATGGAATATCTGCCAGTGAAGCAAACATTCCTCCGTGAAAATATCTAGTCAGCTGATAAAATCCACTCACTGTGTGATTTAGTGAACATTTTATATACATTTTATGGCACATAGGTTCTTCTCAATCTAAGGTAGCATTTTGAGCAGTTTCCAGAGCTGTGTTCCGATTCATGTTCTGCTGTTTGTTTATATATGCCACCACTGCTCTCTTGGTTTATTTTTTTATGACTTGAATTATTCAGTGCTGAACTAGTGCCTGGAAGTGCTGCTGGGCGAAACAAGCACCATGATTTCCAAAACACTGATGTGGAGGTTCCTTTCCCAAATGGTCAAATGCCCATGGAGAGTACGATGCATACCCTATCCTTGGGACTGACATCCATGAAGTATGGAACTGGGCATAGCCGATGGTAAAAATCAAGTTATAAAAGTACTGAAGTGACTTCCTCATAGCACATTCATATTAGGTATACTAGCTCTTACGGTAGTACACCATTAGCAATGACCCATTAACAACAGCTTTGTTTTTTTTCCATTCAATTTATAAGCATCTCCTGGGGGTGCAGCTGGTCCTTGGTGACAGTTGTCGCATTTCAGGAAGGCTCCAGCTACATGCTTAGTATTTACAGATTTTATTGCTTTATTTTGAATTGTAAAACACTAAATTGTTTTATCAACTATTGTAACGTTCCATTCTAACCTGCTGTGATGGGACAACAGAAAGGAGCTCAGCCCCAGGCCACAGATCACTGTAAGCCAAACTGGGATAGAATGCAATAACCACTTAGAAGGCGATTTGCTGGATGTTGGAGAGGAAGGTCGTATGCTGCTACGTGCTCCTTAGTCTGTGGAACAGACTACTGAAGCAGGGTTACACTGCCTGTTTTATTCTACAAAAGGTATGATACTGTTGCCTAGAAGTAGACTGTAACCTTTCCAGACAGACTTTTTGCAACCGTGGCCTGGTTGGTTCCTGTCTGTCCTCCTGTCTCTACTTTACCCCAGGAGGAAAGCTACAGCGGCGGTCTGTGAGCTGGAGCTAGGGGTTTAACAAAGGAGCCAGATGGATGGCCACAGGAGGACTTTGTTATGCTGCTACACTGCTATGGTGCTACACAGAACCTCCCTATAAAGGAACATATTCCAACTTGAATAACTTATTTTTCTAATTCCAATTTTATTTTTAAACTATTTTTTATCTTTTATATTGTTTTTTACTTACTAAAATGGGTTTGTCCTTTGCATATGTCAGTACCTCTATGCTTGTTTTTTTCTGACTTCGGATGTTTTAATTATTAAACTGGGAGCTGTAGTATTTTTCTTTTTTTCTGTTAGATTCAGAATATAATGCCTACTTTTGTATATATTTGTTTATTGTAAACATTTTTGTTTAAATATCCATCCAGTGGGTCACCTGACCACATATTACATGACTGCCAATTTAAATGCGCATGTCTGCAGTTGGCATCTTGTTGCACAACGGTCGCCATCTTCGTACAAGCTGCGCATATTCTAGGTGAGTGCCGGACCTAAAGACTGTCTGCTGATAATTTGGATAAACACCCAGATTTATGCAGAAAGCAGCCATCTTTCCTCTGGGTATGCTGCAATCTATAATCAGTCTCTGGAACGGCTTGAATACTTTTAACCGTGACCGATGATTGTCTTTAGTAATCTGGTATTTTTGTGGCTTAAACAGTTGGATGAGTTGGAGCTTGGAGCCAGCAGCATATCCCAAATTACACTTGAAGATCTACTGACCACCGGAGCCGACTTATTTTTGTTGCAACTATAAAGAAGTCGCAAGTCAGCTTTTTATCATTCCCTGTCTAATAGTGAGGTTTTTGAGCTCAAGGCTTAATTTACTTTTTATAAGACTTGTGTTTATAAGTGTGCTAGACAGCTTATTAGCCAGTCTAAGGCAGCCATTGCTGCACTTATGTCTTCATTTTAACTTTCTGCAGCTTGCTTAAAGTTACATATAACTTTACATATCCTTCCCTCTTTTTGTTTTGTTTTTTAGTGTATCATACAGAAAGAAGGCATTGGACTAAACCAAATTTACCATCGTCTCAATCAGCTCTTTTTTGCTTCTTCTTTTGGCGGTAATTGCAGTGGCTCCTCTTTTACAACTCAAGAACTACTTGGAACTGCTGTGTTCAAGATGGACAGTCAGCCTATTTTGGACAGTTGCCTGTAACTGTTGACCTATCTATTGATTTACTGATATATTTAATTTTATTACTGACACTGAAGAATAAGGATATTTAGGTCATATTTCTGTTCTGAAGCATTGGAGTACTGGACATCTCCTTGTTTTACTTATTCATGCTTTTATACTGAAGAGTGAAGACTGTTGAAGACTGAAACAAATTTTTGATTATGCTACTTGGTCCCAAGAAAACTGTGACCCAAGTTCTCTATCATCTTCTGCAGGACTCACTGGCACTCTATACCTGAAGGTTGCAGTTCTCAGGTTCTCTTGGGTTACTTGTTTCATATATCTATTTTTTTTATAACTGCGCTCTTTAGTTACGTTTGTCCTATACTGTATACTAATTGTTTACATTAGTGAATATGGTTTATACTAGAAGACAAGCTCAGGAAATGGGGGAAGAGTCTAATACAAATGATGATATGTGTACTTTAAGCACTTTACTTTCAAAAACTAAATCGAAAATAACAGAAACAACAGCAAATACTGATAGTGATATCACTCAAAAAGGTGCCCAGGGAGGTTTAGTTGTGAAAATACTGGCTCAGAAACTGTTGGGCTACATTCTACACCCACTTTCCCCTCTACAGTTAAAGGGAGAAAAAACATTAAAAGCAAGGGGCGAAATTTTCACTTGAAACAAGCTACAAAAAAGACTAAAACAGGGTTTGAATTAGATTAATAATAAAGCTGTTAATATCAGTAGACAGTCTGAAATAAAGACAAAACACTTTAAAATCAGTTATCACTTTGAAGCACTCAATCTTGCTTCTTTTCTGGACCTCCCCATTTTGAGATCTCTACTAATCATGGAGATGGAAATATTTCTTCATGCCTGAGTCAAAATACTATCAAACCCACAAGCAATCAAAAAAAATTGTTCTGAAGGTGCCAGTGCCATCCTACAAAAACAAAATCTTTGTCCTACTGTTGATTTAACTGGAAAAATGGAATCGGACTCTATTTGTACTCTTGACATGTCTGGGGAATCGATTATGCTAGCAGCTTCTGGCAGCCTGGGACATGATTCTCTCACAGAAATAACCACATCTCTACACTTCTCTCCAGAGTACTTTAGTAAATCTAACCCAAAGCCTACTTGGCATAATGACTTAAAGAGTATAGTTAGTGAACTACAAGTAACAATAAATGGTCTGAAACAATTTAACACCTTGGGTGTGGGTCAGGCGGCAGCAGAAACACGACCTAAAAATGATGCCCCTATTAATCAATTATTGTCTGACTCAACTGTAGCCTATCCTTTTGGGCTCAGTGAGGACCTCAAAAATGTTGTTTCTAATCCTCATACTGCCCATCCCATGATTCTGGACCATATAGTTAATTTAAAATATGAGATAGATACATTAAAAGAAATCATTGCCATCAATGGATTCAGATTGGATGATATTCTACAAAAATTAAACTTCTACCGCAGGAAGGATCCCCCTTGATTGTTAGGAAGACTACCCCTCAAAAACACCTTGATTTTTCAGCTACTAAAATTCCTGATACTCCTATACAGAAAATCAAAATGAAAACTGGCAAAGTTAAACTAAAGAAGAAAAAATTTAATAAAAACAAAAGTCAAAACTTGTCACCAATAACATCTCAGATGGTGCCATATAAATCAGCAAACTATAGATCATGCGTCTGACAAGAATTTTGAGAGACAAACCCTTGTTTCTGAGCATGACAGTCTGCTTCTAGATCATAGGAATTGTTCGCAAATGTTTGTACCAGCAGGTACATCTGACCCTACTGGGCTTACTAAAACTTGGGCACCTACAGAACCTGCAGGTCAGTCAGTTTTTGTAGAGGCTCCACTCCTTGGGAATATAATGAAACAGCTAAATAAATGAACTAAACTTAAATACTTTTAGAAAAGAATGGGATAGCTGGAGTAAATACACTACAGCAGATAAGTCTGGCTTACCAGGAAGGGCTATTCAGCAACCACCAACATTTGTCAAGGATAGTTGGGGTACAGAAGATCACACAGAAATGAGTACTTTACTGTATATTCCAGACTGTGCTATACTTTGCTCATATGGCTTTAAACCACCTCAGGATATGACCTTTACTACAATGAGGGACAAGACTGTGCACCTCATAAGGGCAGCTACTGGGGCTGATCTTGTAAAAACTGATGTGATTCAAATTTGGAATGATAAGGATGCTGATGAAACACAGAAAACAGACTTTGATGGCAGATAAGGACTGCTTGGCCCACCTAGTCTGCCCATTTCCCTACCTACTGGATAAGCTGCAGATCCGAGTTAACAAACAGCTTATTTCTTCCGACCCCCCCCACAAAAATTGCCGTATGTCTGTCCCATGCATTCTTGAATTCCCCCACTGTTTTTGACCCTACAACCTCCTCAGGAAGGCCGACCCATGCATCCAACACCCTCTCTGTGAAAAAAAATACTTCCTCACGTTGCCCCTGAGCCATCCCCCCCTCTGACAGAAGTCAATTGTCTGTATATTTTCTGTACTGCTCTCCATATTGCCAATCAAATATGGCTTAATAGCGAATTCCTAAAAACATTTGGCTACACCATAGACTACATTAACAGAGAGCCTCTCGATAGACAATTTACAAAAGCCAGAGAATTACCAACACAACTAACCATCTATAGTCTGAAGGCAGCCCCGAATGAAATACAAACTAAACTAAAAACTGTTCAAAATAGTCTTTTTACTCATGCCCTAAAGATTCCAGATAGAGACTTTGGTATCCTGAATATTATTAGATTTAGGAATGCCTCCAAAACTGAGGCATGTAGACATACAAATCCGGAGACAGGATATGGCCTATGCTATATTGAATAAAGCCCCATTACTAGACAGAATGGGAATTTATATTATAGTCAGTACCATTTCAAATAGAACAGGGCATAGGGGAAACCAAAGCAAATCTCAGGACTTCAACAACTGGGTAACTAACACTCTTTCTCTCTATGGATTAAGCAGAACTAAAAATGAGGACAACGTTAAACTTAAAACTACAATAATGGATTTGCTGGAACAATTGCTCAATATTTCCACAGAAAATGATAATGCAATTTCAGTCAATAGACAAGGCTCAGATCCTGATTGTGAACTAGTGTAAATATATATTAAAGTAGCATTTCTGAGCCTTTATAAAAATATACTTGAGAATGCTGGTAAACTAGATGTACCTGGGCTTTATCTAGTGACAGAGGAATTTAGCTACAGTCATGTACATAATACTTTACACAAAACTGAGTCTGTAGAAACATACAGTAAACATAATTACCTGAAAGAGGAAGCTTCTTTGTTAGCTTTTAATGTCATTACAGCAAACAGCTATGAAATTCTAGCAAATTAGGAGGATTGACTAACAGAATCAACTTCTATAGTCCTGGATGATGATTTTTCAAAATTTGCACTTATTTCATGGAACATTGCTGGATTATTGAACAAATCTGCAGATAATGATTGGCTGGATTAATCACAAAATTCAATATAATATGCCTACAAGAAACCTGGTATACTAAAGACACAGATGTGACACCTAATGGATATAACACCTTCCAGGTCCCTGCTGTAAAAACTGTTAAGAACAGAAGACCCACCTTTGAAGTGGCTGGTTACCTGGGTTAAGATTGATAAAGTAATTAAGATTGATTTTATAGATATGAATAATAATTTTCACGTTTTTGGATACAAAGCAGCAATAGATCCTTCTGTCTTTTTAATATATATGTCCCTCCAACTAATTACAAGTTTTTTTTTGCTCCAAGAATTTGGGAACAATTGGAAGAAATAATTTACAACAGTTGGGCTATCACTGCATGTGAGGAAACCCTCCTATGTGGGGATTTTAACACCAGAATTTGGGCCTTTGATGGCTATTGTGACACTGACTTTCATAACTGGTGTTACACTAAAGCTGTTAATTTACCTAGAAACACAATGGACACTAATGTAAACAAAATGGGTTCCAAGTTGATAGAACTACTCACTGGACACTATTTGGCTCCAATAAATGGCAGATTAAGGGGAGATAGACTTGGAAACTACACTCACTATTCCGCTAAAGGGCCCTCTGTCACTGCTTATACCTTCTGGAATGGGCACAAGATCTGTTGAGACTCATTTAATGTACCCAAAGAGCAGAAAGTGACCACTTTCCTCTAATTCTGCAATCAACACATTTATTTGGTCATCCTGTTCATCCCTCTCCACTTCCATTGTTTGTTATTCGAAATGACAACAAAATCAGATGGCATGATGTACTGGAAGGTCAAATCGATGAGTTACTAATGAATACCTTCCCCTTTTTGTCCACAACTGATACTGACTGGACAGAGATGAATAATTATATACAAGTTTGTTTTGGCAAAATCAGATCCCCTTAACAACTATGAACAGGCAATAAAGGGACATCTCTGTTCAACATACGTGGTTTGATTCAGAGTGCAGTGAGGCCAAAAAATACCTTAGTCATAAAATCAGAGAAGCTAAGAAACAGATCATAACATACAGAGAACTAAACAAGACTAGAGAAAGTTACAAGCAATTCTTATATAAGAAACAAAAAGAATTCCAACTCAAACAATGGGGTAAGATGCTAAATGTTATCAATGAAAAAGATTATCGATCATACAGGCTTTTAGTAGCCAAAGGGATGAACAATTTCAAATTTGAAACTGACACTCATATTTCCCTTGACACATGGACTGAATATTATATTAGTATATTTTTTGTGCCAGGATTGAGGATTTCTCGAGCTATGTTAAACACTGATATGACATACTTCAATCCTTTCACAAGAAAAGAAGTTTATTTAGCAACTGCATCCCTGAAATGCAAAAAAAGCCCCTGGACTGGATTACATACCATCTGAGGTCTTCTTGGCCTCACCGGCAAGTTGGACACTCATACTTACAGTCTATTTTAACATCTGTTGTAAAAACTTAGCTTTACCCAGAAAGGAGAATTGATAATCTCAATTTATCAAAAAAGGAGATAAAAGGGACCCATCTATACATAGACCAATCTCATTACTTGACAATCTGGGCACAGTTTTTACCAAGTTAATTCTTAATAGACTCACTGAACAACTTGCAAACCTGGGTGGCCTCTCAGAATCTCAGGCTGGGTTCTGCCCGGGATACTGCACAACAGGCAACTGTTTCATTAGACATCTCTGAGAAATGTGTGTCAATAAGGAAACAGAAAGTGTATGCAGCTTTCATTGACTTTAGCTCAGCTTTTGATACCGTCTCACAGAATATGCTGTGGTGTCTTATGTAGGAAAAAGGATTTACACATGAATTGATAGCCATCATTATTGAACTTTATAATAACACATGGGCACTAGTGAAACTGGGTAGAACTGGACAGTTATCTTCCACTTTTCCAACTAATACAGGAGTTAGACAGAGTTGTGTATTGGCTCCCTTGTTATTCTGTATTTATACTGACAAATTACTACAACAACTGGAGCATTCCGGTCTGAGTCCCAGAATTATGGGCAGATACTGTGCTGTGTTAGCGTATGCTGACGATCTTGTACTATCATTAACACAATCTGGTCTACAGGCCAAATTAAATATCTTGAAGTGTATGCTGATAAATATAACCTTAAAGGTCAATGAACAAAGAATAAGACACTAACTTTTAGCACAGATATTTACCAGAAATGTCTGGGATATTGGAGACTCTAAAGCTTAACTGTGTAAAAGATATACCTACTTAGGACTATTATCAAATGATGACAGGTAGAGTAAGCATATACAATCTCTTACAATAAAGCTTAAACAGACTGCATCTTCACTATACCTCTTCAACAAAAATACAGAAATTCTATTAGGTCTCTCATAGTCGCAGCTAATGCCAAATATAATGCCGGGCACTATACAGTGGAAATCTGGGACACAAATAATTTTAATAAAACAGAGATCCTATCAACATACTTTTTAGATCTAGTGTGGGATTAAGTAATTCCATACCATCCTCTTTGATTAGAGCAGAACTTGGGCTTCCTAGCCTTAAGGCCCATTTTGCTGCTTAGGAAAATAAATTATTGGATAAAAGTGCTGCAGCATAAACCTAACAGGCTGACTCATCTCTGCCTTAAGAGAGAAATACACTTGGTCCAATTTAGACCACTTACAATCAGAATGGCTTACCACTGTTTTTAAGCTACTTCACGATATTGGACTAGACTGTTTAAAAAACGTTGTTACTAGAGGTGTTTCTATCAGCCTAAAATATCAAGCATTTGTTACGTGCAAGATAAATGAATAGTATAGGGAAAAAGAACTGGAGCTCAATTCAAGATTACACATTGCGTCATGGTTACAACAAAATGATAACCTCCATCATTATAGGTTATAGCTCGATGTTCTTATGGAGCCCAATTTAAGGACTCAATATACTAAATATAGGTTTGACGTCTTCCTTAACAACATAACTCTTGCTAGATACAATAGTGTTTCATCTCCACAGGCCAAACACTGTTCTTGTACTTCCCTTTATCCTGAACATCTAGATCATGTTTTTTAATATGCCCCTGGTATAAACAACCTAGAAGTATTTATTATTTATTTAAATTTTGTTAACCGAGTAAGCCCACTGAGACCATGACAGTCTCTTTTTGAGGGGTGACCCAGAATTAGTTACATGTACTCGGAGGAAAAGATGAGAGTTCAACACATACAATTAAGAATTATACCAAGTTGACAAGTACATAACAAAGTGCGTTAGCGGATACAAAATATAGCCACAAGCACAAGGTTCGAATTCATGTGTCAGTAATTTAGGTACCCGAGCTGCACTCAAACATGGAAGGGACTATGCCAAGCATGAAGTTGTGTAGACAACACTCCCTAGATTCTGAGAACTGGTTCACTGGGTGGCAAGAACAGGTTGTCAGTTTAACAAGGTGTGACATCAGTCCTGACTTGAAACCTGTGAGAGATTCACAGTCATGCAGTTCTTTAGGGAGATTATTCCAAAGTCTGGGGAGAACTGTTCTAGCAGATCTCTGTCCATGGGAAGTCATAGCCCTTGGAACCTGAAGGAGTTTGCGGTCGGAAGACCTGAGATCTCTGCTACCCAGTTTGAGGTTCAATAGGTTCACCAGACTTGGGGGAGCGTCTGGCTGCTGTAGTTTGTATGCCAGACAGAGAGCTGGGTATGCTAGCTTGTTTTCTAGTGGTGGTCAGTTAATAGTACTCAGCACTTTGCAGTGATGCTCCATATGATGTACTCCAGTGGCAAAACAACTGACTCGGTGGTATAATCTTTGCAGACGTCACATTTCTGTGGCCTTCAATCACTGCAGCAGCAGCATGGCTCTATAAAGTAACATAGGAAGGATAGTTCCATTGCTGACAATAAGCTTATATTCCTTGGTTAGGAAAGGGCTAAGCCTGTACAGAAGGCCAAGATTTTGCATCACCACTTCGATCATGTGATCAATGTGGCATCTAAAAATAATTTCTTGGTCTATAAACATTCCCAGATACCTTATGCAGTCAACCACATTAATATTTGACCCATTTGAGTGTGACAGATATAACAGGTTGGACCTATTAGCCCCAGTTCTTAGGGACAAAAAGCATTGCCTGGTTTTTTGCTGTTTAGTACTAGTTTGTTATTGTGGAACCACTGTTTGAGGATTAACAGATCTTGACTCAGTGATAGGTTCAGGGACGCCGAGTTACTAGAGGTTCTGTATAGCATGGCATAGTCTGCATACAGGGTAACCATGGCCCCACCACAGTTATGTGGTAAGCTGTTCACAAACAGTGAAAATAGTAGAGGGTTCAAAATGGAGCCCTGTGAAACCCCGTCAGTTAACTGGCGCTCATCAGATCTAGCACCTTGTCAACAGACAACTTGTGTCCTACCATGAAGGTAGTCAGTACACCACCATAAAGCTAGTTCATCTAGTGCCAGAGATTTCTGGTGTCCTGCAAGCAGTTGGTAGTCTACCAGGTCAAATGCCTTGGTGAGGTCAATAAATACTGCACCAAGTAGCTGACCTTAATCTAGGGCTGTATAGATATTGGAGGTGAAGCTTACCAGAGCGGTCTCTGTGCCGTGCTTCCTACTGAATCCATGTTGTTGCTCTGTTAACAGGCTGTTCCTCTCCAGGTATGCTAGAACCTGCTGGTATACCACCTTTTTGAGCAGTCTGCTTAGGAGACACAGAGTATGGAGATAGGCCTGTAGTTTTCCACCTGTGTGCTTGACCCGCCTTTGGAAATAGGAGTTACTAGGGCAACCTTCCATTTCGAGGGTACTTTCCCTTTGAGTAAGGATCTATTAAATAAGCATGCTACTGGTGCTGCAATAATCGAGGCAGCAATCTCAAGCAGCTTAGGCTCCAAATTATTGTTACCCACTGATCCTTCTGCCTTTATGCCCTTAAGCAACTTTAGAACTTCACCATTGGACACAAGTTTGAGGTGAAATTCTGGGCCCTGATGGGTCCCTCCCTGTCTATCTTGGGTGGTGGATATTGGGCCGGGGATATCTGCTTTGAATTTTTCTTGATCTGTGAAAAACCTATTAAGGGCGTTTGCTGAGTCCTAAGCAGTGGAATGGCATATCCCATTTGCTATAATTTCACTTGCCCCTTTGGTGGCATTACCCTTTAACAGAGAGTTTATCTGTGTCAAACGTTTTTGGATCTGATAAATTGTCGGTTTGCAGGGAGTGAAGATAGTCGTCTTAGCCCTTTTAGCTCCTTTTACAGCTATTTATCATTTCCTGTACTTTACCAATCACTAGCTAGGTTAGTTTCCTTGAATTTGCACCAAGTCCAATCTCTTTCCTTCATTTGACTTTTTAGGTCTGTAGTAAGCCACCTTGAGTGCTAGCCCTTGACCCTAATCTGCCTCAGGGGGGCGTGCTTATTGGCAATAGCGAGGAGGTGCTTAGTGAAGCAGCCAAGGGCTTCATCCAAATTAGGTGCGTGTAGAATCTGCATCCAATCCACCCCTGCTAAGGGGTGGAGGAAAGAGCCCTCATCAAAGACCAAGTAGTTTCGAGACCAGAATGTCCTAGGAGGTTGTTTGGGGTAGTTATTTTTCCAAATCATGAACACTGGCGTATTGGCACTGAGGGAGTCTGCACATGTACCTACCATCTTATCTCTGTCTGGGTTGGACACCAGTACCCAGTCAAGTGTGGTGCGGTTGCCCGTTTTTTGGTAAAAGCATAAATGGCTGATGCCACTATGTAATTCTATACAAACCAATGATTTAAATATACTACTAAAGATTTTTCTTACTACTAAGGATGAATATACAATCAAGTCTGTTGCTTGCTATCTAGCAAATATTGCTAGAATTCGTGGCAGGATCAAAATGACTACTTAGACTAAATTGATTAGCATATTGCAATCATAAAATGCATGTGCTTAGTGCTATATTCTGTACCTAAGAATCAATCTTTATTTATTTTATTTATTGAAATTTGTTGACCGGGTAGGCCCACTGAGACAACAAAGTCCCTTTTTCAGGGGCAACCCGGAATTAATTACAGATAAAAGACATTTGAGCATACAAGAGACAAAGGCAGTACAGTTAATCACATAGGTACATACATAAGGAGAATTACAGTAAACCAAAGAGAACAGGTAGCAGTACAGGAAGCCAGATCGCTGGGTAGGTGTACAGGTGGCATGCCACTAGTCAATGTAATGGCATTAAAACAGGACAATACAGGTCAAGACTCAGGAGTCTAAGGGCACCAACATTTCAAGTGCAACAGCACTGATTGACTACCAGTAAGTGAGATTTTAGGGCAGTTTTGAATGAGTACAGAGTGGGGCAGTTAGCCAGAGCTGCGGGTAGACTGTTCCAGAGTGGCGGGGCAGAACTGGCAAAGGACCTGTCACCAGCTCGGGTTTGAGTACTGGGGACTTCCAGGATGGGGTGAGCAGTAGACCTCAGGTCACATTTAGCTGTTTTGAATAGGAGAAGTCCATTTAGGCTAGGAGGGCCAGGAGCTTGGCTGTTTTGAGCGTCAGACAGAGTGTAGGGAATGTAGCCTGGCCTCAAGTGATGGCCAGCTCAGAGAGTGAAAACATTGCAGTGGTGATCATGGGGTGGGCAGAAGCTGCAAAGCGACAATTTGATAAAGGACTCAGTGTGTTGAGATCAGAGCCCCGAAGAGGTTGAAATAAGGGAGCACCATAGAGAAGCACTGGGAGAATGGTACCAGTGGTGATAGCCATACGGGCTTCCCTGGAGAGGAATCCACCAAGTCTGTATAAGAGGCCAATTCTTTGATGGAGGATTTTGGTGTTGGCCTCAATGTGCAGGCTCAGGGTTAGCTCGTGATCCAGGCGCACTCCAAGATATTTTGTGGATGCACATACCTCAATTGTAGTCCCATTGGCCGATGAGATCGGTAGGAGGTTTGATCTATTGGCTCCTAACCGTTTGGTACCGAAAAGCATGGCCTTGGATTTCCTGAGGTTCAGGACTAGTTTCATGTCCACTAGCCACTTTTCCAACTCTCTGAAGTCCATATTGAGGTTCTGGATTAGTTGAACTAAGTCCTTTGAACTCCTATAGACAATGGTATCGTCTGCATACAAATGGATGTTGGCCCCGCCGCAATGCTTTGACATGCTATTGATGAAAATAGTAAATAACAGGGGTCCAAAGATGGAACCTTGGGGGACTCCTCGGTGCACTGGCTTAATTGTAGAGGTTGTACCCTTCCATTTTACCAGCTGCTTTCTTCCACAGAGGTAATGATGAAACCAGGAGGAGGCAAGTGGATTGAGTCCGAGGTTCTGAAGACAGGTAAGAAGAAGATCATGGCTCACCAAATCAAAGGCTTTTGTAAGATCCAGGAATAGGGCACCAGTGGCTAGACCTTGATCCATAGCCCCTAGTACATCCAAGGTGAACTTGACTAGGGCTGCGTCTGTGCCGTGGTTTTTCCTGAAACCATGCTGCACCTCTGTAACTAGATTATGGGTTTCAAGGTAATCAAGAATCTGTCTATGCACCAGTTTCTCCAGTGTTTTCGCAAGCACACTGAGTATGGATATAGGTTGGTGGTTTTCAATTAGGCCTTTGTCACCACCTTTATGAATAGGGACAACGGTGGCCATTTTCCATTTGTTGGGGAATTGCCCGAGAAGGAGGGATTTGTTAAACAGGTTCCTTAGTGGAGCCGCAATAATTGGGGCAGCCATTTTCAGAAACTTAGGCTCCAGATTGTCGAACCCAGGAGTTCCATCCAGTTTGATGGTGTTTAGAAGAGTGAGGACTTCCTTCCGCGTAACCAGGCGGAAGTGGAAGTTGGGGCCAGTGTGGGTGGCAAAGGGAGAGAAGTTAGTGTTGCTAGGTGAGGGATCAATGTATCTATCCAGGTCAGTGAAGAAACTGTTGAAAGCATTAGCTAACTCAACCAGATCAGACATCAGGTTGCCTTCGACTGTGATGCTCTGGGGGGCTTCAGCTGAGCGCCCCTTCAGGAGACAATTTATTTGAGACCAGAACTTTTTTGGGTTTGATAGGTTTGAGGTTTGGAGTCGTCTAATGTAGGCACTTCTAGCATGTTTAAGCTCTTTCTTACAGCTATTCCTCAGGTATAACAGCCAATCAGCATGAACTCCTGAGCATCTGAACTTGCCCATGCCTTATCTCTGAGCTTCATTTGTTTTCTTCTTTCCTGATCCAGCCAGTATGCACATTTGCCACTGACTCTCCGTTGTTTAAGTGGGGCATGCTTATTAAGTACACTTAAGAAGTTATGGGCAAACAATCGAGAGCAACATCAATGTTAGCAAATTATTAAGGTCCACCCAGTGTATCCCTCTCAAATCTTGAAGAAAATCATTGGGAACAAAACTTGATAGGTCCCGGCAAGTATGATCCTAAGGGGAACATTCAGCAGTTATTCCTCCAGATGCAAAAAGACAGGAGCATGATCGCTGAGAGAGTCAGGCATTAGGCCAGCTGCTCTGCATCTGTCTGGACAGTTAACCAGTATCCAGTCTAGAAGAGTATGGTTTCCAGTCTTAGTATTAGGCCTTGTGGGTTCACTGATTACCTGCTTGAGGGACACATCAGATAGCGAGTTATAGAACTGCATTACTTAGCCAGTTTAAGTTAAAGTCACTCATGAGAATAAGTTCCCCACAGGGTTACTGGCCAACTGCCTGATGAGGAACTCCAGTTCACATTTCGCCGCCTTGGTGGGTTGTAGGTACATCCAATGGTTATGGATTTTGTCCCACCCAGGGTGAGATTAATTAGAAGACACTCAGAATCCCTATTATCCAACCAAGATGGACCAATATTAAGGGCATTAAGGGAGTGCCATACATAAATAACCACTCCTCCTCCTTTTCTGTTTATTCTGTCCTTCCGGAAAACAGTGTATCCAGAGATGTCTATCTCATGGGTATGTATATAGGGTTTGAGCCATGTTTCTGTGATTTCAATGACATCAGGGGAGTAGAGATCAACCCAGGCCTCAAGTTCATGCAATTTGGGTCTTAGACTGCAGATTTTCATTTGAACTAACTTCAACCCTTTGGTCAGGTTCCACATTGGGACCGAGGGAGGAGATTCTGCATCTGAGGGACCAGGGTTCAAGTCAATATTTCCTGCAAGGTGGAGGACATGCTTACATAGGTACCGGGGCAGGTAGGGTGTGGGCCATTTTGGCCATCCCAGTGCAGCCATGAGGTAGGAAATGAGCTTGTAGCAGTTCCCCATAGCCCTAAGCCCTAGGAGTGTAACCAGCCCAGGAGGGTAGGTGTAAGCCGAAAGAGAGAGAGATGGATAGAGGTCTGCACACTTTTAGTTTGCTATAGTCAGGAGCAGGACAGAGGGAGAAGCTCCAGTCCAGGATGACAAGGGAGAGTAAGAGGCTGGCAGGGGCCAGCAGGCCATATGAGGGCATGATTCGAAATACGGTTCTAGGGTTATGCAGGCAGGACCAGGGACATTAGTTATAGTACCAGACCAATATTCAGCCCACAGCACTCCCTAAAGCCAGCTCTGGTTAGGATGCAAGTAAAGTTGGTTTCTCAGGATGGGGACAAATAATCTTAGTAAGACAACAGTAATGCACCACATACATCAGCACTACTTCCACTAGTATAACATCAGGAAAACTGAGCTGGCAAGTCACCACAGGCTAACCCCAGTAGAGGTATGAGCACACAACCAAAACACCCTAGCAATACAGGGAAGAAGCATAGGTATGGACAGGGTTAGAACAGTGTGGTAGAATGCAGGCTACTACATGTACATATCGTAGTATATTCAAATCCTGGGCTCAGGCATGCAGGACCAATAGCACCAAGAGGGGCTGGGTGGGTGGGCGACAAATCTTCAACCAGCAACACTAGCCATAGAGCTAATTAGTTGATTCGGCTCCATGGAGCTCTGTTGCAGCTGCAGTGCCGATTTTTTGTTAATTTCTGCAGCTCCAGCGAGCTGGGGCAGAAAGAATTCAGTGATGTCCTCGGTAAGTTCCGACGAACTCGGACTGCAAAGAGGGCAAGAAAGGCAGCCTTTAAGTAGCCAAGCAGGACAAGCTTGGCTGGAGGAACTTGGTGCCTTTTTTCTTCCAAACAAAAGAAATCTTCAACCAGCAACACTAGCGGAGGGCCCTGACTGGCACAGTCCTTACAGATCAGTTAATTCAGCTCCGTGGAGCTCGGTTGCAACTGCAGTTATTGCCCGATTTTTGTTATTTTCTGCAGCTCCAGTGAGCTGGGGAGAAAGAATCAGCGATGTCCTCTGTGAGTTCCGATGAACTCAGACTGATGAAATGATTTAGTTCACATAGCTTGTCAATGCATATTTTGCACCTATTCTCTATATGATTTTCATTTGGTTGTTTTCCATGTGTCTATATTTATGTATTTTAAATATCCTATTTATACCATATACATACTAACATACTATTTGCCAGCAGATTAGGCCTTACGGTCTATCGAGTCTGCTCGAACCTTAGATCCTTAGTTGGGTGCTGAGGCCTCCATCCCTTGTGCTCCAGAAACCCCTATCATCCATCCCAACCCCCCTGGGACAGGCCATCATCTGATACATCCACTTTCTGTGTCTGTCCCACCCTCTCTTGAAGCCCTCCACTGTGGATCTCAACCAGCTCACCAGGCAGTGCATTCCAAGGGTCCACCACCCTCTCAGTGAAAATCCTCCTCCTCTTTTCCCCACTCACCCTTCCACCTTCCAACTTCAAACCATGCCCTCTGGTGATACCTCCCTGCTTTAGTCTAAAGATCCCCTCCATGTTTACCCTATTTATTCCCTTGAGGTATTTGAAGACCTCAATCATGTCCCCGTCTCTCCTCTCCTCCAGTGAAAACAGGCAGAGCTCCTCAAGTCTGTCCTCATCGTCAAATCCCTAGCCTCGTATCATCTTAGTTGCCCTCCTCTGTACCCTCTCCAGGAGCTGTATGTCCCTCTTCAAGTGTGGTCTCCAGTACTGTACACGGTACTCGAGATGTGGTCTAACCAGTCCATTGTACAGCGGCAGAATCACTTCCTTGCTCCTAGAGGTGATCCCCTCTGATGCATCCCAACATCCTGTTTGCCTTGCTAGCCGCTCTCCTGCACTGCTCAGAGTTATTCATACATGCATCACCATGACCCCTAGGTCTTTTTCCCTATTAGGGCCTCAGTGCCTCCCCTCCCAGGGTGTACCTGTGTTTGAGGTTTCCACCAAGATGCAACACCTTGCACTTGGTGATATTGAAATTTAATTTCCATGTGTGAGCCCAGCTTTCCAGGGTGTCCAGGTCCCCTTGCAGGCCAACCTCCCCTCTTCTCCCTCCACTACTGCTCCCATCTTGGAGTCATCCACAAAGACTCATTTCACACCTATACCCTCCTGATGTCCGATTATGCATTAAATAGGATCCGACCCAGGACCGAGCCCTGCGGTACTCACTATCAACCTCTCTAGGGTTAGAGCTCCCCACAGACCACTACTCTCTGGGTGCGTCCAGCTAGCCAGTTTTCAATCCATCTGACCATCAAAGGCCTACTCCTAACCCCATCAGTTTCTCCACCAGACCATTATGGGGACAGAGTCAAGCATTGCTGAAGTCAAAGAATAATACATCCACAGGCTTTCCCTGTCCAGTTCTGATGTTACCCATTGTAGAACTCCACGAGGTTGGTTTGACATGACCTACCTGGCACAAACCCATGTTGCCCGACTATCCAGACCTCCACCTCCTCCAAGTACACCCCCAATCGTTTCCTTTAGTATACTCTCCATTAATTTTCCCACCACTGAGGTCAAATTGATGGGTCTATAGTTACCTGGTACTTCCTCACCCTCCTTATGGATTGGCACCACATGTGCCTCTCGCCAATCCTAGGTACCCTCCCTGTCTCAAGTGACCTGTTGAAGAGCTCAGCCAGAAGTGCAGCCAGTATGTCTGCCAATTCCATAGTACTCTCGGATGAATGCCATCCGGCCCAGGAGATTTGTCTTTCTTTAGGGCCTTATTTTTATATATATATTTAATATATTTTTATATTTTTCTATTGAAGTCTGATGATATACACTTTGCTGTATTTTTTTTTTTTACTTGTATTTTATTCAGGTTTTTTTCCTTTTTTACCAAAATAACATACTTATCATTCCATCAATAGAGTATACAGATACATTTTTCAGGTAAGGCAATTTTAATGCATAAGTAATAATAAAAAAAAAAATTCAGGAAGAAGCATTTTATATCTGATACAAAAGTTCTCAGTTCTCTTGCTGTATCTTAGTTTATGTTTCTTTCTTTCTTTTCTTTCAGTTTCCAGTTTACCTCGATTGAGGTCAATATCGTTTGCATAAATGAAACTTATTGTCTGAGGGTTTCTAACTCTTGAATGTACCTGGTCAGTGCCTTAAATATAGAAAATAGTCATATGTATTGTATTAAATGGTTGTCACACTTTTCTGTTTCTTTGTAATACATGTAAATAACTTTTAACACAATGTTGTACATTAACATTTTATAACATTTCTAACAAGAAATAAATAAATAAAAATTAACTACAACAACTGATTCATTATCTACTCATGTTATAGATGTGGTCTTATTGGCTGTGACGTCTTGCAAAACTGCTGCTATTAGTTTTTCAACTATGTTTCTTCCCTTACTGATGTCTTTCTTTTTATCCCCGAGTTCCTTTAGGATTCAACAGGTCACCCATCCCAATCCTCCATGTCAGGCTAGAAGTTGTTCTAGTGCCATTCTTCCCCCATTGTCTTCTACATGATGAAAATATGGGAGCCATTTCATGTTGTATCTATCAATTTGGAATCTTATTTTGGCTGTGATGGCTTCCATAACTTTGATATTATTAATATTATTAAGCCATTGTTGTAATCTAGGAGTTTTGTTGGTAAGCCAATTTTGTGTAATTGTTTTGAGAGCTGCCACTTTCATGGTCTGAAGCAACTGCCTTTACCTATTTGATGTTAGTTCTTTTGGTAGTAATCCCAGTAGTAAGTTAGTAAAGGTAAGGGATTGTAACAATGGTAACATTCCTCTACTGAGCCCCCACCTGGTTCTACTCCCTCCCTCCCTAGCTGCATCTCCAACATGCCAAAACTGGCTCCTTCAAAACAGCCCTTGAACCATATCTTTAATACCTGCTGTTGTAGGTGCAACTAACCCCTGTTGTAACCTGTGGTTCCTGCTTGCCACCTGGACCGACAATGTCCACTGGACAGCCTCTCCTCCCCAGACCTACCCCTTTCCTACTAGGTCCAAACAGGGATGTAACCACTGTCTTCTCTGAGGACCTACTATATCCATGAGTGTAACTCACAATTTTGTAACATTATGTAACCTAAGTAACATACAAACTACTACATTATGTAACCTAAGTGTATCCATGTTAAATGTTCCTTTTACTGCACTTGTAATGTTATCCTGTTTTAATCTGCACTGTAATAACTGTCTTGATGTCTGGCCCCCCCCACGACGAGGTGCCTTTGTAAATGAGTCTCTGACTCAAAGGTTGTAAACCCGATTTGTAATGAATAAATTAATAAATTTGTTTAATTTTATCTATTACTATACCCCAGAAAGCCTGGACTTTAGTACAACTCCAGAACATGTGGAAATGCATGCCCTACTGACCACAATTCCTCCAGCAAAGGTCAGTAGAGTGTCTACCAACGTGCTTAGTAAGGACTGGCATTCTGAAAAATCTAACAGAGACCTTCCACTGGAACTCTCTCCAGTTTGCTAAGGCCATTGTATTATGTATATTTTCCATATCTTTACCCATTGTGCTTCCTCAGCACTAGACCCGTTCCTTCTCCCACTTATTCTGTATTTGTTGTATGCTAATGTACCCAATTCCTCCATTAAGAGTTTATATACCTGTGTTATTAAATGTTTGGTATCTGAGGAAACAGATTTTGTGTGGATCAGTGTTATCCCAGGAGCATGATTGCTCAGTAAACCGATGTCCCCATCTTAGTAGTAATGAAATGCCTACATTGCAGGTATCAAAGAAATTGTGTCTGGGTAGCTCGAATTGTTGTTGCAATGATTGGTAGTCAGATACAGTCTCTCCTTGTATGAGCTGCTGCAGTATTGTTAGACCCAATATTTCCCACCTCTCAAAAACAAGGTCAGATTGCCCTGCAGGGAAGTCCAGCAGGTATTTCAGGGGGATAAGCTGCCATACTGGTTCAATTTTTTCCCAATATTGGTGTGTTTTAAGCCAAATATTCAGTGTAAGCCTGGTCTACAGTAGGTATTTTGTAAGTCTTTAATATTGTTAAATGTTATCGCCCATGGTAGATATTTAAGTGGGATCCTGGGATGAGCATTCTTGTCCAGTCCAGTCCATCCATTTCCCCACCTGAACCAGCCATTTTACTTTTGGGAGGTTTGTGCTGCCAGGTAATAGAGGTAGGTTCAGTAGCCCCATCCATCAGCTCCCTTGTTAGTCAGCAGGGTAGCCCATTTAAGTCTGGGTTTCCATCCTGCCCATATAAATTTAGAGATTTTTCTTTTAAGGCACTTCCAATCTGCGGTGGGATTATTACTGGAAGAGGTAAATAGGAAGAGGCATCTAGGCAAAATGTTTTGTTTAATTGTCTCTGTATGGTAGGAGAAGGAAAGGGGGAGGGAACTCCATCTTTTCAGGTCAGTATAAATCTGGGTGAACAATTGAAGATAATTATAGGAATATAAATTATTCAACTCTTTAGGTATCCATATGCCCAGATATTTTACCTTTTCCGTCACCCATCTGAATGGCATTCTTAATAGGGTATCTGCTGATGGAATTCCACTAAACCATAGGGCTTCTGATTTATTCATATTTATCTTAAAACCGGATATCCCTTCATATACTTTTAATAATTCCAGGAAGGGGGCAATAATTTATTTGGATTGGACATATACACTAATGTGTCATCTCGTAAAGAGATATTTTACATTTCTTTCTTCCTACCTGTATTGACTGTGATTCCGGTGCTGCTGCCAATGGTTCTAGGCTTAGAGCGAAAAGCAGGGGATAGTGGACATCCTGCCTCATGCCTCTTCTAATTGTCAGCGATTCGATATAGTACTGTTAAATTTTAACCTTTGCCATAGGGCTGTTATAGCACAGGGATATCCACCACAGGAAGTTTGCCCCTAGTTCATAGTGATTCATGCTTGTTTTTAAATATGCCCAATTCAGGAGACAGAACACCATTTCTGCATCTAGAAAAATACCCAGTTGTGGTATGTTGGAGTTCTTGCAATGGCTCATGACATTAAGCAGTCTTCTAATATTGTCTGTTGGGAATGAATACTGTTTGATCTTCGTGAATTATTTGTTATGTGTGTTTTTGGAGCCTTAGGGAAATAACTTTAGTCAGGATTTTCATATCCTGGTTTAGAAGAAATTGGTCTATAGCTCTCACACATATTTTGGGGTTTATTTTGGTTTTGGTATGACCGCTATAATTGCGTCATTCCAGGAGGGTATTTTTTATCTTTCACGCATGTATTAAATACTTTTGCAAGTATGCCTGAAAGTGGGATGGCTAAGTTTCTTGTAGAATTCTGCACTAAAACCATCCGGACCTTGTGTTTTACCTGTTAGGAGTGATTTTATTGCTATCTGTACCTCCTGCTCTGTAATCGGTGCTTCCAGCTCTCTTTGAGCATTTGCTGATAATTTAGGCAGTTTTAGGTCATCTAGGAACTGCTTCATCTGATTCATCACTACTTCTGCATCCTTCTCTTCTAGGTAAAGCCCTTGAAAAACTGTCTAAATTGTTCTGCTGTTTCTTTGAGTTTGGTCCATGGTTGGGAGAGGTTTTGTTTGTTTATAATCGTGGCACCTACCTCGAGGCTTGAGGCTTTTCATAACCTATAGGCTAAGAGCTGTGCAGCCCTTCCTCCTGTATCTAGATATTTGGATTGTAAAATCTAAGTAGGCCCTCCGCTCTATTAGTTTCTATCTTAGCCAGCTCATCTCGTAGGACTGAGTTTTTTAAGAAGTGTCTCATTTATTTCTTTCATTAATCTATTATAGGTGAGCAGTCTTAAAGGGACACTGTCAGCATTATGAGTGATTTTTTTTGTCAATTATAGCTAGTTTGCCTCTGTTACCAGAACAAGCAAAGAAACTGCTCTGACTGCACTAAAATGTGACAAAATGCTAGCTGGTACCTTTTTTGGCATAATATTTTATCATCATGCTTGAGATGAGTGGTCTGCCCAACTTAAGAGCTGTCAGAAGCGTCTTACTCTAACGAATATGTATCTTTATCGGCGCCATCCCGATTAAAAAACTCGTGCATGAACGAGTTTACATTTTTGAGGGCTAATGTGAGGTATGGCTACTATTCAAAAGAATGTGCAGTTCCAGACAAGAAGTTGTCCCTCTGGAATGAAAATCAGAGTGGAAGTGCACCAAACATTAACGTGAGAAACAGAGCCATGATTCTGAGCATGTACATTATGGCTAATGTGCATACTCAGAATCACGGCACTGTTTTTCAGTGATTTTTTTTGGCATTTCCACTCTAATTTAAATTCCAGACAGGCATCTTCTTGTCTGGAACTGCACATTCTTTTGAATAGTAGCCATACCTCTTATCACCCCCCCAAAAATGTAAACTCGTTTATGCATAAGTTTTGTAATCAGGACGGCACTGATAAAGACGTTTGTTCACCAGAGCAAGATGCTTCCATCGGTCTGAGGTTGGGTGGACTGCTTGTCTCAAGCATCATGATAAAAGAAATGAGCCATAATGGTCCCAAATAGCATTTTGTTACATCTTATGGCAGTCAGAGCAATGTCTTTGCTTGTTCTGGTAACAGGCAAACTGGCTAAAACTGACACAAAAAAATCACTCTAAATGCTGACAGTGATCCTTTAATTTTTCGGTTGCTGCGTGACTGATGAAGTCCCTCTTGTTACTGCTTTTAGAGCTTCCCAAGTTGAAATAATAGAGCATTTTGAGCTATATTTATGTCATATTTCCTGAATCTTTTCTTTAAGCATGTTGAGCAGGGCTTTATCATTAAGTACAGATACATTAAGTCTCCACAGAGATTTACATTCTGAAGGGCGTAACTGCAGATCTACAGATACAGGTGCATGGTCTGACAAGGTGTAATTATATATCTTAGAGCTATTAATTTTGTATCTATATTGTGACTGGGTGAAAAGGTGGTCAATGCTGGAGTAGGTTTTTTGCGAAGACGAAAAAAAAGTGTAGTCCCTCTCCCCAGGGTGGTGTGTTTTCCAGATGTCAAACAAGCCCACTTCTTCTGTTAGGTTGTTCAGTATTTGAGTAGCTTTTTTATTGGTATTTGCATTCTTGGTACATCTATCTCAGCTAGGATTGACCACCGTATTAAAGTCACCCCCTAACAGTATTTGCCCCGGGGGAGTGTTGCAATCTTGTAGAGGATGTAAGTGATAAATGACTCCATATTACTATTAAGGACATATACGTTTATAAAGTGGATAAGCTCTCCCTTTAGTTCCCCTGTGATTCTAAGATATCGACCTTCTATATCTTTATCTACTGTTTCTATCTGGAAGGGATACCTTTTTGATCAGTATGGCAACTCTCACTTTTCTAGGATTTGGAGAGGAAGCTGCCTCTACCTGAGCTATCCAGTTTCACGTAGTTTTAGATGCTCATCTGTGCCCAAGTGCTTTTTTTGTAAGTATATCACACCTCCTAACCGTTTTAGTTCACTCAACTGGTGAATACGTTTTATTGGGGAGTGTATACCTTTAACATTATGAGATGCCAGTCAAAGTTTCCATCATCATGTGAAGTTATAAGCTTTATGTAATAGATCTCTCCACAGCCACAGTCCACATCTAGTTCCAGATTAAACAGAAAATAAAAATTAACCAAGTAACCGTTAACTTTTAGAACCAGCATTATGTTGTAACAATTAGTATATTTAGTTCTGATCAGTTAACTCTTTCATCACCTTTTGAAGGGTTGAGAGTAGGTTTCCTGTCTTCTCAACGAGCTTCCAAGGATAAATTGCCACCTTGTTATGGTGGGTGGATTTTTCCTATTCCCTGTTCTCTTGTTGGGAAAATGGTCTGGTCTTCTGCCAAGGTGATCTAGCAGCAGGACAGAAACCAGAAACCACTATTGTGATCGATGTCACCAATGCCCGAGCTCTAAAATGGGCTTAGGATAATATTTCAAATCCATGCCCCAGAGCCTCCCCTTAGTCTGAATATCTCCGATCTCTTCCTCTTATTGTACAAAAACCTGTTAAAAGTTTCACATATGAACTACAGAGTCTTGTGGGTGCAGAATTGCCTTATCATGTTCCCTTCTACTCTTGCGCGATATTGTTTTGTTATTTCCAGGTTATTATCCCTCTCCTCTTCCCTCATAAAACTATACATCTATGGTATTATCCTCGCTCAAGCTTGGGATGATTGTGATCCGTAGTTTTATATATTAGGTAATGATCATAGAACAAAAGAACATAAACTGTGCAAGGCAGTCTCTTACTATGGTCCCCCCCAGGCTCTAACTCTTTCTGTTAATAGGTGTTGCCATTGGTAACCAGACTGTTTGTGGAATGGGATAGAATTTGGACAAAAAGATACTTAAGTCTCAATATGTACCAGTGTTTGTATCCCTTCTTTGCGATTGTTTCTTCGCAGTCACCTATGAGTCTTTAGGGCGCTGAGCTGCCATGGTCAAGTGTGTCCCTCTTCATTCCATTACACTCTAGTTAGAAAATGAGGAGACGAGGAAACTAACAGTTAAGTCTCTCCTGTTTTAACTTGGATTTTGTTCTCTCGCCAACTCCCAAAGTATTACATTTATTTTTTCAGTTTTTGGATGTGTCGTCTTCTGAGGATCTGAAGTAGTAGTAGTTTATTGAGGTCTGGTGCAAGTGATTTCAGTAGAGATCCTTTTCTGGTTGCTTGGTTGCTCCTTGTGGCCACTGACCAAGATGTCTGCAGTAGTTTCTTTTCTAGAGTTTCCATTTCAAGCCCAGGCAGTGTGATCTGCATTTCTCACAACAGGGGGGAAGCCTCTACTAATGAGGGGAATATTTGTGGGCTATCCTTCAGAAATATTTTCAGTTTTGCAGGATAATTCAATTGTGCTCTAATCCCCCTCTTTTCTCTGAGCTCTTTGATTACCACTCAAAGTTTCTGTCTTTCAGCCTGTAGGGCGGGGGAGTAGTCATGGTCAAAGAAGACAGGGGAGGATTGATATTTTAAATCCCGAAGTCTCCAGGCTTCTTGTAGTATGTAATCCTTTGACTGGTAGTAGACCACCCGAACAATTATGGATTGAGGTCTGGCTGTAGGCGCTATGGGCTTAGGGCCTACTGAACGGTGTGCCCTGTCCATATCCAATCGAATATCAGGAGGGAGAGACAGGGTGGTTTTCAAGAGATGCAGCATGAAGTTTCCTGTTTCGATGTCTTCCATTTTCTCCATAAGTTTTCTTTCTTGTTGCATAGGTACAGCACTACTTGATTGGTGGCCTCCTGGGCCTCAGCCACCTCAAGACTTTTGTGTGTTGCTGGCCACATTTTTGTCTATTTGGCGAACCTCTTGCCTTAAGTCCGCTAGTGAGGAATCAGTTCTCTGCACTGTAGACAAGATTTTATTCAGTACCTTGCTCGTTTTCCTGGGAGGGTAGTCATCTATATCGGGAAGCTCTGAGGTTGATGCTGAATGGGAGCATGAGCGCAATCATTGTGAGGAAGCCGTGAATCCTTCTATATCGGCACTGAGCATTAGTTGGTTCTTTTACGGCCTGTGCCCGATTTCGCCATTCTGCCTCTGCTCTGTCTGGTCGCCATGTTCACATTCACCTCTGACTTTTTTTTCTTTATTGATTCAGTTGGTTTGATAAGAGGAGTAGTTAATTTTAAGCTGGGGTGCCACGGAGCTTTGTAGATCAGGCTCTGCTCATCTCTGTGACATCACTGGAAGTTCCACTTTGCTGTATTTTTATTATCTTTTGTTTCTGAAATGGTCACATGACTGATCAATAAAAGCATTCATTAATCTGTAAACCAAAGTCAGGCTCAGTGGGGAGTGGAAAGCAGGTACATCCTAATACCCGCTGCCAGTTCAACCTCAGAGAAATGAGCTGCAGCACATTACAAATTCACTGCAATTCCTGTGTTTCTCTCTTTACACCCTGGCACAAACATCTGACATTTTTTTTTCCCCACAACTGTTAAACCAGGAGTGACACACTAAGCTGAAAGCTTGTTTACAGGTGCGACCTGGGAGCACAGGGAAGTTAACTGACTTGCTCAGAGTCACACAGTATGCAAGTGGGTGCTGTGGGATTGAAACCCAGGTCTCCAGATTTGCAGCTCAGAGCCTTAAACCACTGCGCTATATTGCCTCCCATTTTTACCACTAGCTGAGTGACAGTGAGCAATCGGTAGTCCGTGTTTTGACCACAACAGATACAGCAGTGGGGATGGAGGAAAGGTCACTGGTGAAACAGCCAGTTTTGTATGGGAAATTAAACAACTGAAACTATGTCTTGAAACTACGGAAAACTCATAACAGGATACCAATGTTCAGTTAGTAGAACTAATGAAGGATCTGATGTGGGCAACTTTGTTTGTTTTTTGTTTTGTTGTTGTTAATCATGGTATACCACAACTATTGAAATGGGATTTGCCCCACTACCGGGATTTATAGATAAGAGTCTTTGAGTTTATCCTTAAGGTAGCTGTGATTCCTTAAGGCAGCTGCTACAGTTGCAGGTGTTGACATGTTCAGATATTTCCTGAAATTTCTGTGATATTATTTATTTAATTTTGGTAACGGGTAGGCCCACTGAGACCAGTAAAGTCCCTTTTCAGGGGTGACCTGGGATTAATTACACATGTACAACAGGATATAACATTTACATTAGATCCGTCAACATACAGTAATTTACATTTCATGAGAGGAGGCAAACATTTTATGAACAAATTACATAAGCGACTATTGTTAGTTCTCATACACATTAGGTAAGGTCAACTGTCATATTCAAAAAAATCGTGCAAACAACAGGACCAAAGTTGAAATTCAGCGATTGCAAGTGCATTGGTTTAATTCCAGCAAGTGTGCTTTAAGTTCCTTTTTGAAGCTCCCCCGAGCGATTAACATTTTTGGAGTTTAGGTGGAAGCATGTTCCATATGGGAGGAATGAGGGACGAGAAGGCCCTGGACCCTTGAGAGGACTGCGTCTGGGGAACTTTGAGGAGCTCTCTGCTTGAGGACCTTAATGTCCTACTATTCATTTTAGATTGTAGTAACTCTGCCAGACTAGCGGGCAGTAGTCAGTCTGAGTTTATAGGCTAGGCATAATGATGAATATTGTAGTCTACCTTCCAAGGTGGGCCAGTTTAGGGCTTGCAGGACATAACAGTGGTGTTCTCTTTGGGGTGCCCCTACAGCAAATTTGTCGATCCTGTTGTACAGGGTCTTAAGCTTACTCATCTCAGTGTTTTTAACAGAGAGGAGCACGGGGGAGCCATAGAGTAGTTTGGGTAGCAGGGTACCAAGGGCAATCTTGGCACATGTCCCCAGGGTAAGGTGGGGTTGAGTCTGTATCTGTAGAGTGATATCTGTAGAGAAATTTCTTACATACCTGCAGTACCACTGCAGGGCCACCAGAGAGATTTCCTTAAAAATGCTGCAAATTATCTGTAAATATTCAGAAAACCTGATGACAACTGGTCCTCATACCAGCCCCAAGCAGTCATGTTAAAATTTACCAAATACTGTATTTGAACTGAGTGCTACATGATACTTAAAAGAGAAAGGATCTGTTAGTGGCAAATGCAGTGGTGAGCTTTATCCTGGTTTGTTATATGCTAGCAGTCTCAGAAGAAAGCAGTTTGAGGGGATGAAAAGATGCCTCAATGCTTTGCATCCACCCTTTCCTTTGTTGCTTCCTGCATAACTTAGGGTCTCTGTGGTTGCGAAGGCGTGCATATTCTCGAATCACCAGGATGTGAGGAAACTGGTTCAAAAGCTAGAGACTGATCGTGTTGCTTTTCGGAGGAGGTATCCTTGGGGAATCAATGAGTCCCTTTACAGTCTTATCCCCCAGCTTCACATCTGTTAAGTACTTGCCCCAATTTGACATGGACAAATCTGCTCCAGTGCCACTCTTCTTACAGCAATTTCTTGCAATATGACCTGGCTTACTACAGTTATAGCAAATAACGTCTTTGGGCACAGATTTGTTACCCCACAGAGTTCTTATCAGACTTGGAGTTTAAATGGGAAAAAGTGTCTTAACAGTGCTTGGCTGTTACCTCTCTCCTGTGGTGTCTGGCCATTTGGTAGTACTTGGCCAAAAAATGGTCTTTTCCCGACTTTCTGGTAGGTGTTCCTTTACCCAAAGCTGCACATCAGTAGGCAGGATGTTGATGAATTGCTCCATTGCAAATTTGTCAATGATCTGTGGGACTGTTTTGCCCTCTGGTTGGAGTCATTTTATTAGGAGTTCTCTGAGCTGGGTGAAGGCTTCTTGAGGATTGTCGACGGAGTTGTACTTCAGAGATCAAAATCTCTGCCTGTAGGTCTCTCCTGAGAAGTCGAATCTTTCCAAGATTTCGCTTTTCACCAGGTCATAGTTTTCTGACTGTGCAGTGTCCATATTGCTGTAGGCAAGTTGGGCTTTACCTGTCACATAAGGTACCAGTCTGATTATCCATTGCTGCTTTGCTCACTGGCAGGCTGTGGCAATCCTATCAAAAGTTGTCAAGTATGCTTCGATATCATAGGAGGGACACAACTTTGCAAGTTTAATGGCTTTTAAGTGGCTTGTGTTTTGTTGCTCGTCTGGATCTGTGCCAGATCCTCTGCCTTTGATAGCTTGCAAGGTATCCAGCAATCGCTGCTCCTGTCGTCGCATCACTTCTCTTATCTGCTGCTTCTCTGCTGCTCCTGTCGCTGCATCTCTTCTCTCCTCTGTGCTTCTAAATATTGAATTTCTTGTTCTCTCTCTGCTTCTCCATCTCTTTTTGTTGTATAGCCCACCATTTGAAAAAGTCCATCAGACTTTCAGGTTCTGTCACTGCCTGTTCTTTTTCCATAACTTGTGCTGGCTGTATAATCTCAGCTTGGACTTCTGTCTCTGACAGTTTGGCTGCCATTCTCCTGGTAACCACTCCTGGACTTGCTGTTGCAGAATCCATACCTTGTGCAATGCTTCCCTGGTACTAGGTCCAGTACCCAAGCACAAAACTCCTGGCTTAGAGTATGCACTGCATAAATCCCACTTAGGCTGACACCATCTGTCCTTGAGGCACAGGTCAGGAAGCATAGGACAAACCAGGAGCAGTTGTAAAATTCGCAACAAGAGTTTTATTATGAATAACAATAAAATAAAAAAATAAAATTGTTCAGAATAACTATTTACAAAGGCAGAATAAACAGAAGATGCGTGTGAGTTTTCCTTCAATCTCTGTGCTTCTTGCAAGCAACTGCAGCTCTGTCGTATAAGTCTTGCAACCTCCCTTCTTAACAAGCATCCTGCTTTTTCTAAAATGTTCTTGTAAATATCGAGACACGTGCAGCTAGAACACAATGTCCCAGAACTGAGGCCCCTTTTCCACAGCTTCTGCAAAGGTTTAAACATTGCATTTGAGGTTAACCCTTGAGTTCCCAACAGCTTTTTGCAATCATCTCAAACTATAATTATATACATTTCAACAGTAACACTATATAATTTCTAAACAAAGGGATCCCAATATCAGTTGCATTTCCACATAATGATTTACATATATTTTTATACCAGCAGATATGCAAGGGAGGAAAAATACAGAACAGCAAGGGAAGGTTGACAGACAGTGAGAGGCAAAGAACTGCGAGACTGTTGGGGTGATCAAATCCTAGATCTCACAGGAAAATCTGATTGCGCAACCTGACAGACAAGAGACAGGAAAGTAAAGAACAGAACAGATCTTTGCATTCAAACTCTCCATAACAACTGGGACAGGGTCCTATTCAACCCTGTCACACTGTCACCACTGGAGAAGTGCCATTATCCCAGCACAAAGCACACCTTGGTGTGCCTTATTGCTCATAATGTAATGGGTCCATTAAGATTAGAAAGAAATAACTTTTAATTAAATTAAAATAATAATACAAAATGTTAAGAAAAGGAGAAAGAGTATAAAAAAAGCCCTACTGAGATGTTGTAATTATGCTGTTTGGTAAGCAGATTGCAGATGTTGCATTTTGTTTTAAATATAAGTAAATGCAGGTGTATGGCTACAGCTGTGCCTTATTAAAGTAAGGGTCAGTGAAGTCACTGATCGTTTTCCAGTACTGCTGTACTAGGATGTCAGCACTTGATTCTAAGCTGCTTGGCCAATCAGGTTTCTGGATTTTTTTTTTTTTACCATTTTATAATTCCCCACATACCACATAAGCGTTCTTTTTCTTTTTTCAACATGGTAGTGTCTTGGTGAGTCAGAGCTACTCAGAGGTAGCTAACATCAGGCTGCTGTTCCACAGCTGTGTGGACAGTTTCTGACTTGAAATGCAAAGCTTTTTTTTTTTTTTCTTTATACTTAGTCCATTTTCCACGTTCTCCTCTCCCCTCCAGGATGGCAGCACAACATGCCTCACAAGTGCACACAGCAAGTATGGGCAGTGGTGCACCATTTGCCCTCTCAAGCACTGCTGAGTCCTCTTTGCTGTGTCAACCATGAGACCACAGGTGGCATTAGTGCAGCGGACTATAGTTGCCTTCTCCTCTCAGAGGAGGTGAGGGACCACCAGATATCTAAAGCCTCTTCCCCTCAGCTGGCCAAAGACAACCATGGCTTGTTCCCACACCCGTGTTGCTGACATCATGCGCTGCAATCCTGACACTGTAACAATGGGCTGGCCTGGACCTACAAATGGGCCACATACCCTTGACTCCCAGAATGGAGCTTCTGTTTAAGGGACTAAATTATGTTATTTTATTAAAAGTTTGATATGTTGAGTGGCTGAAAATTGTAAGCTGTTGACAGTTTTAATTTAGTCCCTAAATAAGATAACTTTTTAGGCATCTTTTGTAGTTATAAGTCTTCAGTTGGGATGTGGCATTCCACAGAGCCTACATACATGGCAATGTATGCAGACCTACATGGCTTATAGTCATGGTATAGTCATATAGGTACACTGTTTTAATTTACTACCGATTATATGGTTCTGGCCTTCATGGCAATATACTGTAGCTGTATATAGAACCGTGCTGATATTCATAGTACAACAGATATTCCCTTATAGTGAGGTCACAGAAGTGTAGAGTACAACATACCCTGTCTGTATTAACTAAGTAGTCTATGTAACTTGTACTATTAAACTTCTCTCTACCAACAATACATTTGTGGTTTATCCGAAACTGTATAAACAAAAAGTGTCTTCTCTTCTCCAGTTCTGACTTTTTCCAGTATTTCTCTTTAAGGCAGCTTGTTTTCAAATATGACATATGGACCAAACAATGTTTCTGTTAGTGTCAGAATTACAGGGAAAGCCCACTGGATCCAGCCCACATAGCTCTGAAGTGCGCCTCTGTAGTTAACGTATCACTGTAATTTACTTATATGACAAGGGGATTCTGTTTAATGGCAGTAAATCCTTGGACTCCGACTGTTTCCAAAGTGCAAGTCCAACAAAAATAACAACAAAAATGTTGGGGTGTTCATACTTAGAGTCTGTCACCACCCCATGTGTGATTATGGCCAACAGTAAAATCTTAGGTTTGTTAAATATTTTTTCATATATATCTATATATATATATATCTATATATATATATATCTATATATATATATATATATATATATTTTCTTCATTCTCCTGCCATTACCCAGGGATATACCATTTACCAAGGATACATCCTGCTCAGGCAATACCATCATATAGATAGCAGAAAGTTTTTTTCTGCCCTCATTTCTCCCAGTTTTGCTCTGTTCTCCCCTTTAGCATGGGACTTGCCCTACAGCCTCAGAGACACAGCTTGCCCCTACAGAGCAGTAAGCTCCCTGGCTGTTCCATAGGAGTAACCATGCGCGGGCACCTGCTGCCAACCCTAGCTGGCCACAATGCACTGTCCTCTGGCAACTGGTTGGCCTGGACCTCAACATGACAATTGAAGTCTGCTCCCAAACTCCAATCAGCATTGCAGCAGGACCATTGGGGTGACCTAGGTTTACTAAATTTGAGTAATAGGAAGAGTGTCTTATTTGGTCTCAAGGTAAGGCCCTCTCTCCATGTTTGATTTTCCTTACCATGACTTTTCTTATAAATTTTGCCCCAGACAATCAACCTATTCTTGCTTGTCCAGTATGATGCAGCAAGACTGTGCCTCCCATTCCCTTGCAGTGAGGACCAGCAAGGACCCACATGGGGCAAGGCCTAAGCATGCCAGTGAAAGTCATACTGATGGGTTGAGGTATAAGTGTTTTTCTGGTTTTCTTCCATTTTCCCCTGGTCCTGTCCACCCCAGGGTACCAGGCATCACCCTGATAGTACATACAAAGTGTCCCTCTATGGAGGAGCCAAGCTCCTGGCTCACCATAGAAGTCACTGCAGCAGCAGAACCTGGCGTCAACCATACCTCCCCTGTCCCCTACCTCCAGCCAGCTCCCGAGTTTCCTCCTGAACCAGGATCACCAGCACAACAGCAAATCTGGTGCCCCTCCTTTCCCTGATGTAAAAGTGAGTTTGTCACTTTTGAGAAATCTTTGAAAAACAGTACAGAGCATTAAGAAACCATTCAAAACACAGTTATGTAAGAACGCATACGTAACAGTAGATCTGCTAGAGGGCTCTTGCAGCAGGCCACACCAGTAGGACTATGTTGCCAGGCACTAGGACCACATGGAAAACTTCTAGCTAGCATCTACCACAGGGCCCCCCACCCAACATCAATCATCCGACGTCACCATAGGCTATATAGGAGGGCAGTCATCCACACCACCTTAGTTCTCCCGCTGGAGACTCTGCACAGCCAGCTGATGGAGAACCGAGGGGTTCTCCAAACCAAAGAAAGGCAGAAGCAGGCGCAATGGAAAAGAAGAAGCAGGGGGCAATGAGGGACGGAAAAACAGGGCTGCTGCAAGAGCTCCTCTTGAAGATCTACTGTCGTAAGTTATTATGTAACTGTATTATCTACATCGAGGAAGCTCTTGCAGCAGGCCACACTAGTGAGACTGAGTCCCAAGCAGTACTGGTAGCACCAGGATAGAAATTACTGGGAGGAGGACAAATCAGCAGTGACGAGCGCATGACTGAAAGCCCTGAAGAACTGCCAGTCCGAAGTTGGTTCTGCGCCTAGAGGCAATGTCAGACTGTAATGCTTAGTGAAAGTGTGGGCCGGAACTCCAAGTGGCAGCTGCACGACGTCTGCAGCAGACACCTTTCTGAAGCAAGCACAGAGGCAGCCATACCCCCTGGTGGAATGGCCTTAACTACCCGGAAGAGCTTATTGTACTGCAGTAGCAGTAAACAATACCATTAGCTAACCACTAAACACTGTTTGGAAACGGTGTCCTCTCTCTTGGGGCAAAATGAAACAAACTGATCAGTTTTCCTCAACAAATTGGTGCAGTTCGTGTAGTACCTCAACATTCTGTGAACACCCAACATATGGAGCAATGCCTCCCCCGATTAGAATACTCAGGAAAATAAACTGGCAGGTGGATGGATTGGTTTCAAGTAAACTCAGACACCACCTTGGGTAAAAACTTAGGATTAGTGCACAAAGACACCCTGTCTTTGTGGAAAACAAAATAAGGCTCTTTACACACACTAGAAATCCTTCGAGCAGAAGTAAGCAACTAAAAAGAGCACTTTCCATGACAAAAAGCACAGCTCGCAACTCACGACCAGTTCAAAGGAAGGTAGTGTGAGTTTCTCCAACATAAAATTGAGGTCCCAGAGAAGGACTGGGTCCTGAATGGGAGGTTTCAGATGCAAAATGCCCCACAGGAATGTGTGGGAAACCTCAAGCTGACGACAGCTTTGCCCTCAATAGGTGCATGGAACACAGAGATGGTGGAAAGGTGCACCTTAAGAAAGAAGTACCCCAGGCCTGAATCTAAAAGGGAAAGGAGGTACTCCAACACCTGATTCACTGGGCAGGTAAAAGGGTCCAAATGAAGAGCAGCAGCCCAAATGGAAAAGCACTTCCAATTCATAACATAAGTAGCCCTGATGGAGGGCTTCCTGGCCACTACCAGGATGTCAGTGACCCTGGAGGAAACACCAAAATGGGAGACAGCTAGGTCCACAGGAGCCATGCATGGAGATGGAGAGACCCGAGGTCCGGATGGACCAGGGTGCCCTGGTCCTGAGACAGCAAGCCTGTGCACAGGGGCATGGGCACCGGAGGTTCCACAGCTAGCTGCTGCAGCAGAAACCAAATCTTGCATGGCCAGAATGGAGCTATGAGAATCATCTCCGCTCCTTCCAACTGGAGCTTGTACACATAACCCTCTGCAGAAGCAGGAAGGGAGGGAATGAGTACGAGAACCTCCCTTTCCAAGAGAGGGACAATCGTCTCACCAGAAACTCCAGGCCCAGGATCCAGCGAGCAAAAAGAGGCAGTTTTGTGTTGAGTGGAGATGCAAAGAGGTCCCGCTCTGGATGACCCCACCTGTCAAAGAGGTTTCTGACCACTGAGGTCAGAAGCTCCCACTCGTGATCCCGAGACCTGGAGCATCTGACACTGTCAGTCAACACGTTTTGGATGCCTGGGATGTGAATGACTGAGAGCTCTAGATTGTGCTCAATGGCCCAGAACCACACCCTCATCGCCTCCTGACATGGGGGTAAGAATGGGTTCCCCTTGTTTGCTGATGTAGTATACCACACACATGTTGTCTGTCTGCACCAGCAGCAGACCGGAAGGAGATGAGTCTGGAAGGCTTGCAGGGTGTGAAGAACAACCTACATCTCCAGGATGTTGATATGGAGATCCTGTTCCACTGGGGAACAGGTACCCTGAGTCTGATTTTCCAGCCAGATGGCGCCCCAGCCCAGGTTGGATGCATCTGTCGTAAGATCCTGTCAGGGGTTGGAAGCTGAAGGAGACTCCCCAAAAAAGGTTGGTCAGGTTCAGCTACCAAGACAGAGTCCTCTGAACTGGGTCGGACACCATGACCAATTGGTCTAGGTTGTCAGTACACTGATCCCACTGGACCCTCAAAGTGCATTGCAGGACTCGCACGTGCAACTGGGCTAAGGGAACCATGGTGACTGCCACTGCCATGTGGTCCAGCAGGCAAAGAAAGACCCTGGCTGGGACCTGCCAACTGGAGGAAACCAGTTGGGCCCATGCAATTAGTCGCTCCGCCCTGTCCTCGGTAAGGAAGGCTTTGCCCTGACTAGTGTCCAGGACTGCCCCAATGTATTGGAGGCGGTGTCAAGGAGAGTGGTAGGACTTCGGCAGATTTATGGTGATCACCAAGGTCTGGAACAGAGTGAAGGTAGCTTCCAGGAAGGTAGCTTCCAGGGTCTGAACCAGACACTCCCTGGAGGAGGCTGCAAGCAGCCTGTCATCCAGGTAGGGAAGACATAGAAGCCCTGCCTCCTCAATGCAGTAGCCACCACTGCCAGGCATTTGGTAAATACCTGATGGGGGGAGGCCAAAAGGGAGGGCCTGAAACTTTTAATGGGCTCCCTGAAAGTGGAAGCAGAGAAAGTGATGGTGGGCATGAAAGACCTGGATATTCAAGTAGGCATCCTGCATATCCAGAGGATAGAGCCAGTCTCCCTGGTGCAGTAGGAGCCGCAACCCCTCTAGGGTCATCATCCTAAGTGTTTATATTCTATGTAGAGGTTCAGGTTGCTCAGGTCTAGGATGGGCCGAAGATCCCTGGTCTTTCTGGGGATGAGGATGAAGTGGGAGTAAAATCCTTTTCCCCACTGAGCTTGAGGAATGGGCTCTATGGCTCTTTTTTGAAGAAAAGCCCGAATTTCCTCCAAAACCAGGGTCAGATGTCCGGGAGAGTAAGTAGAGTGGACAGGAGGGGTCTCGGTGGCCACTCCAGGAGCTGAAGAGTGTGACCATGAGCTATGAGCTGAAGCACCCAATTGTCTGTGATAGCATGCTTGCCCCTCAAGTGGAGGAATAATTGACCCCAACCGCCTCCCCTCGGTTGGGGGTCAGCTAAGGAGTTGGGAGGTGAGGGTGGGAGCAGGCAGGGGCGTGGGACCCTTGGGTCTTGAACAGCGGCACCTCGGGTGGAGGTGGCCTTACACCGTGTTGGGCTCTGGCAGATTGGTCTCAGCTTGTCATGGGAGGATCGATGAAGGACTGGCATTGGGTTGCTCTAGACTGCGATGGTAGAGCAAATGGACTGATCTAAGGACTTTACCTGACGCCTGCAGGTTGGAAATGAGGTCCTGGACATTACCCTGAAAAAGGACCGAACCCTGGAAGGGAGCACTGAAAATGTTGGCCTGGACATCCAGCGCCAATTCGGAGACCCAGAGCCAAGAGTGGCACCGGAGGCAAACACAGGGAGCAGCCCCATGCCCTCAGACATCAATGGTGTTGTAAGATGCTCGGAGCACATGATTGCCCACATCTGAGACTGACTTTATGAGCTGAGTGAGCAGAGTTTTTGTGGAATCCTCCGGCAGAGTCTGAACAAGGTCCCTGGCCTGGTCCAGGACAGCATTTTGGTACTGCACCATATGGGTCAAGTAATTAATAGCCCTAATGGTCAGGTGGTAGAGGCAAAGACTCGTTTGCCAATCTGGACTAGTTGCCAAGATTCATGGTCTGGGGGGAGAGCACTAAGGTGCTTGGATTTCTTGGAGCAGTCATGGGCTGCGTTAATGACCACAGAATCCACCTTGGGATGACTCCCCAAAAAGGGCTTGCCTGCCGGGGCACTGTAAAGACGATACGCCTTTTAAGGAAGAGGAGGAATCATAGATGGGTGGGCCCAAGCCACCTTGGTGACATCTTCATAGGAGTTGATCAAGGGTGGCTCCACCACTGGCAGGACATCCTTCTGCAGAAGGAAGATGGCTAAGAGGCATCTCCAGGTCTTGCTCCTCCGTCTCCACCCCCATAATGGACTGGATGTGGTGCATAATGTCCTGAAGGATGGATCGTTGGAGGCGGGGACTTGGGGACCTTATCGCAGGCTGGTCCTCCCTATCAAAGACTCCGCTGGGGAAGAAAAAGACCCTGAGGATTCAGAGTCATCCTCAGAAGACTCACTGTCTGGGACTGGTGTCAGAGGCTGGCGATCGTCCTGCCTGGAGCCTGTACCAATGTCAAGACAGGCCCCAGAGGACCCAGACATGTGAGGTCATTGGGGCCCAGCTCTACCCATATCCCAGGGCTGGGGGTCCGTGGGGGATGCAGGGGAGAAGGTGGATGGGCCCTGATGGGCAGGGTCTGCTTCTGCATAAATGACCCCCCATGCTGAGAACAGGCATTATAGTCTACCTGTGTGGCAATATTATATATCGGTAGAAAAGGCAAACCAGGCACCAGGTTAGGGAATGATGACTGAGGAGCTGGTGATGGGTAACCTGGCATTGGTCCTAGTGTGCGCGGCAAACATTCCGGAAACGGGCCCGCAGGTGACTTTGCCAAGTTGAAGTTTCTGGTGATGCTGGTGCCTGACCCCCTGACTGGGAAGTTGGCAGTATGGGTGGCAGCCCAGTGGGTGATGGTCCAGAGCACCCAGGCGAAGGGTCCTCCGATGCCAGTCCCACAGGGGAAGCCACGCCAGCGGGGAGGGAGATCCTTCGGGCAAAGGTGACGCCGGGGAGGAGGAAGAGGAGGTGACAGTGATAGCTTTCTGTGGTCACTGCCTACCAGAACTGGCACCGGTCCTGAAAATGGGAGCCAACGAAGGCAGGGCCATGGTTGGGGGGAGGCAGTGGGTGCAGAGCTGCCACCAGAGAGCCCAGAACTAGCAAAACCACTTGGCTGAAGGCCTGAGGAAGAGATGGGCCTGAGCATCAGGGGCTGGGGAGCAGGAGATGAAATCCCCTGCCCTGAAGAGCCGCCGCCCGAAAAGGAGATAAGGACGAGTGGCTGAACCACCAGAAGCCCAGAAGAAGTGCAGGCTGGAGGCACCGACCCCCAACGGGAGGACAGCGCCGTTGCAGTCAAAGGTTTGTGGGGTGATCACAACTGGGAAGCTGACTGGGCCCGCTCTCAGTGTTTATCCCGGTGCTTATACTTCCCCAACTTCTCCTTGTGTGAAGAAGAGGAGGACCCGGAGGACTGTGCTGGCGAGGCTGAAGAGCTCCTAGCCTGCAGCTCCTTTTCCATGGCAAGCAGCTTCTGTTTAAGAAGATGACTCTCCAACATTTTTAATCAACATCTCTGAGTGGCCTGGTTGAACTTCTGGCAAAACTGGCAGGCTTCGGTGTTGTGACTGGGGCCTAAGCAGATCAGGCACGAAGAATGACCGTCCTCAGGAATCTGTTTTATCGCAGGCACACTTTGTGGAGTGGTCAGAAGACAAGGCTGTTGTAGAAGACATACACTCATCTGAAAAAACACAGAAAATCTGATGTCTGGAACTAAGAAAAATAAAAAATAAAAACAAATGAGAAATGCCGGTTGACTGTAGCAGTGACGTTTGCCAAAGTCTGACATGTACAAGTCAATGGCGGGACAAGAACTGAGGTGGTGTGGGGTTGGGGGGGCAGCCTCCTATATAGCCTATGCTGATGTCAAATGATTGACATTGGTGGGGCAGTCCACCATGGTAGACTGCTTCCTAGAAGTTTTCCGTGTGGTCCTAGTGTCCGTGGCATAGTTCTACCAATGTGGCCTTCTGTAAGAGTTTCCATGATGTAAGATCTTATATTTTATACATTGTCTGCATTGATCTGATCCCTGTTTTTCATTACTAGGTTAATTTGCATGGAAACAGGATCCTTCTACCCTGGTGTTCATCTGCTTCCATTGTCTAATCCTTTGCTGTAATCATAATCCTCAGATTGCGACAACAAAGGATTAAATAGCAAAAACGTCACTTGCAGTAGACAAGGATCCTATTTCCATGTAAATTATCCTAGTAAAGAAGACTAAAATTAAAAGAAATACAAAATAATCTGTCAAATTAAAGCTGAACTGTTTAAAAATATCACGTTTTCCGAAGTTTTCTCAAAAATGACAAACTCACTTTAAGTGATCCACAAAGCTTAAGAGGCACCCAAAGTAACTTTTACAACTTTTCTTAAAGGAGAACTGAGATGAACATGGAACTCATTTTCTCCAGTGCAAGCAGTTTTATAATTGCAGTCAAAATTTACAAAAAAATATGTTGTGCAGAGTGTTTTAATTTGCGTGTGTGTAGTCCTGGTGCATTTGTTCCTTTCTTTGCTGTTAGAAGTTTTATCTAAATGTGACTACAGTACTTGTTTTATGGCCACTGGGGATCTCCTTGCCTGTATGTTTTGTTGCCTTTCCCTTTCCTACAATGCCCCCTCTACCACGTGACAGTGACAAGTCCGAGACCAATGATTCAGTGAGTGCGTTTTACTCTGCTGCAGCACTGGGCTTTTAGAAGCCTGTTATTCTGACCTCAGATAAATAACTCTTTTTTAATCCAATTTCAAGGTGCATGCTTGGGTCTAGCCAACAGCAGTGAATGTTTTGGTTTATTTATTTTTTTTGGGGGTTCATATAGCTGTTTGATCCTTGTTACATCCTCCTGCCAACTGGCGATGGGGACAAATAGGTATTTTACAGGTTTTCTCCCCTAGACATCTGGGAACAAGTGACCGCTGCACAGTGTGCTTCACAATAAGCACAACCATGGAGATGAGTCATACAAAAACAAGCATACTGGACTTTAGAAGGGCTGACTTTGGCAAAATGGGTGAATACCTGAGGAATACACTAGCAAATGGCCAAAAAGGAGGGGTGGTGGAACAATGCAGAAAAATCAAAACTGCCATCATAGAGGCAACAAGTCTTTGTGTGAAACAGATAAAGAAAACAAAGCGGAGTAAAAAACCACTATGGTTCTCAAAAGAGGTGGCAGGGAAGGTTAAGGAGAAAAAGGCTGCATTCAAAAAGTATAAGGAATCACAGAAGGAGCACGACAGGGAACTATCAATTAAAGCAGAAAGAAGTGGGGAAGGCAGTCAGAATAGCAAAAGCCCAAACCGAGGAAAAAATAGCCAATTCAGTTAGGAAGGGGGATAAAACCTTTTATAGGTACATTAGGGAGCATAGAAAGGTTAAGGGAGGAATAGTGAAGATTAATAAGGGAGAGGGGAGGTGGGCATAGGGAGACAGTGAAAAGGCAGAGTTACTGAATGAATACTTTTGCTCAGTATTCACAAAAGAAGATGAGGAGGAGTTACCTAAATCAGACGGGGGGTTGACACCAGTCCATTTACAGAAGAAAGAGTCCTGAAAGAACTCCTAAAACTCAAGGTGGACAAAGCAATGGGGCCTGACAGGATTCACCCCAGAATCCTGAAAGAACTAAGGGAGGACCTAGTGACACCACTGACCACACTTTTTAACAAATCATGGGAGGATGGGGTGGTACCTAAGGACTGGAGGAGGGCAGATGTGATTCCCCTTCACAAAAGTGGGAGCAAGGCAGAAGCAGAAAACTACAGATCTGTAAGTTTGACCTCAGTGGTAGGGAAAATGATGGAATCACTTCTGAAAGAAAGAACTGTTGAGTACCTAGAGGCCAGCGGGGCGGGACCAAAAGCAGCATGGGTTTACAGCAAGGAAGGTCATGTCAGACAGATCTAATAGATTTCTTTGACTGGGTGACCAAAGTAATAGACCAGGGAGGGGCTGTGGATATGGCCTACCTAGACTTTAGCAAGGCATTTGACACAGTCCCACATAAAAGATTGATAATCAAGTTAGCCAGCCTGGGAGTGGGTCCCAGGGTGGTAGCCTGGGTAGCAAACTGGCTGTACAACAGGACACAGAAGGTAATAGTGAATGGAACACATTCCGAAGAAAGGGGGGTCACTAGTGGAGCACCTCAGGGCTCAGTACTAGATCCAGTCCTCTTTAACATCTTTATAGGTGACATTGCAGAGGGTCTGGAGGGAAAGGTATGCCTCTTTGCAGATGACACAAAGATCTGTAACAGAGTTGATACACAAGGTGGGGTAGAAAGGATCAGAAGGGACTTGGCAAGGTTGGAGGAATGGTCAAACATATGGCAACTTAGATTCAATGCCTAGAAATGCAAAGTAATGCACCTGAAACAAAAACCCAGAAGAAGAAGAGTACACAATAGCATGGGAGGTACTAACAACAACAAAAATGGAAAGGGACCTGGGGGTAGTCATATCAGATGATCTAAAGGTGGGTAAACAATGTGAGAAGTCAGTAAGGAGAGCCAGGGGGATACTGGGATGCATAGGAAGGGGCATCACAAGCAGAAAAAGGGAAGTGGTTATCCCTCTGTACAGACAGTTGGTGAGACCCCATCTGGAGTACTGTGTGCAGTTTTGGAGACCTTATCTACGCAAGGACATAGACAGGATGGAAGCAGTCCAGAGGAGGGCAACTAAAATGGTGCAGGGTCTGCATCAGAAACCATATGAAGAGAGACAGAGAACTTAATATGTATACCCTTGATGAAACGAGGGACAGGGGGGACATGATATAAACGTTCAAGTACCTCAAGGGAATCAACAAAGTCCAGGAGGGTAGCATCTTTCAGAAAAAGGAGACGTAAGAACAAGGGGGCACAATTTAAAGATAGAGGGGACAGTTCAGGGGTAATGTGAGGAAATTTTTTCATGGAGAGAGTGGTAGATGCATGGAACCGCCTTCCTGGAGAGGCTGTGGGGTCTAAAACAGTGGAGGAATTCAAACATGCATGGAACAGACATAAGGCAATTATAGTGGGGGGGTGGCAGGAAGTAGGCTGTTGGTTAACTAAAATCTGCAGCTTATCCAGTAGGTAGGGAAATGGGCAGACTGGGTGGGCCAAGTGGTCCGTATCTGCCGTCAAAGTCCATGTTTCTATGACCCCCCCGAGGCCCCGGCACACATCCATGCGAGCATGTGGAGGCACGCTACACATCCCATGGCACCAGCTCAGCCCCTTCCATCTCCCGTAACTGTTTGCCACTCCCTCACTGCCAATGCTACCCACCGGACCTCCAACTGGTGGGAGCGGAACTACGGGGGGGGGCGCCAACCCATCCTCACCACCCTCGAGAGAAGAGAGCTGCCCATCGGCATGCTTGATTCTGCTCCACCTTCCCCTCCTCCCCAAGCCGGCATCCTGATGACCCGAGGTCGTTCCCGAACCCAGGTTGCCAGCGTAGGGCAAGGTGTGGCATCCAGCGCCTCAACCCTCAGCACCACCGAGCCAGCAAATACTTTATTTTTAAAGCTTTTTTTTTCTTCAAACTACACACAGCCATAAAAGCCTACAAATCACTCCAGGTCATTAATGCTATAATTAGTGAAGACTCTAGCCTTTTCCTTAACAAATAGCCCAATCAATTATCCTTCAGAAGTTTGCTAAAATGCGAATGCTGCCTTTATTAGTGCAATTTGATGAGAAGAAGCACTTGATTGAAAACAGTAAACCAGCCCTTACTGAATTAATGGTCTTGGACCCATCACTGTCACATGAGACAAGAGGCATTGTAGGAAAAAAGAAAGGCAGTTAAGCAGACATGACAATGCCCAGGGCCCATAAAACAAATAGGCAAAGTTAGAAAAAAATTCCTAACAGCAAATGAAAGGAGCACTAGGCTGGCCTGGTGGCGCTGAGGGTTGAGGCACTGGACGCCATATGTCGGTGACCCAAGTTTGGGAGTGAGCTCAGGACGCCGGGGCTGGGAGACGATTATAACAGCTGCTGAGCTGCTCTGCTCTCATCTCCCAGATTGGGAGGTAAAGTTTCCACACACTCAGCTGACACCTGGTGGAGGCTAGGTATCAGAACAGAGGTCTGGGGGTGGGACTGACACAATGTTGGAAGGGTGGAAGGAGCACATGGTTTCAAGGAGCGCACATACACTTGCCGTGCATGCTGCTGCTCCAGGCAGGGGAGAAAACTACAGAAAAAGCCCATGTCTCACCATGGCTGTATGTGATGGCCCCCCTGACACCCTAAGACCCGATTCCTTGTGGATCCCCACTGGTAAAAGATGGTGGAGGGAGAGGCTGATGGGGTTGGGGGCAGATGGGGGCCCAGTGACAGGAGCAGGTGGCCATGGAGGTGCAAATTGCTCTATAAAAAATAAAGAGACCACTAGGACTACACACACAAAATACTCTGCACAGAATTATTATAATTTTTGTTTTTCTAAATTTTGAATATAGTTCCCGTTTGAATACTGGTTCCAATTCTGTTATCATCCCATCTTTACAGGAATTTTACATAACTTAATGAATATTTCTGATTTACAAAATGGTAGCAAGTGTCGTTTAGAACTGTATGATGTAGTTCATGTCCCTTTCAATGACCGAGATCTACAGTACAGCACAAGGCATTCGACAGCAGTACTGTACATGTTTAAGAAGGACCTAGTGACATTGTACAGTTCTAAAATTTATGTTTTTGCAAGTCTGAGGATAAGAATACAAATTCAAGACTCAGAGGGGGAAGACTACAGTAATACAGAATAATACATTATACAGCATCAGGACAGACTTGATGGATTCAGTCTTTTTCCAGTTCTTTTTTGTCTATGTTTCAACATTTCTGCTCTGAGCTTTAAAATAAAAAAAAGGAGCTCCTGCAACAGGATTCCATCTATTTTTTCTAAATCCCTGGCCATTATACAACAGACACGGCAGTCGTCTTGCCATATACATTAAGCCCTGAATACAGTTTGCATAAAATGCACCACATGGAACTAAATTTCCTCCTTTCCTTTCTATTATAAGGAGGCACATTACTACTACTGTTATAACAAAGGAATCCTCAACCATGTTTCACTGGCCTCCCTAGGCTCCACTCTGCTCATAAGATTAATTCTTTATTCTAAAATCCCATCACTGGCATTCCAGTTCCATTGTAAGCATCTTGCATGTAACAATCTTTCAATGTTATTCATTTATTCCAGGTTTTGCTCTACTGTAACTAGCTTTCTTAAACAACAAATAGAGCCAGCTTAAAATGTGAAGTCCATTTCACAATACAGAAACTGTACTTCATATATTTTCACATTCCTCTGTATCCAGGGGTGTTTATTATAAGCCATATTTGTGTAAGAAATTATACATAATATATAAAAGGGAGCAGAGGAGGAAGGACTCTATCCGTTTAAAGAGGACAGGAAATGATTTCTAATCTGCAGCTGTTTATAGCGTTCTCAGTTGTAGAAATTATATCCACAAGCCTAAATGATCTATATGTAACTGTACCTGCATAAAAAGTGATGCAAAAACTACATTTGCATTATTTTATTTTATGGGCAGCATACGGTTACAGTTCTCTTCCATGAACTAGTGATCTGGAATATTAACTACGTCACAGTTTGAACTCAGAACTCTAAACATGGTTCTGATAGGACAGTAGCTCATGTTTAGCATTCTGTATTCAAACCATGACATAGTAAAAACTCCAAATTATTGGTTCGTGAAAGCTATGCCGAATGTTGTGCATAAAAGGAAACAACTAAAAACACAATTCTTCACATCAGTGTTTATTCAGGTACAGTTCAATATGGCTCATTTGGAGGCAAGTCCTAACAGCTGCTAATTAGCACAGATTTCCTGTCCCCTTTAAAGAGGAACCATCAGCACAAAGACCTCACATTCAAGTGTGGGGCTGGTCCCAATGTGCACTTTGTGAGCAAAAATATTTTGGTTTATTTACTGTTTACTGTACTACAGTGCATTATATCAGATTAATTTTGCTTAGCTGTAGGCTCACATTTTCTGTTACTATAAATCCCAGAATCCCATACAGATGACATCAGTACAGTAGGAAGCAGTGGAAGATTCAATAGCCTGCAGTGCATGTAAAAGCTTTTATAATCTCCGTTCAGATGTTTTCTGGGACACAAACAAAGGTTCAGCGCTTATATAAACTGTGACATGCACTGCAGGCAATTTAATTTTCTTACTGCTGCTTACTACTCTAATGTCCTCTGCAAGGGATTCTGAGATTTGAGTAACAGATGTCAGCCAACAACTAAGCAAAATTAGTCTGATACAATCTACTATACTACAATAAACAGTAAGTAAACCAAATGTTTTTTGCAAACCAAGTCCACATAGGGACCAGCCCACAGAGTGGGGGCCATTGATGGTGACTGTTCTACTTTAAAGGAAAAGTAAACACGCTTTTTACACATTTTGTTTTTTTAAAAATGACTCCATGGTCTTGTAAAGGAGAGTCTGTTGTTTACATTAATACTGAAGCTGCATTTATTAAAGTACAAGAAATGCAGTTTCATGGCATTTGAAAATTTTAAACACAGCCTCTCCCGATTCAAAAATTCTGCTCAGATAATCCTAAAAAACCTGCCTTGATGATGTCAATGAAGTGAGAGATGCCAGCTGTGTAGATGTCTTCTAGCTCCACTAACTGTATTTAAATATGAATGACTTTAAAATGAAAATGACAGCATGGTACTTTGAGCACAAAGTTGTTCAGCACAAAAATATCTACACAATGAGAGATGTTTCATTTATAGATTTTTTTAATGTAAAAAAAGCAGCAGAAAATTCAGTTTTTGTCATTTTGGCAACAAACAGATGTAAATGACTTTAAAACAAAAAATGATAGCGTTGTACTATGAGCACAAACGTTGTTCAGCACAAAAATATCTACAAAATGATTGGTGTTTTATTTACAGAGACCTTTTAGTATTTTTTATAATTAGTAAAAACCTGCACAACACTCAGTTTTGTTTTTCACTTTTTCAACAAACAAATGCAAATAACTTTAAAACAAAAAATGGTAGCCTGGTACTGTGATCACAAAAGTTGTTCAGCACAAAAATATCTACAAAATGTGTGGTGTTTCATTTATAGATACATTTTAGTTATTTTATAATTAGCAAAAATAGCAGAACAATCCGTTTTCTTTTCACTTTTGCAATAAACAAATGCAAACAGCTTTAAAACAAAATATGATGGCATGGTACTCTGAGGCATAATAGTTGTGCAGCAAAAAATATCTGCCAAATGAGTGGTGTTTCATTAATAGATGCATTTTAGAATTTTTATAATCGGCAAAAAACGGCAGGAAAATCAATGTTTTCCCTTTTTTTGGAGGTGTGGCGTAAATGAAATATGCTACCTCCCTACTGGAAATACTGTTGATATTTTTGTTCTTGTGCCTTTCCCAATTAATCTGCAATTTGCTTTTCAAATAGCTCCCACCTCCTGCCTTTTGAAGGGGGGGGGTGCAAAATTGTTGTACGCTTAATGGGCCAGATTATGAACAATATTTTCAGTAGGGAGGTAGCATATTCCATTTATGCCATACCTCCAAAAAAGTGAAAAACAAATTGAATTTTATGCAATTTTTTGCTGATTATAAAAAACCTAAAGGTATCTACAACTAAAACATCACTCGTGGCAGATATTTTTGTGCTGAACAACTATTGTGCTCAAAGTACCATGCTATCATATTTCATTTTAAAAGCTATTTGCATTTGTTTGTTGCAAAAGAGAAAAGAAAATGGAATTTTCTGCAGTTTTTACTAATTATAAAAAAGAAAGATCTATAAATAAAACACCACTCATTTTGTAGATATTTTGTGCTGAACAACTTTCATGTTGACAGTACCATGCTATCATTTTTGTTTTAAAGTTATTCACATTTGTTTGTTGCCAAGTGACAAATATGTAATTTTCTGCTGGTTTTTGCTAATTATAAAAAAACTAAAAGGTATCTATAAATGAAACACCACTCATTTTGTAGATATTTTTGTGCTGAACAACATTTTGTGCTCACAGTACCATGCTATCATTTTTTGTTTTAAAGTTATTTACATGTTTGTTGCCAAAATGACGAAAAAACTACATTTTCGGCAGCTTTTCTTGTTAATTTTGAAAAAAGCTAAAGGTATCTGTAAATGAAAAACCTCTAATTGTGTAGATATTTTTGTGCTGAACAACTTTTGTGCCCAAAGTACCGTGCTATCCATTTTCATTTTAAAGTTATTTGCATTTCAATAGGTAGTGGAGCTAGAATACATCTACACAGGTGGCATCTCTCACTTCATTGACATCATCAAGGCAGTTATTTTAGGATTCTCAGAGCAGGATTTTTGAATCAGGAGAGGCTCTATTTAAAATTTTCAAATGCTATGAAACTGCATTTCTCCTACTTTAATAAATGCAGTTTGAGTATAAATGTAAACAACTGCCTCTCCTTTATAAGCCTATGGAGTCATTTAAAAAATGTGTAAAAGCTTGTTTACTTGTCCTTTAAAGTCATGTTGGTCAAATTCAAGGGCTAGTAATTACAAAAGGGAGGTAATGAGGGTTGGATTCAGGTTGGGGGCCTAGAAGAATGGTGGGAGTTTAAGTAGCTAGACCTTGTCTGGCAGTAGGCTGATGGGACAACAGGTAGCAATTAAGGGCAGACTGGATGGACTTCCAAGTCTTTGCCTGCCGTCACTTTCTATGTTTCCAAAAGGCTCTACCACTACTGCTTGTGGCGCCAATGACCTGGGTTCGGGAACTAACCTGGAGTGTCGGCCAGGAGAGGAGGAGGAGGACAGAGCATCCAATGGACTGCTCTCCTCTTCCAGGGAGGGAGGGGACACAAGAGTCAGGCAATATCATGACCCCTAGCAGTGGCTGGGGAACCAGTGCACTGAGAGACAGTGTGCAGAGTAGAGGACAAGTGGAGATGGTGGACGTTGCCACATCAGGGGTGGGAGCATGTCTGACATCACATAGACGTCACTGCACATCCACACTGCTTAAGGAAACCTATAAGGAAAGCTCCTATGGCCAAGCATCACTTCTCCACCATGTCTCCCACACTTCTGCCAGAAGCCAGATTAGCATCTCGGTCCTCCTCCCTCCGGGTCTGCGGGGGAGCCCCATTGTTAGGAGCAAGCCACAGTCTCTTATACAGATGGTAAGTCCTGGGGGCTGAAGGGGCGAACCTGAAAGGGGTCCAGAGGGCTGATATGAGGTACATCCCCACCAAACATAGAGGCACAAAGAGGACTGAAAAATAAATTGCGTTTCTGACACTGTCTGGAAAGGAACTGACTTATGGTTTTCAAATTTCATCTGTAAGAATTCCCTGCAGCTTCTGTGAAAACACAGTAATGATTGGGAGTTTCTTACACAGAGGTATCCCCATTTGTTTAATTGATGCAGCCAGAAATACTGACCTTTCCCTTTCCAGTGGGGAAACAGAATATAGGACAACAATCAATAATTACCTGAATTGTTTTATGCACATCATTTTTTCAGGTGAAAAAAGTACAGCATCAAAGATGCACTTGACTCTCAGAAATGAAGTTTATACACTAATGAGAAGCAATGCTGCTTGCAACATTTTCTGTCATTTTTCTAATGAATATTTCATGTAAAATCTGATTTGCTTTGAATTATCTTTCTAGTTCTTGATCACCTGCTGACAAGGAAACAGGAGGGAAACTATGTTTTACTTTTGTGGGGTTCCAATTAATGCAAATCTCTAAATTGTGTGTCAAAGATACAAATTACTAGTCCTGAGTTTGGGTAAAAAATTGCCTAATATATTGCACCACTTCCATGAATCTTGAAATTCATTCAAAGAATATGTACAATTTCCCCAAAGACTAAGGCTGGTTTAATAGTTTCCTATTAATGCCTATAATTAAACACAGGACTTGGCTATGAATCTCTTTCTCTTCTTGCCCTTACATCATATCCCAGTGATTGAGCCAGGAAATTAAATCTGCATCTACTTTTCACTTTTTCAATCCGCATCCATTGACGGCTCCCAGAAGTGTCATTTCACTAAAATAATAGGGGCTGCAAAACCAGAAATAGATTGTTGTAAAAATAAGCAGCACATGCACACAGCAGTGATTTCAGCCATGGAAATTTAGATTTATCTATGGTGCTTCATTAATAGTAAATTATTGATTAATAACATCAAAGCACTAGTTACTATACCTCAGTTCTGAGTTTGTCTCCCTAATTCAATGAGGTGTCATACATTTAGCATATTATTCCAATTCCCACGTAGTATCCCCTTATTTTTCATTTTATTATATTCTGTTGTACAAATTATTTACCCACCATATCCAACTCAGATTAAAACATCCCCATTAACAGTGGGGTCTTTTTCTTACTCGTTTCCTACTATAGCTACTCTAGGTAGACTGAAAGCAAAGGGAGGTTGGGAGGGAGTGAAAGTAATGGCCAGGAGAGTAGACAGGGTAAACAAGGGGAATTTAAACGAAAGGGAAAAAAGGCCGGTGCAGAGGCTCTCCAAGGGCAGAAGGCAGATGCAGGGGATTACTAAAGGTAAGACTGCAGAGCAGAAGAGAAGATCCCCTGAAGGAGTGAGGAAGCACAGATTGACAAATATCCTCACTTGCATGTAGGCCAATATGAAGATCGCACCTAGCAAAATGGGTAAACTTGAAGGTCTAATACACTTTAGAACCCAGGACTAAATGACATTCACAGAAACCTGGTGGGGGGAATAAAATAGTTGGCACACCATCAATACAGAATAGAGGGATATAGACAGTTCTGAAGGGATTGGGCCGGATAGGAAATGTGATGAAGTGGCTCTCTTTGTAAGGAAGGGAGTCACTATAGAAAACAAGGGGGATGGTGAGACAGTGTGGGGGAGAGAAAAGTGCCACAAAGCTGATCTGGATTTAGTTAGGGGAAAAGGGGGGCAAAGGAGTCACCTTGAGCCCGTTACTAGTCCCAAAATAGCTCAGAGCAGCATGATGCTCAGCTAGTTGGGGAAATTATGAAAATGGCCGAATCAGAGCCAGAGGTGATCTGGGGGAGGAGGGCTGCAATTTCCTAGTCTATGCCCAGGAGACTTAAGCCCTTCAGTGGTGATTCTGGAAGGGGGCGCTTCAATCTTCTGATAGACTGTCATCTTGAGAAGGCCAACAGGAGGACTGAGACCGGTTCCTGTCCACTTTTTTTTAGGACTCTTTCCTAGAACAGCATGTCAAAAAAAGGATTATTGTTGATGTCACACATTGAATTTGTTCACAGCAGTGTGCAATGGCATCATCTCCAGTGTGAATATCAAGGAACTGGTGGAAGACAGTGACAACAACTGGTAATCTTCTGCCTGGATGCAGGAAAAATACTAGCTGGACTTCAGCCAAAGAACTTCCAAAAGGAGGACTTTGCCAAGTTGAAGTTTCTGGTAATCAAAGTCTAGAGCAGTGGCATGAAACTGGTAATGCAGAGAACTTGTGGGGTTGTTGAAGAAGGTGCTTCAAGCATACAGACATCTGAAATTTGCCAGCAGATAAAGGCCTAGAGGTCTATCAAGTCTGCTCAGATGTGCAGCTAGCACCCCTATTCTGCAGCTGCCCTCCCTTCCACCCTTCCTTCATTAACCCTCCCCTTGTCCTGTCCCATCCTCGTTTGAAGCAGTCCACTGTTCTACGCATACCACTTCAGGAGGTAACACATTCCACCCAGCCACCACCCTCTCTGTAAAAAAGTGTCTCCTCATCTCCCTCCTGAACCTTCCTCGCTCCAGTCTCATATCATGGCCCCTGGTGTCCTTCCCCTCCCTTACTTTGAACAGCCCCTCTGTACTTGTCTTGTTTATTCCTTTCATGTATTTAAAGGTTTCAATCATGTCACCCCTGTCTCTCCTCTCCTCCAGTGAGTACATGTTCAACTCCTTCAACCTCCTCTTGTATGATAAGTCTCCCAGCCCCTTGATCATCTTTGTCGCTCTGCGCTGCATCCCCTCCAGTAACTTAATTTCCCTCTTCAGATATGGACGCCAGTACTGTACGCAGTACTCCAGGTGTGGTCTAACTAATGACCTATACAGTGGCAGAATCACCTCCTCCCTCCTTGAGGATATACCCCTTGCAATACAACCCAGCATTTTGTTGGCCTTTGCAGCTGCCTTCCTACATTGTGCCGAGTTGTTCATTGACCCTGTAATGAGCACATTCAGATCCTTCTCTTCCTCTGTCTGGGCTAGCTGCACTCCCCCTAGCTGGTAACTCCTCCTTGGGTTCTTCATCCCAAAATGCAGCACCTTGCACTTTTTGGCATTAAAGCCAGTTGCCAGGTGTCTGACCAGGTTTCAAGCTTTGCCAGATCATCCTGCAACCCCTGCCACCCTAGGTCATCCACCACTGCGCCTACCTTGGATCATCAGCAAACAGACTGATCTTTGCTCTTGATGTCCCATGATATGTCTGCAATGAATATCCCAAACAACACTGGTCCCAACACCGAGCCCTGTGGAACACCACTCGTCACTGCCCTTGGGTGTGAGAGCTCCCCACCCACCACCACCCTCTGTTGCCTTCCCTGCAGCCAGTTTCCTACCCATCTCACCAGCGTTGCACCCGCCCCTGTGCCCACTAACTTCCTTCCCAGCCTTCCATGTGGCACTGAGTCGAATGCCTTACTGAAGTCCAGATACAGGACATCCACTGCATGGCCCCTGTCCAGTTGCCTAGTTACCCAGTCATAGAACTCGACCAGGTTGGTTTGGCAGGATCTGCCACGTATGAAGCCATACTGTCTGCTGTCCTGTAGTCCTTTAGCCTCTAAGAGGGCCACCAGCCTCTCCTTCAGGATGGTCTCCATTAGCTAACCCATGATGGATGTGAGGCTCACTGGTCTGTAGTTTCCCGGTTCATCCTTGGGGCCACTCTTGTGGAGGGGCACCACATGAGCCATCCTCCAGTCCTGAGGTACACACCCCAAATGTAGTGAGGCATTAAATAGGTCTGCCAAAGGTCCTGCAAGGACCTCTGCCAGCTCCTTCAGTACCCTGGGGTGGATGCCATCTGGGCCTGGCGCCTTGTCCACCCTCAGTGCCTTCAAACCCTCTCGAATTCTGCTCTCTATGATTTCCCCATCTGTCACCACTTCCCACCCTGCTTCTGCCATTTCTCCCACCTTGGGTGTCACCCCCTCTTCTCTTTAGTAAATACTGAGCAGAAGTACTCATTTAGTGCTTCCATGTATGCCATCCTGCTTCCACCCAACCCTCTCCTTCCTAATCCTTACTATGGTCCTTACAGCTCCTTTTCTCCCTGATGTACTTAAAGAAGTCCTTCTCCCCTTCTTAATGCCTTGTGCCAGCCTGAGTTCGTAGATGCTTTGGCTTCCCTTACTGCCCTTGTCACCTCCTTGATTCTGTCAGGTACTCCTCCCTGTCCTCCCCCCTCCCTGTTTTCTTGTACTTCCTAAAGGCAGCTCTTTTCCTCCTTACCTTTTCCATGACCTCCTTGCTCAACCAGATGGGTTTCTTAGCCCTAGCCTTCTTGCTTTGGGCTTTGCAGCAGGTTTTGGTTGCCTCCACTATCCCCAGCTTTATGAGCTCCCACCTCTGGTTAGTGTCCATACTAGATTGAATTCTGGCCAGGTACCCTTTTACCACTTCCCCATCCTCCCAAAGTCGGCCTCCTGAAGTCCAGCACTATTGTGCCAGATTCCACTACTTCCTTGCCCATATCCAATGTGAGCCATACTGAGTGGTGGTCACTCCCTGACAGCGGTTCCTCCACTATAAGTTCTCTCACAAAGTCCCCATTTGCCAGCACAAGGTCAAGGGTATTCCCTAACCTGGTTGGTTCACTGACCATTTGCAGCAGGAAGCTGTCCTGGAAGGCATCCAGCACTACCTGCTCTCTTCTGTTCCTGGTTGTTGGGGTGCTCCAGTCCACTCCTGGCATGGTGAAGTCCCCCACAATCACCACACTACCCTTTTCTCAGGTCCTCCTGATCTGTCCCGCTAGTTCCCTGTCTAACTCCTCCGTCTGAGATGGTGGCCTGTACACCACTCCCATTCTAAGAATCCTATTCTTGGAATCCTGGATTTACATCAAAGTGACTCTGTACTACCCTCCTCCCTTACACACTTCAGTCCTTCCTTCACATATAGTGCCACCCCCTCCTTTCCCAATCACCCTGTCCCTCTGAAATAACTGTACGTGGTACAGACAGGTCTGATCATTGTATTGGGTGGCCCATGTTTCCGTGATGGCTGCAATGTCACCTCTCCTCTGCCATGAGAACCTGTACTCTGCAGTTTTCCTCCCAAGGCTCCTAGCATTAAGGGTAACCACCTTCCACCCTTTTCCCCCCCTCCCATCTTGCCCTCCTTTCCTAGCATCACCAACAGTACTTGCCATTTGTCCTTTGTCACTGTTATGGGGGGTAAGCTCATATGATTTCCCAAACTGTGGTCTCTGCATATCTCTTCCCCAACTGCCACCCCCCACTCCTAGTTTAAATTCTCAACTTCCTCTATGTACTCCTCCATCCTCTGTTTCAACACTTTCTTTCCCTCCTCACTCAAGTGTATCTGCATCCCTGAAAGCAATATCGACAAAAAGCCAATATGTAGCCCAACTTGGATCAACAAGGGATCTATGGCAATTGATCCTGGACAAAGAAAGAGTTTATGCTAGAAGAGAATGGCTACATCTAGACAAAAGGACTATACAGCTGCACTAAGAGACTGCAAGTCTAGCCAAGGACAGCACTAGGACCTGTGGATAATGTGGCGATTTAGCCACTGCTGAACATTAAAGACATATTGTTGTTATATATTCTTGTGATTCTGTTATAAATAAATTCCCAAACAGGCCAGGAGAATGAGCTTTGACAGAGGGATGCACAGTTTACTGAAAAGATCGCAGGAAAGAGAGAGTGTATTGCAAAATATTTGACATTCCTCTGTGACCTGAGAACAGGCTGCTGACAAGAACTTGAAAATTATATTTCAAAGAGGCTTGGGATAGCTGATCAGAGGAAGAGTCTCATAAATGGTCAAAGGATAGAAAACATCCCCTATGATCATAAGCTCTTCCTCATCAAAACAAATGTATTTCCAGGAATTGTCATGGTGTATTTACATTTGTAATGAGGGGCAGGAAGCTGGGATGTGGGGGATACCTGGAATATAACTAATGATGATTCCCTCAAAGTTTGGGAAAGAGCAAGAGAGACTTCTACAGGCCTAAAAGGCAAGGCCACCAGTTATAACCCAGAGAGGGTTGTTACAGACTATATGAACCAGGCCTATAAAAGGCCTTCCAAACAGAAGCTCTGGGCATTTTTGGCATTGCATTCTGGGCACTTGTTCCTGATGCACAAGAGAAGCAAGACTGCCACAGAGACAGACTGAGGACCAGTGAATGCAAGAGAGAACTGGGTCTTTGCAAATTCATTTATTTTCTGGACTTTGATCATTCACGAACTAGGTAGAAGCTAGACAGTTAAAAGTTTACAGTGCGTTTTTGATGTATATTTTCCAGCTTTTTTTGGTTATCTTGTAACCAAGTTTCTGAATCTTTTGTATGATAATTATTTAAAAAATTAGTAAAGCACTTTGCTTTTAACAGCTGCCTGTGAGTGATTTGTGTGTGTAAAGGTAAGAGGTTTATTCAGTTCTGAGACCAGCCTATTTAACTGCTAAAATGCTACCATTAGCTACCAAGACTAGGATCCTGAAAGGGAAGTCTGGGGCCCAAGTAGGAGAGATACTTAGGTGTCGTGAAGGTCTGGAAGGGGGAAACTAGGTCGCTGCACCACCCATGGGAGAAGACACAATCAGGGTTATGAGAGCCAGCTCCAAAGGGCTGGTAACGCCTTGGGTCTCAACCCCCCCGTACAGCAACCGAGGAGAGTTCGACCCCGGCTACAGTCTTGAGACTGCATTTTACCCTTACCCAGATTTTAAAGGGGAACCCTGGGACCTCGTGGTGGGTGTTCAGTTGCAAATGCAGTGAGCACTATAGGAGGACACGAGGAGGGTATTCCTGTTCCCCCTGCATGGACTGCAATTAGGGGGTGGGCACTGTGAGCTCAATGTACCTGGCCCCCAGGAGTGGGTTCGTGACAGATAAATAGCAGTTACGTAAGAACTTCCCGTAACAGTAGATCTTCGAGAGAGGTTCCTGCAGTAGGTCTTCACATATAGGACTGCGCCCTCTGGCACCAGGTCCGCATGGCAAATTGTAGCTAGCAATCATCAGTGGGGACTGCCCCCCCCTTGTCAGGTGACACAACGTCAGCTCAACTATAAAAGGGGGCAGTCCCACACCCGCCCTCCAGTTCTTTTCCACAGAGACCTAAGGATAGGAAGTAGAAAGAAGGAGTAACAACTCCTGGGACCCTGTGCCCTGGCTGAGCCAAAGGACTAGACAGGAGAAAAGGAAATTAACTCCAGGAGCTGGGGGATAGGTGAGAGGGAAACTAGATCTACTGCAGGTACCTCTCTCGAAGATCTACTGTTACGGTAAGTTCTTACGTAACTGCTATATCTTCCTTCAAGAGGGTTCCTGCAGTAGGTCTTCACATATAGGACTGAATACCAAGCAGTCTAATAAAAAGGAGTCGGAGGCAAGGTTCTGGGAGGAGGAATATGTCTGCCAACTAAGGGTCTGTCTTAAGACAGAAGATCTTGCAAAACTTCAAGGCCAAAACCAGCTTGACACCTAGAGGCAATGTCCAGACTGTAATGCTTAGTGAAGGTGTGGACGGAAGACCAAGTGGCCGCTGCACAAATATCTGCAGTGGACACATTCCTGAAAAAGGCGGTAGAAGTGGCCATGCTCCTAGTGGAGTGACCTTTGACGGCCCCCGGAAGGGGTTTCTTGTACTTCTGGTAAGTGTATTGGATACAGTTAGCCAGCCACCTAGACAGAGTCTGTTTAGTGATCGCCTTGCCCTGGCATGGGAGGCAAATGCCACAAAGAGCTGATTCAACTTTTGAACCTCTTTAGTCCGAGAGATATGATACCTGAAATCCTGTGCACGCGGTGTGCAGAAGATATTCCCCTGTTGGAATGCCCTAGGAAGAAAACGCAGTTCAACACTCTGACTGAGAGTCATCTCCGAAACAACTTTTGGAAGAAAAGAAGGTTTAGTCCACAGGACCACCCGGTCCCTGTAGAACATTAAATAAGGCTCTCTACAAACTAGAGCCTGAAGCTCTGAAACCCTTCGAGCTGAAGTAATTGCAACCAAAAACAGCATCTTCCAAGCCAGGAAGCGCATTTCACAACTTGCTGCCGGTTCAAAAGGGGGCAAAGTAAATTTTTCCAACATAAAATTAAGATCCCAGGGAGGACAAAGGTTCCAGACTGAAGGTTTGATGTGAAGGATCCACTTCAAGAAAGTCTTGGAAACCTCTAGATGGGCTAGGGTTTTGCCCTCCACTGGATGGTGCTAGGCCGACACCGCAGAGAGATGGACCTTAAGCGAGGAATAACTAAGGCCCAACTCTGAAAGATGTAAGAGGTACTCTAACACCTGGGAGACTGAGCAAGAAAAAGGGTCCAAGTGCTTAGCTGTGGCCCAAATATAAAATCTCTTCCACTTCATGGCATAAGTGGATCTGGTAGAGGGTTTTCTGTCCTCCATCAAGACCTGAGCAACCTGAGAGGAAACTCCGTAGCGAGAAATCGCTATGTCCACAGGTGCGACACATGAAGATGGACAGACTTGAGACTCTGATGTACCAGGGTTTCCTGATCCTGAGACAGAAGGTCGTGAGATAGAGGCAGAGGAACCGGTGGTTCTAGAACTAGTTGTTTCAACAGTGGGAACCATATCTTCCGGGGCCACAGAGGAGTAATCAAGATCATGTGTGCCCCCTCCGCCTGCAGTTTCAGAAGAACCTTCTGGATGAGAGGAATGAACAAATTACTTACCATAATAATCTTGTTTCTTCCAAGGGAATCTTACTGTATTCTGACAAATGCAGTATTGTACTGTCCCGGAGCCGAAATGGTTAAAGAGGGACTATGGTCACAAATTACTGGCATCAATAAATTCAGAATACGGATCAACATAGCCCCAATCAACCTCATGCCAAAATTGAGATCCCTAAGTTACTTTGTTTAAAAGATACAAATCATTTTACAACCCTAAATTCTCCGCCTGTACAAAGAAGCCAGTTTCAGTGAAGCGGTGCTGACGATGTCATCTCCTGAACTCCCAGTCTAGCCTTCCCTGTCAGCAAGCTTACAGGACCTGCTTCTCCAAAATTTAAAAACTATGTGCAAATGGTTTTCTCCAGTAAAACAGGCAGCACCATTCAATAAACATTGCTTTAAAATCTGTGTGTGTTTCAGGTTTTGTAACAAAGTTGACAAATTCAATATTTTTATTTCTGGTGCTTTTTTGTTGTGGTCCTTTTCTCCTGGGTTGCTGGATGCTACATTAAGTCACAGCATACTAATGCGAGATTTGCAGACTGGATATCTCTGATATGATAAAAGGCAGTGATCATTCACACCTGTTATTCAATTGAGGTGATTTCTCAGGATGGCACTTTAAATCAATTATTACGTCACCCTGTAAATGGGTGTAGGAGAGGTAATACTGTTTTGAAACCTTACAAACAGTTTCTATGCAATAGCCAGCCCAATGCTTAATCACTATTTTATTCATCATCAAAATATGAATGAATGGGATATTCCGTTGAGCAGAGCTCATTTTCTGTTTTCTCATTGACAGGCTGTTACTCGAGTTATAGTCAGGCTGATCTGCATTGTATTCCACATTACAATGATTGTTTTACCAGGGCTAATACTTCCACCCCTCGTAGGAATTAACACAGATATGGCCCTATTAAAACTTATTGTAAAGCAGACACTGACAAACAGCAGTGCAGTTACCAACACTGCAGCATTTGCAACAATAAGACTTTCAAACAGGCACTGCAGAGTAGCACTTCACATGGTATCACCAGCCTGCAACTCTGGAGAAGTGAACCACACCAAAAGGCATTAAAATACACATTTTCAACTTTGTTACAAAACCTGAAACACATAGATTCTGTAGCACTGTGTTTAGAATGGTGCTGCCTGTTTTACTTGTGAAAACCATTGCAGAATGATATTTTAACTTTAGAGAAACAGGTCCTATAAGCTTGCTGACAGGGAGGGCTAGACTGTGAGTTCAGGAGATGACATCATCAGCACCTCTTCACTGAAACTGGCTTTTTAGAACATGTAGTGAAATCAGGGCTACAAAATAGCCTATAACTTTAAAATGAAGTAACACAGAAACCTAATGTTTGGAATGAGATTTACCGGGCGTATGCTTATTCTAATTCTGCAATGTAGCACTTTTGGTCAGAATCCCTCTTTAATAGAACCTATGCTAATGATGGAATGCTAGACTCATGCACAGTTTTCAAACCACTGTCCCTGGTAAACATTCTACAACTGCCAGATTCTTAGAAGCATGAATACTAACAAGCTATCTAAACTAAATTTAACAAATAAATAACAACCAACAATCCCCTTTATTTAAAAATGTGGGCCACACAGACTCAAGTCACCAAGCACAACAACAGAACCACTCATGGGTTTACAACAGTATGGACAGCTGTGCTGCAGTGCCCTCAGGTTCTAGCAGGGGAGGCAGGGTGGGAGCTCAGAATACATTAAGATTTCCTTGGAAGAAACAAGATTACTATGGTCATTTTTTCTTCAAACCCCAGGAAATCTTACTGTATTCTGACATATGCAGACTACCCAAGCAGTACCTTTGGAGGAGGGTAGAGAACCTCTTCAGGAAACAGGCTCTGCAGTACTGCTGTGCCAAACTTAGCATCACCTATGGCCTGGGTATCCAGGCTGTAGTGTTTGGCAAAGGTGTGAACTGTTTTTCAGGTAGCTGCTTTACAAATTTCCAACAAAAGAATATGTCCTGCAGCTGCTATTGAGGTAGCTGTACCCCTTGTACAGTGAACCCTAAGGCCTGCAGGGGTTCTTTACCTACTGTGCTGTAGCAGGACTGAATACAAGCAACAAGCCAGCGGGCAACAGACCTTTTGAGGCAGGCTTGCCCTTTCCTACTTCTCCATAGGTTAGAAGAGCTGAGTGCTAACATGCCTGTGACCCTTTATGTGATCCAAGTAGTAGCTTATAGCTCACTTGACATCTAGGCTTTGCAGTCCACATTCTCCTGAACTAGAGGATCAGTAAAAAGACTGGCAAAGTAATGGACTGATTGAGGTGGAAGCCCGAAACTACCTTGGGCAGAAAGTTTCTGTTAGTCTTGAGGACTACCTTGTCCCTATGTACTGATATGTAATTTGACTCAGTGGACAAGGCCTGGAGCTCACTGATCCTCCTAGCTGAGGTGATGGTTACCAGGAACACTGTTTCCCATGCTGCATACCTAAGCTCTGCTGAAAACATGGGCTCAAATGGTGGTTTCCTTTGTTAGTCAATGCATATATTGAGGTCCCATGCTAGGGTGTGTTCCCTGTGAGAGGAATGCAAATGCATGAGACCCTTGAAGAACTTCCTAAACACTTGGATTAACTGCCAGAGATGACCCCTTACCAGCTGACAGGTAAGCAGAGACAGCTGGTAAGTGCACTTTGAGGGTGGAAGGCCTAAGGCTGAGAGAATAAAGGTGTGCCATATACTCTAGGATGACTGGCAAGCCAGCATGGCAGCAGTCTCTTTTACTGGCAACAAATGGAAAAACCTCTTCCATTTAGAGGGGCAAGCATTTCTGGTAGAAAGGTTTTTTTTTTTTTTTTAGAAATCCAGTGAGCCTCCAGCACTCCTTTAGAAAGGTGCAAATCTGAATACTCTAAGTGCTCAAGAGCCAAGCCCTTAGCCTGAGGACCGGAGATTGGAGTAAAGGACCTGTCCTGCGAAGAGGCCAATAGGTTGTGCCTCCTGGGTATGAACAGATTGGCCCGAAAATTGACAAGGTCAGCAGTAGAAATACCATAGCCATCTGGCCCAATATGAGCAATGAGGATCACTGTCGCTGAATGAACTCTGAGCTTGTTCAGCACTCTGAGCAACAGGGAAATGGAGGAATTGCATTCAGGATACCTGTCTAATGCAACAGCAGTGCATGCAGAGGGCTGTGCCCACTGCAGGAGGCCTGTAACAGAATTGTGGCAGCTAGTGATTGTCTGGGGTTGCAAAGAAGTGCACATCTGGGGTACCCCAACTCTGATCACCACTTGTACTCATGATGGTTTTGGCTGATACTGCCAAGAGCATCTGCCAGGACATTGCCTTCCCTGGGAGGTGGACTGCTGAGAGGAAGATTCCCAGGAGTAAGCTAGACTCCACACTTTCATGGCTTCTGTGCACAGTATGGATGATTTTGTGCCCCCTTGCTTGTTTATGTAATACATTGTGGTTGTATTGTCTGTCCTGACCTGAACCACCTTTCCTTGAAGCATTGAGCCAAGAACTGAAAGCTTAGATAAGCTTCCTGAGCTCCAGCAGGCTTTATGTGAAGCAGGGACTCCTGATGGAGTCAGGTACCATGTGCAGTGTGTTCCCCTAGGTGTGCACCCCACCCTAGAAGAGAGGCATCTGTTGTTAAGACTGCTGCTGGAAAGAGCCACACTCTTTTCTGAGGTTGTCTTTTTCCTGCCACCATTGCAGAGATTGCAGTTCTTGTGACTGGGATCAGCTTTGACCGTGAATCTCTCTCTTTTTTTTTTTTGGAAACAGTGAGACCTGAGGTGGAACTAAATGTCTCATCTGGAATCTTGACCCCGATACTGTTGCTCCGGCCATGTGCCCTAACAGCTGTAGAAAAATGCCCCCACTGGTCTGAGGTATATACAGCTGGAATGAGCCTGCCAGCTGCACCAAGCTGTCTACCATTCCTTGTGGGAGGAAGGCCCTTCCTCTCAGAGTGCCCAGTTTTTAGCCCCTATGGGCTCCAGGCGCTGAACTGGTGTTAGCATTGATCTTTTTTTTTTTTTTTTGATTTATCAGGAGACCCAGTGTACACAGGGTATCCTGGATAGTGATCAGTGCATCTCTACCCGCTGAGAAGACTGGCCTACCACCAACTAGTCCTCCAGGTATGGGAAGACTATAACCCCTTGCCTTCTTAGGTGTGCTACCACCACTGCTAGGCACTTGGTAAACACCCCTGGAGCAGAGGTAAGGCCAACAAGATGGCTTTGAACTGTGTGTCCTTTAAGTCCAGGGATGTTGGCCCAATCCCCGCTTCTTAAGTGTAGGAAGGATGGTAGCCAGAGTGACCATTCTGAACTTTGGCTTTGTTAAATGCCTGATTAAATGTCTGAGATCCCATATGGGTCGCCACTCCTCTCTTTCCCACAGAGTTACATAGAAACATAGACTTTGACGGCAGATAAAGACCGCTTGGCCCACCTAGTCTGCCCATTTCCCTACCTAAAGGATAAGCTGCAGATCCTATTTAACCAACAGCCTATTTCTTCCTACCCCCCACAAAAATTTCCTTATGTCTGTCCCATGCATTCTTGAATTCTCCCCCAGTTTTAGACCCCACAACCTTCTCAGGAAGGCTGTTCCATGCGTCCACCACCCTCTCTGTGAAAAAATACTTCCTCACATTGCCCTGAGCCGTCCCCCTCTATCTTTTGTGTCCCCTTGTTCTTGCACATCTCTTTTTCTGAAAGATGCTACCCTCTTGGACTTTGTTGATTCCACTAAGGTACTTAAATGTTTCTATCATGTCCCCCCTCTCCCTCCTTTCCTCAAGCGTAAACATATTAAGCTCCTTTAGTCTCTCCTCGTATGGCTTCTCTTGCAGACCCTGCACCATTTTAGCTGCCCTCCTCTGAACTGCCTCCATCCTGTCTATGTCCTTGTGGAGATGGGGTCTCCAGAACTGGACGCAGTACTCCAGATGGGGTCTCACCAACTGTCTGTACAGGGGGATAACAATTTCCTGTTTTCTGATGGTGATACCTCTCCCTGTACATCCCAGTATCTCCCTAGCCCTCCCTACCACCTTCTCGCATTGCTGCCAACCTTAAGGTCATCTGATATGATCACCCTAGGTCTCTTTCCATTTTGTTGTTGTTACTACTCTCCCCATTATGTAATCTTCCCTGGGTTTTGTTTCCAGGTGCATTACTTTGCAGTCTTTACTTCTGATAGACTGGCAGGTCTGATAAAACCTTGCCAGCAGTTTGAGTAGGATCTTGAACCTGGGGCAAGCTCCTGGCCCACTACCTCCAGGAATCATCTGTCTGTAGTTATGGGTTACCAAGCATGGAGATAGTGGGCAGCCTGCTCCCTACTGGAAGTCAGGAGGTGGCTTTGGCAGACCCTTCAGGGGTCTGCTTAGTCTGTGCACTTGGCTGAGTGCTGGGGCAGTATGGCTGCTTCTCATTCTGCCTCTGCCTCTGATGTACACTCTCTGAGGTTGATAGGCAGGCGATGCCTTGGCCTGAAGAAGAGTCTGTAATGGGTTCTACCCATGCTCCTCTGTTTGGTACTTCTGGGTGTTGCTGCTTTCTCCTTTGCAGCAGTACCTACAAGTTACCTTATACCCATCCATCTTTTCCATGTAAACCTCTGTTTGTTCACTAAATAGGGATGTGTACAATGCCCTTGTCTGGCCTGGAACAAAATAGTTATCTCGCCAGGCCAATCTCCTCAGAGACCCCGAAGTTGCCATTTGCCTGGCTGCAATATCATTGGCATCCACTGCCATTCTGAACTGGCATTTAGAGGCCTCTATGTTTTTGTTTTTTTGTTTTTTTTTGGATATCTGAAGACATAGGCCATGTGAGTGGCCTGTCTAATGGGTAAAAAGGCACCTAAGCGGGATTTCTTGGTCATAGAATAAATTTTCTTAGGATCTTTATCCAGTGGGTGTGATGCCAGGGGAATCCCTGCCTTATGACAAGCCACAGCTTGCACCCCCTCTTCATGGCTGGGGTGCGCCACTCCAGAGGGCCACCCAATACTTCCTATCCATCCTCTTGTCCACTGGGGAAATGGAAGTAGGGTCTCATAAAAATTCTAGAAGCCTGTCTCTTCAGAGACTTGTGGATGGGCAGCACCAGTCTTATTGCTACTGGCACATCCATCCTTGTCATACAGTCTGGCTCCTCTTCCTCCTCTGTGGATCCCTGGGTGGAGAGGGTCCAGTGTCTGTGTACACCTCAGCAAAACGTTCAAATGAACTGGGAACCGAGGAAGACCCCTGGTCCTGAACCAAGGTCTGTCAACCAGGCCGCTGAACTGGAACCACAGTACCGGTTGCAGCGCATGTAAAATTTGTATAGCGTTTGCTATTTATCAGCGGTTGGGACCGACGGGTTTGTAGGTTGCAGTTCCTGAACAGAGTATATTTCCCCCTTCCTCTTTATGTTAGCAGACCTTACCGGTTCAGCGGCAGTGTCTGCGGTTCTTTTCTTTAATCAGGAAACCATCACCCTGGTTAGACGGTTGTATCCGGTTCCGTCGGTTTCTACTTATGAGGGGAGGAAGCTATGTCCACAGATGGGTTAGCAGCCTTTTTGAACATGTTTCCTACAGTCGGTTAAAATGCCTATAAAGTGCCGACTGAGGAATTATTTTGCTTTTATAGATTTTACCATCTGCCTTCAGGTGGTTAAACCCTAGGCAAAAACACAAATTGAATGAAGAAGGAAGATATGTTCACAGCCTTCTAACATCTATCCTATAGTCAGTTAAAATGCCTATTAAGCCGACTGAGGAATACTTTTTGCTTTTATAGATTTCACCAACTGCCTTTAGGTGGTTAAACCTAGGCAGAAAAACCTTTCTGAACATGTTTCCCACAGTAGGTTCAAATGCCTATTAAGCTCCAACTGAGGAAAAACATTTTGCTTTACAGATACCACAGTCTGCCTTCAGGTGGTTAAACCCTAGGCAAAAAACACAAATTAAATGAGGAAGGAAGATATGTTCACAGCTGGGTTAGCAGCTTTCTTGAACATGTTTCCTACAGTTGGTTAAAATGCCCGTGAAGTTCCAACTGGGGAGAAAACATTTTGCTTTTATAGTTTTTAACTTCACTCTGTACAAAGCTGAAAACCCATTGGGCCGGTTCTTTTCTTGAGTTAGTGACACAAAAACCAGAAAAAACTCCAAGAAATGGTTCTCTGAGAATCAGAAATCCACACTAATGAGTAAGGCTTAGCCTTTACTATTTTACTCTATTTACTTGTTTTACTTCATGGTCAGTTCAGCAACTGCTGAGAGAACCAAGAGTTACCCCGGTTTCCCCCCCAAAAAAATTAAGCAACTGGCCCAGGGAAAGAATAAAATACAGAAATGTACTTTTAAAATTTTAAATAAAAGTTTGGTTCCCTCCCGGTTAAACGAACCGAAAAGAAGCCTAAAAACTTACCGGAATGACACTAAATCTAAACTAGTTTACATGTAAACCCAAGGACAGTGTTTTAAAAATGAACAGAAAGAAACTTTACTTAAAAAAAAAAAAAAAAACAGAAAAATAAAATCTTCAAGAAAGATGAAGGAGAGCTCTCAGAGGCGTCTTTACTGTTCAAGCAGAGAAAAGAATCTGACAGTTGTAGAATGTTTACCAGGGACAGTGGTTTGAAAACTGAGCATGAGCCTAGCATTCCATCATTAGCAAAGGTTCTAGTAAATATTTCAGCTCTAGGGCAGTACAATGGCAGGACAATAATGCATATGTCGGAATACAGTAAGATTTCCTGGGGTATAAAGGGAGGAAAAGCGTACAGAAACCTCCCTGTCCAGGATAGAGACAGTGTGTCTCGCCAAAAAGCACCATGCCCTGAAACGAGTGAGCAAAAGCTGGGTAGTTTTGCGTTGGATGGGAATACAAACAGATCTAGGTCTGGTCAACCCCACAGAAGAAACAGGTCTTCTACTACCTCCTGCTTTAGTTCCTACTCGTGAGCCCTGGCTACTGATTGGCTCAGACTGTCCACCAGGGTATTGTGAACCCCCAGCACGTGGACTGCTGTCAGAGTCAAGCCGTGCTGAATCGCCCAATACCATACTCTCATTGCTTCTCTGCAGAGGATACGATCGGGTACCTCCCTGTTTGTTCAGATACCAGATAGTGGCCATGTTGTCTGTCTGGATGAGAAGTGTTCCCGGACAAAGTAATGACTGGAAGGCCTGGAGAGCATAGAGAACTGCTCGTCTCCAGGATGTTGAAGTGAAGATTCTCCTCCATAGGAGACCAGGAACCTTGCATTCTGTGATCCTCTAGATGAGCTCCCCAACCCATACTGGAAGCATCTGAGGTAAGGGTTTGGGAAGAAGCCTGAAAGTGGAAGGGGGCCCCATCAACAAGTTGGTGAGATCCCGCCACCAGAGGAGATCTTTCTGAAGACTGTTGGAGATCATGACCAATTGGTCCATGTCGGCCCAACTGCTGGTCCCATTGGACCTCAAGAGACCACCGAGTAACCCTCATGTGCAGCCTGGACTAGGGAACTGTTGGAATGGTAGCCGCCATTAGACCCAAAAGGTGAAGTAATGAATGAGCCGGGGTCCATCGAGACTTGGCCAGCAAGGTGGCTTGGGAGACAAGCATCTCCGCTCGGTCTAGGGGTAGGAAGGCCTTGTTGTGGACCGTATCCAGCACCACTCCAGGTGGCAGAACAGATCCAGAGTGAAGGAGAAGGACTCCTTCAGGCTGTCTCGCGATGGGGCTGAAAAAAGCCAGTTGTCCAGGTATGGGAACACGTATATGCCTCTTTGGCGGAAAAACGCCACCACCGCTAGGCACTTGATGAAGACCCAAGGCGCTTGAGGACAGGCCAAAGGGAAGTGCTTTGAACTGAAAATGGTTCTCAGGAAAGAGAACCTGAGGAAGCGGCGGTGGACCAGGAGAATAGGGATATGAAGGTAGGCATCCTGCATATCCAGGGAGCACAGCCAAGTGTTGGACAGGAGCAAGGGCAGGAGTCCCCGGAGAGTCAGCATGTAGAACCTCTTGTATTCCACGAAGAGGTTGAGCATGCTGAGATCCATAATAGGTCTTAGATCCCACATTTTCTTTGGGACTAGGAAGAAATGGGAGTAAAATCCTCTTCCTACTTGTTCTGGTGGAAGGGACTCTATGGTGGCCTTCCGCAGCAGAGCCTGTATTTCCTGTTAGATGATGGGGATCTGATCCGATGGGTAGAAAGACCTTCCCGGAGGATTTGCTGGATGTGTCTCCAGGAACTCGATTGACTGACCTCTTTGTATGAGTTGTAAGACCCATATGACTGTGGTGATAGCCTTCCACCCTTCCAGATGGAGACTGAACCTCCCTCCTACCGGTTCCTCCGAAGGGGATGGAGGGAGCAGGAGAAGGGGAAAAGAGTCAGGACGTGGAGGGAAGGGGGGCCTTAGCTTCTGAGGCAGCTTTGGCGAACTTGGCCTGAAGAGTTTGGGCTCCTGAACCAGTGACACATCGTTTATTTTGACGTTTGCCCTGGTTCTTGTTCCACTTCCTTTGGCGACGCAAAGGCTGCTTCTTTTGGCCCATACAGTACATAAAGCATAAGTCTCTGAGGGACCTACCACTCTCCTGCAGCCCCGTAATTATGTCTTTTGCATCATTACCAAAGAGACGGACCCCTAAGCGGTGCGTCCAGCAGGGACGACTGAACATCCTGTGCCTAAACCTGTCAGGCGTAAGCCGGGTTAAGCGCCTAAGGCAGATTCCCAGGCCGCAGCCCGAGCCACAGAGTCCACAGAATCGTAAGTGGTCTACTGCATGACAGCAGAATGATTTATTCATCCACACTTTTTCCAGGAGCTTAGTCCTGAGCTGTTCATTTGGGATATCCTGGAGATACTTCTCGAGTTCCAAGAGCAAGGACTTTTGAAAGGCTACCATGTGCGAAATGTAGTTTAAGGACCTGATGGTGCAGGTGGATGAGGCATATATTTTTCTGCCATACTGATCCAGTTGCTTAGAGTCCTTGTCCGGAGGAGAGGAACTTAAGTGCCTTGGTTGTGCTGATCAGTCATGGCTGCAGTAATGACCACAGAGTCGGCTTTGGCCTGGGTGGTAAGTGAGAGATCCCTTCCGGGGGAGGTGGTTCTGTCAGCTTTCCATGAAACAGCCGGCATAGAGGAGGACTGTTGCCATATGGTGGACGTGGGATCCTCATGTGGACCCATTCAAGGGAGAATGGGAAGGGGATCCACATTGGCAAGGTCCAAATGTTCAGCAAGCCTCTTGCACTGAGGGTCTGACTCCTTGGACGGCCAGCCACAAGCTTTTTGGATGGTTCTCAAGAGCTCCAAAGGAAGGTTCCTCCGGGGGCGATTTAGAGGACTCCTTAGGTAAGGGTTCGACCAGTGAACGGGGTTCAGACTGGTCAATGTCTGAGTCTTCGTCAGACTCAGAAGAGTCTGGCCTGCTAGGCAGGGAGGGGTCTATGCCACTGTCCTCCACAGGGAGAGAACCCAAGGCTTGACCAGAAGGAACTGGACTAAGGGGTGGTGCCCTAGGAAGAAGTGTACCCCTTACCAGCTGAGACTGTTTTAGTTCAGAAAGGAGTTGTGTCCCAGCATCCTGCCACCATGCTGAGATGGCCTCATGGTTGGACAGCGGTGGCGAAGGAGGAGGGGGCAGAGGCTGGTACCCAGGTTACCCAGAGAAAGAGGGGCAACTGGGTGGGTGATGCCAGTAAGGAAACTGGTAAAGACTGCCCTGAAAAGCCTGGTGAAGGATATCCTGGCGTTGGGTATCCTGATGACGGATAGCCTGGCATCGGGTAGCCCGGTACATGTGGGTAACCTGGTGTCGGCAGAACAAAGCCCGGCAGCAGGCCACTCAGCAGTGGAAAAGGAGGGTCACACCCTAGAAAACTGCCAGAGGGGCCAGCAGGAGGAGCCAAAGGCCCAGCCGGGAGATGCCGAAGGGCCGCTAGGCAGCGGCAGTCGGTCAGGCGTAGGGCTCGTGGGTCCCATGGGAGGAGGAGGGTACATGCCTAAAGTACCTAAGTCCAGCGATGGATCCCTAGGGAGGAAGGGTTCTAGTGGAAGAATAGAACCTGGAGATGAGGTGAGATCCGGTAGGGACCCCGACAGGTCGGTAATGTGCCTGATGGGAGAGATAAGTCAGGAACAGGTGGCGAATCCTTGGGGGGGTAGAGGCTAGCAGGGATGAAGGTTCCCCCATGAGCACACTCGTCCTGGGGTTGGGGTCCTCAAAGGGAGCCCAACGGGAGAGCAGACACATCTGTGCTTTCGACGGAGGACACATCGGCAGACTTATCAAGCGCGGCTGGGCTGACCGCGGTAGTAAGACTGTGGTCAGGCTTATTGGCCAAGGCTGGGTGCCCGGCGGCGGAGCCGGAGGGTGACTTATCGTCGGTGCTACTAGTGGGAGACCTACCAGATACCTCTAAAGAAATGACCCCCGGCTGCCCACTCACCTCGGCGGGGGGGAGGGAGAAGGTATTTGGCCCATGGGAGCGGACGAAGGCTCAGCAGAAGTGGTACTCACGGTTGATGAGGGACCACCCTGGTCATCAACTGATGCCTGACTAGTTTTCCACTGTGAAGAAGGGATTTTCTCCCAGCGTTTCTCCTTGTTCTTTTCTTTTTCAGCAGCAGGCAAAGCGACCTCTGGCAGCTCCTGAAGCTCCTTTTTCATGGAAGCTAGCCTCTTGGACAGAAGGTGGGCCTCGAGGGTCCATTTGCATTGGGTTCGGGTGACCTGGTTGAACCCTTGGAAGACAGCACACTTAGTCAAGTCATGCTTAGGCCCCAAGCAGAGGAGGCAGCGTGAGTGGTCGCCTCCGTGCGGAATTTGGGCTCCACAGCACTTGGAGAACTTTTTCTTTGGACGAGACGCCATATAATCGCGGGTTTTTCTAGTAAAGTTTTATGTGAAAAATAGACAAAAATGTTGAATAAAGAGTGGGCGACTGATCGCTGTTCTACTACATCTGTCAGACGAACTAGCATGATGGCAGGAAAGAACTGGAGGGCAGGCGTGGGACCTCCCCCATTCTAGTCGAGCTGACGTCGCATCACCTGATGATGTGGGGGGAGTCCCTGCTGATGATTGCTAGCTACAAGTTTGCCGTGCAGACCTGATGGCAGGTGGCACAGTCCTATATGTGAAGACCTACTGCAGGAACCCTCTTGAAGTAAGATCATCAAAGCCATCTTCCTGTAGAAAAATGAAAAGAGAAGGGTGAATGAGTGGATTGTGCCCCTGAAAACAGCAGAAGGGGGAAGCAAGGAACCTGTCATAGAATCAGGTGTGATAACAGACATGCTGAATGAATTTCTTTCTTTACTGTTCACCAAGTGGCCCCCTACAGAGGGTGCAGCCTGCAGACAGCATGCCCCCTCTGGTAGCTGACTACCTGGTGAAAATCAAGCCAGGTAACTCCCAAGTGGCAGACAGGATGCAGCCCTGAGATCTTTGTGGAGCTGAAGGAATGAGGCCACCTTCAGTAATCTTTCATGAGTCTGTCTGTACAGGTATGGTGCCAGAGGACTGGAAAGTGGCCATTGTGGTCCCCATATTCCAGATGGGGGCAAGTATGGGTCTGAATATATAGGCTGGTCAGCATGGCAAGGGTGCTGGGCTAGATCCTAGAATCCATGATCAAGGACAAAATAATGGATCACCTGATTGAGGTCAAAGTTTTCACTTCCTGATAGCATAACTTTAAAAAGGTCTCATCATGCCAAACCAATCTTATTACCTTTGAGGGAGTAACATGGGAAGGGTTGCAGGTATAGTCTAAATGAACTTCAGCAATGCCTTTGAAACACAATGGCAAACGATAAGCTTCTGGGCAAAGTAGACCGGTCTGTAACATACGAGGCTTACACAAGGTGGACTGCTAACTGGCTTGGGGCAGAAAGCAGAAGAATGTGGCAGACAGAAACAGGCACTACTCCAAGTTAAGAGAGGCACAATACTAAGTGCCGTCCCTCAGGGATCAGTGCTGGGGCCACTGCTTTTCAAACACTTCATCAACAATATGGAAGCTGGAGTATCCAGCAGGCTGCTTAAGTTCTCTGAAGTCACTACATTGGCCACTGTGGCAGACTTCAATGACTAGATGAGGAAAACTTAAGGAGGGAGAGTGGTCGGACTCCTGGAGAGTCAGATTCAATGTAGCCCAATGCAAGGTGCTACACTTGGGGAAGAAAAACAGACACAAGACCTGCACACTGTGTGGGGTTCCTCTTACTGCAGTGGAGGAGTGAGAAAAGACCTGGAGGTCATAATAGCAGTACTAGTGGTAGATAAGGTGTCAGCATGACTTATTTAGTAGCACATCCGCTTGGGGCCAGAAGGCCAAGCACTACAGTCTCACAGTGGGACTGGGTTCATACCAGGAATGCTGGCACCCGACTGCAGTACTAAGGAGATGCTGTACTGTCGGGGTGTGCCATTCTTTGGATGAGACGCTAAACCGAGGTCCAGTCTGCCTGTTCTGGTGGATGCTTAGGTTGACATTAAAGATCCCATGGCACTTCTTGAAAAGAGTAGGGAAATTTCCTAGTGTTCTGTGCAATTTTCCCCATTTACTAATATACCACCAATAGCTTAATCTGGCTCAGTTTTGGTTGGTATGCATCTGTAGCCCCCAAAAAAAACCTTTTCAGGATAAGGCTAAAATAGGCAATATTGTCTAGCTCTCTTTCCTGGGCAACATAAAATAAATAATAAACAAGGGACTGAGGCATGACGAGCAGTGTACAGCAGCTGTCAAAAAGGCAGTATGGCCTAGAGGTTAGAGGAACGAGGTGTGAACGAGCTTGGTACATCCAGCAGACCAAACCCGAGTTTGATTCTCACAACCTCCACTTGCATATTATGTGACTCTGAGCAAGTCACTTAACCACCCAGTGCTCCCAGGTCACCCCTGAAAACAGGCACTTGTGCCTAGTGGGCTTTACCTGGTTACCAAAGACTAAAATAAAATAAAATGAAAAAATCCCAATACTGAGATGCATTAAAAGGAGGTGACCAACTCAGGCTAAGTAACCCTGCCTCTTTACAGGGCCCTGGTCAAGTCCCACCTGGAGTACTTCATGCACATCTTGGCTCTTGAATACAAGATAGTAAGGCAGTCACGAGGCTACAATTCAAGATCCAGTGCTCAGTGTAAGGGGAGTAATGACCTACTGTACCCCCCAATTTTTCAGGAACACTCCTTTTTGATGAGTACCGATTCTCATTCCAACCCCTGCAAATGCTCTCTATATGTGCTTCAAAAGTAGCAGTTTGTTCCCCAAGTTTAAGGTACTTTTCTCATCACAAATATATTTTACTCATCTGATGTCAAAAATAGTGAGTACATTTAGTCTTCAGTGCTAAAGTTATCTGGAGCACTGGCAGGATCACCAAAATGATCAGGGGTATGGAAGACAAAAGTTAGGAGGGGAGGCTGGTGGCCCTTAATGTGGTCATGTTTGCATACTCAAGGGTACCAATATGAAGCAGAGGGCAAACATGATGGACCTAGAATCCCTTATGGTTTTAAATTACTGGTTAGCCCTTAAGCACCTTGGTCATTCTCCTCAGGACTTTTGCAATCATGTCAATTTTTTTTCTCAGCTACGGTTAGCAGAAATGAACACTGCACTCGAGACTGAGTCTGATTGAGGATCAGTACAAGGGTGTTATAACATCCCTTGATCTGCTTATGAAGGTTCTCTTGCTGCATTATGTGTGTTTGCCTAGCTAGTGGCCACCCGATACTGCTGGTACAATTTGAATGTACTGGAGATTATTACATGCAGGTCTGTTTAATTCTGACTGTCAGTAATCTCTTAACTTTGTATTTTCTTTAAATTCTTCTTTCCAAAGTGCTGAGTCTGCATTTCTTCACATTTGGTCTATCTGTCCAGCCCACTTCCATGGCCTGCCCCAACATACCTCTCAACCTTCTGTCACTGAAACAAGGACACAGACACTCAAAATGAGGGACAATGTGGGACACTAGCCCTGAAAAATAAGGGACACATAATTAAACATGAAGCTGCTAGCTCACAACACTGTGGAAACCAGTGCTTTTATTTGTTCAAAATTTAATTTTGATTTAGCATCACTGAATGTTAAGAATGTCTGCTTTAAAGTTTAAATTTACAGCACCTTCTCCATGTGGCAGTACCTTTCCAGTGTGATACAAATGTGAGACAGAGCACTTCTAAGTGGTAAAATGAGGGACACTTTGAGAGGTATGTGCCCAAGTCTTACTGTATCTTCTAATGATGTAACTCCTCTTCCTGTTTTGATGCCATCAGCAAACTTCACCACCCAGCTACTGCTGCCCACCTCCAAGTCACTTATAAATGTATTAAACAGCACTGGTCCAAAGAAAGACCCCTGTGGAGTACCACTGCTCAATTGTTGCCAGGGTAAAAGACTGCCATTAATTATAATTTCCTGCTTCCTATCCTGCACCACAGCCATTTTCTAACCCACTGTACTTCTCGACCAGTTATACCTATGTTTTCCATTTCATGAACAAGTCTCCTGTCTGGAGGGTAGGTGTGGGGATGATTTTAAGTCATCCCTTTTAAATACACTTGGGATAAGACTTTAAAAATACTTGTTTTGGCTATTTCACCCTGCAGCACTGTTATAATTCTCATCCTGAAAAAAAAAATGAGCTGATGAAACAAGAGTGAAGTAGGTGATGTCCCCACCCACACCTGTGCGATGGGATCTGTATGAAAACTTGAGTCAGAGCCTAATGTCTCCACCCATCCTCAAAACATCCCCAAAACACACAAAACAAGTCAGTGCTGGCAGAGTATCTTTAGAACAGGACACCCCTCCCAAAATGAATGCAATCTACCAGAATGCTGGTTAATTCAGTAGTTCTCAAGTAAATGATCAGTGCACAACAAACGTTTCCCATAAAATGTACAATGTTCGGATTAAGTGCCTCACTGGGCCTCTAAGAGTAAAACTACCTTAGGCAATGGCTGCATATATGAAGGGACTAGTAAATCTGAAAGTGGACAAGGCCATGGGTACAGATAAAATAACCCAACGTGCTATGGAAACTCAAGAGAGGTGCTTGCTGCACCACTGATGGCTTTATTCAACAACTAAAGGCTGCTTAGCAAAGCTAAAAGCAGACTTTTATTAGCAGAGTGCTGGGTGCGATCAAAATAGAAAAGGTGAATTACTCTATTGTGTTTCCTTCAAGGGATACCAACTCCACAGGAGGCAACCTGTAATGCTGCTGCAATGCAAAGTTATAGAAGGTGTTAGAATCTATAGCACTGCACAGCAAGACATTTAGGAACTATTTGCAAAACAAAATGCCAATGGGCCTTGCAGCTGTTTTCCTTTTGCAACAAATGGAATCATAATGGTCAGATAAAGAACAGTTTCATACTCACCATAACAGCAGATCTTCAAGAAAATCTCTCATCAGGCCACACCTCTGGAACTATGGCCATCAAGCACTAGGACCACAAGGAAACGTTTTGCAAGCAGTCCACTAGGGACTGCACACAACAAAGTCCTACATCGGCTTTCCCTATATAAACGTGGGTGACCCCATCCCTCCCCAGAGAGCATGGTCGGAGGACCCCTCTATTGGGAACCAGGAGGGGAGCTATAGATCTGCTTACCAGGCAAGGCAGAAACTAGTTGACAAAGCCCTATGGAGGAGGAACCCTCAGGATGTAAGGGGGATGGAGGGTGGGACGGCATGGCCTAACGAAAGAGATTCTCTCAAAGATCTGCTTTTACGGTAAGCACACAACTGTTTTTAATTTTTTTTGATGATAACTCTTTCATCAGGCCACACCTATGGAATGAGTACAAAGAAGTACTGAGAAAACAACAGTCTGGGTGGCTGGAGCTTACAGACCTAGAAAGTAGGCCTTTCAGCACAGTTAGTTAAAGCCTGCCCTTTCCTTGAGGCAAAGTCCAGATTGTAATGTTTAGTAAAGGTAAGGATGGTATTCCAGGTGACAGCTGCACAAATCTCAGCAGCAGACACATTCTTGAAACAGGCAACAGAAGTGGCCATGCCTCTAGCTAAGTGGTCATGACAACCCCAGGAAGTTGCTTGCCATACTTTTTATAACAGAAAGTAATGTAACTATTTGAACAAGCACCGTTTAGAAACTGGAATGCCCTCTTTCCCAGGGGTGAAGGAAACAAAAAGCTGTGAGGACTTCCTGCAGTCCTTCGTACAATCTATGTAGTACCCGCGTATTCTATGTACATCTAAAGTATGGAGCAATGCTTCCCCCGGATCAGCATTCTCTGAAAAATAAACTGGTAGGTGGATGGTTTGATTTAAAGAAAACTCAGACACCACTTTTGGTAAAATCTGAGGAGTTAGTACTTAAAACATCCTGTTTTGTGGAAAATCAAATAAGGAGGTTTACACTTCAAAGCCTGAAGCTCTGAAATTCTTCAAGTCGAAGTAAAGGCAACTAAAAATAATGTTTCCCATGAGAGAAAGTGTAACTTGCAAGTTGTGGCTGGCTCAAAAGGAGCCAAGTAAGCACTTGTAAAACAAAATCAAGATTCCCAAGCCGGGACAGGATTGTGTGGATGGGAGGCTTCAAATGCAGAATGCCTTTCAAAACGACAAGGCCACCTCTGGCTGGGCAACCGTACAATCATCAATAGGTATGTGAAAGGCTGAAATGGCAGTCAGGTGCACCTTGATAGAGGAGTATTGTAAGCCTGCATCTGATAAGGAGAACAAATACTCTAGAATCTGGTTTACTGGACACGTAAAAGGCTCCAATTGGTGAGAAGCAGCCCACAGAGTAAAACGCTTCCACTTCACAGAATACGCAGCTCTGTTGGAAGACTTTCTGGCAGCCACCAAGACATCTGTTACCTTTTGGGACACTCCAAACCTGGCAATGGCTACGTCTTTAGGAGCCATGCATGAAGGTGGAGAGACCGGAGGTTCGGATAGACCTGGTCCTATGACAGAAGATCTTGGCATAATGGCAGGGGTACTGGAGGTTCCACTATTAGCTGTTGCAGTAAAGAGAAACAAACTTGATGAGGCCACAGTGGGACAATGAGTATCAGAGTTGCCCCCTCCATTTAAGGCTTGATTAGTACTCTCTGGATTAGAGGAAAGGGAGGAAAAGCATATAGGAACCTCCCTTTCCAACAGAAGGAAAATGTGTCTCGCCAAGAAACTCCAGGCACTGGAGCAAGCGAGCAGAAAAGCGGCAGTTTTGCATTGTGTGAGTACACAAAAAGGTCCAACTCTGGATGACCCCATACGTTGAACAGCTCTTCCATGACTGAGGTCAGCAATTTCCACTCGTGCATCCAGTGGTTTAACTGGAAATGTTTAGGAGGTGGAACTGTAATCTCCGCATTTGTAGGAGGTGGAACTGTCCAATAGTATTCAATGGAGAAAGGTGTCAGAGGAGGTAGAACACAGTTCCAGTGAGTTCCTGCCTAATTTGACCCCTGCATGCATCCTGGACTATGACCGGCTTAGGCTGTCTGCCAAGACATTTCGGGCACCAGGAACATGCACTGCTGATAGTTCTAGGCCATGTTTTAGAGCCCAGTATCAAACTCTCACTGCCTCCCAGCACAGTGGGTGAGAATGAGTCCCTCCCTGCTTGCTGATGTAGTGCATCACACTTACATTGTCTGTCTGAATCAACAGAAGACCCGGGGCAAGATGAGACTGCAAGGCCTGTAGGCCATACAGAACAGCTCTCATTTCTAGGATGTTTATGTGGAGGGTGCTCTCCACTTTCATCCATGCTCCCTGTATCTGGTGAGGCCCTAGATGTGCCCCCCAGCCCATCCTTGAGGCATCTGTGGTGATAATCTGACAAGGTGAGGGGAGAGAAAAGGGGACCCCTTGGAGCAAATGGGTGGACTCCATCCACCACTGAAGTACCTTCCTGAAAGGGAAGGTGACTAGAACATTTTGTACTAGATCGTTCATGAGCTGGTCCCACTGAAGTCTTGGTGTCCACTGTGGGATTCTCATGGGCAGCCGTGCTAGGGTGCCGTAGCAATGGCAGCTGCTATCAGGCCTAGAAGCCTCAGGAATGTCATGGCTGTGACATACCAGTTTTTGTAAAGTATCTGGGAGTGTTCTATCAAATGCTCGGCCCTGTTCTGGGGCAGGAAGGCTAGACCTTGTGCTGTGTCCAGAACTGCTCCTATATATTGCAGTCACTGGCAAGGGGTCAGGCCTGACTTTGGGACACTTACAGTGATCCCTAGAATGTTGAATAGATGTCTGGTACATTCTAGGGTGTGGAACAGCCGCTCCTTGGAGTGAACTTTGAGAAGCCAGTTGTTCACGTAAGGGAAGACATGTAGGCCTTCCCTGTGGAGAGCCACTGCTACCACTGCTAAGCATTTGGTAAATACCCGTGGCACAGATGACAAGCCAAAGAGCACTACCCTGAACTGGTAGTGCTCTTCCTGAAACAAGAATCTTAGAAATTTCCTGTGTGATTTGTAAATCTTGATGTGCAGAATGCTTATCCTGCATATCTTGAGAGCAGACCCTGTCCCCAACTAGGAGAAGTGGAAGTAGGCTTTGCAGTGTGACCATTCTGAATTTATTGTATTCTATAAACAAGTTCAGATCTCGGAGGTACAGAACGTGTCTCGGGTCTCCTGTCCGTTTTGGGAATAGGAAGTACTGAAAAAAGAACCCAGTGTTCCTTTGTTCCAAAGGGACAGATTCTATTGCCCTCAAAGTAGGGTATACATTTCCTCCAGCAGCAAGGGAATGTGTCCTGGAGGATGAGAGGAAGGCACTGATGGATTGTCTGGAGGTTGTTCCAGAAGCTCTAGAGCATGGCCTTGTGATATTATCTGTAGAATTCAAGCATTTGAAGCTACTTTTCTCCACTGATCCAGGTAGAGAGAAAAGTGACTCGATCATGACCTCTGGAGACACAGGTGGGGTGGGAAGAAGGAAGGAGTCGGGCAGATCCGGATTTTGTGAGCTGCTGCCCGTGCCATGTCTAGGGGCTTCTGAATGGGCACCTAGGGTTGAGACTGACGGAGGCAGGGCTGCTGCTGCTCAACCTTTGCCCTGCTGTCTCATGACTGATCTATGTCTGCTAGTGGCTCGACAAAAGGGAACCTGCTGCCTAGGCCAAGGCTGGGCATGATACACAGTATGTACAGACTTTAGGGTTCTGCCTGAGGCCTGTAGATTGCAGATGATGCCCTGTACATCTGGTCCAAACAACTTGTATCCCCTGAATTGGATGGAGTGCTTAACCAGCCACTCTAAGCCAGGAGTGCCTTCTGAGGCAAACAGCAGAGGCAGCTGTCCTGGCAGAAACATCAGAGATGTTGTAGGTGGATTGTAGGAGACGTTTCCCTATGCTAGCACCTGTAGACAAGACAATTAAGTTCTTGTTTAGCAGTGCTCTCAGGGAGAGCCTCAGCTACTATTCTGGCCTTCCCCCAAAGAGTGCTTTGATATTTTACCATGTGTGCTTGGTAATTAGCAATTCTTAGCCCTAGAGATACTGAGACAAAGGTCCTTTTGCCAATAATATCAAGTTTTCTGGACTCCTTGTCCGGAAGAAGAGAGCTAAGGTGCTTAGGGGCCTTAGATCCGTCATGGGCCATGTTAATGACCACTGAATCCACCTCTGGCTGGCCTGCAAAAAAGGGCTTGCCAGAGGGTGCCTGGTACAGCTTATCTGCCTTTATTTGAATGGCAGGGATCATGTTAAGTCTGTGCCAGGCAGCTAACGTGGCATCCTCCAGGGCTGGTAGGAGGGAAGGAATGACTATTGGAGGAGCATCTGTAACTCTAAGACATCCACCAGGTTCTTCTTAGTAATATCTTGCTCTACAGCTTCAAAGCCCATTACTGCTTGGAGCTCCTGCATAAATCACTTAGTTTGCACTCCTTGTAGAGACTGTAGAACTATTTTTTTGTGCTGTTCCACAAATTCCTCTCCCTCTTCCTCCCACCCATCGATAATTAAATTCTGGACTGTACTCCTGGTCCTCATCGATGTGTCCTGGAGGAGGTAGTGGTGGAGTCAAAGAAGCCATTTATGATCTTTAGGATATCTGGCACATTGACCTAACCAAGCATCGCTGTAGAGGTTTGCTGTATGGACCCTGTCAATGGGACGTTTGTCGATGGAGAAGAAAGTAGCAGGCATTTAAGGATGTCCATGAAGGATGCTAGAACTGCTGCAAATCGGCGCCCATGTTAGTGTAGGCAAAGGCCTCGACGTTGACTGTGACACCAGCTATAACAGGCCTGGAGGTGCCAGAGGTTGACCCAGCTGTGTCAACGGTCTGGGCGATGGGCTGTGTCACCACCGGAGCAGTCAACAAGCCAGAGGAGGTCGTACCTGATCTGATGGGTAACTTGGAGAGAACAGGGAGGTCCTGGTTTTGTCCTTCTGCCTGTCCCTCTGTTTGTGGTGATGAGACCCAGATGTTTTCTCCTGGGATTTGGACCCCCTTGATCCCAAGAAGTGGGCCAGTGACACGGCGGGAGTTTTTTTTCCTGGTGGAGCTCCTTCTCCATTCAGGCTAAGCACTGTTTTAGCAAGTGCTTTTCCAAGGCGCCCTCTCTGCATTGCCAGGTGGCCGTATTAAAACCCTTACAAATCAGGCACGCTTTCACATCGTGGTCAGGGCCTAAAAAGCACATGCAGATGTTGTGCGTGTCTTTGGAGTAAATTTTGTCTCCTCACTCACAAAATTGAAAGAGTTTGACAGTGACAGCTCTAGAGACGACATACACTTTGAAGAAAGTCACTTTTAAAAAGTGATTATTTGAATTAGGAAGAAGAAATGACGACTCTATGCAGCAGCGTTTCAGTGGTAGGTCTGACAAGAATGGTGGATGGTAGGAAAATAACTGAGGAGGGACTGGGCCCCCTCATGTTTATACAGGGAGTGCTGACATAGGACACTGTCGTGGGGGACCCTAGTGGACTGTTTCCAAAAAGTTTCTGTGTGGTCCTAGTGCCTGATGGCTATAGTTCCATGGGTGTGGCCTGATGAAAGAGATATCCCTGAAGAAGATCTACTTTTCCCAGAATGCTATTTGTTTTGTTATTTTTTGTTGTTGACATTGTGGTTATAGGATCCTGCCAACTTAATTACCTAAATAGTCCTGGTCTGTCACCTCTTAAGAGCTTTTTTTTCTTCAATGCAAACTTCATTATAGTATGTGGCCTCCTGAACATGCAAAGGTAAACAATGGTGGCTTTAAATGGTGTCTTGATTCACTTGATATTCTACTAATAGAAAAAAAAATGTATTTATCTGTGACAATTTTAAAATCCAGACAGTGAATGACCTTATAGTATACAAAAACATAAAATTCAGTTGTGCTTTGCTCTTATGGTTTATTACATCACTAGAAACCCTCAGTGGAATTCAGCAGTAAAAATGTGGTTTTTTAAAGCCATCAGTACAGAATGATGGCTTTTTCATACTGTAAATCCATGCCAAATCTGGTTAAGTCATACCAATGCTTTTTTCAAGTGACTAGCTGAACTCCCTTTAGACTTGTCAAGTTTATCCTTGACAGAACTAGTTAGCCTGAACAGCCTGAAAAAAGAACTCTAAAGGACAGCTGCTCTGTGCAACAACTGCACTACTGCTTGCAATGCTGGCCGGCAACCCAAGTTCAGGAGCAAACTTGAATCATCAAGGGCCAGCCAGGGGAAGAGGATGAAGCATCTGTGGGACTGCTCTTCTCCTTTTGGGGGCTAGCAAGACCCACTGTTTGACTGCCACCCAGTGAAGGTTGGATGGTACACGGCTGGTTGGCTGATACCAGAGGTTGGGATGTGGTCAGTGTTGGCAGGACCTGCAAATACACTGGTGGGCGACTTGGGTGTCACCCCATGGTCATGTCCCAAAGGGTGGGGAAAAGAGGAAAATCAGAAGCTGGCCATGTCGACCATCGGACTTCACTAAGCTGGGTCCTGGTACAAGAGTTCACCTCTGCCATGGGTGGCTGGATATGAGTGGGAGCTGCCAAGCAGTGGAATGACTGGCGGGCCTTGGGGCACAAGTCAAGGGGCAATGCAGTGGTGAACAACAAGTGGCCCATGGAGTCCCCAGGAGACAAGGTAAGTGGGCCTCCATGGTTGGGAGGAGACACTGGCAAGTGGCAAAAGGTGGTTCTAGCCAGTGGGTGGGGGGTGGGAATAGCACTGAAAAAAAAAAAACTCCTACAGTCAAATAATGAGAAGACTTGCAGCTAGGAGTATTGTTGAGTTTTACTTAGCGAGGGAATTTTTAGCAAAGTGCCAAACTTTGCATTATACATGTACTGCAACAATTCACAGTGGGAAGCAAACTTTCCAAAACACTCAAATGTCTTAAAAAGTAAGTTCTCATCCCCATCCTCCTATAGCGCCCTATCCCATGCTCCTTCATATAGCACCAATCAGTATCATGACAAACACCTCCCACCCACAGCTGCACCCAATCCTCTCCCACCAGAAAAGCAGATTAACAAAACATCTTTCACTCACCTGCTCAGCAACAACCAAATCCCATCCATCAACTCCTCTAGCCAAAAAGACAATGGCACCTCTTTTCCCCCACCTACTAACACCTAGCCACCTCATGTCGCCCAACAAAGGGATACAATAACTGTGGCAGAGAGACGGATGATGACTGGTACAGACCCTCCTATCAACACCTTGGCAAGCCAACCAGATGACACTGAAATCCTCCCAGAATTACAAAGGCTGGTAGGTGGCTCCATACCACATAATGGCAAAATGCAGTCAAACAAAAACTGATTGAGGAGAGGTGACATCTGATCAAATATGAGAATGGTGAGATGTTTGGGAATCGCTGAAGAAGACACTATTAGTTTACTGGACTTGCAGGAAAAATAAAAAAAAGTTTAAGAAGGGAGAGTAGGGAAAAAAACAAGTTAAAAAATCATTACTGAAGGCAGAATGACAGCAGGGCCTACCTCCATACACCATCCACATCTGCCGGGCACTCAAAACAGCATACACCCCAACTGTCCATGGCTTGGCACTCCTGTAGTCCATCCTGACATATGCTAAAAGAGAAGCAGATGGAAAAGAGCAAGCCAGGGGGCAAGGAGTCATGACTGAAGGAGGTACCACAGCAGCTAGGAGTACCTGTGGGACCGGAACTGGAGCATGGCACCATCAAGAGATAAGCACAATGGAAATAAAGGCAATAATAAAAGCTTGGATCAGCTGTTTCCAAGTTCTGACGTTCTTCCATGTCTACTGGAGAAGTCACATAACTCTTGTTCTGGGATCCCTAGCATTTAATGCTGCCCCTACCATCTCTGAGGCCTGCAGTGTAGTGCAAGAGCCAAATATTTCAGCAACACACCAATTAAACCATGGAGGTGGCTGCAGTGAGTGGCAGAAGACAGCCCAAGAGTAGGCAATGAGAGGTTAATGTGTGTGGTGGCAAATAATGTGGGCGACTCCAGAACACTGAAAGGAAAAGAGGGTGAGGTAATCACAGCGAGAACCAAATGGCAATGTAAGTATTTCCACCCGAGAGAAAGAAAAGTCACTGCTTCGTCCTCGCTGTAATTCCTTCGTGATTCCAGACTTGCTGTTCTGGGTGCTGTTATCACATAAAGCCTGTGTGTGATGGGGAGTGGTGCCAGGAGCTGGTGAGGAGAGGTCAGGCCAGGGCAACAAAATTTGCATGAGTGAAGTGGGAAGTTATGGGACAGAGAGAGGAGGATGGGGAGTTATCAAGATATTGGGCAAGGGAGTTGGTACTGGGATTAGAAAGGTAACAGAAGAGTAGGAGGCATTTATGGAAAGCAGCTTATGAGATGGAGGTGACAGAGAGCTGAATGACAAAGGTGAAGCAGGAGGTCTGGTACTGGTGAGGGGCAGATAATTCAGTCAGTGAGTTTCTAAGCCAGGAGCAGGAGTGAGAGGGCAGAGTGTCCAGTTTCTTAATTTTTAGCTACAAACTGTGCTGATAGGAGGCAGAAGTGGAACTGTGGGAGGCTGAGGGAGAGAAAGCCAGTGTCTGAATGTGGGGCCATTACTGAATGGAAGGGGAGTCAAAAGATCAGCTGTGCCAATCAGGCACTAGCAGACAATGTTATTTACACAGCTCTGCAGCATTTTTTTGTTTTAGTCCGTGGAATTTCTGAGCTGAGATGGCAGCGAGAGGGTAGAGAGCCCATTTACTTACTCTTTATCTGCAACTATGCTGACTGTGGGTTAACTGGGTCAGGAAGGGTGGTTGAGAGACGGGAGAAGAGACCAGGGAGGCTGAGGAGAAGAAAAGCCGGTGGCCAAATTTGGCATCATTGCTGGGGAAGGGGGCAGGTCACATGATTTGTCAGTGCCTATCAGGTGCTAGATGACATTATTATTTAAACAGCTCCAGACATCCCATGGGTGCAGCAGTAGCACTACCCTGGCAGGTTTGGGAGCAAGCCTGGGTTGCCGCAGGTCAGTCGAGAGGAGGACTGAGCATGTCAAAAGATGTTCTCTTCCTCTGTGGAGAGATGGCAGATAGCTCAGCAGCTAGAGTGCCACCTGGATGACCACTAGTGACAATGTAGCCGGAGCTTTGTTGAGGGTGGGAGGATACCAGATGTTGCTGCACAGCAAATGCTTGCATCCATGCTGGTACTTGTGCCTCTAGTCAACTACTGTCCTAAGGCAAAATGGAAACAACAGCATGACAACATCGTAGCATGGCAGGATGATAGCAGGTGCCTTGCAAAACCCGCAACGATGACCCAGGCGCTGTCTAATTGAATCCTGTATAGGCAGGTCAAGTCAGCTCCCTGCCACAGGGGGCATGTCATGGGGAAAAAGGCAGGTAAATCTGAGAGATCCCTGGTGACGGGGCGGGGGGTGATCAGTCTGAAAGGGGCTAGTAGGGTAGGGTAGGGTAGGGGAGTACAAGGACAATAACTTAAAAAACACCAAACAGCTTCAGAGCATTTTTTTTTATTTCAGTTAAGGAGTTTCTGAGCCAGAAGTGGGGGAGAGTGAGCAGATATCCATTTGCTTTATTTTTGTGTCAAATTGTGCAGGTTGCAGGATAGCTGGGTCAAGAAGGGAAGCTGAGAAGTAGCAGAGGAATTGTGGGAGACTGAGTTAAGGGAATGCCTACAGCCAAATTCAGTGCCATTATTGGGGTGGAGGTCCATGATCTGCCAGCGCCAGTCAGTCTCTAGCAGACACTACTATTTAAACAGCTCCATAATTATTTTTTTTTTTATTTCAGTTTGGGCGATTCTGAGCTGGTAGCAGCAGTAAGAAGCCCGGAGCCCATTTGTTCAACTATTATGTACAATTTGTGTTGACTGTGGGGTAACTGGGTTGGGAACGGTGGGAGAGGAACTGTGGGCAGCTGAGCGGAAGATATGCCAGCAGTCAAATTAGATCTGGCACCACTGTTTGGGGGGGGGGCAAGATCAGGAGATCTACTAGTGCTAATCGGGCATTACCAGACACTATTATTTAAACCCCACCACAGTGTTTTTATTTTATTCGGAGAGTTTCTGAGCTAAGAGCAATAAGGAGAGGGCACAGAGCCCATCTGCTTAATTTTCATCTACAAACTGTGATTCCTGTGAAGTAATTGGGTCAGGAAGGGAGGCAGAGATTCAGGATGGGAACTGTGGGAAGTGAAGGGGAGGGAAGGCCAGCAACCAAATTTGAATCAATTGCTGAGGTGGGCAAGTTCAGGTGATTTGACAGCACCAACCAACCGTTAGCAGACACTACTATTTAAACAGCTCTGCAGCATTTTTTATTTTTGCCAGGGGCTTCTGAGCTGGGAGCAATGGTAAGAGCTCAGAGAACCTGTTTACTGAAGTTTACTCAAGTTTTTATCAACAAATTGTGCTGGATTGTGGGGTAACAAGGTCAGGAAGGAAAGTAGGATGAAAGGAAACATGGGAGGCTGAGGGGGAGGGAAAGCCCAGTAGCCAAATTCGGCACCATTGCTGGGGGCAAGACCACATAATCTGTCAGTGTTAATAAGGTGCTAGCAGACTGTTATTTATTACCCACAGGGTGATGCGACCTTTCACCTGAGTGATCCCAAAGAGTGAAGACCATGAAGAAAGAAGACAGCATCTGCAGGAGTCAACAAGTCCTCAGAGGACACTGCTCAATTTCAATCAGGTCTCATGAGGAATAAGGTAGGACCAAACCAGTTAAACCCACAGAGGACACTGCAGGAACTGTCATAGAATACATGGAAGTGACGGCCCAGTGGTGCTGAGGGTTGAGGTGCTGGATGCTACACCTTATGCAGCAGTGACCTGAGTTCGGGGAGCGAGCTTGGGCCGTGGGGAGAGGTTTGAGCATCAGTGGGACTGCTCTCTCTCTGGGGGAGGGATCAGGGGTAGCCCGATGCCGGCAGTGGCCCCGGTGGAGACCGGCAGCACTGCTATGCACCAGGGCTCATGGCCAGGGTGACTACGCCAGGCAGCTGTATTTCACGTGGTGGGCGACTTACATTGGAGCTGGGCAGCATTGCACGTCCGCATTGGTGGAGGGGTAACCAAGTACACAAAGGAAAAACCAGGCTCAAGGATCAGGCAACAGCACCAATCCTCCATGCCCTGTGCTGGGGTTTTCCTGGCTTGCCTTCAATTTCCTGGGCCCCTCTCATCCGATGCCAGAGTCAGTCTTGAACAGCACCCTGTCAGGGAGAGGGCGACCCACCCCAGATAGGGTTAGCCAGGGGTGCTGGCGTCGGCAAGGAGGGAGAGAGGAGGCATAGCGTGGGATCCTCAGGTGGGCAGGACAAGGATGGGATGCCTGAGAGAGGACCTTGGAGCCACGACAGAAGCGAAACAAAGTTGACAAAAAAAAAAAAGAATACATGGTAGATTGTGGCAAGCATTGTAATAGACTGTGGGGGCAGCAATGTAAATTGCATACTAAGGGTAGGGTACTATTATCTAAGAGGCTGAGCCAATCTCTCAGGGGATATGCACATACACTCTGGAAATAAAGTAACTGGGAGAAGGCACTTTAATCTCTATTGTAGATAGGGTAAGATCACTACAAAACTTTTGAAGGGAAAGAAGACAGCTGGGAAAGGAGACAACATCCTAGCTAAGATGAGGCCACAAGAGAGTTAGTTATGAGGAAAAGACAAGTGAGGACAAGGCTCCCTTCAAGGGTTGCCTACACTAGCCAACAGTATCACTAACAATAAATTACATCAAACACAAACATGCAGAGGGATTCTAACAGCGTAGAGTGGGTGGCGTGCACGGCATGCAGGGCAGTGGTGACCCAGAGACTGCTATGAGGGTATAGCTGCTGACTAAACTGCATGAAGCTCCATGCACGAAGGAATGGGCTTGAGGCTGCAAGGGTAAAGTACATTTCTCAATGCCAACAGGGCAGTAGGACAGCTACATGCTTTTCTGCTAGAAAGAACACCTCAGGACGACACAGCAGATAGATGGTAGGTGGTGGTTGGAGGAAAAGTGGAAGGGGAAGGAAATACCTGTGGAGCATGGTGTACATACTTTCAATAACAACTTGCCTCTGATGGCAGAGGTTCCGACTGAAGCAACCAAGGACAAGGCTGGGAACAGCCACCTGGGAAGGAGGTGCTATCCACCAAGGATGAGCCACAGAAGGCGCAGCAAATCAGGAAAAGGAAGGTCCTAATTGTATTGGATTCAATGGTGATGTTCCTCACACAAGAAGAAGGTGGAAGTATTGATAGCAAAGGCCCTAGAGGATGCACTCCTGGTACAGAAGGTGGGGGAGCCTACTAGGAAAGGCTATTCTAATTTGGTCCTCACAAAATAGGGATAGCACTAGGGGATGTTACAGTTAGAGCCTCTGGGATCCAGTGATCACCAGACTGTGTGGTTTGACATAAATTCAAGGCAGAAAAGAAGCACTCACAAATGTACTCTTTAGAAGGGCTGATTTTGATAAGACGTGAAACTGCTTAGGGAGAGGCTGGTGAGGGTGAGAACTATTTGGGGTGGCTAGCAAATGGGGTTTAATTTAAAAAAGAAGGGTAAAATGAGATTATGAGTCTCTGTGTCAAGGCAGTAGGTAGAACAGGAGAGAAAGGAAATCCTTGTAGCACACAAAAGAAATGGAGGCAGCAGAAGGGAGAAATAGGCATCCTTTAGAAAGTACAAGGCAAGACAGACAGTGGAAACTAGGGAGGAGTACCTAAGCAAGATGAGAAAGACCAGCAGGAGGATGACATGAGTGAGGGTGATAAGGGGAAGACAGATATACTAAATGATTACTGCTGCTCAGCTTTCAAGGTGAAGGACAAGAGCCCAGTGCCAGACTGTGGACTCATGGCCAGAAAGCAGAGAGCAGGAGGGATAAAACACAGAATCGATCACCGAGGAAATAGTGCCAAAGGGTCTAAAAGCTCTGAGGATTGATAAATAAATTGGTCTGGATTCTGTTCACCCTAGAGTACTAAAGGGAATGTGACAGGAACTGTCTGCTCCTTTAGCAGATCCTTTAATAGTGTGATGGAATCAGGTGGCACCAGTGGATTGGAGAACATCAGCATCGACTTACTGGAAAGCAATCCGAGGGGCTCGGATGGAGTGATGAAGTGAGAGTGACGAATCGTTGGTGGAGCAATTTGTGACACTAGTGACAAGCCACAGTTATTTCGTGCTCAAGTCTTGGTGAGTACCTTCACGTGGTGGGTCTTGTTTAACAGAATCTCACCAAGGAGATAGTACTGTATAGACAATATATGTATGGAAAGAGACAAAATGAAACTGAAAAGCTGGGCACAGATCCCAGCATAAAAGTGCCTGACCCTAGCCCTAGGCACTAGGGCAAGGGCTTGGACGATGTGATAGTGCCACATCCTCTGAGTAATAGTACCATCCCTGCCACAGTGTCAGACCATGGAGTGCATTGTCCCACAGTGGTAGCAGAAGCCAGCAAGCCACAAACAGTAAAAAGACTGATAGGCCAGCCCAGAGGACTGCAAACAGTTAAGTGGACTTACGAGGACAAACTAGAAATTATGTATTATTATTATGCGACGTGCCCTGAGTTTCCAGTAAGAGGATATACTATCAGACTTCGGAACAAATTGCAGCAGAGAGAAATAATTGCCACAGACAAACTGAACAGTGTGACAGATGCAAACTTTAGATCCCTAATAGGACAAATAACAAAAAAATACATAGATGAGATTAACTTGGGCAGACTACAGAAGGAAGCAGGTGAAGAGGTAGCAAAAGAGAAGGAAGAGGTACCAGAGGCTTTCATAGCAGGAAGAGCAGATACATGGACACAGCAAAGAAAAAGGATCTGATATGGTGTAGCATTTATGCCAAAAGAAAGCAGCTCTTACCAGCACAGCAACAAAATCGCAGATATATTTGAACAGACATATAGACAGAGACATCCAGATATGGCAAACATCACAAAGAAAAGAAAAACCACACAAAAGTGGAATGTAATGAAAAGTGCACAGTTTAGTGACCTAGAAAGGCAACACATCGAAATAGAAGTCCTTGAACAGTTAAAGAAAGAAGGATTTGAGGTAGAGACTCAGCCTACACCAATATCATCTGGTAAGCCGTTACAGCAGACAACTGCTCAGCCAATATTGGTACATGAAACGAAACATGACACACCTCCTAAAGACACCTAGCAAAGTGCACATCAAGTGCCATATCTGAGCAAAACAGCTGAAGTTCCAGGTCAACCTATACAGAGAGCGAAGAGCAGGAAATGCCAATACAGGAACAACCCTTAACCAAGAGGAAGAAAACATGAGAGAAGACTTGCTGGACCTAACTGACATGGACAAATATATCAAAATACATCAAAGGAAAGACTGCAAAATTACGCCTGACATACACAGTTAGGGAACACATAAAACAGATAAACAAAGTTATTGGAACCATCCAGAGGATCCATATGATGTCACTGAAATAAACAGAATACATTATTGTGCAGCGAGACTAATAACAAATAGAGAAGCCAAAAAGCAAGGAATGAAGAACAAAGAGAGGAAATTCAGCATACCACCATGGAAAAAGCGGATAGAAGGGACAATTATGGAACTAAGATCAGAAGTATCACTGCTGGAGGAGTTTAGAAAAGGTAATAGATCAATGAAAGTCATCAGGAAAGTGGATGAAATCAAACAAAATGCTGTATTAAAACAGATCAGGACCTAAATTTTACCATCTCAAATAAGCTTAAGATCTCTGCTCAAGCCGAGAAGCTCAGGAGATACGTGAAAGGAACAATGAAAAATGCAAAATAGATGGTTTAGAGAAGACCAAGAAATTCTATAGGAGCTGGGAAAGAAACAGCCAACATAAAACTCCACCAGTAAAGAAAGAAATTGAGGAATTCTGAGAAGTATTTATGAAGATCCAGTTGAACATAATAGGGATGCAAAGTGGATACAGGAAATAAAAGACAGCATTAGAAATGGTACTACTAGAGATATGGAGTGGCCTGATGTAACAGCTAAGGAGATAGAAATGAAGGTAAGGAAGGCCTCCAACTGGAAAACCCCAGGTCCAGATGCAGTACCCAACTTCTGGTTGAAAGTACTAACATCTTTGCACCAAGATTTAGCTACCTCAAAAAACTATTTATATGCACATCCTGACTTAACACCTATCTGGTTAACGACAGGGAATACCACACTTCTTATTAAATCTGAACTTGCCAGTCTCCCCAAGAACTATCGCCCAATAACCTGTTTACCAACAACATATAAACTATATACTGGAAACGATGCAGATAGAGTCTACAATCATTTAGACTGCAATAAACTCATGGCAATAGAACAAAAAGGTAATAAAAGAAAATCATATGGCACAAAGGACCATCTCTTGTTGAACAAAGCCATTATGGAGAGCTGCAAAAAATGCCAAAATCTTAGTGTAGCATGGATCGACTACAAAAAAGCATTTGACAGTATCCCACACTCCTGGATCACTGAGTGCTTACGGATCTACAGGATACACCCTACACTGATAAACTTCATCACAACAACAATGACAAAGTGGCAAACCACCCTGCAATTAAATCATGAGAAAGGTCAAATCACCATCCCAAATATAAGTATCCAACGAGGATATTTCAGGGTGACTCTTTGTCACCACTTCTGTTTGCCTTGCTCTCAATCCCTTGAGTAACCTAATCAACAACCTAGGCTATGGATACAGCTTGAACCCCAGAAACAAAAATAATCAACAGCTAACATCTCACCTTCTATTTGTAGATGACCTAAAACTTTTACAGTTCATCTGACAAACATTTGAAAGAACAACTACAAATTGTTCAGACCTTTTCTGATGACATACAGATGACGTTTGGCCTAGACAAATGTGCCAAAGCAACATTTGTAGCAGGAAAGTTAACTCGTAGAGAAAACGTGAATCTGGTGGAGGTTTGTGACATAAAAGAACTTGAGCAAGAGGGAGTGTATAAATACCTGGGAATAGATGAAGGAGCAACAGCACAACATGAACAAATGAGAGTAAAAGTAAGCAAGGAATATTTTAGAAGGTTAAAGCTAATTTTGAAAACTGCTTTGACAACACGAAATAAAGTGCAAGCTATAAATCAACTCGCCTTCCAGTGATATCATACAGCTTTGGTGTGATAGACTGGCCACAGAAAGTGTTGAACCAGCTAGATATAAAAACAAGAAAAATGTTTCATGCTCACCAATTAATATACAAAAATCAGTGCATGCCAAGATTATACATCCCAAGGGCAGAGGGAGGCATGGGCCTTATTGAGACTGATTACACATATAGATCCACAATAGTGGGGCTACATACATACCTACTGACATCCTTGGACCCAAATATAGCCAAGGTCTTGCATCATGAAGAAAATAAGCCTAAAATGACTTCACTCATCAAATTAGGAGAAGCCTTCAGAAGGGTAGCAGAGATTGATGTCAATCCAAAAGTAGATAAGGAATTGTCAGCAACAGAAAATGCAAAGAATCAGAAAAAGGAGTATAAGGATAAAGACCAACAGAAAAGAAAAAATAATTGGAAAGTCCATAATTATAGTGGAAAATACAGGAGCTACCGGAGCAACCACAGGTCGATCAAGCCCTGACCCATGAGTGGTTAAAAGAGGTGAATTTAGGCCACAGATGAGAGACTAATAATGGCAGCCCAAGATAGTGGGCTACCACAAGATGGTTCACAAAATCCATAGAAAAACAGGAGAAACAGACAAGTGCAGGTTCTGTAGTACAGAATTAGAAACAGTTGCGATCTCGTGGCTGGATGTGAAGTACTCATGGCAGAAGGCCTGTATACTGAAAGACACAACAATGCAGCAAGATTGATCCACTGGAAACTGTGCAAACACTATAACATACAGGTAGCAGAGAGACACTGGAAACATGAACCACAAAGAATCACAGAGAATGAAGAAGTAATGATCACATGGGATCACCCAATACCAACAGCCAAGAAAGTGGAAGCAAGACAACCTGATATTGTAATACAAGAAAAGAGAACAAAGGTAGCATTACTGATTGAAATAGCCACCCCTAGTGACTACAGTGTGCTGTAGAAGAGACACAAAATCATGAAATACCAAGATATGCAGTCAGAAACTAAACTGATGTGGAATAAGGACACACAGATTGTTCCAGTAGTGCTTGGAGCAATGGGACTAATCAAAAGAACTTTCAGGCACATTTAAATATGCTACCAATACTTGTGACACCTTATGAACTTCAAAAGGAAGCTATTTTGGGGACGCTATGCAGTGAGAAGAGCTTATCAGCAAACATCAAAGATTAATACAGTACTAATTTCTTGAGTTTTGAATATGTTCTGGCAAAGAATGGGGTCCATTTGCCATGGTGTTAGAAATCCCTAAATATTTGGAGACACTAACCTCGTAGAGAAAGCAAACTGAGATAAACTCTCATTTACAATTGCGCCCATATACAAATTAAATTACACAACAGTATAAAACAAGTAATGCAGACAAACACATTACATAACATAGTTCATATTATAACTGAGCAGTTGGATAAAACACATTTATTTATTTAGTTTTGTTGACCACATATAACATGATACTCCTGCACAAAAGTGGGAATAAGGATGAAATGGAGAACTGCAGACCAGTTGTTGAACTTATTGTTGAACAAGCGCTGGAGGCCATTAGGAAAGGCTAGTGGAGTTCCTGGCAGCAAATGGATTACAGAACAAAAGGCAGTATGGATTTACCAGAGGCAGGTCTTGCCAGGTGAATCTGATAGACGTGGTCAACAGGGTCATGAAGGCAGCTGATAGGAGCGAGGCAGTGGATGTACTGTACCTGGGCCTTAGTAAAGCCTCAGCTCAGTCCAACATGAAAGGATGGTTAAAACACGAGGGCCAGCTGGCCTGTCAGGGCAGTAGTAGCGCTACCGCTCGTTATGCCAGAAACCCAGGTTTGGCAAAGAACCAGGTCACTGGGGGCCTGCAGGGAGGAAGAGGAGGATGTAGTATCCCAGAGAACACTCCTCCTACTACTACTACAGGTCGGGAAAGAGGGGTGCTTGGCCCACAGTGCTACTACGACCTGTAGCTGTACGGGGAGGCAGGGGCAGAGCAGCTGCCGGGGTGCAGGGAGGGACACTGAGATGCATATGAGTGGAGAGTGCGCCTGCACGCTCCTGCTTTGACCTTGGTTCCCACGCCAGTGTCCCTATATGGAACAGAGACTTGGGGGCTACTAAGGGGTAAATCCCACAGATGAACCTATGGGATAGCCAGCATATACAGCCTGAAGGCAGTGTCATCGAGGCACAGGTCAGGAAGCATGAGAAAAACCAGGAGCAGTTGTAGAATTCACAAAAAGTATTTTAGTTGTACTAGTAGTAACAAAAAAATAAACTTGTTCTGTACAGCTATTTACAAAGGCAGGCAGGTGCTAGGCAGGAACACACTGTGCCTGAGCTGAGGCCCCCTTTTTCACAGCTTTTCTGCAAAAGGCTTAAAAATTACACAAAGGTAACCTCTTGAGTTTACAATAGTCCCCTGCAATCATCTCAAACTAGAATTATATACATTTCAAAAATTAACGCTATATATTCTCTAAACAAAGGGATCCCAATATTAGTTACATTTCCACATAATGATCTGCATATATTTTGCATATATATTTTATATCAGCAGATATGAATGGAAGAAAAAAACAAACAGCAAGGGAAGACAGTGAGAGGTAAAGAATTGTGTTGGGTGATCAAATCCTAGGTCTCACAGAAAAATTTGGTTGCGCAACCAAACAGAGAAGAGACAGGAAAAGAAAGAATAGATCCGTGTATTCAAACTCTCCATAACAACTGGGACAGGGTCCTTCCTATTACACCCTGTCACAGGCAGTATACAGTTTGTGCCAGGCAGAGGAGCAATAAAGACAAAAAAAGATCTAAGGGACTTAGGGGTGGGGACAGAAATACAGGGGTGGTCAGAAACTGACTGCAGGAACACAGAGGTATTTTACATGGGAGAATTCTCAAGGTTGAGATGTTTTCAGTGGGGTGCCCCAGGAATCAGTCTTAAGCCAGGCTCCTCTTTTTTGCGACACTGGAGAGGGGGTTCAGGGAAAGATCTGCCTCTCTGCAGATGACACAAAAATCTGGTTAATGGACCAGCCCGGTGGTGCTGAAGGTTGAGGCGCTGGACGCCACACTTCGTGCCATGCTGGCAACCTGGGTCGGGAGGGAACTCGGGTTGCCAGGGGTCGGCAGGGGAGAGAGTGGATTGAGTGTCTGATAGACTATTCTCCTCTCCTGGGGAGGGAGGTGCCATCCTGCTCCTTGGCTACCTTCTGGTGGTTGGGTGGCAGCGCTAGGAGTCAGGAGGCACAAGAATGTGGCAGCGGAATGCGATGCTCACTGCCACAAAAGGAGGCACAAAAAGATGGTGTCCACAGGCTCCGTGATCCCGGCCTGCCAACCAACATCCCACTCTGTCGTCAGACCACCAGAGACTCTGAACTGGATGTGTTATCCTGGGTGGGGGGAGGATGTCCCTTGCCTTTCTGGCCCCACCTTGGGGGGAAATCCGTGGGGGTACAAGGGGTTCAGTGGTGCCAGTGGAGTGGTGGACAGACTTAGGTGGCAAGGCAGGAGGAAGACAGCTGCCTGCGGACACCAGGAGGGGTGGTAAACAGAATGTGAAAAAAAAATCTGGTTAACAGTAAACAGCAAAGAGGGTATAAGGGCACTGAGGTGAGGGAGGACCTGGGGAGGCTGGAAAAATGGTTAAGAGCCTGGCAATTGAAATTTAATGCAAAGTCATTCACATAGGGGTCAGGAACCTGAAGAAGGAAAACATGATGGTGCGCAAAGTAGTGAAAAGGACAACAGAGGAAAGGGATCTGGGGGTGATAATTTCAGATGACCTAAATCAATCGGCACAGTGTAACATAGTGGGAATTGCAAACAGTCTAGAAACATAAAATCTGTTGGCAGATCAGGATGCCTGGCCCACCCAGTCTACCCATTTTTCCCTACCTACAGTATCACTGTAAACCCTACTTGATCTCCGCCTCTTTCTCCCTCCCCCCATTCTGTTCTGTTAAGATACCCTTATTCCTAGCCACTGCATTCCTGAACCCCACCACTGTTTTCACCCCCACCACCTCAACTGCTATGCTGTTCCACGAATCCACCACCCTTTCTGTGAAGAAGTACTTCCTCACATCTCTCCTGAAACTCTCTTCCCAGCTTCATAGCATGTCCCCTTGTTCTCATGCATCTTTTTTTCTGAAAAATACTTCCCTCCTGTACCTTATTCACCCCAGTGAGGTATTAAATGTCTCTGTCATATCTCCCCTCTCCCTTCTCTCTTTCAGGGTGTACATGTTGAGTTCCTTTAATCTCTCCTCACAGGGCTTTTGATGCGGACCCTGCACCATTTTAGTTGCCCTCCTCTGGACCACTTCCACTCTGTCTATATCCTTCTGGAAATATGGCCCTCTAAAACTTTACACAGTGTTCAAAATGATGTCTTACCTGCAGTCTATACAGAGACAACACCACCTACCTCTTTCTGCTGGTGATACCTCTCCCTATGCACCCCAGCATCCCACTAACCCTCCCAACTGCTTTGTCACACTGCCTGGTCACCTTTAGGTCATCTGAGATTATTAGGCCCCGGTCCCTCTATAGGTTGGCAGTCATCAATAACATTCCTCCCCCCATGTTGTAGTCTGCCCCTGGGGTTCAGTGTCCTAAGTGAATTATTTTGCACTTTTTTGCATTGAAACCCAGCTGTCATACACTTGACCACTCCTCGTTCTCTCAGGTTGCTTCTCTTTCTTTCCATCCCCTCTGCTGTATCTACCCATTACAGATTTTGGTGTCATCCGCAAAGCGTCAGACCTTTTCCTCCTGCTCCTCTGCAATGTCACCTATAAAGACATTAAAGAGGACGGTATCAGCACTGATCCCTGAGGTAGCCCACTGGTCACCCTCCCCTCTTCATAGTGAATTTCGTTTACCAGCACCCTCACCAATTTCTTACCCAGTTTAATACCTTTTGACCCATCCCTAAGCTACTCAGTCTGCATAATAGTCTTCTATATGCAGAACGGTGTTGAATGCCTTACTGAAATCGAGACAGGACACATCCACTGCTCTACCCTGATCTAATTCCTCCTTGGTCACCTAAGAAAAGAAATCTATCAGATAAATTTGACATGACCTCCCGCCCATGAATCCATGTTGTCTCAGGTATTGTAACCCATTAGATTCAAGATATTCCACTATCCTCTCCTTTAGCAGTGATTCCATTAACTTTCCCTCCACCAATATGAGGCTGACTGGTCTATAATTGCCAGCCTCCACTCTGCCACCAGTTTTATGAAGTGGGACTACATCTGCCCTCCTCCAGTCCTTTGAACTGCTCCTATTTTAAGTAAGCTGTTAAACAGGACTGTCAGAGGTGCAGCCATATCTCCTGAGTTCCTGAATACCCTAGGATGTACCCTGCCTGGTCCCATTGTTTTGTCCACTTTCAGAAATTAGCCAGTCCTTAAAGACTCTTTCCTCTGTCTATCTGCAAGATCTCCTTGTCCCCTACCATCCACCCTGGACAGTCCGTTCCACGAGGAGGCCTCCTTAGAGTTCCCAGGAGAGGTTGCGGCATTCGGGTGATGGGGCTTTTTCAGTGGCCGCACCAACCCTGTGGAACTCATTTCCTGCTTATGTGAGGGAGGCTGCCTCGGTGGAAGCCTTTAAAAAGGGTTTAAAAACCTATTTGTTCCAGCAGGTTTTTACTGATTGATGAGGGATTTGTTATGATAGACAGAAAAATGTTTAATGACGTTCCTGGTTGAATTGTTAAGTACATAGTTATACTCTGTCACCACTTGAGGCCGCCACTGTGTTTTTTTTTTTCCTTTCTCCAACTTACAGGACTCCTTTCAAAGGTATTTCCCATGATGTTTCCTCTCTACACTGCCGTGCTTGCCCCGCTATTCTCACTAGCGACACCCCCCCCCCCAAACTTCCCAATGGAGCTGGTTCAAAATATCACAGCCTACACAATGCCACCTTGGTAGACACCCTCTTGCACTCCCTACATCGGGTTTCACCAGAGGTCGATGGTGCCTATGTAGCTGGTTGGCCCCTCAATACTGCCACCCTCCTTCCGTGATGGCCTCCATAGCCCTCAACTCTACCACTCAGTATCATCTCAGTGATGATAGCCACCCAAAGTCCTGACCACGCAAACCTCTGAGCTCCATGCCCTTTTACAAGTTCCTAATGACCCTTCTGCTGCTACTTTCTGGGAACATTGAGACAAACCCAGGGCCATCTACCACCCCAAATACAGGGCCAACCACTACCCCCTTAAATCTACCTCGTGGTCTAAAAATGATGCATTTAAACATCTGCAGCCAACTATCACCTCCCTAAAACCCAACATCCTGGTTATCGCCGAAACCTGGCTCAAGACCCACAACAGTGACAATGAAATATCCATCCCAGGCTACTCCACTATCAGGCTGACCAACCAGGCAACATGAGGGAGGCGGAAAGCTATATATCTCTCGTCTGACATCTTTTCACCCCGTCAATATACCAAACCCCTCATTCGATTAACGCACTACTAATCAAACTCTCCTTCCCCCACACTAACCCATTATTTATATAGTCGGGTCTTACTGACCCCCCCAAAACCACATTACCTATCATTATGGAACACCTGGACTCCCTCAGTTCCCTTGCCAGGGGCGGCGAGCTCCATATCCTAGAGGATTTTAATTTAAACTGGCTATCCAGCACCACCTCAAAGCTCCGTAACCAAGTTGCGGCACTAAATCTGTCGCAAATGATCGCTGAACCCACTTGACTAAACAAGAAGTCGAATAAGCACTCCCTTCTGGACTGGGCCCTCACATCCCACCGGCGCCATATAACGGTACTCAGGCACCCTACCTGACTCACTAAGTTATCACCATACGATTTACTTAATCCATAAAATTTTCCGGCCTACAGCCCACCTCCCAGAACCATTATCTCAAGATCATTTAAATCCCTGAACCTTGCAGTGCTACTAAACAACCTGACTGCCATTGATTGGTCACCCATCCACAGGGCTTCTTCTGTCTGACTGACGTAGGCTCTATTTCAAACACAAGTTACTAGCTGCATAGGACATCCATGCACCTCTCAGACAGTCTAGGGTGAGGGGTGCCCACTTGCCATGGATCACTGCTGACATCATGCCCCTCACCAGAGCCAGAGACCAGGCGTGGAAGACTGTCAAGGACTCCAGTTCCCCTGTCGACCATGCAAAATACTTTATTTATTTGAATTTTGGTAACTGGGTAGGCCCACTGAGACTTTGACCATCCCTTTTTCAGGGGTGACCCGGGACCTTTCCTTACCATTCCTTACGGAACACCTGCACTAGGCAAATCAGGCAGGCTAAGGCATCATACTTTAAATTTTCCTTCCAGGCTAACAGAAACCATCCAGCAAAATTTTGGAAAGTGGTTAAATCCCTTTTCTCCCCACCCTCTCAGAGTCCCTCACCTGCGTAGAATGTAGGCGGAACCGTAATAACAGGCACTGTAGCAGTAGCAACCAAATTTAACTCCTATTTTACGAGCTGCACCTTGGCACTGCTGTATGCTCACCCCCCAGTCCAGTCCAAACATCCCGTGGCAGCTACCATCGCACAAGCTCATTCTCCTTCTGCCCCCTCCTTCTCCTTCTGTCAAGTCTTCCCATTGGCAGTTTTGAATGCTTGATCTCCTTAAACCCTAACAAAGGTAAATGCCCCATGGGGCTGGATTCCAAGATGCTCTACCTAGCTGCCCCTGCAATTGCCACCCCCCCCCCGGCGGATCTTTACAATCTCTCCTTCTCTCACCTCAATTCCCTCAGAATGGAAACACGCTATTGTCATCCTACTCCCAAAGGGGAATGTCTCCTCTGACCTTGTCAACTACCGTCCTATTTCCCTCCTCCTCATTCTGGCGAAACTTGAGAGAAACTAGTCCTCTTCCAACTCTCCTCTTTTTTCAACTTCTCCTTCTTCTCACCCTACCAGTCTGGCTTCAGGAAGACCCAATCCACAGCCAACTCACTCCTACGGATCACCGACTCCATCTTGGATGGGATGGACAAGGGTCACATCACCTCCTCTATTTTTGTAGACCTGGCCAAGGCATTCAACATGGTTTCTCATGCCATCCTGCTAGATAAGCTCTCCATTGCTGTGCTATCTCCCAAGCCCGCCAGTTGATTCCACTCCTACCTGGTAGGCCGATCCCAATCTGTCAGAATTGGTGGTTCAACTTCGCCATCCCTCCCAGTTACCACCGGAGTATCCCAAAGCTCGGTCCTTGGCCCAATCCTATTTTCCATCTTACTAAAGACCTGCCCACCCTGCCCACTCACTTCCATACATATGTATGTGGACAATACCGTCATGATGCTTCTGGCCCTTCAACTGCTGAGGTCGTGACGAGTTGCAGCAGGACTTCAAAGAAGTCCAGCTCTGGTTCGCACCAACCAACTATTCCTCAATGCCAAGAAGACCGTCTCCATGACCTTCAGCATGAGGCAGAGACTCTCTTGGCTTACACCACCCCTCCTTTCACACCTAGATTGAACTACTTTGGAGGCTTGCACCTCCTTTAGATATCTTGGGGTCTTGGCTGGACCAGCATCTTGACTTTTCTGTACACATTGATGCCATCCACAAAAACTGCACCCCAAACTGGGTGCTCGCTACTGCAACCGTGGTTGCATCCTTCAGCTCAGAGGCACTCAGACAGAAATGATTCTCCCCATATTCGACTATGGGATGTAGTTTATAGTGTATCCCAAGTCCAATCTAGCCAGACTGGACCCTCTTTTCTACTGTTTCTACAGATTCACCACTGACAGCATGTCCTTCTTACACCACTACAGTCTCTATCAGTCCCTAAATCTGCTATCGCTCCACGACCACCGACAGGCCCACTGCGTCAAACTCACAGCCAAGTACTGGTCCCAGTCCTTGCCTCTGTACCTGAAGGCTGTGCTCATGACCCATACTGCGCTGGCATATTCCCTGAGAAATGCTGACACCCATCTCCTGTCAGTACCATGCATGTCGACATCATCAGGGCAAGTAGCCTTCAGACACCGTAATGCCCCAATTGGAACTCCTTCATGCACCTGGCTATGACCTCCTCCCATAACCTCAGTCACCTCATATTTGAACACTTTTCCACACCCTGTGAGTGTGGATAGAAGTGCACGAGAACAATATTGATTCCAGTTCTTGTATTGTCTTCTGTCTCTATCATATCTCAAGTGCTACAATGTATAATTTAATGTATGTATTCTACTTAACTTATGTTAGCACAGCCACGTTTGCACACACCTCCTTAAATTGTGTTGCAAATGCACTGTATGTATTATATGCCTGTTCCTATATCCCCCCCCCCCCCAACGGATGCACCTAGATTTGAGCAGCATCCATTCAGTGTGCCCTCCTGGTAAAACTTTTAATAAATAAATATTATTGTATATTGTAGTTGTTTCATTCTACAGCGCCCAGAGTCCTTGAAATGGGCACTTTTATAAATAAAATATCTATCTCTGAAAAGAACTAGTGTCAACCTCCCTCCTTTTGGAGCTCCTGTTACATTTATGTGGCCCCTTCCCCTTCTCCCTCCACTGTGAACACTGAACAAAAGTATTCATTCAGGGTGTCTGCTTTCTCCTGGTCCCCCTCTGCAGTGCCTCCCTACATCCCTTTTTTCCATATGTAATTTTTGTAGGTTTACCCCCGTTTTTCTCCCATCCCCCGTCTCTGGCACGTGTGCGCATGTGGAGGCATGCGCACACCGTGCGTCGAGACACCCTTCCTTCGTGTCGCCCCCTCTGGCTGCACCAGCACCGAACCTCCAGCTGGAGGTGGCGGGACTATGGGAGTGCGACCACCTTCTCCAGGAGAGGAGAGCTGCCATAAGGCTGTACAATCCTGCTCCCTAACTTGTGCTGGCGCCCCGACAACCCAAGATTGTTCCCGAACTCGGGTCGCTGGTGCAGTGCGAGTTAAGGCGTGCAGCGCCTCAGCCCTCTGCACTACCGTGCTGGCTCCACATCCCTTTTAACAGTATATCCTCCTTGTTCTTCCTCTTTTCACTTACATACCTAAAATAGGTCTTGTCCCTTTCATTACGCTTGTGCTATTCTCTCTTCAGTTTGTCACTTTGCACTCCTTACTGCTTTCCCTGCTTCCTCTATTTCTACTGATACATCTCTCCCCTATCCTCCTCCTCTGCATCTCCTTATATCTTCTGAATACCACCCTTTTAGCCTTTACATTTTCAGCCACCTCTTTCAAGAACCATTGTGGTCTCTTTTCCTCTTACTGTTACTCACTTATTTGACACAGAGGTTTGTTGCCTTCATTATGCCCCCTTTTAGCTTTGCCTACTGTTCCTCCACCCCACCTAGATATTCCCCCTCTGCCAGAAATTCCCTGATGCATTCCCCCATCTTAATAAAATCTGTCCTTCTGAAGAATGCTGGGGTACATAGGCAGGGGGGTTGTTAGTAGAAGATAGGAGGTGATCCTTATCCTGTACAGATCCCTAGTGCGACTACACTTGGAATGCAGTTCTGGAGTCAGTATTTGAGGAAGGACAGGGACAGGGTGAAAGCCATGCAGAGGAGGATAACCAGGATGATTCAGGGGCAGCAAGGAAAGCCCGATATGGAGAGGCATGGGGATCTCAGCACATACACTCTGGGGTCCAGGAGGGACGGAAGAGGATTTAACAGAGATACACCTGTTTCTACATGGGACAAGCTGAGTGGATAGCAGGGAATTGTTCACAACGAGTGCAAACATGTGCACAAGGGAGAACTTAAAGCAGCAGGTTGGAAGGAAATTCAGGAAAGACATTAGGAAGTATTTCTTTATGAAAAGGGTGGTAGAAAGGAGGAACACACTACCATGGGAAATGCCCTGTGCCAAATCTGTGGTGGAATTTAAACACGGTGGGAGAGGCACATAAAGCTTGTGAAGGCAGGGGAGGGGCAGCATGGGAGAGGGTGAGAGAGATGACCGTTAGGGGTACTCACAACATACCACAGCTAGGGTTGGGTAGACTGGATGGGCCATGAGGCCTTTTTTCTGCTGCCAGTGTATATGTTTCTGTAATATAGAGAGAGGGAAATGTGAGGAGGGCAAAGGTTACAGGGTATACTATGAGAAGGCAGAGAAGCTTGCAACAGAAGGAGAGGGGCCTGGGTAATGTATCTGTTTTCCTATATCCCTTCTCAGGTAAATGCATTACTAGCAATATTTGCTCTCAAGGTTATAAAATATGGCAGACAATAAAACGCAATGCAGTTCTACAGATTTCTCTTGGCCAACTTTAACCACTCAAAAGAAAAAAAAAACACACATATACACACACACTCAAACAACCCACTCATTATACGTAAAGATTAGCCTGGCAATCTCCATCTGAAGAACTCATTTGCTGTGTTCCAGCAAAATGTTCAGTAGGGCAGGCCCAGTCACAGTGTTAGGCTATTACTTCATAAGACATGCAGACCCAGCTTGCAATACATAAATATAAGGAAGCCAGAAACTGATTAATTCTTTTTTAACTAATATACTATATTACACAAATGACAGCATTTCTCTCCCCTACTGTACTTTTTCACATTAACTTGGGGGCTAAAAAAAATTATTTGAGAAACATTGCCCGGCAGAAGCCCTGAACAACCTGCCTTGACTACTGTAACGCTCTGCATGTGAAGCTTTCAGGAGAGTTGGTGTGCCATCTCCAGCTAGACTACCATGGCAAGGCTTATATTTGGCACAGGCACTTTTATTCATATCACGCTTGTGCTGCCTGATATACACTGCCTTCTGGCTAGATGGTGTACCAACTTCAAAATTTACTTGATGGTTTTCAAGGCCCAACACGGGCTGGGTCCCGGCTACATTAAAGATCTCCAGAATCACTCCCATTGCTCTGCTGGGGATACTCATCTTCAATTTCCACAAGCAGGTTTAAAGTCATCTGGGGACAAAGCCTTTGCTGTGGCTGCTCCGTGGTTATGGAACTCTCTTCCATCTCAACAGCAGCATATGTACCCAGTAGAGGTCTTTAAAAAGCCCATAAAAACCCACTTGTTTTCCCTGGCTTTTTATGATGCTGGCTATATAGTGTGTGTACCTGAGTCTGTGTTTTCCTTTGTAATGTATTCCCTTTATTATGGTGTTTATCATGTTTGTTTGTGTTTTGATGTGCAGTACCTTGAGCTTCCGGAATAAGGCAATATATAACTATAACATGATAGACCGAGTCTGTGCTCAATGTTTCAGCCTGTTTCTTATGTATTTAAGTAATGCAAGCATTTGTAAGTGTCACATCTGAAGTAAAAGAAAACAGAATGCATACCCGCCATATTTAAAACACTAATTCGCTTTACACACTGCAGTATGACATTAATTTGCACCTTTTATTCTGTGTTCCGGTCAATGGGCCTTTTATAAGTTTCAGAGGGGGAAGGGAGCATTGCAGAAACATTTGCTCTACTGCCTCTTTGGATCTCTAGGGACCACTTTGCTGAATACAAAAGAAACAATGTGTATTACATTGGCCTAGCTGAAGAAATTTTTATTTCTGCTTGGTGATGCAAACTCCATATTTTGAAATTTTCTTGGAAGTCATTTCATATGTCTTTTTTTTATTTTTTTTGTCTCATGGGGCTCCCCTGACAGGCTGTCAGAAGTACACAGCACCACCTACTGGTGGCAGTGGGCTGTTATTCAACTTCAACCCATGCAGGCGTGCACGCCTAACACAAACACACACACACACACACAAACAAACACACACCAAAAGCGAAGATTCTGTGCTATTTAGGCTGATCACAGTTATCCATCCTCTATTCCTCCAATCATGGAGAGAGAGAATGATCCACCAATGTCTATAAATTTGCTGCAGCATACTAGCGGAGAGCCTCTGCACAGTCTTGTCCGTACCAACCTTTTTAATCACATTTTCTCATTAAACTATGTTGTCCTTACGGTGTCAAGCCAAGTTATATAGAAAACTCCTGCACAAAATCAGAATCATTGGTCTGCATGTTGAGGCGGACTGTTGCATGTGTGTTTATTTTTCTTTTGTGTTACTCTACAGCTCCACAAGGAAAAAGGGATGCTTTGTTGTTGTAAATAATATGGTTTCATTTTCCATAGAGGTTCAAAGAAAACAGCATCTTTAAGAAGCCATTTCTGTAGCCCCAAGCAAGTGTCGCCTTAAGAAAAATCAATGGTGCATCTCCATGACAACAGAGAAACGTTAATTAGATGCCTTGAGAGTCCCAGGGGTTGTCACCTGCCCTGGAGTAGTTACTGCACTATAAATTATCTCACAAGCATAATTATATAGCATGATAATGGACTACTATTATAACTACAGTAATCTACAACCAACTATGCACACATAGAACATCTACAACCGTTTTATAATAAAGATATTATCAGGCTGCATGGCAGCAGGCGTGGCATTTTGAAAGACAATGTATCATGCAGTTTCCTTGTCTTTCAGTATACAATAAGCTGCAAGAAAGCGCTGGCTATCAACAGTAAACACTATCGATTCTAAGCCTTTTCACATCTTGCACTTTTATTAGTCAAGCTGACAGCAACGTCATTGAGCAAAAATCTGTGTGTGCTGCATCAGTGTGTGAGCCACAAAAAAAACAAGCAAAAGGGTTCCATTTAATGAAGGCTTAAAACCAAAAATAAAGTTACCATCAACACTGAGACCTCAGTCTTCCTCAGGAATGACCTATAAAGGATAAAGCAAGCCTTATAAAAGATACAAAGGATGTTGTTATTTTCTTTATGCATTATTCCCAATTACAACCAAACAGTCAAATGTTGATTCTAGCAGTATGTTCTACGCACTGATTGAGCCCTTTTACCACACAGTGCTACTCCTTTCTAGAATACTTAGCTTTCTGTTCTACTGTCAAGCAACTCAGGACCCTACTGCCATGCTAAGACTGCAGATGTTTTACAGGGTATCAACATGGCTCAGTTAGAAGACATCCACCTCTGGGCAAGAAGGTTGTGGTTTCTAGTCCCACAAGGAACTGTGTTACTAGCATAAACGCTGGCTCCTGAGTGTAGTAGCTGCAGGGATGCTATACTTGTTGGTGCATGCCACCCTTCAAATGCGATTTTAAACCAAGGCCCTGTCTGCCATTTCTGGTGGTTTTCAGGTGGATGTTAAAGATTCCATGGTACTTATTGAACAGAGTAGGGAATTTCCCAGGTAACTTGGACACATTTCCACTATTCAGTTAAACAACTCCAACAGCTTAATCTGGTTCAATTTCAGCTGGTTTACATCTGTAACCCCCCCCCCCCAAAGATAAGGCTGAAAATAGGCAGTATTGTCTAGCCCTCCATTTCAGGTCAACAAAAAAATAAAAAATGAATAAGTATACTACTAACACTGCAAGTGATGACATTAACAGGACTGATACTACATGCACAAAGTCAAATATTTAATTATTACTACACTGATGCAATACATGCATTATGTTAAGGCATTGTTTAACATATTACTACCATATGCTTAATAAACGTCCTTTGGTAAATTATTGCTAAATGTTAGAGGAACTGAAATACTTATTTGCTACTGGCACTTAGCTTTTTAAGTAGGTGTCTATAGTATTTTGGCGGTATTTTATTGTTGTTTACATGCTAAGTGTACATACATTGTATCAACTTCAACTGTTGGCTGTTATGGTCACAAATTTCCAAAGCAAATAGGTAATTGGTTTCTACCTGTATCCTGCTAGAATATTTCATATGAAAAGAAATATGGTGAGACAAAAGAACCCCCCACCCCAAATGCCAGTGCATACAAGATTCTGAATTTTTAAGCGTGGATGTCAATCATACATGCTGCTGTAATCCAGCACTCCATTTTATTGCCTGGCTCTTGACAGACTTCTATTCCAGTAATGCTGACAAGCATTGTTAAGGTATACATAGTAGCAACATTACACTGGTTAACATAGAAACATTGAATTTGAGGGCAAATAAGGACCACTTGGCCGATCCAGTCTTCCCATTCCTCCCTATACTATTACAGCAGACCATACCCAATCTACAGCTCTTTCTCTCCTCCCCCCACTTCCTTGATTCCCACCATTGTTTTCACCCCAACCCTTTGCTGGAAGGCAGTTCCAGGAATCCACCACTCTTTCTATGAAGAAGTATTTCTTCACATCTCTCCTGAATCTATGCCAGTCCAGCTTCATAGCATGTCCCTTTGTTCTTGAGTGCCTTTTCTTCTGAAAAGCACCTCCCTCCTGTACCTTATTTACCCCCAAGTATTTAAAGGTCTCTATCATATCCTCCTTTCCTCCTCTGTTCCAAGATGTACATATTGAGGTCCTTTAGTCTCTTCTTGTAGGGCTTTTGATGCAGACCCAGCACCATTTTAGTTACCATCCTCTGAACCACCTCCACTCTGTCTATGTCCTTCTGGAGATGTAGTCTCCAGAAACAGACACAGTATTCTAGGTGGGGTCTTACCAGCAATCTATACAGAGGCAACACGACCTTCCACTTTCTGCTAATGATACCACCCCTCCTTATGCATCCCAGCAGACCACCAGCCCTCCCAACTTAACTGGTTAACATATGATTAAATTATCGATTTTCAAAACTCTAGATTCCTCATGCATTTTAGGACCTAAGAAACTTATACTCACTGCTATTACTGTTTAAAAAATCCCATCATAACAAACACCCTGTTGTGTGTTATTGCTTACATATAACATAGAAGACCATGAAAAGCTAATCACCCTAACAAAAAACAACACAGTTGCCATATATAGCATGCAGTTGGTTCCATACCCAACTGTGTAAACTAATGCAAATACTGCATTTAGTTTCTTTACATCTTTTAGCCATCTAAAACCAGGCAATAACCTATTGTTAAAAGGAACAAGCAGCACCCCTCCCGAAACTACAAAGCAGTGTCACTTAGTTCTAACTGGCAAAGTAAGCTCAGCCCTGCCACTCTGAAGGGCCCCCAAGCACTGAATGACTTCTTTTCAGCTGCAAATTTTTCAAGGTCTTTTAGCATGCTCCCCATCATTATATCCCGGAATAGCTCTGGATTTAGTGAGCTTGTTGCTTCCTTTTGAAACAAGTGGCTTTATCAAGCATGGAAAAACCTTTATCTTTCCATGTTCTGAACTCTTTCCACCTCTTAAACGATGTTAGGCTCAGCAAAACCTTTAATTTTCAGTGGAGTGGTTTTCAAGCCCAGCCCAGAAAGTGGCAGTCTTCTGTTTTCTGTTACTGCATCTGCTTATCTTTGCCAAGGAGCAGTAACACTGACTGACAAAGCAGTGGTACTTTATCACTTGACCTGCAGGGCAAGGCCGTTTGTTCAAGGTGAGTAACAAGCATCTGCAGAAACAGCTAAAAAAATGGCTCAAGCCCCAGCTTTATTGTAAATAACGGATGCTAGGTCAACCCCCGTGGTGCACATTCCAGCACTATGTGCTGAAATTTTATGCTACAGGATCCAACAATTTGCACTGGAATGCACAGGACTTTTAATTTTCATTACAACACTGAATTACAGTCCTGGAACAGCACAGCCCTCTATTGGCTACCCAGTGTATTACTTACAACAGGATTAGTTACTAAGAAACTATCGTTACAAAAAGCAATTTATAGTGCAATATCAATAAGCAGTTTTCAAAGCATCACAGTACAGACTTGCTTAATACTTCCACATTTCCAAAATGATGGATTATAACACTTATGGTAATACCCTTTGCAACAGACACAAGCATTCTCATGACTCTGCACTGTATAGTGCTCGTCTAATTCATCTCCAAAGTACAGTTCAGACAGAAATGTAGACTATAACCTAAGGGAAACATATGTTTTCAAATTAGGGAGGAAAAAAGTCTACAAGTCTGCTTCATCAATGAATGAGTCTGATACTTGGAGATGAAGAGTGGTGGTGTGGCACCACAGTGCTAGTGCAGTCAACTGTTAAAACACTGGTTTCTTACAGTGGTCACACTGGTTTTCATGAACTTTCTTGCACAGTTCATAACCTGCACTACTGTATCCTCTCTGAACTAGCACTTTTGTATTCTGCTGCACCAAGGGAACTCTCAAATAAGAGATAACTTACCTCACTGTGGCAATCTCATCATCTATCTGATACTAATTTCATAACTATAAGAAAAACACAACAGGGACCAGTGGAATACATGATTTAGTTTCACTAGTGTTGTCTGACCTTGGGAAACCTCACGGTCTGGTCTCAAAGTGCCACAGTGGTGAGCTGGTGCCACCGTGCGAGAGTGGTGAGCTGGTGCCAGAGTGGTGAGCTGGTGCCACCGTGCCAGACTGGTAAGCTGGTGCCATAGTGCCAGAGTGAGCAGGTGCCAGAGTGGTGAGCTGGTGCCATAGTGCCAGAGTGGAGAGCTGGTGCCATAGTGCCAGAGTGCAGAGCTGGTGCCAGCGTGCCAGAGTGGTGAGCTGGTGCCACCGTGCCAGAGTGGTGAGCTGGAGCCACCATGCCAGAGTGGTGAGTTGGTGCCACCGTGCCAGAGTGGTGAGCTGGTGCCACTATGCCAGAGTGGTGAGCTGGTGATACAGTGCAAGAGTAGTAAGATAGTGCCACAGTGCCAGAGTAGTGAGCAGGTGCCGTAGTGCCAGAGTGGTGAGCTAGTGCCAGAGTGGTGAGCTGGTGCCACAGTGCCAGACTGAGCTGGTGCCCGAGTGGTGAGTTGGTTCTATGGTACCAGAGTGGTGAGCTGGTATCACGGTGCCAGAGTCATGAGCTGGTATCATGGTGCCAGAGTCATGAGCTGGGGCCACAGTGCCTGAGTGGTCAGCTGGGGCCACAGTGCCCGAGTGGTGAGCTGGTGCCACAGTGCCCGAGTGGTGAGCTGGTGCCACAGTGCCCGAGTGGTGAGTTGGTGCCACAGTGCCAGAGCGGTGAGTTGGTGCCACAGTGGTAAGCTGATGCCACAGTGCCAGAGTGAGCAGGTGCCAGAGTGGTGAGCTGGTACTACGGTGCCTGAGTGGTGAGCTGGTATCATGGTGCCACAGTGGTGAGCTGGTGCCAAGTGTCAGAGTAGTCAGCTGGGGCCACAGTGCTTGAGTGGTCAGCTGGGATCACAGTGCCCGAGTGGTGAGCTGGTGCCACAGTGCCAGAGTGCGTGGGTGCCAGAGTGGTGAGCTGGTGCCAGTGTGGTCAGCTGGGAACAAATGCAGATGTAATGTGCCAGTGTGGTGGACTGGGAACAAATGCAGATGGAAATGCACCTGCCCTACCTGACCAACCCACCTAGTTAAAAATTCTGACTACCCCACCAATGCGCACTTAGCAATCACCCAATCTACTACTTCCCACTCCTACCCTCCTCCTCTACCAACCCCTTCCCCCCCTCCGACCTCAACCCAGTCCCAACCTCACTTTTCCCAGGGATCCATACCTACCTGTCTCACAACCCCTGTCCATCAACTCCCCCACCCTTTTCTGACAAGGTGACCCCTAACCTGTAGTTCCCATAAGCTGAACACCTCCATTCCCCTTCCCTTCACTCTTGAACCTCCCTCCTTCCCTCCTCCTCCCCCCGCTCTCATGTTATTACTGCTGCTGCTCTGACTTTGCCTGTTTAAGGCACTATCCCTATCCTAAGTACTACGTCGGTCATTTTTACCATTGACAATTGTTTAATCTTCATTGTTACCCTGTGTTTTACTATTGTACATTCACATTTTCTTCCTTTTTTTTTTGTTGGTTGTTTAACCAGGACTAGCACACTAAGCTGACAGCTTTTTTACAGGTGCGACCTGGGAGCACAGGGAAGTTAAGTGACTTGCTCAGGGTCACACAGTCTGCAAGTGGAAGCTGTGGGATTCAAACCCAGGTCTGGTCTGCTGGATGTCACCAAATTTGCAGCTCAGAGCCTTAAACCACTGTGCTATACTGCCTCTTCCTGACGTGGAACCTTCGTAAATGAGCTAGTAGTTCAAAGGTCGTAATCCGAGAATTCAATAAATAAATGTGCCAGTGTGGTGGACTAGGAACACATGCAGATCTAATGTGCCAGTGTGGTGGACTGGTAACAAATGAAGATGTAATGTGCCAGTGTGGTCATCTCGAAACAAATGCAGATGCAATGTACCAGTGTGGTCAGATTGAAACAAATGCAGATGTAATGTGCCAATGTGGTCACGTCGAAACGAACGCAGATGTAATGTGTCAGTGTGGTGGACTGGGAATAAATGCAGATGTAATGTGCCAGTGTGGTGGACTGGGAACAAATACAGATGTAATGTGCCAGTGTAGTCAACTGGGAACAAAGGCAGATGTAATGTGCCAGCATAGTCAGGTTGAAACAGATGCAGATGTAATGTGCCAGTGTGGTCTGTTTGGAAACAAATGCAGATGTAATGTGTCAGTGTGGTCAGCTAGTAACAAATGCAGATGCAATGTGTCAGTGTGGTCAACTGGGGACACGTGCAGATAAAATGTGCAAGTGTGGTCAACTGGGAACAAATGCAGATGCAATGTGCCAGTGTGATCAGGTGGAAACAAATGCAGATATAATGCACTCATGGGGTCATCTGGGAACAAATGCAGATGTAATGTGCCAGTGTGGTCAGCTGGGAACAAATGCAGATGTAATGTGCCAGTGTGGTGGACTGGGAACAAATGCAGATGTAATGTCCCAGTGTGGTGGACTGGGAACAAATGCAGATGTAATGTACCAGTGTGGTCAGGTCGAAACAAATGCAGATGTAATGTGCCAGTGTGGTCAGCTGGGAACAAATGCAGATGTAATGTGTCAGTGTGGTGGACTGGGAACAAATGCAGATGTAAAGTGCCAGTGTGGTGGACCAGGAACAAATGCAGATGTAATGTGCCAGCATGGTGGACTGGTAACAAATACAGATGTAATGTGTCAGTGTGGTGGACTGGTAAGAAATGCAGAGGAAATGTGCCAGTGTGGTCAACCGGGAACAAATGCAGATGTAATGGGTCAGTGTGGTTAGCTGGGAACAAATGCACATATAATGCGGTCGTGTGGTCATCTGGGAACAAATGCAGATGTAATGTGCCAGTGTGGTCAACTGGGAACACATGCAGATGTAAAGTGTCAGTGTGGTTAGCTGGGAACAAATGCAGATGTAATGGCCAGTGTGGTCAACTGGGACACATGCAGATGTAATGTGCCAGTGTGGTCAGGTGGAAACAGATGCAGATGTAATGTGCCAGTGTGGTCAACTGGCAACAAATGCAGATGTAACATGCCACTGTGGTCAACTGGGAACAAATGCAGATGTAATGTGCCAGTGTGGTTAGCTGGGAACAGATGTAAAGTGCCAGTGTGGTCAGCTGGGAACAAATGCAGGCGTAATGTGCCAGTGTGGTGGACTGGGAACAATACAGATGTAATGTGTCAGTGTGGTGGACTGGTAACAAATGCAGATGTAATGTGCCAGTGTGTCTGCTCGAAACAAATGTAGATGTAATGTGCCAGTGTGGTGGCTCGAAACAAATGTAGATGTAATGTGCCAGTATGGTCAGCTGGGAACACAGGCAGATATAATCTGCCAGTGTGGTCAGCAGGAAAGCAAGGCAGATATGTGTGCCAGTGTGGCCAGCAGGAAAAAAGGCAGATGTAATGTGCCAGTGTGGTTAGCTGGGAACAAATGCAGATGTAATGTGCCAGTGTGGTCAACTGGGAACAAATGCAATGTAATGTGCCAGTGTAGTGGACTGGTAACAAATGCAGATATAATGTGCCAGTGTGGTTAGCTGGGAACAAATGTAGATGTAATGTGCCAGTGTGGCGGACTGGGAACAAATACAAATGCAATGTGCCAGTGTGGTGGACCAGGAACAAATGCAGATGTAATGTGTCAGTGTGGTGGACTGAGAACACATGCAGATGTAATGTGCCAGTGTGGTTAACTGGGAACAAATGTAGATGTAATGTGCCAGTGTGGTGGACCAGGAACAAATGCAGATGTAATGTGTCAGTGTGGTGGACTGAGAACACATGCAGATGTAATATGCCAGTGTGGCGGACTGGGAACAAATACAGATGTAATGTGTCAGTGCAGTCAACTGGGAACAAATGCAGATGTAATGTGCCAGTGTAGTCAGCAGGAAAAAAGGCAGATGTAATGTGCCAGTGTGGTCAACTGAGAACACGTACAGATATAATGTGCCAGTGTGGTCAACGGAACAAATGTAGATGTAATGGGTCAGTGTGGTTAGCTGAGAACAAATGTAGATGTAATGTGCCAGTGTGGTCAGGTGGAAACAAATGCAGATGTTATGCACTTGTGTGGTCATCTGGGAACAAATGCAGATGTAATGTGCCAGTGTGGTCAGTTGGAATAAATGCAGATGTAATGTGCCAGTGTGGTCAGCAGGAAATAAATGCAGATGCAATGTGCCAGTGTGGTCATCTGGAACTAAATGCAGATGCAATGTGCCAGTGTGGTCATCTGGAACAAATGCAGATGAAATGTGCCAGTGTGGTCATCTGGGAACAAATGCAGATGTAATGTGTGGTCATCTGGGAACAAATGCAGATGTAATGTGCCAGTGTGGTCAACTGGGAACAAATGCAGATGTAATGTGCCAGTGTGGTCAGCTGGGAACAAATGCAGATGTAATGTGCCAGTGTGGTCAACTGGGAACAAATGCAGATGTAATGTGCCACTGTGGTCAGCAGGAAACAAATGCAGATGTAATGTGCCACTGTGGTGAGCTCGAAACAAATGCAGATGCAATGTGCCAGTGTGGTCAGTTGGGAACAAATGCAGATGTAATATGCCAGTGTGGTCAACTGGGAACAAATGCAGATGTAACATGCCACTGTGGTCAACTGGGAACAAATGCAGATGTAATGTGCCAGTGTGGTCAGCAGGAAACAAATGCAGATGCAATGTGCCAGTGTGGTCAACTGGGAACAAATGCAGATGTAGTGTGCCAATGTGGTCAGCAGGAAACAAATGCAGATGCAATGTGCCAGTGTGGTCAGTTGGGAACAAATGCAGATGTAACACGCCACTGTGGTCAACTGGGAACAAATGCAGATGTAACATGTCACCGTGGTCAACTGGGAACAAATGCAGATGTAATGTGCCAGTGTGGTCAGCAGGAAACAAATGCAGAGGCAATGTGCCAGTGTGGTCAACTGGGAACAAATGCAGATGTAATGTGCCAGTGTGGTCAATTGGGAACACATGGAGATGCAACGTGCCAATGTGGTCAGTTGGAAACAAATGCAGCTGTAATGTGCCAGTGTGGTCAACTGGGAACACATGCAGATGTAATGTGGCAGTGTGGTCAGTTAGAAACAAATGCAGATGTAATGTGCCAGTGTGATCAGCTGGCAACAAATGCAGATGTAATTGCCGATGTGGTCAACTGGGAACAAATGTAGATGTAATGTGCCAGTGTGGTTAGCTGGGAACAAATGTTGATGTAATGTGCCAGTGTGGTTAGCTGGGAACAAATGTAGATGTAATGTGCCAGTGTGGTGGACTGGGAACAAATACAAATGCAATGTGCCAGTGTGGTGGACCAGGAACAAATGCAGATGTAATGTGTCAGTGTGGTGGACTGGGAACAAATACAGATGTAATGTGTCAGTGTGGTGGGCTGAGAACACATGCAGATGTAATGTGCCAGTGTAGTTAGCTGGGAACAAATGTAGATGTAATGTGCCAGTGTGGTCAGCTCGAAACAAATGTAGATGCAATGTGCCAGTGTGGTGGACCAGGAACAAATGCAGATGTAATGTGCCAGTGTGGTGGACCAAGAACAAATGCAGATGTAATGGGTCAGTGTGGTCAGGTGGAAATAAATGCAGATATAATGCGGTCGAGTGGTCATCTGGGAATAAATGCAGCTGTAATGTGCCAGTGTGGTCAACAGGAACACATGCAGATATAATGTGCCAGTGTAGTCAGCAGGAAAAAGGCAGATGTAATGTGCCAGTGTGGTCAACAGGAACAAATGCAGAAGTACGTGCCAGTGTGGTCAACTTGGAACACATGCAGATGTAATGTGCCAGTGTGGTCATCTGAAACAAATGCAGATGTAATGTGCCAGTGTGGTCAGGTGAAACAGATGCAGATGTAATGTTTCAGTGTGGTCAGCTGGGAACCAATGCACATGTAACATGCCAGTGTGGTCAGTTGGGAACAAATGCAGATGTATTGTGCCAGTGTGGTCAGTTGGGAACAAATGCAGATGTAATGTGCCAGTGTGTTCAACTGGGAACAAATGCAGATGTAATGTGCCAGTGTGGTCAGCTCGAAACAAATGCAGATGTTGATGCCAGTGTGGTGGACCAGGAACAAATGCAGATGCAATGTGTCAGTGTGGTGGACTGAGAACAAATGCAGATGTAATGTGCCAGAGTGGTCAGGTGGAAACAGATGCAGATGTAATGTTTCAGTGTGGTCAGCTGGGAACCAATGCACATGTAACATGCCAGTGTGGTCAGTTGGGAACAAATGCAGATGTATTGTGCCAGAGTGGTCATCTGGGAACAAATGCAGATGTAATGTGCCAGTATGGTCAGCAGGAAACAAATGCAGATGCAATGTGCCAGTGTGGTCAGCAGGTATCAAATGCAGATGCAATGTGCCAGTGTGGTCAGTTGGGAACAAATTCAGATGCAACATGCCACTGTGGTCAACTGGGAACAAATGCAGATGTAACATGCCACTGTGGTCAACTGGGAACAAATGCAGATGCAATGTGCCAGTGTGGTCAAATTGGAACAAATGCAGATGTAATGTGCCAGTATGGTCAGTTGGGAACAAATACAAACGTAATGTGCCAATGTGGACAGCAGGATGCAGATACAGTGTGCCGGTGTGGTCTGTTTAGAACAAATGCAGATGTAGTGTGCCAGTGTGATCAATTGGGAACACATGGAGATGCAACGTGCCAGTGTGGTCAGTTGGAAACAAATGCAGCTGTAATATGCCAGTGTGGTCAACTGGGAACACATGCAGATGTAATGTGCCAGTGTGGTCAGCTGGGAACAAATGTAGATGTAATGTGCCAGTGTGGTCATCTGGGAACAAATGCAGATGTAATGTGCCAGTGTGGTCAACTGGGAACAAATGCAGATGTAATGTGCCAGTGTGGTCAGCAGGTATCAAATTCAGATGCAATGTGCCAGTGTGGTCAGTTGGGAACAAATTCAGATGCAATGTGCCAGTGTGGTCAGTTGGGAACAAAGGCAGATGTAATGTGCCAGTGTGGTCAGCAGGAAACAAATGCAGATGCAATGTGCCAGTGTGGTCAGCAGGTATCAAATGCAGATGCAATGTGCCAGTGTGGTCAGTTGGGAACAAATTCAGATGTAACATGCCACTGTGGTCAACTGGGAACAAAGGCAGATGTAATGTGCCAGTGTGGTCAGCAGGAAACAAATGCAGATGCAATGTGCCAGTGTGGTCAGCAGGTATCAAATGCAGATGCAATGTGCCAGTGTGGTCAGTTGGGAACAAATTCAGATGTAACATGCCACTGTGGTCAACTGGGAACAAATGCAGATGTAACATGCCACTGTGGTCAACTGGGAACAAATGCAGATATAATGTGCCAGTGTGGTCAGCAGGAAACAAATGCAGATGCAATGTGCCAGTGTGGTCAAATTGGAACAAATGCAGATGTAATGTGCCAGTATGGTCAGTTGGGAACAAATACAAACGTAATGTGCCAATGTGGACAGCAGGATGCAGATACAGTGTGCTGGTGTGGTCTGTTTAGAACAAATGCAGATGTAGTGTGCCAGTGTGGTCAATTGGGAACACATGGAGATGCAGCGTGCCAGTGTGGTCAGTTGGAAACAAATGCAGCTGTAATATGCCAGTGTGGTCAACTGGGAACACATGCAGATGTAATGTGCCAGTGTGGTCAGAAGGAACAAATGCAGATGTAATGTGTCAGTGTGGTCAGCTGAGGAACAAAGCGTAGATGTAATGTGCCAGTGTGGTCAACTGGCAGCAAATGCAGATGTAATGTGGCAGTGTGGTCAGCTGGGAACCAATGCACATGTAACATGCCAGTGTGGTCAGTTGGGAACAAATGCAGATGTATTGTGCCAGTGTGGTCAGTTGGGAACAAATGCAGATGTAATGTGCCAGTGTGGTCAGCTCGAAACAAATGTAGATGTAATGTGTCAGTGTGGTGGACCAGGAACAAATGCAGATGTAATGTGTCAGTGTGGTGGACTGAAAACAAATACAGATGTAATGTGCCAGAGTGGTCATCTGGGAATAAATACAGATGTAATGTGCCAGTATGGTCATCTGGGAATAAATACAGATGTAATGTGCCAGTGTGGTCAGCTGGGAACAAATGCAGATGTAATGTGCCAGTGTGGTCAGCAGGAAACAAATGCAGATGCAATGTGCCAGTGTGGTCAGCAGGTATCAAATGCAGATGCAATATGCCAGTGTGGTCAGTTGGGAACAAATGCAGATGTAACATGCCACTGTGGTCAACTGGGAACAAATGCAGATGTAACATGCCACTGTGGTCAACTGGGAACAAATGCAGATGTAATGTGCCAGTGTGGTCAGCAGGAAACAAATGCAGATCCAATGTGCCAGTGTGGTCAAATTGGAACAAATGCAGATGTAATGCGCCAGTATGGTCAGTTGGGAACAAATACAAACGTAATGTGCCAATGTGGACAGCAGGATGCAGATACAGTGTGCCGGTGTGGTCTGTTTAGAACAAATGCAGATGTAGTGTGCCAGTGTGGTCAATTGGGAACACATGGAGATGCAACGTGCCAGTGTGGTCAGTTGGAAACAAATGCAGCTGTAATGTGCCAGTGTGGTCAACTGGGAACACATGCAGATGTAATGTGCCAGTGTGGTCAACTGGCAACAAATGCAGATGTAATGTGCCAGTGTGGTCAACTGGGAACAAATACAGATGTAATGTGCCAGTGTGGTCAACTGGGAACACATGCAGATGTAATGTGCCAGTGTGGTCAGCTGGGAACACATGCAGATGTAATGTGCCAGTGTGGTCAACTGGCAACAAATGCAGATGTAATGCGCTTGTGTGGTCAGTTAGAAACAAATGCAGATGTAATGTGCCAGTGTGGTCAGCTGGCAACAAATGCAGATGTAATGTGCCAGTGTGGTCAACCGGGAACCAATGCACATGTAACATGCCAATGTGGTCAACTGGGAACACATGCAGATGTAATGTGCCAGTGTAGTCAGCTGGGAAGAAATGCAGATGTAATGTGCCAGTGTGGTCAGCTGGGAACAAATGTAGATATTACATGTCAGTGTTGTCAGCTGGTACAGTCATATGCAAACTGTCAGAGGGGTCTGCTGGTATCCCATCACTGTTGTATGTAATGGAACTGTATTCAGTCAGCCATGTGAACGTCTGTGATTCTTTAGTCAGACATAAACCCATGCTTCTTTGAGGATTTCATGGCACAGAATGGAGAGGCATGCAGTACCAACAGCAAACAGTGATTGCCCTTATGCATTTGTCCATAACCTTGACTATTCCCCACCCCACCCAGTTAAAATGCTAAGTAGATGTCGACCAAGAGATTACAGGAAAAATGATTAAAGGTGAGCAGAAATACATGCTTTATAAGGAAACTTCCAAAATATGAATTTCATTGTCTTAACAGCACTGCATGCTGTTCATCTTAGCATTTGTCCGCTCATTAACTTGTCAGAACTCAGATCCACAGATTTCAGATAATTTGCAGACAGATTCCTTAAGTCTTTTAATACTGTTCCAGTATATCAAACAAGCTCCCATAAGCTAAACACATTTACTAAAGTAGGTGCAATTTACAAAAACAGAATGTGAAGAGTGTAATTACTGACAACACCAATATATTAAAATACCACCTAATTATGTTAGAGGATTTTGTTTTTGCAATTCTAAATGACGGAAATAAACACTGAAAACTCTTACAATCTGTTAAAGTACTAAAGCACATCTAGTTATATAGGCTCGTAATCTTTCTGAATGGAGGCCCTGTACTTTGGATTTCACTACCCTATTTTTGGAACTACAGTATGCTGATGTTAAGAGCTTACTCCTTGGTGATTAGTCCTCGGGGTCCGGAGGGGACAGCCTGGCTGGGGTCAAGCCCATGGGACGCCAATATGTGTCGAGCAGCAGGACTTAGACGAGCTCTGAAAGACAAAGTGGACCAGGATTAGACTAATAAGCCATTATTGCAGACTGCACATTTATGAGCTAAGCCCCTCTGCAATCAAAGTGCAGGAAAGATTTAAACAGCAACTCTACTATAATGAAACATGTAAAAATAATACATTTACACCAATTATTTTTAACTTATTTGTTTTCTAGTTCTTTATTTTTTGCCTCCTGTTGGTCTACTAAATATTATAGATAATGCAGCAATTATTTCACTATTTCAAACTGTATCTATCTCTCCCGTGCTAACCACACAATTGCTATTTGTGACATTGCAGTCTGTTGCCATGGTGAGCTCTATACTGTCATAAAAAACGGCACTATGAGGTTAACAGCAGCAAGGCAAATGTTTTCAAATATTTTCTTTACAAACTTTTTAGAGGGACTACCCAGATGTGCAACAAATCTTGGAAAGGAATACTAAAATGAAAAAATTTATTTTCTAGTAAACTATTTATGAAAACACATACTGATGTGCAGGTTGCTCTTTAAGCCCTGGGTCAAAAACATTCCAGCCTCCAGTGTCAGGCTGGAGGCCTCAAGCTGGACATCAGGCTTAAAGAGCAGGTTTTATATCTAATAAATAGACAACTATTTTATTTATTGTATTCTGATGTGCTGGTAATTATTTTATTATAAAAAGGTAAAGTATTTGTTATGGTATTACGGTGTCAGAAGTTTCACTGGCAAGGCTTACAGTATAAGCCTTGCCAGTAAATCTTTTCTAACACCGTAATACAAGAATAGCATTGGATTATTTTTTTACTAGTAGCTGGCAAATACAAATAAAATGATGAAAAGTTAATTAAAGAAACAAATACAAGTAAACAAAATGATTACAGGGGCATTTAAGGCCCCAAACCTTCATTATTTAAGATATACATCCTTACTAAGCACTTGCTCTTTAAGGGCCGCAATGAGGAAAGCTAGAAGCAAGATGCTGCATCTCGGCTAGGCTATTAAAGCTAAATAAATTATGAGGAAATAAAAATAAAAAATCAGTGACTGCAGTTTGATTCTTAACACCAGTGGCTGGGTCAAAGGCCAATTACAAACCAGGGAATTTCTAGATCTTGATGTTAGGAAGGTTGTCTCCTGGGGTCAGAAAAAAAAGAGTTTTTCAAGCAGCCTTATGCCATCGAGCCTTCAGAAAGGTTGTCTCCCTGATTCAGGTAAAGAGACTTAAGGTTCAAACCAGTCTTGTACCATTGAATCTGCACTTGCCAATGAAGGACCAAGACTCCACTATGGACGAAACACATCAAAACCGCTAAATAACAAAGCAATGTTCAAAAAATGCACACTGTGACTGAAACAAAAGGTCATCATGTTTTGGACATTGGAGTTCTTCACTTGTCTTGAGCACTGGCGGCTTATCTAGTCAGGATTCGTTTTTCAAGTTTTAACGTAAAACATGAAATGTTTTTGCCTTTCAACTGAAAACAATGATCCCAAAAGTTCTAATTCAGATGCAGTTTTGTTGAACATTAGAGTAATTTTGAAGAAAACAAACACTCTCTATCTCATATCAAGGCACATTAATATATTGATGGACACACAGTAATGACATCACAGTATGCAGAATAGTTCTGCATACAGAAGTACGCTGGAAAAAAGCAAAACAAACATGAACATTAAAAGTTTTTATGGCAAGTGTTCCAGGTCTCCTAACTCAGTTTGTCATTTTTCCTAACTCCAGGGTAACTTTCAAGTAACTTTCATTATTACTTGCTGTTGAGGGGGAAAACTATGCACTGATGGCGCTTTACTTTTTTTGTGCAAATGCTGTGCATGAGAATACCAGGCGTAGCATTTGTGTCAAATTAATTTGTTTCAGTTGCCATCTAGTGTCGCAATGTTTAGAAAACTGCAAGCATGCAGTAAAAAAGTGGTTGTGCAAGGGCACCCTCCCTTGTGCAACTTTTGGAGCCACAAGTGCACAATCTTCCACTTTTGAAAATCTGGCTCTTGATACTGTAAACCAAGATTAAAAGGCAAAGTTACTTTTTTTTTTTTTCTTCAACTCTTTGTCACTCCGGTCATGGCCCACGGAGTCTCTCTCAGGCTTGCTGCCTGTTCCTGCCCGCCAGAGGTCCCCTCAACACTGAGCCTCCTCTCCCCCCCTCCACACAGTCAGCACCCCAGTTTAATCCCCCCGGGGTGGGGCTGCCCCATCTCTTTGGGCGCTCTTTGTTTAGACTCTGGCTGCAGGTGAGGGTCCGGGTGGAGGAACTGGAAGGCCAGGATAGGTGGATCCGGCGGTAGGCATGAGGGTCAGATGCCATTGCCTACTGCACAGAGCCGTTTTTTTTTTCTTGTTCTGGTGTTCTTTCCCCCCCTCCCCCTCATGGAGCCTCTGACGACAGTATGGCAACCCTGCCAGCATCAGCCACGCTTGATGTGAAGTTGACGCACTGCAGCATCTCCAGATCTCCACCGGGAGCCGCTGATGCGCGGACAAGCCCAGGCCCTCCCCTGGGGGAGAGCAACCCAGCGAGCACTCAATCACTCACCCTGTCCTTGCGACCCTCGATGCCTGAGCTCGGCTTCCTTGTAAACTCAGGTCGCTGCCGTGGTGCGAGGTGGTATCCAGCGCCTAACCCTCAGCGCCACCGGGCCAGCCTACAAAGTTCCATTTTTAAAGAAATAGAAGTACAGACAAATACTTAGCACAAGTCAGTGTCCTAGCTGAAGATGGGCTCTGTCCAGTCCCAATTGTCCTGAACGTTTGCTCCACAATAAGGGGCCTGCAGTGACACTGCAGTCCATAAGCATAACTAGATTTGCTATTAAAAATGTCAATAAGGTGCTAAAGCAGGAAAAGAGGAAGGGGTTCAAGTTCTACTGGCAAACGCACATCCTATTGTAATTCTAAATATCAAATCAGTGCTAGTGAAAAGACAACACATTTCTGAGTACTGTTTAGGATTATAAAGCACTCAGCTAGTTATTTTAATTTGAGGCAACTGTCCAGGCAATGTCAGGAGTAGCTGTTCCTGCTCTCACACACCATGGTGTCAAAATACTTGATTAAATCCCAGATGATGTGATGGTCAAGCCAGCATTGCCTCGCTTAACCTCACTATGTGAGATATAAACAAGGAGCAAAGAAAACCCAATTAGTGCTCCATAATACCTATGGTCTAGTCTAAGCCTGGTCACTGCTGTCTTTCATGACAGAAAGCAAATGTCAGGCTAGAGAGAAGATTTGTACAGGACAGCCAAAACGTCTAACACCCCTTCATGTAGTCCAGTAGGGCTAGAAGAAGAAAAGAAACAGGTATAAGAAACCCATTTGGTTCATCAACAAGGTCTAAACAGCGATCAGGAACAAAAGGCGGGCCTTTCACAAGTTCAAAAATAACCAAGGGGCTGGCAAATGGGAAGACTACACTAAAAAAAAATAAGGAAGCAAAGAGGTCAGTAAGGGATGCAAAGGCAGAAACTGAGCTCCAGATTACAAAAGGGATAAAGTCATAGGAAAACCACTTGTTCTGATATATTAAAGAAAAGAGAAAGAAAGGGGTCGCAAAATTGTTGGAAGGGGATAGGCTGGTAGAAGAGGAGAACCAAAAGGCTGAGGTCCTGAACAGATTTTTCTGCTCGGTATTTACTGAGGAGAAAATGGGACCATTGCCAGAAAGTGGGATACAAGCAGCCAATAGAGAGATCAACATAATGGAAACACCAACTTTAACCACAGACAGGGTCAGGGAGGGACTGGCAGCCCTCAGACCAGGTGAAGCACAGGGCCCGTATGAAATGCACCAAAGGGTACTAAAAGAATTGGCAGAAGAATTAGCTAAACTCATAGCACATCTATTCAACAGATCACCAAGAACAGGAGTGGTACCAATTGACTGGAGGAGAGCAGACGTGGTGCCACTTCACAAGGGAGGGAGTAGAGAGGAAGTGGGGAATTACAGACCAGTTAGCCTCACTTCTATTGTGGGGAAGCTAATGGAGTCCTTAGTTAAACAAGACCTTGTGCAATTCCAGGAGGAAAACAAGCCCCAGGACGAAAAAAAGCACAGATTCAAGACAGGGAGGTTGGAACAGAAAAATCTTCGACTGAGTGACGAGGGAAACAGAGAGCACGTGGTTGATTGTGGAATACCTTGAATCCAGTGGGTTACAAGACACTATAGGAAGCATGGTTTCACAGAAGGGAGGTCATATCAAATGAATCTGACAGACTCACTTAACTGAGTGACCAAGGAACTAGATCAGGATGGAGCAGAGCACATGGCCTACCTAGATTTCGTTAAGGCGTTTCACACTGTTCCAAATAGGAGACTAGTAAGCAAGCTGGGTAGCTCAGGAGTGGGTCCAAAGCTGGAAAACTGGATAAGAAATTGCTTAGGGGGTAAGTGACAGGGTGGTGGTAAATGGAGTTCACTCCAAGGAAGAGAAGGTGACCAGTAGGGTGCCTCAGGGATCAGTGCTGGGACCGGTCCTCTTTAATGTCTTTATAAGTGACATTGCATAGGAGCTGGAAGGGAAGGTCTGCCTCTTTGCAGATGACCCAAAAACGTACAATAGGGTAGACACGGTGGGGGGGGGGGTTCAAAGGATGAGCAGAGACCTGAGAAAACTAAACTGGTCAAGGGTATGGTGGTTGGGTTTCAATGGGAGAAAGTGCAAAATAATACACTTAGGGCATAGAAACCTGGTGGTGGAGTACAAAATGGGTGGAGTGGTATTGACAACTGGTAAACAGGAAAGAGACCTGGGGGTAATCGTATCGGATGACCTAAACACAGTCAGGCAGTAGGGAGGGTGAGTAGAATGCTGGGGGTGCAAGGGAGGGTATCATCAGCAGAAGAGGTGGTGTTGCCTCTGTATAGGTCGTTGGTAAGACCCCCAACTAGAGTACTGTGTCCAGTTCTGAAGACCACAGCTCTGGAAGAACATAGACAGACTGGAGGCAGTCCAGAGGATGACAACTAAAATGGTGCAGGGTCTGTATCAAAAGCCCTACAAGAGAGACTAAAGGACCTCAATATGTACACCCCAGAAGAGAGGAGGGAGGGAGCAGAGGATATGATAGTGACCTTTAAATACCTCACAGGGGTAAATAAGGTACAAAAGAGATGAAAGGAGCTTAATATGTATAGCCTCGAGGAAAGGAGGGAGAAGGGGGACATGATAGAAACGTTCAAGTACCTCAAGGGAATCAACAAAGTCCAAGAGGGTAGCATCTTTCAAAAAAAGAGGTGTGCAAGAACAAGAGGGCACAATTTGAAGATAGAGGGGGGGCGGTTCAGAGGTAATTTAAGGAAGTATTTTTTCACAGAGAGGGTTGTGGATGCATGGAATGGCCTTCCGGAGGAGGTTGTGGAGTCAAAATCAGTGGTGGAATTCAAGCATGCATGGGACAGTCATAAAGGCAATTCTAGGGGGTGGGGGTAGGAAGAAGTAGGCTGCTGGTTAACTAGGATCTGCAGCTTATCCAGTAGGTAGGGAAATGGGCAGACTGGGTGGTCCAAGTGGTCCTTATCTGCCATCAAATTCTATGTTTCTATAAAAGAGGAGTACTTTTCAGAAGAAAAGGTACTCAAGAACAAGGGGACATGTTATGAAGCTGGGATGGGGTAGATTCAGGAGAGATGTGAGGAAGTACTTCCTCACAGAAAGTATGGTAGATTTGTGGAACAGACTTCTAGAGGAGGAAGTGGGGTTCAAGAATGCATGGGATAAGCACAAGGGAATTATAGTGGAAATGAAAGGGGGGAGGAGAAAGAGCTGCAGGATCAGGCACAGTCTAAGGCAATAGCATAGGTGGGGAGGAATGGGCAGACTGGACAGGCCAAGTGGTCCTTACCTGCCATCAAATTTAGGTTTCTGTGTTTCTCCACCCAGAGACAATAAGTAGGCCAGATGTTGTATGTGGGTCCACCCCTTGGATGTAGTATCTACCCATCTCTCTGCAGTGGACTGAACCACCACCTGAAGACCACTCAGACAGTAGTTTCCTTCACCAATAAACACTTCAAGCAGGTTACATAACTGGGCGCACTCACAGAAGTAAAATTCAACCAGTTAACAGTACTTTTATTTAAAAACACTGGCTTAGCAGCTGGGGGAAAAAAGAAGGAGTTATGCAGTTGCAAGTCACCTTGAGCACTATCACCCTATTGGAATGAACCCTAAAAACCACTGTACTACTGGTCACTATCACCCTCTCCGATCCCACACAGTCTGTTAAGCACCAACCCAATCAAGGGGCACAAAAAGAGGGATTATACTATACACAGGGTACAGCAACTCATCAGCTGGTACTAGCAGTAAAGCAACAATTTCAAGTATATCACGAGAACCAATGACTCTGGGTACCCAGGAGTTACACTAGAGTCCTGGTGCAAGCCTGGTAGCTATAATGTCTGGGTTCTTTTGATGATGCACTTCATTTTTTTTCATTTTTACCAGGTGACCTGGACACAGCCCTTTTTCAGCCTTGCACGACAATAAATTACAATACCAGACAATACAATAAACAACAAATAAGACTAACCACAATCAGCGAACATTACAGGAACAAGAGTTAATATTCTCACAAAAGTTTTTCAACAGATTTTTAAAATGTTTAATGTTTCCAGATTTGACTAGTGCTGACAAACTGTTCATAATGGAAGGAGAATACAAAGTGAAGGACCTTTTGCTTAAAGAGCTGCTGACATGAACCTATAACTCTGCATAGTTTGATAAGTTCTGATGCAACATCATGAAGTTTTTTTTGTTTTGATACGAAAATGTAATTTGATTATTTTTAAAAGTTTTTCCTACCGCCGATGACAAGTGCGTGCATCCTTATTAGTTTACATTCAGTCTGCAGATCTATTCCTGTTCCTGCCTGTAGTATCTGTAGTGATGGAGACACCCAAAACAAAAGGAGGAGCTTTCGCTCGCAGAAACGGTAAATGAGCTGAATCTTCTCTCCAGTCCTGATACTTCACAAACAGAGGTTCAAAATGTACAGCAAAGGCCGCTCCACTACTAAGAAAGGGTGCGGAGATCAAAAAACGACAGAAGACTCAGCAAACTCTGCATACCTCAGCTGTACAAATAAGGCTTTATTTAATTTAAAGGCCACCCTGACGTGCGTTGCAAAACAAACAAGCTATTACCCGACTGGTTTTAGCAACTCAGTCGTCATCAGGGGATAGTTTACCATTCTACACATCCTCACATTTGAAGCACATTTCTTAAAGTGACAGTGCATTGCATTATTATGTGAAACAAGTTTAAAGTGCTCAGTGCTCATAATCCACCAATTATTTGACAGGAATTATGAAAGTATACACCATTTATCTTCCTAAGAGATTGTACAATATAGCCATATGTGCAATGCAGCTCAAACTCAAACAGCCTACCAATAATAAAAATATATTGACATAAATAACCATTGTTAGAATTTATATGAGTAGCTCTATATATGTGTGAGCGACAACTAATAATAAACTGCAGAGGAATTATCAATACATGCATTCTTATATTTCATATAATAAAAACAGTTCAACAAGCATTTAGTATTTATTGTATACCAACTCTTGGGTACCCAACCAAGGCTGCCCATTCCAGACAAGGTCCAACTGCTTGTAAATATACCTGTAAGGAACAAAAGAAGTATACACTGTGGGAGCAGGGCAAAGGCAGGAAACTACAGACCAGTTAGCTTGACTTCAGTGATAGGGAAAATGATGGAATCACTTCTGAAGGAAAGAACTGTTGAGTACCTAGAGGCCAGTGGGGCTCAGGACGCAAGACACCATGGTTTCACAGCAGCAAGATCATGTCAGACGAACCTAATAGATTTCTTTCACTGGGTGACCGAAGTAGGAGACCAGGGAAGGGCTGTGGATATGGCCTACCTAGATTTCAGCAAGGTATTTGACACAGTCTCACACAAAACACTAATATACAAGTTAGCCAACCTTGGAGTGGGTCCCAAGGTAGTAGCCTGGATAAAAAACTGGCTGGACAACAGGACGCAAAGGGTAATAGTAAACGGAGTCCACAGTGAAGAAAGGAGGGTAACTAGTGGGGTACCGCAGGGTTCAGTACTGGGACCGGTCCTCTTTATTGTCTTTATAAGTGACATTGGAAGGAAAGGTATGTCTCTCTGCAGATGACACAAAGATCTGCAACAGGGTTGATACACAAGGTGGGTGGAAAGGATGAAAAGGGACTTGTCAAGGTTGGAGGAATGGTCAAATATGTGGCAGCTCAGATTCAATGCAAAGAAGTGCAAGGTAATGCATCTGGGAAACAAAACCCGGGGAAGAGTACACAATGGGGAGTGAGTTAATAACAACACAAAAATCGAAAGAGACCTAGGATTAATTATATCAGATGACCTAAAGGTGGGCAAGCAATGTGAGAAGGGAGTAAGGAGGGCTGGGGGCATACTGGGATGCATAAGGAGAGGCATTAACAGTAGAAAACAGAAAGTTGTTATCCCCCTTTACAGACAGACAGTGAGACCCCATCTGGAGTACTGCGTGCAATTCTGGAGACCCCATCTCCGCAAAGACACAGACAGAGTGGAGGCTGTTCAGAGGAGGACAACCAAAATGGTGCAGGGTCTGCACCAGAAGACATACGAGGAGAGACTAAAATGGCTTAATATGTATATCCTGGAGGAAAGGAGGGAGGGGGGGATATGATAGAAACTTTCACGTATCTCAAGGGAATTAAAGTATAAGAGGGTAGCATCTTTGAGAAGAAGAGATGTGCAAGAACAAGGGCACAATTTGAAGACAGAGGGGGACGGCTCAGAGGTAATGTTAAAGTATTTTTCACAGAAGCGGGTTGTGGATGCATGGAACAGCCTTCCTGAGGAGGTTATGGAGTCAGGAACAGTGGGAGAATTCAAGAATGCATGGGACAGGCATAAGGCAATTCTAGTGGTGGGTAGGAGGAAGTAAGCTGTCTATTAACTAGAATCTGCAGCTTATCCATCAGGTAGGAAATGGGCAGACTAGGTGGGCCAAGCAGTCCTTATCTGTCATCAAATTCTATGTTTCATTGTTAGATTATTATATATATTTCCAATGAAACACACCACATATCTTTGCATATGTACCTATGGAAAAAAGCCCTAATAGATAGGAGATTCCAGCAGAGCAGTATATACTGTGCTCATTTCATTTCTTTTTACTCTTTCCTCTCTCCCATTTAACTTTCCAACACTAATTTTTTTTCTCTACCAGTCCTCCATTTTTCTGAACGATACTGCCCTGGCCCCTGGCATCTTGATTCATAATTAATTTTCGTCGACAAAGTGAAGCCTGTCCTGTGACCTACTCCCACCCCCCATGTCAATCTTGAAGTTAATCCTTTAACCCCTGCCCTGAAACTGTAGCCTTTGCTTCTACTAAATCACTACTTAAAGGCTTAACTAATCTCCTGTCTCCTCTCCCCAGGCAGCCGCCCCATAGGGCTAGCTGTCTGAGCTCCTGAAGCTGTCAGGAGCAAGCCACCGGCCAGACCACCGCCCTCGCATCTGAAGCCCCAGGTACAACATCCAGAAAACCGGCTTCTAAGCCCAGGATATCATTGGCTCCCCACTGCACAGGCTGGGACATCTATTGGCAACCCTCATTCCGCAGCTTGAACTCAATTGGGCTTTGCGCTCTGCTGGCCCACCGGCCCTCCAGGGCTGCATGTTGTTGGCTTGTCTGCCGCTGTTGGCTCTACTCTGCTGTGAACTGCAGAAGTGGGTTTTTTCTCTTGCTCCCGCCCCCCTCCCAGGCCACCTTTAAATAGAGCTATGTCCCGCCCTGTTTTTTCCAGTTAGCACCCCATTGGTTGCCTCACATATTTCTCTTTGGTCTAACTCAGCCTGCATGCCTGAAGCGATCTGATTCGCTCCATTGCATGGCAACCTGGCTTTCCTGTCAATATAGCTCAGCCTGTGCTTATCCATCCTTTACCTCTAAGCCTGCTGTCCCTCCTGTCCTCCTTCAACATAAAAAAAAAAAAAAAAAGGGAAAAGGAATATTTTGCAACTGGTGTTACCTTTCCTCCCTGCTTAGTATTTCCTAATCTCTCCTCTGTAGCCCCTTCACACACTCCTCTGCAAATTCATGCCCCAGGCTCAATCTTAGCCCAACCCCCCCCCTTTTCACAAGTATACATCTGCTCACATGTTTAATACCACCTTCCCTGATCTTGCCAGTACTCTTTGTGCTCGCTGGCCAACAGTGCACTAGCCCATTGTTGCCTGCCCTCCCCACCTTTGGGCACTTCTCCAAATTTGCCCACTGCACCATTACTTCAGTGCTTGACCATGACCTGCCTCCCTACCGCAAGCCACACATTCTATTTGGCATGCATGGATCTGGACCCAGCGGTCACGGCCGTGGCCTCCCTCACCTCTACTGCCAATCAAACTGATCCTGAACGCTGACAGAAAACCTATTGGTATATACACCAGGAGGCATCACAAAGGCAGCGTTAAACACCTCAAAAGTTACCTGTTAAGACTAGCTTTCCTGCTGCTTCTACTCTCAGGTAACATACACCCCAACCCAGGTCCCCCACATACCTATGGGACAAGTACCCATAAGTCAGGTATGCTCAAAATTGCCTCACTAAATATCCGCAGCCTCATTGCTAATTTTATTAGCCTCCAGGCCTGGGTAGCCCTCCATAACCCTGATGTACTGTCAATCGTAGAAACATGGCTCTCCCCAAGGATTCCTGATGCTGACGTCTGCATCCCTGGCTATAGGATCTTTAGGCAAGACCGACTGTCCAAAAGTGGTGGAGGCCGTGCATTTTATCTCAAGGATTGCCTTCAGGGCGTATCGCAAAATCTTCCCAGTCTTGGGACCCCTGCTCAGGCTCTTGCCATTAAGGTTCTCCTTGGGGCACAAAGCAAGTCTCTTACACTTTTGTCCCTCTACATCCCTCCTAAGGACTCATCCTTGGGTCTCGAAGCTGTCAGTGACTGCCTAGGTAGCCTAACCCCATGCTCCAAGGTTATACTACTAGGAGATTTTAATATTAACTGGCTTGACTCAGAGGCAAACCATTTCAAGAATGCTTTCCAGGCCATCTACTTCACGCAGCTCATTGAAGCCCCTACCAGGACTAACCACAGGACTGGTACTAGCACACTTCTTGACTGGGCATTCACCAACCATCCTGAGCACACCTATAATGCCACTGTCCTCCCACACAGGATCAGTGACCAGTCCCCTATCATGTTCAGCTGGACCAATAAATTCAACAAACCCCTCCCAGAACAGTCACAAGCAGAGTCCTAAGGACTGGTCAAGCTGACCGGCTAAGAGCAGATCTTCAGAACACCAATTGGTCTGCAGTGTATGAGGCTCCTGATGTGGATAGTGCACTGGACCATTTCATCCTCCTCTTCAACACTATCTGTGATACTTATGCCCCTATAAAAAAGTGGAAAATCAAGGGCCATTACAATCTCTGGATGAGCCCTGACATCCTGGGACTTACGAAATTCCGGGATCATCTCTGGCACATAGCTAGAGCCACAGGGAAGCAGTCGGACATCGAAAACTACAAACAAAGCCAGAAAGGAAAGTTACGGTACCTACCGTGATCCTTGTCTTCTCTTGTATCTTCACCATTCATTACTTCCTGGGTGCAGATGACGCACCAAATCACGGAAGCTTTTTTTTTTTAAAAGTTTGCTACAACCCCGCCTCGGAGCGACATCATGCGCCATGCGCGGGGCGGCAGAAGCGATCGACTCCTCCTCCAACTCAGTTCTGTGAGCCGAGAGGTAAAAGTGAAAGCAGAAAATATAGATAGCGAGGCAAGATAGCGAGGGATAGCAAAAGCAGGAAGAATGAACTGAAAAGGAATAAGCCGATGGAGGAAGGACAGGGAGATAAGAACATCCTAGCCTAGGGGTGCAGGGCCTCCTTACCTGGGCGTACTTCTAGGAGGAGAGATGAGTAAGGAAATGAGAAAACAGAAGAAGAAGAAGAAAGAGAAGAGAGGATGTTGAAGGGACCAGAAGGCCCAACGAGCATAGTTAGCTTGTAGCTGAAGGCTCGACTAAAGGGGAAGCAAGAATCCTGAGATAGAGCTGAAGAGAGGTTCACCGAACCTGCTGAGACAGACTCAGGAGGCATAGTCCTCATCTTCAACATGCCATTGTTCTTGACACCCACCTCGGCTCCTGGCCGGAGGGCCTTTAAGGGAGGACAGCCGAGGGAAGAATAAAACCCCAGCAGCATGAGAGCGCTGCTCAGGGGTTTAGAAATAGAAATGTGCTTTTCAGGCGTTTCAAGATAGAAATGGGACTCAGACTGACTGGCTAAGGCCGGGCAAGGCTTGCTAGCTAAAATTGGATATGGTCAGCAGAGCTCTACTGTAAAAATGTCCGTGGAGGACACTTAAAGGGAGAAACCACTAGCAAAACAGCGAGAGGGATAGCCTACCTTCTCATTTGCTTTCTTGTTTGATTTTCCATTTTTTTTTTTTTTTTTTAGATGCATGACCCAGATACAAGATGCCTACAGCAGTCTGAGAGAGTTCCTCAGCATTTTTTTTTTTTTTTTTTAAAAGAGAAAGGAACAGACGATGTTCCTCTGCTCTGCAAGATAAGAATAGGGGAAACAGATTTCAGGGCAAATATCTGAACACGGGATTGCAGGATCAAACTGAATAGCCTGAGCCAGGGCCAAAAACCCTCAGAGGTATCGTGCCATAAGAATAGCAGAGATAGTTGTGCAGTCTGATCGCCAATGCAATCCACTAGATGGCCCATGAATCTTAGAGTAAGTAATTTTTCTGGATTTTAGAACCCCCCTCAAAAAGATTTTTTTTTTTTTTTTTTTTACTTTTGTCTTTTTTTTTTTGGAAATTTAAGGAAATTTTCCTATATTTCATATAAATGCAGAGAGAGGAAGGAGACGGGAGGTGGAGAAGTCACAGGAAGAGGCACTGAGGGATGGTGGGCGTGGATGGTAATGAATGAGAAGATACAAGAGAAGATCAAGAATTACGGGTAGGTACGTAATTTTCCTATCTTCCTCTTGTCAATCTTCACCATTCATTACTTCCTGGGTGAGTATTAAGCTCCTCTTCCCCTGGAGGGGAAGAGGCCATACCCTGAGGGAACAAGACCCCAGCCTTCTGCTGGTGAGAAACAGAAGGAGAAGACCCTGGCTTATTCAGAAAGCCTAAGAGGGAGAAAGAGCTAGGAGGTGCCTCCCGAGGACGAGGAGACGGAGGAGCCCCTAAAGTCTCCTAGCTCTGGAAGAGAAAAGACGGTCCCCGGAAGGCGAGCTAATCACCCCACGCCGGGCCAGGGGTGACAACCTGAAAGACGGCCAGGCGTCCGCCTGATGCAGATCGCTGTCCCCGCAAGCCTGGAAGCCACCTCATTGGCGTCAGAAGATGCCCTTGCTTGGTGTCTTGCCCGCTCCAGGGCTCATTTCATGAGAGGGGCAGCTTGTCTGGTTTGCTTCGTATCGTGCATAGATGCCAGCAGCTGGGACATCATCGACTACAGATGCGGTTGTAGGCAGCGTGGTGAGCCTGATGTGATGCAATACAAGCACTGCCGACGAGCAGAAGAGAATATTTCGCCCCAACGGTCGAACTGGAGAGAGTCCGAACTGTGGGGTCGTGCGCCAGGCAACGGCGCCAGAAGGAGTATCCAGGTATACCAAACCTGAGGACGGGTTGGGAAGGGAACCTAGAGACTCAGAGGGGCACAATACCTACGCTGGCAGTCCGGGGCTGGGAAGAAGCGGCAGGGACTGCCATGACCGGATAGAGGCCTCCTGGAAGGGGATAGGCCAGGAAGGTACCACCAGATGCTGGGCACTGAACTCACCAAGGAATTCACGCTGCCTCCTGTCTGGGTATTGTCTCTTCTCGAATAGGAAATCCGGAGATCCTCACCATCCTCGAGAGGAAACGCTGATATTCTGTGAAATCAGCATCGGAGGACAGATGAGAGGGTCTCTCCCTCGAGGAGGGAGACGAGGATGATGGGAACTGAATGCCCAGAGGATTCCCTGCGCGTGGTGGGAGAGCCGAAAGACCCGCTATGCATGCCTAACGTATGTGAGGGAGGCCGCATGAACCCTGAACTGCTCCCAGGATATCGGACCCAGAGGGGCCGACATGGCCTGGGAGTGGGGGTGTGAAGGCAGAGATGGAGGAGGGGCACCTGCGGAGGCAACTGTTTCTATGAGGGCCTGGAATCCGGGAAAGGAGCCCTGAGAGGGGATCCCGGAATCAGACCAGGCCGCAGAACGGAACTCTGGGGAAGCTGAGCCTGAAGAGCCCTGGGGAGAACCTTCCCTGTGACGCCTGGGACTGCATGGATCCAGAAGGGCAGTCCGCACAAACGCTACCAAGGACACCTCAGAACTTTGGGAGGGAGGGGCTAGGCTCTGCACTGCCTGGCACCCTTCTGAGGTGGCTGAGGAAGCACCGAGCAGCAGACCCTGCCCTCGGCCCTCGGACTCAGAGAGGGCCCTCCTCCTCGACCACAGCGTCCCCTGTCCCTAGAGTGACAGCACCCCGTGAGTAGCTGTCACTGGGCCCCTGAGAGAGGAGCCTCCCCTGCCACACCCGCCTGCCCCCAGGGGCTCCGCCACCCCAGCCGGGAACCTCAGGAGGCGACGAAGGGGGACAGAGGAGGGGCCAAGCCACCTGAAACCTTTCTAGCCACCGGGACCCAGACTCAAGAGTGGGGTGCCAGGATGGTCCACGTCTGAATCATCATCGCCTCCGAGAGGACGCAGACCAGCAGGACCTCAATGCTGGCCACCCCAGGGGTCCTCGAGGCTACGGGCCGCGAACGCCCCGGTACTGCGGAGCGCGCCGCCTCCCTCACGCCGGGTAGCAGCCAGGCCTAGCTCATACCCCAATCTACGCCGCGGGCGAAGTCGGGCGCTCCTGAGGAAGGACCAGGCCCACGGTGCCGGGCGGTCGGAAGGCTAGGCGGGAGACTGCCGCCGGGCGCCGCCTTGTCCATCGGGACGCCGCGAACGGGCGCCAAGGCCCAAAGCGATCGCACCCGGCGCCGCTTATCGCCGCGCTGCTAACGGGCGCCGATCCAAAGCGGCATCAGCCAATGGCGCCGCTTTGATTGGGCCGGGCGCCGAACGGCGCTGACCAAAACGGCAAGAACGCGCTGCTCGATCACCGGCACCGCGAACGCGCCAGGATCCAAACGGGCGCCAAAGGCGCGGCCGAGGGTCCACCCGAGCTAGGGCCCAAAGACGAGGGCCTCGCCAGGGGGAGCCTGCACCTCGGAGGTGACTGCCGAGGCGGTGTCGGCGCCACGGCCCCGGAAGGGACTACGACGCCTCCGACACCGCAGGCGGCTCCTCGGCAAGAAAAGACGGGGAGACCTCCTCCTCAGACCGTGATAGGCCCGGAGGGGACCCGGAAGGCCCAGAGACCTACCTGAGAATCCCTTGATGACGCCATCCCCGACGGTCGGCGGGCTTTGCCGAGTTGAATGCGCTGGACTTCGAGGACACGGCGGTCCATGGAGAAACAGGCGTCGCACGAATCCATGTCATGGTTGGGTCCCAGGCAACGAAGACAAACGTCATGCCGGTCCGAGACGGAGAAATGCCGGCCACAGTAACACCGACGCATAGGGGCGCGGCCCGCCTTCGAAACACGTTTAGCTCCGGACCCGGACATAACGCGAAATCAACAAGAAAAAACAGTAGGAAAACACACCCGGCGCCGCTTTAAAAGGAAAAAAGAACGGTCTTACCGATCGGCGTCGAGTGTGTGGAAAAGAGGAGTCGCTGACGCAGTGGAGAAGGGCCGCTCGAGAAACAGGTGCTGCCTCGGCGGGCGGAGAAACAGAACTGAGTTGGAGGGAGGAGTGGGTGCGCTATTAACGGCCGCCGCATGGCGCATAGTGATGTCGCTTCTCGAGAAGGGGCTGCGAAACTTTAAAAAAAAAAAAAAAAAAAAGCTCTCGTGCGGTGCGCCTCAAGCTTACACCCAGGAAGTAATGAATGGTGAAGATTGACAAGGGAAGATCTAAATGCACCGGGCTATTCACACAGCCGAAAAAACTACTACAAGGTGGTCCTGTCCAAACACTGGAATGATGGGCGCAAATTCTGGGCAAATCTTAAGTAGGCTACCGGTAAGAAGCCAAAATCTGCCCCTGACGTGATCAGTGTAGATGGCTCCCCTGTCCTTGACCCTAAAACTATAGCCAACATCTTCAACCTAGCCTTCATGGACCTCAGTCATGTCCTCCCCCCTTACAGAGAACTACAGACCCATCTCCTTGCTTCCGCCACTGTCAAAAGCCCTTGAACGAATAGCTGCAGATCAACTGGTCGAATACCTGGACAAATACAAACTCCTCTGCCCCAAGTAGCATGGCTTTAGAACTGGGCACAGCACCACTACAGCCCTACTAGAGTCCACAGGTCACATTCACAAATCCCTTGATCGTGAACAACTCTCCAGGGCAATCTTTATCGATCTGACTAAAGCATTCGATACTGTTAATCGTGTCCTCCTAACTGAGCAGCTTGCCACAACGGGTCTGTCTCCTGAGGCTGTTTCGTGGTTCGACAGCTATCTGGACTGCAGATCCAAGCAAGTTAGAATTGGCTCAACACTCTCGGACAGCAAGCCTGTCTGCTCGGGTGTCCCACAGGGGTCTATACTGGGTCCCCTCTTATTCAGCTTATTCCTGAATAGTCTCCCTCAAGCCAGCCAGTGCCGCATTCTACTCTATGCCGATGATGCAGCTGTCTTCAAGCATGGCTCAAATCCATTTGAACTTGAGCAGCAACTTCAAAGTGACTTTGCTAGTCTTGAGAAGTGGTTCCTAGATCATAAACTTATCCTGAACTATAAAAAAACTAAATCTATGTTGTTTTCCAGCCACCTTAACAAGCATTGTTACAACCCCATATTAATACACAACTTTGCAGGGGCTCCCCCTGATCTGGTCCAACATTTTAAATACCTCGGGATCACTACTGACAGCTTGTTGTCCTACACTCTCCATATCGACAACATGGCCAAAGCTATCAATAAGCGTATTGGGCTGCTTTATCATCATAGGCACAGTTTGACCCCTGAAGCCCTTAAAGTGGCTGTCCACAGCACTGTGGGATCCCTAAATGGAACTCTGACCTACCTATATAGGCTCTGCCTCTGACAATGCCCTCCGGTGCTTAAAAACTGCCTTAAACAAAGCCTGCTGGCTAACCATTGGGGCATCTAGGCTGACTCACACCTGTGACCTGTACACCACTGCACAATGGCTCCCGGCAATGGTGGGCTTAAATTTCAAACTGCCTTCTGGCAAAAAAGCCAGCCTGGAACACTCCCACCTGGGGTTACTCAACTCCTGATGCCTTGCATCAACCAGCGGCACACACGTAACTCTGAACGTCAGACCTTCATTACACCCAGATGTCGTACTTCCCAAGGCCAAAGGTCTTTTGCACACCGTGCCCTGCTATGGTTCAACTCCATTCAGGAAGACTTGGTGCACATGCCTCACGCTCGGGTGCTTTCAAAGTCTGACTCAAGCAACACTGCTACAATGATGCCCATTGATGACTGTCATCCTTAGCTTCACACCTCTCTTTTGCTCCCTATCTTGCTCTTCCCTAACCCTTCCCTCCTCCCCTGGCCTTCTCTTCCTCCCCCCAGCTTAATTTGTCGCAATATTGCTTGCTCATTTTTTGGCACTTGGGGCTCCTCCCACTCAACATCTTGTTTCCATTCCACCCCAAGAACCCTATTTTCTGCAGACAAATGACTGGTTTCACCGTCAGGCATCTCATACCCTAAGTGTGTTAGTTAGCCCCGTTCCCTTATCCTAACCTCCTGTGTAACATGTACTACTCTGGTATATCTGTTGTATCTACTTCCACTGTAACTGTACTACTCTGTTTGTATTGGAATCATGACGTGGAACCTATGTAAAGAGCTCTGAGCTCAAGTGGTGTTATCTGAGACATTAATAAATAAAATAAATAAAAAACGTTGTACTGGAGGGGACTATTTCCGTCTTTTTATACAGGGCATGAGCTCAATGTTCTCATTGAGGCCTGGAGGGTTAAGAGAATCGAGTGTGAGTATCTAAAAGGATTCTCTCTCTGTAGGAGTTTGTCATCCAGGTTCCCTCCTCTTGGACCCATCCTTATCACTTCAAGACCACAGAACTTGAAAACATGTTCCACATTGCTATTTCTAGGGACCCTACAATGATTTGCCAGTGCACTCCTGGCATCATTGTTGTTTATTGATCTAAGATGTTCACCAGTCATTATTTTAGGGGCCCTAGTTGTTTTCCCCACATAGTAAAAGCCATACTGGCATGTGGCCATATATACTACATTCTCAGTGCTGCAGTTAATGAACTCTCGTATCTCATAGCTGTGGTTACTGTTGCAACTACTGAATGTCGTAGATTTAAGTACAGAACTACAATATTTACAGTTGCCACACTGGTACATTCCCATAGGTAAGGGGGGGGGGGTCTATTACCTTCTCTAATCTGACTGTTGCCCTGGTAGCTAGGTACGAGTCTGTCTCTGATGTTGGTACCCTTTTTGTATACCATCCAGGGTTTGCTTCTTGTGACTTCTGCTAATAGGTGTTCTCCCTCCAGTATATTCCAGTTGGATTCTATAATTCTTTTGATCTCCTGTGTTTGCCTGGAATATGTTGCGACAAAGTTTACATTAGGGGTATCTGCCACACTGTTTTTCTTTTTAAGCAATTCTGTTCTCATTTGGACACTTTGCTGCAGGGTCAAATTCGTATGGCTGATCTGTTTAAAGCTCACGGCGAGCCAGCCCAGTAAAGGAATGCTGTGAGGTTGAAATGCAAGAGTGGGCTAGAAGGGCCACCCTATAGGGTATATCATCAAGAATCTATTAAAAATGCTATGGAGTTTCATACTGCTGATTTGTATGCATCTAGTCATATTTCAGAGGAACAAATATATGCTAAAAGTTTTAATACTATTACTGCCTTACAAAATACTTGGGCTACATTCAAACAGGAAAATATTTAGGCTAGATATGAATAGCAAAAAAGATTCCCCTGGTGTGGTTACTGTTTATTAGAGTACCTTAGGTGTAGCCCAGTAAACAATCCTAGTCTCATCTGTGTTATAAACACAACCGAAATTCTGACAATATATCAGGCAACACAGACTGTACCCAGTGACATGGGTTTGATTCTTTGTTACCAGCCAGCAAATCTGGCTCAGAGAAACACCGAGTTGTCATGTATCCTCTGTTTGCCAAGTATCAAGAGAGAAGATTCAGCTCCTTTACCTTTTCTGTGAACAAAAGCTCATTCTTTTGTTTTGGGTGTCTCCATCACTACAGATACTACATACAGGAACAGGAATAGATCTGCAGACTGAATGTAAATGAATAAGGCTGGGGTGAATTTATTGAGCAGTACACCGCTCCCTCTTACTGAAGGCACTCTCCCTACCTGTCGTCACTGCATCTTTACAGTGGGAGCAGCAGTGCTAACTCAGAGCGCAAGCACACTAGTCATCGGCAGTAGGAAAACCTTTTAAAAATGGTAATCATATGACATTTTCATATCAAAACAAAACTTCATGATATTACATCAAAACTGATTGAACTATGCAGAGTTATAGGTTTATGTCAGTAGTTCTTTAAGGCCAGCTTTGGAGAGGAGATAAAAAGGTGTCAGTTTTGTTTCCAAGTGTGATACAAACATAAATTCCATGTGGCTTTTTCAGAACAAAACTGAGGTGTTGAACTTTAAAGACTCTAAATGCAAAAACAGCAGTATGGTATTCAATTCTTAATTGTGGAGGTAGAATTTTCATTCTTCTGTATAATAAACAATGATGAGTCCTTTGGAGAACCCTTGGTGCAAATCGACATACATTGTTTGAAATCGTTTGATATTTTAAAATAAATGAACTACTCTGGTTCACAAATAAAACTACTCCATAATCTAAAATTGGCAACAATATTACCCTAGCTATTAATATTCAAACCTCATCAGTCAGAGTGTTACGATTTCTATGTAAGAAAACCAGTTTTTGATTTTTTTTTTTGCCAATTTTATCCAAGTGCCCGAATAAATTCAAAAAAGAGTTCAGGTGGACAGCTACATATTTAAAAGAAAGTACTCTACAGAGCTCTTTCCCATAGCTCCCCAAAATACACAAGTCTTCACCAGCTTAGGCCAGTCTCTGCACTCTGCCAAACAACATCACTTTTGTCTTATTCTTGTTTAGTTTTAGTTTGTTTTGATTCAACCACCCAATTAATTTTAAATAATCTACCTGCAGGGCCTCTTGGATCCCCTGAACAGATGCCCCCAGTTGAAGAAGACTTGATGAAATTTAGCAAGTTTGCAACTCCCCCACAGACCACAGTGTGCTAGCACAATTTAAATAACTTGAAATCCTATAGGAAAATGCTTGAAATACAACTGTAATCCAAATGCAGTTATGGTAATCCAAAACTGGAAAAGTACATTACAAAGGCCCCCAATCAGCAATGCCAGTACTCACATGACCCATGGATGCAGCAGTTCAGTTGAAGCAGGGGACAGCACAGCAGCAGGGTGAGCTGCCGTCAGAACAGGACCTAGTAGTCTGGGGATGAAGCACTTCAGATTCCCTCAGACGTTCTGCAGCAGCAGCACAGCCCTGCTGGCTCACACCTCTCAAGACGCAACTCTTCTGGCTCAGCTCTTAGTCACTGGAGCACTATGCAGTGGTTTCCTGTTTCCCAAGCAGCCCAGACTCCATGAGCTACCCTCATGGTCAGACTCCTCTCAGGATTGAGAGTACCCACAAAATCAGGGCATGTGTCCCGTGGCTCCCTGATCCACCCCACTAGATGACGGCTAGCAGGCCCCTCACTTGACTCTGGAGCAAACCTGTATAGGATGCAGGTCTCTATCTCTGCTCGGTACAGTTCAGCTTTGCAGTGCAGCGCAATGGCCCACTGGGTCAAAATCTAAGCAATCACGCACAGGGCTCGTCTGGCACAGTCTATAAACAATATAAGCTCAGGATAAGACTCGCACTGAATTTTCCGAATAAACTCTGGTGAAGGCTCACAGATTTGTTGGCTTGACTAGGCCTCTCGCTTGGTCTCACCAGCTGCTAGTCTGAATACCTCAGAGTCTTTCTCAGACTGCACAGTGCCCTTCTGGCACAATCTCTCAGATTTTCTCTTTGTTGATGTCCTTCTGTCACAATCTCTTAGCTTTTCTCTCTGTTGGTACCCTTTTGGCACAGACTCTCAGCTTTCCTCCCAGACGGCTGAGCCCAAGAGAAAACAGTATGGACAGGAAGAGCCCAGTAGAAGGCTCAAAGGGATTTTGCATAGGAGTGGGCCCTGAAGAGGACTACCAGGAGCAGGCCTGACTAGTCCGCTGTTCCCCTTCAACAACCGCAGGTCTGCCCTGCTCAAATGTCTGAGCAGGACCACCCCGAGCTCACAGACAGCACAAAAACGTATTTTCCAGATTCAGTTCTTTTTTTTTTTTTTACTTTCTGTTTTTACCCCTCCTCTGCACCGGCACTGTCACCTGACTGCCTGACCCATTACTGCTGCCCACTGAGGACCCCCCATAGAGCACTGGTTTAGACCCCCCCCAGGAGGGACATGGTGGAGGGGGGCCCCCCCCTTAGTGCCTCCCCCCCGGAATCAAGTAGAGGGCTGCCTCCAGGCCCCCTCATCGGTGTCGCACCCAGTGAGGCGTAACATTCAGTAATACCATGGTCTATGCCGGCATCCATTACATCTTTCCTCTTGATGTGAGCTTGGGCCTGTGTTACCTCTGGCCACCGCCAGAGGTCAGGCCAGTCCCCAGTCGATGCTCCCCCTCCCCCTGGAGGAGCTCAGCAGTCCCTCTGATGCTCAAGCCTCCTCCCCCCGGCCGGTCTCAGACTCCCAGCCGATTCAGTTCTTGATTGGCTGTACATGGCTGTCTGTCTGGGCATACAGTCGATTCATCGCAGTAGAATTAGTCGCGGTCAAACTGTAGCGCTGATATCGTCGAATGTAATCTTGTCGCGTACAACATGTAGCGGGCACAATGCAGCCGCCCTAACCAGATACCCGCAACATTCTGTCCACTGATGTACGGCGCACCATATTAATAAGTGATCAGTGGCTGTGCATGGTATTTTCTTATCCCCCCATTTCCCTGATCCTCTTCTGACCTCTGGTGGTAGGAATCAGCATCAATAAAGTGTTTCATCGATCTGCAGTGATTTTGCTTCTCATGACCCAAAGCAATGTTGTCTAGAATGTTTTTAACTAGAGTAAAGAACTGATTTATACATTTCGCCTTTTAAATAACTCTTGCACTGTAATTATGTGATGTTTTGCACATTCAACTGCCTTTTTATGTTACGCACTGATTTGCACATTTTGCATGCCTTTAATAAATAGATTTTAAATTATGTAAGTTTGCGATGTTTTGCATATTCAACTGCCTTTTTGCACATTGTAGCCCAATAAGACTACGTTACACACTGATGTGCACATTTTGCATGCTCTTTAATAAATGTTTTTTAAATTATGATTAAAATGCCTTTAATCATTGCGCAATGTTGTGCACTGTACCTTCTGGAGACAAGCTTTTAAAAATTGAATATAGAAAATAAAGATTTATTGAGCAGCATAATAGTAACACCAACGATTTAAGTTTTGTCTGTCGACAACTTAGTTTGTACGCCAATATACACTTGTGACCTGTGCTGACAGCGATTTTGTGAACCGTGGTTCTTTTGTCCTCACAGCATTCTGACCACGCTATTTAACTGTGATAATCTGTCTGGGGACCAAACGACGTATAATGTGTCTGTCTGCCTGTCTGTCCTGTACAGCATTCTGATTGGTCCTTCAAGCTCACAAATCCATTTGGGGTATCTCTGATGTCAGCGTTCCCCACAATCCATTTCTGTGGCTTGCTTGGCTTTCTAGACTGCTGACTGTTTGGCTGGCAAGGGCAGGGTCAACAACATGGCTGTGCTCATGTTTGATTGAGCCTTGTACTCAAAGTTTTCATTTTGTTTCTTTGCCCCTCAAAAGTGCTGGTCCCCAATATTGTAGCAGCCCTCCTTGACTGCTATCCAGTTCAGTCAGTTGTGATGGCTGAGGTAGTGGGTCCGGAGGCCAGAATGCTGGGACAAGAGGGAGAGCAGGGAGAAGTCTCTTGCAGCATGGCTCCTCCTCCCATACTGTCAATGGCAGTTAGCAGAGTAAGCAGCAGGTGCCTCAAATGGAGATGTGTCCATTTTTGTTGTTCCCAGTCCTTTCTGCCAGCATCAAGGGACTGGGAAAGAAGAATGCAGCCACAGCCGCCAAACACAGAGGGGCACAGGAGGTGCAGGGCTCTGTAGCATGGCCATGCTTTCTCTCCACGCCACACACACACACACCTGAGCCAGAGAGCTGGCCACTGCCAACTGCAGCAGCAAGTCTGAAGCCTTGGGGGGGGTGGAATTACATAAGGAAGCCAAACGCCTACAGTGCTATGGTCAGTTCAGGTAAGCCCCCTTCTGGGGGGAGGGTCACATAAGGAAGTCGAATGCCTACAGTGCTATGGTCTTAACTTTTTTACTTATTGGATTAATATGAAAAAGAACCTCATAAGAGAAACTACTTAGCAGAAAAGTACATTTGTGTACTGCTATTATAAAGTCTGTCATGTAAAGACCTAAAGCTGGCAAACAGGTTAAACTGTGACCAAGCCAACAGTCAAGTTTCTCATTAAAAACTCCTTTTTATCAACAACAGAGCTGAAAACACAATACCAGCTGTGTTATCCTGCAGGGCTTCCCAGACAATCTTTATAATTAGACAAATGCCCAATTAATAGTTATTGTATAACAAACTGAATCACGAAAGACAAAGCTTAAAAGTGTTGACAAAAACTGAGTTTTACTAGCTGAATTAGTTGAAAGTGACTTCTTCCTGGACTACAACACAAAGTGGAAGGCAGACTTGGACCATATCCTCAACGGTAAGAACAAAAGTTCAACTAGGTCTCCAGCACCTGTACTTTGGAAATGTTAAGAGCTAAAGCAATTATTTAAGTTCACAGGATAAAGAATACTGGATGGACAACTATGCACAACCAGTGTGTGTTCTGCCATAGAGGGGTTCTGATTCCCTCTGACCTCGAGAGTGAAGCTGGAGAGATCCTTGGGAATCAGAACCCTCTGTAGCAGAACACACTGGTTGGGGCAAAAGTTGCTCATCCTGTATTTTTTTTCTAGTTTATTGTATTATGTGAAATGTGCACGGTTGTTTTCAGATTTCAGAATAAAACTGACTTGTACATTCTCTAGAAGTTTCAGAATGCTATTATACCACAGAAGGGTATAATCACATTCCATGACCTTTGAACTGTGTTACAACATCATTTTGAAAGGGGTGAGATTCTATACAGAATAATGCTCTGCTATACACTATAAAGAAATAATGTGACCCAACAGGTCCCCAGATATTTAGGTGCTGTATCAGCTGAGCATCTAGGTCAACTGGCTGGTAGCAATTGCTTGTGGCTGCTTTCTTTAACGGCATCACAAATTCGTCACAGACCTAGTTACAGAGGTGGACGTAGACCTTGAATGCAGGGGCTGCCCTTATTGTTGGGCCAACTGGGTTGCGCACTGCGCAGATCTCCCGTTCTCATTATACACTTCCCACCATCGACCAAGGTTCAACTCTAACAGTGACACATGCATTAACAAAAAAATGTTGTCTTTTCAGTTGCAGTTTCTCTGGAGTGATAATCTATGGTGGCAATGAGTAGAAATTTTAAATATATAGGAGAAAGGAGTTAGATATGAGAATGAAAGTGCAATAGGAAGGGGTTGTGATGATGAGATATGATGCATTTGGTTGGAGAAACCAGACTCTTTGTTCTCTTTAGCCCCAGGCTACCATTCTGTCCTAATTATACATGCAGCAATTTATCAGCAGGAATATGCAAGCAATAATACCCGACAGAGTGGGCGGTATTGTTCAATACTGGACTGCCCAGAGGCACAATGAGGCCTGATGCTGCAGGCAGAGGTCATCATAGCTCCTGGAAGGTCCGGTATTACTGCCCACCCTGGAGGGTATTATTGCACTAAACTTCCACCAGCACATCCATCTCCTGTCCACCGTCCTCAATGTCCACCTTGGAATCCTCTATCGCCTCAAACACTGTCTTACACAGAAACATAGAAACATAGAAGTTGACGGCAGATAAGGACCGCAAGGCCCATCCAGTCTGCCCATTTCTTTTTCTACCTTATAAATGTGCCATCGGCCTTTGCTCTGTCAGTGACCTATCTATTCAGTCATTTGTATTGCTCCCTTATGCCTATCCCATGCCTGTTTGAAGTCCTGCACTGTATTCATAGCCACCACTTCTTGTGGTAAGCCATTCCATGCATCTACCACCCTTTCTGTGAAAATAATTTCCTCACATTCCCCTTAATCGGCCTCCCTCTAATCTCATGCTGTGTCCTCTTGTCCTGCTATTTTTCTTATATTTAAACATGTTAGACTCTTTCACCTTGTTTATGCCCTAAGGTGTTTAAATGTCTCGATCATATCACCTCTCTCCCTCCTTTGCTCAAGGGTATACATATTGAGCTCCGTTAATCTGTCCTCATATGTCTTCTGATGCAGTCCTGCACATTTTGGTGCCCTTCTCTGGACTGCCTCAATTTGGTTAATGTCCTTGGCAGAGGTGTGGCCTCAATGCTGCACGCAGTACTCCAGATGGGGCCTAACAATGTCTTGTACAGAGGATTATTACCTCCCTCTTACGACTTGTGATACCCCTACTAATACACCCTAACACCCCCTAGCCTTACCTACTGCTTTAGGAGGTCTGCGTTTGATGATTTAGGTCATCAGTGATGATGATGCCCAAGTCTCTTTCTTCCTTTTGTGACTGCTAGCAACTCCCTCCCAGCCTATAAGTGGCTTCAGGGTTTCTCTTCCCTATGTGCATGATTTTGCACTTCTTTGCATTAAATCCCAGTTGCCACTCTTCTGACCATTCTGCTAGTTTATCCAGATCTCTTCTCATTCTGCCCACCCCATCTGGATCATCTACTCTGTTGCAGATCTTGGTGTCATCTGCAAACAGACAAGCCTTACCCTCTAGTCCATCTCAGAGGTCACTAATGAAGATGTTGAATAGGACTGGCCCCAGGACTGATCCCTGAGGTACCCCACTTGTGACTTGCATCTCTTCTGACTGTATACCATTTACCACCACTCTCTGTTTTCTGCCAGTCAACCAGTTTGCCACCCAGTTGACCAACTTCGACCCACCGAGCCTACCTAGCTTATTTATCAATCTTCTATGTGGAACAGTGTCAAAGCTTTGCTGAAGTCAAGGTAGGCGACATCAACTGCTCCCCTTGGTCCACCACTCTGGTTACCCAGTCAAAGAAATCTATGAGATTAGTTTGACAGGACCTTCCTTTGTAAACCCATGCTGTCTTGGATCCTGTGCCTCTATGGATTCCAGGTGTTGCACTATCCTTTCCTTAAGGAGTGCCTCCATAATCTTGCCCACTACTGAGGTAAGACTGACCTGCCTGTAGTTCCCCGCCTCCTCCCTGCTACCACTCTTGTGGAGTGGGATCACATGAGCCCTTCTCCAGTCTTCTGGGACCTCTCCTGTGCTCAGAGACTCACTAAACAATTCTGCTAATGGCTCTGCTAGTTCCTCCTTTAGCTCCTTAAGTACCCTGGGATGTATGCCATCAGGTCCCATTGCCTTATCCACCCTGAGCTTAGCAGCTCTTGTAAGACCCTTTCTTTGTGAAGGGAGTAGTGCTCACCTCCCTCCCCTGTGTCCATGATGCTTGAGCTGTGGCCCTGCCCTACCTTCTCTTCAGTAAATACTGAGCAAAAGTATCTATTTAGGATAGATGCCTTTACAGGTCCTCCTCCTCACATGCTCCTTTTCTCCATTAAGCTTAGCAATACCCCCTCTGGACTTTCTCCTTTCACTAATGTATCTATAGAAAGTCTTGTCACCTTCTTTTACTGTTCGTGCTAGTGTTTCCTCAGTTTGGGACTTTGCCTGCCTTACTGCCTTACCTGCTTCCCTTAGGGCAGTTTGGTATGCCTCCTATCTTCATCCGCTGTGTTCCTTATATTTTCTGAAGGCCAGCCTTTGGCTCTGACCTTTCTGCTACTGTATTTGAGAACCAAAGTGGTTCTTCTTCTTTGCACTTCCTTTTCTGTCTAACACAATGGGATGTTGCTTCAAGTATTGCATTCTTAATGCTTGCCCACTTTGCCTGTACCTCCTCACCTGTGTTTCTTTTGCCAGGGCTAGCTTAACTCTGTTGGCCATCTTATCAAAGTCAGCTCCTCTGAAGTCCCATATTTTTGCCTTGGAATGGGATGATTTAGATGTAGTAGCCAAATTGAACCATACCATGTGATGGTCACTGGCCCCAGGTGACCTTCTACCTGAGATCTGTGATCCTTCTTTGTTAGTCAGTACTAGATCTAGGCTAGCCCTGTCTCTTGTGGGTTGCTGTACCAGTTGTTTGAGGCCCTCCCCTGCAGGAATCCACTATGAGTCTAGTTCTGGCAGATGTTCCTGCTGGTATTGACCAATCTGTATCTGGCATGTTGAAGTCTCCCATTATCAGAACCTCCCTTTAGCTGCCATGTTTTGTATATCTTCTAACAGTAATGTGTCTATGTCCTCCCTCTGGTCTGGGGCTGTAGACAACCCCAGTTCTTATAGCTGTCCCATTTCCTGTTTCCAGGGTGACCCCAGTTCTTCTGGCTCCTTATGTGTATTCTGAATTTCTGTAGCTTTGATATTGTCATTAACATACAGGGCACTCCTCCCCTTTTGCACCTCGATCTCTTCTGAACAATACATAGCCAGGTACTGAAGTCTCCCATGTGTGGTTACTGGTAAACCACGTCTCACTAATTGCTACTATGTCCAGTTTAGCCTCTGACATTATTGCCTGCAGGTCTGGGATCTTATTTCCCAGGCTGTGAGCATTTGTACATGATTTTCCATTGGCCAGATTTTGGTGTGTTAGTTGTTGGGTGAAGTTTGGCATTACCCTGAGCATCGTATGGAGAGACAAACCTTTTTCTTACCTGGTGATGCAAATGAACGGCAAACACGCTGAATTCCTGTTTGACCACTAGCTGAGGGGAGGTGTTCTTCCCATTCAACGATGAGAGCTGCACCTCTCCCCATTTGCTAGTTTAAATATTCTGCAAAGACGCTCAAACTTCTGCCCCAATGCACTGACTCCTCTTTAGTCAGATGCAGTCCATCAAATTTAAAGAACTTTTGCTCCCAGAACTGTTGCCAGTTCCTACAAATCTGTGTCCTTTCCTGGCACCAGTCCTTGAGCCACGTGTTTAGCCCCTATCTCCCCTTCTCTGACCTTCCGCTCATCTGCTCCCTTCTCCCAGACTGGCAGGATCTCAGAGAAGGAGATGCCGACGAAATAGATGATAGTTTGTCACCCAGCCTAGTCAGGTGTTCCTTGGTCTCCACAACTGACCGGCTGGCGAATCATTAGTCCCTATGTGTACTAGGACATCAATGTTTTCTCCTGCTTTGTGAACAATTTGCTAATGCGGTCAGTGTCTCTCCATGCTGATGTACCTGGGAGACATCTGACCATCACCCTGGCTGGAGATGGGTATCAACTCCGCGAATCATGGAGTCTCCTATGATCAGAAGTTTTTGGATTTCCTTTGTGCTTGTTTAGTTTTGGTTCCTGATTTGGGTGAGTACTGTTGTGCTAGCTCCTGTGCCATGATGTCCTGCTCTGCAGTGTCTTCTGCCTCTTTATTTGATTACAGAGATAGAGGCAGATACCTGTTTGTAGTGTTTATATGGTTTTGGAGGTAATGTGTTGGAGAGCAGAGAGTGATGGGGCACCTGATTTGCTTCTCCTAACCACCTGCCAACCTCCTGGACCAACTACCCTCTGCGGTCGAGAGGTTTTTCTGTTGGATGCTGGGGAAATGGGGTGGTTCTTACAATGTATTTCCTCTTCAATATGAAATTTGAGGCGTGCAATCTCGCCCATGCTGCCCGGAGCTGAGACCTAAGATCTCCAAAGGCCCAGCATGTAGGACAGTGTCCTAAATCCTGTAAGACTGTCCTTCTGAAAATTGTTCCACAGTACCTGCAGTTAATGAAATCCATTCCAAATAAGTTGCTGGGTTTGTAACCTAGTCAGAGTAATTAGAAGGAAAAAATGCAAGTAATGGTTTAATTGTGCTTTGTTTAACTTGTTATAACAAGTTAAATTACTAGTGCCCTGTAAATGAGATCACTTGTGGAGGCCCCACTGATCTGCCCTTCCTGCTCTGCCACAGGAAATGTCACAACTGTGGTACCCTATAAAAGGAGTGTAGCGTGGGGTGGTTGGGGATGGGGTGGGTGGCTGGGCCTTCCCTGCCTAAAAGAAGAACCACGGACGAAAGAACAAGGAGGTAGAGCAGAAACAATCAGTCAACAACAAATGCAGTAACCCTGAAAGCTTATCCTAATGTTAGATAAAACTGTAAAACCTGTAAAGCACCACCTGTAATAATTTCAGAGAAGATATACCCTGTAAGAAACACTTTGCTCCAGAGAAAATAAAGCAGTAACAGAAGATATACCTTGCAAAAGACAATTTGAATCAGAAGATTACAGCAGTAATCTGTTAGCACACCTGTAGGCACACCTTGTAATAATGCAGAAGAAGTCTTACCCTGGAAGCTATTCGGCTCGCTGTCTCTTCCTCTGTCCTGTCCCTTCTCGACGATGGCATACTTATTTATGGATCTGCTAACACATCGGCCCTAGGGAGACTCCGGCTTCCCCTGAACAAAGCTTGCCATCTTGTCCTCAGCTGTGATCGCCTCACACACACTTGCTCTCTATACACCAACACTAACTGGCTAAACTTTGATAGTAGAATAGAGTTCCACACATGCCTTATGGCCAAAAAGATCACCCTGGGTCACGCTCCCACTGGCCTCTCCCCTATTATCCAGCCGGCCCTTACTCATAGAACCAACCATAGCTCCAGCAAACTTCTTTTCTCAGTTTCCAGGTGTCGAACCTCCCAACTCCAAAGATCTTTCAGCCACGGCCCCCTCCTTGCTGAACTGCTTCCCCAATACACTTGCCAACGTAACCAGAATTGGCCCCTTCAAAACCTTACTCAGAGACCATCTCCAGTCCTCCACCCTGTGTGTCTGTCATTAACCTCCCTGCCCTTCCCTGACAATGGCCCTGGCCTGCACTCCTCCCTCTCCTCTGCTTCCACCTACTCAGCTCTTTCTGAGCCTTTCATTCTAAACTGACAATCTAGTCCTACTATTTCTCCTCTGGGTATGACTGTTAGCCAGTTACATTATTCGCTGTAACAAGTCTGTCTGAATTTTGTTTTACTGTTGTATTGTCCAACTAAATGTGACATGGAGCCTTCGTAAACGAGTCTTTGACTCAAAGGCACTTTCCGATTAAGCACTAAATAAAATAAAAACTTAGAAAATGGGCATCTGTGTAAATTTTAATTGCATAATAAAATAAGAGGGAATGACTAAAAGTGAATAGAAATAGAAAAAAAAAAAACTTCTTGTAGTAAAGCAGTTCCTTCATTTCTGTGCTGTTCCATCTTCTGTTCTCCCCTCCACAGTGCTGTTCTCTCCCAGTCCCCCCCCGCACCACCACCACCTCAAGCAGAAGACATACAACAATGCCAGCAGATTTAGGCTACAAGGTCCATCGTGTCTGCTTCAAAACATAGTTCAGACAACTGCTGCTGCCCCCCCTCCTCTTTCCATTCCTCCCGCCAAATTCCCTTCCTGACTTTACCACCCTGGTCAATTCTCTCCCTACTTGTACCTTGACCATGAACCTATGCCATCCCTTATTAAAACTCCCAACTGAATCCAGTGAAAACACCTCCTCAAGCAGTGCATTCTAAGCCACCACCACCCCTCCGTGAAGTGATTCTTCCTCAGCTCCCTTCTGAACCCCCACCAGTTTCAGACTATGTCCCCTGTGGTCCCTTCCCTTCAATCTAAACATACCCTCAGTACTAATTTTGTTTATGCCCTTCAAGTACTTAAAGGTCTTGATCATATCTCCTCTGTCCCCTCTATCCTCCAGGGAGGACATGTTGAGCTCTCTCAGTCTCTCCCCATAGGGTTTCTCCCCCATTCCCTGGATCATTTTGGATGCCCTCCTCTGGACTCCCTCCAGGAGCCTCATGTCTCTCTCAGTATGGGTGCCAGAGCTGCACGCAGTACTCAAAGTGCGGCCTCACCAACGATTTGTACAGTGGCAGAATAACCTCCTCCCTCCCTGAAGTGATCCCCCTAGCAATGTACCCCAGCATCCTGTTTGCCTTTGCTGCTGCTTTTCTACACTGTACTGAGTGATTCATATTCCCTGTGATCACCACACCCAGATACATTTCCTCTTCAGAGATGGATATCTGCTCTCCCCAAAGTGGTAACTGTACCCTGGGTTCCTGGCCCCGAAATGCAGTACACTGCACTTCCTAGCATTGAACCCCAGCTGTCGCGTGTTTGACCACTGTTCAAGTCTTTCCAGATCCTCCTGGAGATCCCTCCTCCCTTCTTCACTGTCCACCACCGCACCTAATTTGGAGTCATCGGCGAACAGACTCATCTTGCTCTTAACTCCCTCCGCTATGTCCGCTATGAAAGCATTAAATAGCAGTAGACTAAAAACCAATCCTTGTGAGACCCCACTGGTGGCCTTCTTGGGTGTCGAGAATTCCCACCCTACCACCACCCTCTGCTGTCTGTTGCTCAGCCAGTTTCCTATCCACAGTGTCAGTGGCTCAGTAGGTAGCACACTCGCCTCTGAGGCCGGGAGATCAGAGTGCTGTGGGTTCAGTTCCCACATCTGGCACTTGGGTTAATATCCCAATACTGACACTGTAGTGCAGCATGAGAGGGGTGCTGCACTTCTGAGGTGCCGTCTTTCGGATAAGACATTAAACCGAGGTCCCATCTGCCTGGATTGGTGGTAGCTCAGGTGGATATTAAAGATCCCATGGCACTTATCGAAAAGACTAGGGAAATTTCCCCGGTGTCCTGGCCAAATTTCCCTCATTCACTAAAATACCACCAACAGCTTAATCTGGTTCAAATTTAATTGCTTACCATCTGTATCCTCCCAGATCGCCCCTGAAATAGGGACTTTAGGCCCAGTGGGCTTACCGGTCAACAAAATTCAACAAACAAACAAACTGTACCAGCTTCACCCCTACCCCCAGGGTCCTCAGTTTGCCCATCAGTCTTCCATGCAGCACTGAGTCAAATGCCTGCTGAAGTCCAGACACAGGACATCAATCGCCAACCCCACCTAAAGCTTTTGTAACCCAGTCAAAAATTCAACCAGGTTAGTTTGACAAGATCTCCTGGACAAACCCATGTTGTCAGATGTCCTGAAGGTCATTTACTTCCAGGAATGCTATCAACCTCTCTTTAAGATGGTCTCAGTAATTTCCCACTATGGATGTAAGGCTGACCGGTCTGTAATTTCCCGGCTCATCCTTGGGTCTGCTCTTATGGAAAGGCACCACATGCGCTGTCCTCCAGTCCAGTAGTACACATCCTGATTGAAGGGAGGTGTTGAACAACTCCGACAGAGGTGCTGCCAGGACCTGTGCCAATTCCTTCAGGACTCTGAAGTGGATTTCATCCTTGCCATGGTGCTTCGTCTGTCTGCAGACTTAAAGCCTTCCCACACCCCCTTCACTGGGATCTCGCCATCCGTTATTCCCCCCGCCTACTGTTACCCTGTGGAATTGGCCCTTCCTTTTTCCTCTGCCAGGAGTCCATCAAGCGCTGGACACTCTACCTCTCCCTGGAGAAGGAGAGCAGTCCCTAGGACGTTCGATCCTTCTCCCCCTCCCAGTCTGTTCCCGAACCCAGGTCATCAGCATTGCAAGCGGAAATCTTACTGCTGCACCAGCAGGACGGCTTCTTGCCAGTGCTCTATTGAGTGGCAGTGATAACACCTTCATTCTGCTGTCAATACCCTTCCTATACAAACCAGCATCCTATTTGCTTTACTGTAGACCTTGTTACACTGGCTGGATTGTTTTACGAAGTCACTGATGATGATGACCCTAGGTCTCTTTCCTCAGAGGTCATGCCCAACTTTATCCCCCCAAATCCAGTACTCTGTTCTGGAGTTCTTGTTCCTATATGCATCACCTTTACATTCTGGCACTGAATTTCACTGCTGAATATTTGACCACCTCGCTAGCTATGAAATCTCTTTGCATCTTCCCAATCCCTTCTCGCTGTCTACCCTGCCACAGAGTTCTGTGTCATCTTCAAAGAGACATAGCTGCCCTGGATTCCTTCTCCCATGTCGCCGATGAGTATACTGAAAGGACTGGACCCAGGGCCGATCCTGTGGGACCCACTGGTGACTTCCCTCTCTTCTGATTTGACTCTGTTAACCACAACACTCTGCTGTCTCCCTTCAACCAGTTTCTTACCAATCTAACTGTGCCCTTCGTTGGCACCCAGATCCACTAGCTTCTTCAACAACCTTTGTAGGGCACTAGTGAAACCCTTGCTGAAAACGAAGGAGAGTATATCCACAGAGTGACTTATCCACTACCCTCATTATCAAGTCAAGGAATACTATCAGTAGGCCTGACAAGACCTTCCTGCCACAAACCTGGGCTGCTTACTATCCTGGAGTCCACTGCTTTCCAAGTAGTCCACGAGGTCTTCTTTGACTAGTGTCTCATCAGTTTACCCACAATAGAGGTACGATTAATAGGTCAGTAGTTAACCAGTTGCTTCTTGTCCCCCATTACCCTCCGGCTTACATCCACAGTGCCCTTCGGTTTCTGGGACTACCACTGCTTCAGTTGAGCTCTTGAACAGCCCAAGCAGGGACTTAGTTAGTTCCACTGCTAATTCCTTGAGTTCCCTTGGATGTACCCATTTGACCCCGGGGCCTTATCTATTTTTAGAGCTGCTAGCCCTTTTCAAACTCTTTCACTGGCAAATACTTGTTGCCTCATCTCAGGGATCCCCCTTACAGCTGCCTTAATGCTACTTCTCTGGCAGAAGCCTTCTGTCTTCCCTTGCGAATACAGAAAAGAAGCCTACCACTTCTTCGGTGGTGAGCACTGAAGGGCAGCCTGCCTAGTGGGTTCCTTAATCAGCTACACCAGCAGGAAGTCCTGCAATGTATCTAGCAGGGCCTGACATCTGGAGCACCTGACAGCTGGAATGAACCAATCAATATATTGCAGATTTACATTTCCCACCACCACCTCCTCCCTCTTTGCCACACTCCTTTCTAGTTCTCCCACTAGCTCCTTATCTCTCTCTTCCCCCTGTCCTGGAGGTCTATAGATCAGCCCATCCCTAGTTTCTTGCCTGAGGATGCCATGAGCTGAAGCCACAGCAATTCTGTTTCTCCATTACCAGTTATACCTTTCCTGACATATAGGACCACACCTCCTCCTCTACCTTTTCCTCTGTCATGTGTAAACATGGTGTAGCCTGGAACTGTCAGGTCCCAATCTTTATTCTCTGTGGCCCATGTTTCTGTGATGGCTTCTAGTGCCTATCACCACTGCCTGGAGCTCACTAATTTCATTTCCCAGATTCCTGGTATTAAGACTGACCCCTTTCCATTGTTCTCCTGATTCTCTTGTGCTTTTTCCTATTCCTTCTCCCTTATTCTTACCTAACTTCCTTAATATTTTAATTTTCATGCTGAAAGTAGGCTTTGTCAGCTGTTCCTCATTGGCCTCTTCCCTTAACCCAATTTGAACTTCAACCTTCCCCATCTGCTCTCCCTTCTAAGTGGTTCCCCTAGCCCCTCTCTGTGCAAGTATCAGTTTAGGTTATCCAATGTAGACATCAAATTTCTGCCCCAGAGCACTGACCTCTCTCTCTCTCGTCAGGTGAAGGCCATCACCATTGAAGAACCTCCCATCCTAGAAGCCCCTCCAGTCCCCCACACAGTGGTATCTCTCCTCCTGACACAATCCATTCAACTACCCATGAAAACTCCTCAGTCTCTTCCTTCCTTATTCTGTCATTCCCATTCCCCTATTCTATACAGGGGGAACTCCTTGAGGAGTCAGGGTGCTGGAGTGCACCTTCAATCTGTGTCCCCAGCAATTTTGCTTCACTGCCTCCACAGGCTGGTTCACCAGATTGTTAGTACCCAAGTGTAGCGGCACCCCCAGCTCCCACTCCTCCACCATCTTCTCTATCCTATCTATATCTCACATGGCTGATGCACCAGGAAGGCATCTGACCATTTCCCTTCCCTTCCTTCCCCTCCCTAGCCTAACACCCTCTCTACTCCCCAAATCATTGTGTCCTTAATCACTACAACTCTCCTTGCTGACTTCCTCCTGTTCATCCCTGCCCCAGTACCACCAAGTCATCCTGCCCATTTTGCTCAACTGACTCAGAGTTGTCCCTGATGGAGTCATGTATTTCAGCCTCCTCCAGAGGTGTAAAGCAATTGCTGTCTAAGTGGTGTGAGACTGGCCAAACCTCTTGTGACTGCCCCTGCCACTCTTCCTCTTCCCCTTCCCCACCACCCTCCAGCCCCCTAGGCCAGTAGGCCTCTGGAAGAGCGGGAGTATGGGGGGGTGGACCCCAGCTATGATGGTGCCACAGCTGAGATATCTCATCTCTTGCTGCTACCAACTGAGCATGAAGCCGTGCACAGGTTCTGCAGATGGGGCAGTGCCCCCTCCTCCAGAGCATAACCCTGAAGAAGAGTGCCCCACAGTCCACACAACTGACCACCCCCCACTGTATCTCATCTCCACACTGATCTTATGATGACCCTAGACCATTGTTAATACCTTGTTTCCTCTATCTGCCTAGTACCCTTCAACTAGAACCAAAAAAGCCTACCTTACATATGGAGTACTTTATACAGCTCCCTTATTTACTTCCTTAACCTTGCTTACTCTTTTAACATATACATAAATAGAAATATACAAAAATAAATAAGTATAGGTCAAATGTATCAAATATCATATAATTCAAATGCTAAGAGCAAATCTCAATATTCTAGAACTCAGTGGGCTGCTACAGTGGAAAGCATCTTCCAGCTGAAAGGGAACCAGAGGATGAGGGGGCATGGGTTACAGATTGAACTGGGACAGTTCAAGGGTAACATTAAGAAGCACTATTTCACAGAGAGGGTGGTGAATAAGTGGAACAGGCTCATGGAGGAGTTGGTTGGAGAAGCAACAGTGGAAGGCTTCAAAAAGGCATGGGACAGACACAGGGGAGTGTTGGGGGGGATGTCCTAGCAGACAGCTAGACAAATGGGCAGTCTAGGTGGGCCTGTCGGTCCTTTTCTGCCATCACACTTCTATGTTTCTACATCAGATGTTCTATTAGAACCAGAACACTATACCAGGAAAGCTGTTCTTTAGCAAAAGCTGGATTTGGACTACAAAATGCCTTTGAAAAGCTTTTTTTTTTTTAAACAAGAAATCATCAGTCAAGAAAACCCACGAAACAGTGACAAACAAATCATGCACCACATAATTAACAGATCGCCACAGCAACAAGTCAGACAATTCTGGTCACAGTGACAACCCCATAAAAGGCACACACAGCTCTAACACATTTATGTGAAGATGCTGTTCCACGTCTGACCAAGTCTCTTCGGTCTGCCAACCTCAACAGTATGCTCCTCATTCCACTAAGGAGGTGTTAGTGCTCATTGATACCTGTGGCTCGGCAGGAAGAAGGATACCCTTTAAGAAGGTCCTCCTTCAAGTACCACTACAGGAGGGGTGTCAAAGACTTTGTCATTGGTACTGGATGATCAAGGGGTTAAGATGCTTGTGACCATTGTGTGCTGAGCATCCACTGGGATTTCCTCATATGCAGTCTGGCAAGGGGTAGAGAACAGACTGGGCTGACATGAGACACAGTATCCTCTGCATGGAGTTGCCCTGTTACCAGAGCTCATTCTCTGACATAGCAGGCCATGAAAATAAACAATTTCAATATGTCTTCTGGTAATAAGGGTCTTGCTTGAGTAGAATCCAAGACTGCTCTAACGAACTGCAGCTTATCAGAGGGAATCAGCTGTAATTTCTGGAGACTGAGTATAACTTCCATGGATGTTTTTGGCATGCTGAGGACACTGCCATCTTTGTATAATGCTTGGATGGGCTTTTAATGGGTCAATCATTGAGGCAACAGAATACTTTAATTCCCATCTTTCCAGGGTGCTCTGCAAGCACTGTGAAGCATGTGGCGAAGACACATGGTGCAGATGCAAGCCCAGAACCGATAATGTTACAGTCCCACACAGAATCTGAGGTAGTGCGTGATTTGACTGGCCCTGACAGAAATGAGCTGGTAAGCATCCTGCATGTTCAGACATGCCAATTCTGGGGTTTCAGGTGTGGAAGAAAAGAGCACAGAGATGTGATTCTGAATTTCCTATGCCTTATATAATTGTTCAGCTACCTGAGGTCTAAGATTGGGCACATACCACCAGTTTTCTTGGGAACCAAGAAGTACCTGGAGTAGAAGCTTCTCCCTGGCCTGATTCTGGTTCTCTCTACTGCTCTGTTTTGTAGAAGCCCACAACTTCTAAGGAGATCAGCTCTACCATAGGACATGTCAATTAATGCAATGTTCCTGGAGGGTGACCGGGAGGTTGCTCAGTCAGCTCCAGGGAGTAGCTGACTCAGATAATCTTCAAGACCCAAGTGTCCATGGTAATGGTCTCCCACTACTGATAGAACAGGGCTAATTACCCTAAAACTGAAATAGAATGATCTACGTTGAGAAGCTGGGGTGGACATGAGGTTAGCATCCTGTTAGAGGGTAGTACTCGAAGCTTTCAACCATCTGTGCCTTCTGCTGCAACTTTTGTTTCTACTGCAGCTGGAAAGGCTTAGGATTTGTCTGTCGGCAGAAACCTTGTTGGGCAGGCTTGCTACGAAATGACTGTGGTCGGTGGAATAAGTCATGTCTTCTACCTCTTTGAGAGGAAGCATGGATGTTCTTTATATCCTGGAGGGTCATTTTCTTCTCACTGGACTCCTTAAAGAGATCCACCAAGGTAAATTAAATTGTCTGTGCACCTGATATATAGGTGCCTTACCTCATCAGAATGCTCTTATTGTGCAGATGGCCCAAAATCATCTCTTTGGTAAAAAGCAGTATTACTTGTAAAATTAGGTAAACCAGGTCCCAAGGACTTCCTGGTGTTAAGAGCCGCCCCCGTGCTCAGCCAAGTTATGAAGCGATGCTAGGGGAGAGCGTGGAGACAAGCTCCATTATAGTCTATGGGTAGCGGCTTTCTGATCTTTTTTTATTGTAATGGTCACTTGGTGATGAAACGTGGCACTGGTTGACTAACAAGGCTCTGATGAGGTACGGTAATTTACATATCAGGTGCAGGGGCTGAGACTGGTAAGTCTCTTTAAGGGTTTCTCCACAAGTTGTTCAAAAACTTAAGGCCCACTAACAGAATGTTAATGATCTTCTGTAACGCCACAGGTGGACGCTTGCTGTCTAAGCCAGGAGTTGGGCAAATACACAAATCCCAGCAGCAGATGGCTGGGTTCCCATCAGAGGTATTTAGAGCAGCACTGTGGGTAGCTATTAGATTCAAACCCTTGTGTAACAGCCGCCAACAGGTCCTGCTTTGAGGAAGACTCTGGAAAGCTATCTGTGAGATCTCTAAGCCCAATCCATAGGAATTATTTGTATCTCAAGATATTGGGTATGTAGCTCACAGCTCTAAGGCCTAAAGTAGCTAAGGCAAACACCCTTTTCCCCATAATGTCACTTGTATGAGACTCCTTGTCACGAGGCAGCACAGCGAATTCTTTTACAGCAACTGACTTATCATTAGTAATCATTATACTAATAGCATCTGCTATAAGCAGAGTATAGTGCACTGGTTTGGTCTGGGTTGATCGATGATTTTCTGTTTTCAACAGAAAACACCAATAAAACAGAATCTGACAGGTTTAGATCAGCATAGGAGTCATTATTTCATGGAAAAACTCTATTTGTACCACTTTGTCATGCATACAACCCAACTTTGCACCATATTTTCGCAAACACCCACATTTGAGTCAAATATTTGTACAAAATATAATGATCTGCCCTCAGTGTTGGGTGGGGAGAATGGTTTTAAAGAATGTAATAAAGAGAATTAGCCATTTTTGGAAATGGAAAATCACTGGCCCTACTGGGGTGCCATATCCTTTATGTCCAAGAGTGAAGGACTGCTGGAATGGAAGCAGATTTGCTCCAAGATGCCACTGGCAGGGTTTCTAGGGCAGGCTGGATAGGTAGTACAACAGTGAGGGAGGTATATTAAGATACTACATTTAATTCTTCTTAGCTTCATCTACATCCATAGATTTCTAGTTTACAGTCTTCTAGCTCCTTTTCAGCAGTGTCTGGAAAAAGAGATCCTGTTGAGGGTTTGAGGGCTCCACAATGTCAGGGCAAGTGGGGCTGCTTCTTGGGAAGCAGGATACTCTGCATAATGCTCCGTCTCATCACCAATGAGCTTCAGATTACATTTTTTGAACTTTCTTTTTATTCAGTATTAACATTAGTACATCCAACCTGTCAGCCTTGGTTCCAAGGCATACCAACCGTAAAATACACATTATATCATAAACAGGATAACAGTTCTTATCTCCCTCTATTACTCCATTGGGGGTGCACCAGTAAAATAATAGATATTGTAAGGAATACATACCAAAAGGTCATCCAGCAAGGCCATACACTATTTATCTAAAATAAGATCCTAAGTGGAATCACTCTTAAAAGAGAGTCACAATAACATTTCAAAGTCCATGCAGATACAAAAGGAACAAACCGATAATGGCATCCACCAATAACAGGTTTCACTTAGTTAATAAGAGCAAAAAAGGCTGGGGCCCAAAAGTAGCTCCATTATGAGAGAGTAGAATACTGCATGTTACCCCCTTCAGAGATATACTTATCCAAACTGTTTTTAAATTGCTCTTTATTTGAACTTAATATTATCCCAATGGTAGTCTATTCCACAAATTTGCAGTTCGTGAGGGTAAAGAAATGTTTTCCTTTAGATGTTTTGAATCTGTCTAATTTACCTGAAGAGGATGCACAGCCTCAATGTCCCCAACCAAGAATATCACAGCAACAAGCCAGTTGCAACTGTCCCTTTATTTTAGCAGCCTGTAGGAGATTACTGCAAAGTTGTGGATCAGTGAAGGTGGTCAAACCAGAATTGTGAGGTTCAGTCTCAGATGATCTGCTTTTCAGGGAAATATGATATACTTTTTGAATCCTCACATCCATCTCAAAACCCAAATGAGAACAGAGTAATGTACAAATATACCCTTCATGATCTTGGCCCTCCCTGCCCTCGAGTATAATTAACAGGTGGGCACTGGATGCCCGGAAACTGTTCTCCAGTTATTCCAGATGCATTAGAAGAATACGATTCTCTTGTACAACTCCAGACATCACAATGATTGATTTTTCTGCAGCAGAGGAGGCTTGTTTTGCTTTAGTTGGTCTCTGCGGCATGGCCACATGTGGGTTAAAGGAATACAGGGTTTTTTTTTTTATCAAGTTCTTTGACATAAGACTCCAGATCTTTCACTGCTACAAGCAAGGCGCTATTTGGAGGTTCAGTCTCTCCCACAGATGGCTTACTTTGCTGTGGCCTGAGTTTGCTTTTCTTTAGGCATGCCCATGAAAAGATGAAACAATCAGTCCCCAATCAGCAGGAGCAGGCTCAGAACCACTGCAAGTCACAATTATTAACAATACTTGAAGAAAATCAGCTGACTCAACAGTAACAGTTCCTGGGGGAAGCAGGAGCTTGAGTAGTATGTGACCAGTCTCATGGGCTATTCCCCCCCTTCCTCTCCCCCCCCAATTATAAGAAAGATGAAGCCTGGGGCTCCTGCTCTAGTGATGCTGGCCTCATGCTTTACTACGCAGTCGGGCATGCATTAATTCAGCATACACCCATGCCCTGTCATGGCTTACTGTCAACATATATACTGTATGTCTATAAATTGTATATACTGTGCCACTAATATAAAGGGTTGATAGGTACTTCTATGTTATATACTAATGATTGATTCCTGCTTCCTGATGAATAGATAAGTTCTAAGACTACGTAGCCAATTCCCCAGAAATGCACAAGTTGGGACAAGTTCAGGAAGTGGATTTGGAATTTGGGCGAATCACATACAACTTTCATGACCCACATGCCATCACAAACAAGGCTGCCACCTTTACTCATTGAAAATCTTCAACAAGGCCCTAAACGTAAAACTCGCTTAAACTTTAAAAAAACATAAATAAATAAACAAACAGTCTTTGGTTGGGTGGTTTTAAAGTTCTAGAAGGTTAAAAATACAAATAAAAAATCTGGCTAGGAGCATCTGATGCACAAAATGGTAATGTTAAAATCTGAAAATGACAAATTTATGAGAGTTTGACCAAAGGATGAATCTTTGCTGGGTGGCACTGTTAAGACATAAGTAGCTTTTCAATTACTTTTCTTTCGTAAATATAATTTTTATTGAACATCTTACAAGGTCTAAATGATCCAGTTTATACAGGAATAAAGCAATATTTAATACTGCATGTTTCCACTGTGGGAATTGGCTCTGTGGTATTATGACAGTCACCACCCCTTGGTCCAGCGTAGGGGCAACTGAGAATTATACAGATACAAGCTGGTACCAATCTACCCAAGTTCCAACTTGTAGAAGTATTTCAGCTGACACCCTATGGAGGCAGCTGGGAGATCCCGGAGAAAGCTGGCCAGAGGCAGTCTGTCCACCCAATCCACTCCTGTAGGAGAGGTGGAGGAGGCCCCTGCAGCCTCGGGAGGGCTCGTATAAGAAATGGCAGGAGCTCCCCAGTACACCAGTGCTTTTCAATTGTTTAAAAGGAAATCCCATTTTGTGCATGTGTAGTTTGCTTCTGTAATGAATTTTCTGTAACATGATTTTTGCAAAAACTACATAAGCTTCCATTGCCACTTTCAGCGGCAATTTATGCTGCTTTTGTAATGGATTTAGCCATTTTCTTGATTCACAGCAGTCACGAAAATAGCCAAATCCTTCGCTCCCACCCATATATGTTACATATACGGACAATGGATATGTGGCCCCGGCGGCTAAGTAAGTGACTCGCCTCCTTTCCAACACCAGGACCCCAACCCGGGTACTGGATATTAATTAAATACATTTAACAAATAAACATGGCCACTGGAAGCCAATCTTCAGTGGCCCTCTTCTGAAGCCCAACTCCTTCTCCCCCTACCCATTTTACTACATATGTGGCTACTGGAAGCCCAACCCCAGTGGCTCATCAGGTCTCCTCCCTTTTTGACAACAGGTCCCAACCCCAGTGTCAGACACGAATTTAACTTTTTTTTTTTTTTTTTTAACTGGCCACTGGGAGTTGCGCTCAATGGCTATCAATCCCCGCCATCCCCCCCCTCCTTCCAACACCGGCACACCAACCTCGATGCCAGAATACCTAAAAATAAACTGATGGTTCCACAGAGGAAGATCAGCAAAGCCCTTCCTCCAGCATGGCTGGCTGCCATGACCCAAATGACTGAAGGACAAAAAAAAGACATAAAAACAAAAAACAAACAAGCCAGAAAAAAAACATACTGGGCAGGCGCAGGCACTTAGTTTCTTTCGGCCTCAAAATGTCTAGATAGCTCCATAACTTGAACAATCTTAGAAGTTTTTGGCCCACAATTGGGGGATATTTAAGTCAGAATAGGTCCCCAACACAAGATCACACAAGTGGTAATACTTAAAATGCCCCAAAATGGGTTTTCAGGATTGCTCCTGAAAACACATTCTGGGGGGATTTACTGTAGTGTTCGTCAGGCTTTGAAAGATCATGCGATGCTGTGTTGGTGTCACTCTAATAAGGCACTGTCTTGTCTGATGAAGTAAAATAGTGACACAGCAATGCTTGGATAGAGGAAGCCAATATTAGGGCAATGTCAACACTGCATCATATGATCATCCAAAGCCCAACGGATACCATACCACAGATCTGCCAAGGCTTCTATTGACTTTTTACCCACATTTTTTTATTTCCCTACCTTGTATGCTTTGTGCTTCAACCCTAATAGATGCATTTACATAGTCATTTGCAATTTATATCCACATACACAAACAAACTTTCACAGCCTTATAAAGCAGAAATAATACTGAAGCTGAACACTTACTGTACTTTTCCAGGAGGGTGTCCCAGAGTGTTGGAGGCAGACACAGCAGCTCCCACCAATGGTGCAGCTGGAACTGCTGTGGGCTGACCCACAGTAGGAGGCACAGAAGTTGTATCAGCAGGGATTTCAACCTGTTTCAATCTTGCCCTTCTTCTACCAGCAAAGCAATCAGCGTGCCCTAGAGGCACATTTTTACTGCCATCTTGCATCTGGATTAAAAGTAGACAAGCAAAACATTCTGTCAATTAATCAATCTTTTATGCAAGTTCTCATAAAAGCTAGTAAGTACAGTACATGTTTTGATTCAACTCTTGCCATCTTCTAGTTTTTATTTAAAAGCAAAATACTGCATTCAACGAGCAACTTAAATTATGAGACCCTTTTGTTTCTCCACATGCTGCATGCTGGGGTGTGGGCAGGCTACTACACACTGAGGTACCACACTGGAGAGGTGAGGACGATTCAAGCATAATTCAGCCTCTCTGCTCAAATGATTTTGCAATTCTTCTGAACAGATGTGTGAACCTGTTATTAAAAACTGCTCTGCTTCACGATCCAAGTCATAGTTTTAACCTGGATCGACAAAGACAAATGAAAATATGATTCAGTCTGTCTCCTGTCCAGGGTAGCATCCTCAACTATTTAAAATATCCACAACTCTGATTTTCGCCTTTGCCAACTGAAGTAAATCTTTTGAGCACCACACGCTTATAGGGAGGCATTACAGCATAGTGGTAAAGAGAACATAACTATGAACCTAGAGAACTGAGTTTGAATCCACAGCCACCACCTGCATAATTGTGACCATGAGCAAGTCACTTACCTTCCTGTGTTCACAGGATACACCTGGAAACAAGCCTCAGCTTAGTATGTCCTTCTTAATCAAACATTGTAAAATAAAAATAAATAAATAGAAATAAAATAGAATGTTTTGGTGGCTAAAATAATTAATTTTACATGGGACAGGCACAAGGGAATCAGTGGAAAGGAAGAGGAGTGGGAGAAAGAGCAGTAGATCAAGTACGGTCTGCGATAATGTAGGTAGGGAAAAAAAGCAGACTGGGTGGGCCAAGTGGTCCTTATCTGCCATCAAATTCTATGTTTCCATGTTTCATAGGGCACGTTAAGGACTTTTCTTTGCTCCAACTGTTAATTATATATTGAGGCATGTTTGCAACCTCTGTCATGGTTATGTTTCACTTTCTTTTTTCTGCCTGATTTCCAGGGTCACCATACACTGTAGTGGTCTGTACGTTTTAGTTTTCTAATTTCTGTCAAGAGAACTATTATTGACAACAATACTATATCTTGATATGAACAACATTTTGGAGAACAATACTTTGCCTCTCCAAACCGTGTCTAAATATTTTATTTCTCCTTAACATTTATCATCACACAGCTACTGTATAGTGACCTTCTGCTGACGGGGTTGCAGCCTGTGGTGGTTTAGAACACTTTATCCGTGCTGCTAACAACTTTTCACACCTTACATTGTTAAAGAAAAATAAAAGGTTTATCCAGCTGGCTTCACATATGGGAGCATTGATGCATAATGAGATGTTAATTTTGGTAATGTGCAAAGGACAAATTAACCTATGAAAACCAGCAGTACCAATTATAAAACAAAACACTGTACAGTTCAACAGATATGTAATTTTTAGTATCAGCTATAACAATGTTAAGTATGCGCAATGCTAATTTAATGCCATCAAGTTAGTGTTATCCCGTAAAGTTGGTACATTGCTATTTAGTAACAACTTGGCTAAGGAATTTAAACAATAGTTTTGTCCTTAAACAAAACACAAAGATAAGCCAAGTGAATCTTGTCTCTGCAACCCTCTTTTTACATATGCATGGTGTACAGTGCAACATTTAATCAGTATTATTACTTTCTATATAACTAATTTTTATTTGATATTACATGCTCTTGAGGGCAAGATTACATGTACAAAAATAAGTTTGCAGTTAATGTGTGTGACTGACTTTATTAAAAGACCTAGTTAGCCGGCCGGTGGTGCTGAGGCATCTGCCTTACCTCGCACCGGCTGTGGCCCAAGTTGAGAGCAGATCAGGGGCAGGGGTCAGGCGGGAAGAGAGGATTAAGCGTCCGAAGGATGGCTCTCCTCTCCTGCAAGGGAGGGTCACTGATCTGTGGCGCAGGCCCTTTGGAGACTGGGCACATAGCTGAAGGATCCTGGATCAGGACGGTGTCGGTGGAAGTCCTGTGTGCAGGTGCAGAAGCATGCCCATCATGCGCTGGATGTCACTGCATGTCTGCACCTTGGGGGTGGGGAGAGACATGAAAAAGGAAAACCCCAGCGCCAGGAGGACAACAATAGACCTTGAAGGACTGGCCCCATGCCTAGCACCAGACCCAGCCCGACCAGCTTTCCCAGATTTTCCTCCTCTCCCAGGCTGCGTTGTCTGGATTTCAGACAGAGCACCAGGTAGGAGTTGGCGTGCCCCACTGGGGAGTGTGGAACAGGGGGCCAGCTGGGGTTCGAGCGGCAAATCCAGCACCCGATTTCCTGGTCGGGGAGCCTCAGGTAGGGCAGTAGAGCCAATCAAGGAGGTCATGTGAGAGGGAGGTCTGAGAGCCATTGACTGAGGGGAAAGAGTTAACAAAACAAAAAAATACCTGATTAGCTCATGAGCAGATGCCTGCCCATTTTCATGGCTGGCCAGGAGGAAAATACAAAGAGGAAAAAGCAGAAATGATATACAACAATACAAAACATTAAAATAATTAAACAAAGCATTTAAATATTTCACTAGCTACAAATGTTTTCTCAAAAAATTTAAATCCATGAAGTGATGAATGAGTAAACAAATCCATAGACAATACATTGACAGTGGAGGGGACTAAAGAAACCAAACCTCTTGAATTTATTTAGTGATTCTGGCCATGAATATGGGGTGTACAACCCTGTTCAACGACTGGAAAGATCAAAAGGTTGCAGAGGTCACTAACCTCTGGTCAATCCCTTCGTGACAATCAGAGAATCTGATGTCAAGGAAACTCTGGAATGGTTTTCCTGAAGCCTATCTAAAATGGGCTAAAAAAGAAAAGAAGTCAAGGAAGGGTGAAAGCTGGGAAAAGACTCGGAAATGTCACCCTTTTGTTGAACTAAGTATTCTGGCACATTTCTGGATACCAGGGATCTTACCAGTGGAAAGGAGATGCTAAAAGAGAAAAGATCTGGACAGCAATAGCAGGGCAGTGATACAGATAAGCTTAGATCCAGGCCTCTGCTCATGGCCAGGGTCAAATGATAGCATGGCAGAGAGAGTGGTGCCTGAGAATGTAGGAGGAGAAGGTACAGTATGTCAAGGCAGGTGAAAACAAGGAGGGGTGGAGACAAGAGGTCAGAGGGGACAGCCCAGAAGGAGACAAACTCCGTAAAAGCAGAGGGGACCTCTGAGGAGTCAGTGGTGGAAATACCTGTTTGAAGATGGGGGGTGATTTGGAGTGGAGGGAAGTGAAAAGAGAGTGAACTACCTTCCACAATTCTGACGGGTTGTTAAGTTATTCCAGAGGCTAGAAGTGATGGTCTTGCTACAGGCATTATGGAGTTTCTTGCACCTTACTAGAACAACAATAAAACACCAGCTTTATGCAGATGCCTGAAAGCATATTGACCCTTGAGTCTAGCAAACAGCTTGGGAGTGACCCATGGGAAACTGAGTCTTTCACCCAAACCCTCTTTAGAGGGGCATGTTTGCCCCCGAGAGATATGAATTTGAAGTGGAAGTAATGGATTGCATTATCAGCATCTAAGGATGCTAAGATGGAGGACCAGTCTAAGTTATAGAGGTCGAACAAAAGGGAGATAAGGTTTAGAAACCTGCATGATGAAAGGCTAACCTTAGGTGGGGCTTTAGAGTGGTGAATTTTACACACACAGATCATCTGATGGTCACTCAGCACATTCAGGAGGGTACCAGCTTCCAAAATATGGTGGGGTGGGAAGAAAAACCTAGTCAATGAATGGTTGGATAAGCAGAGTTGGATACCTCTGGAGGTACTGACTATATATGTATGCACTGGCTTTTATGCAGTGTCAGTGGCTCAGTAGGTAGCACACTCACCTTTGAGGCCGGGAGATCAGAGGGCTCTGGGTTCAGTTCCCACATCTGGCACTTGGGTTAATATCCCAGTACTGACACTGTAGTGCAGCATGGGAGGGGTGCTGCACTTCTGAGGTGCCGTCTTTCAGATGAGACGTTAAACCGAGGTCCCATCTGCCTGGATTGGTGGTAGTTCAGGTGGATGTTAAAGATCCCATGGCACTTATTGAAAAGAGTAGGGGAATTTCCCCGGTGTCCTGGTGTCATTCACTAAAAATACCACTAACGGTTTCATCTGGTTCAAGGTCAGTTGGCATTCATCTGTATTTCCTTGCCCCGGGTCATACCTGAAAATAGGCAGGATTTGTCTAGTGCACTTACCCGGTCAACAAAAACTAAATAAAATAAATATACTTGGCCAAAAATCTCCAAATTAGAATTACTACAAAATGAAGGGCAAATCCTGGCTCTGTGGTGCCGCTTATGGGGACTGTTCTGGCAAACCGGGTGGTGATCCACGCTTGCGCTCTGAGGCCAAGACATCAGGGGGAGGTGGTTGGAAGGAAGGACACAGAGCATCCATTGGATACTCTCCTCCCAATGGGGAGCATGCTTGTGTATCACTCTTTGGTGACTCCTGAGGGTGGCGTGGTGGAGGTGCCCTCGATGGCGTAGGTGACCATTTGCAGTCAGGCCCCTCCCACCAGCCAGCTGCAGTATGCACAAGCAATGAGGGAGGGCAGACACAATGGTGAAAATGCCTCATTGGTACACTGGATGACAGCATTGCTGCCACCCCATGCCAACAGACCCCCTCCAATGTAATAACCAATGTGTTCCCTCCGCAACCAGTATCGCCAATGTTCAGTATATTCTCTTTCTGTTAATGGGGAGGCCCTCGGCAGAGACAAGCCTGCACGCTGAAGGGAACAGCCGGAGCTCCAGGAAAAAATACACCTTCACAACCACTGGAGATGCCCCTGGATGCATGTAGGAAGATGTCTGGATTGGAACTTTGAGGTGGCAGCGAGAGGTGTACCTGGTAGGTATTGGGGAGGTGATGGAAGCCCAAATGAGAGAGGTGTCGGGGCACAGAGGGGAGAAAACAGATAGGCAGAAACAAAAAAGAAGGGTAAAAATGGACAGGAGGGGTTGCAAGAAGGGCAACTAAAGGATAAGGAATCATGTAGTGGAGGTTTTATTAATCATATACAACAAAGTATATCTCTCAACTGCTATGAATTTCACATAGTGCTATGATTTTTGTACTCAAATTTACACTTGTTCGGCAAAGGTTTACTGATATTCCGCATAAAATAAGCGCTAACTTTGGAGACAAACTATCAAAACATTAAACTAACTTGATAGAAACACTTCTTAACATTAAATATATGGGCCCACTATTCTTAGATGTTCTTATTCTAAAATTAAAAAAGTGCTCCACATTCTGGCCATTTGCTCTGAATTTTAAAGACCTCAGCTATGCATTTTATTGCTCAGAGGTATGCAACAAAGGCTCTTAACAGTGATAATTCCCTTCAGGGAAGGAAATAAATGGTAATAACTGCTGCTTTTTTTATCTTGATCCAGGTAAAACACAGTCTTGGCAGTGCTTCTCTGGCTTTGGTATACAGTAGGCCAATGAAGCTGTTCCTTTTCAAATGTATTTATTTTCCTTCTATCTAGGATAGAAAGGGTTACATCTACAAAGGCTGAGTAAGCCTTCAGTGAATCTTTAATTGAAAATACCTTGCCACTGTACCATTAGGGAAAACCAGGGGAAAGTCAGCAAGGGTAAGGTAATGCTAAATGTTTGTTTTCTTCAGTTCCAGAGAATTAAAAAAACTCCTGCTAAGAGGATTTATTGAAAAATCAAACAACCATACGGTATTAAAACCACTTACAGTAGCTAAAATACATGCCTCCATTGTGATATCCATATGCCTAAAATACATATGCACAACTAGACTGTTTTATAATTCAGTTCAATTTAGTAAGGCATTTAGCTTATGTTTTAGTCAGAGCACGTGATTTGTATACATAATTCACACTATTTTACAAATCATACATACATAAGTGTGCAAATGTCACAATTAATAATGAATGTCTGAATATATATAGAAAGCTACTTAAAGGGGCACTGTCAGCTTTAGCTCTCATTTCATGAAAGGGTAATCATTGTGCCTCTAGGCACATACATGTAAAGCAATCACAATGGAATGTCAGTACAGCCCAAAAACAAGATTTTTACCCAATTTGTTTAATATTTACATTTATCTCGTTTCAGTTGTCCCGAATTAAACTCCGATGTCCACTGGAAGCATATCCACAAGTAGAGCGCGCGTTTGCTTGGAAGCGTGGTCAGAAAGTGCACTTTTTGACATGCTCATTGAGAAAGGACATTCACAACACATCTGGCCATACTGATTCTTTCCTAGTCTAAATAAAAAAGCAGTGGTAGTAATGCCACAAAATACATTTCTAAATGGTGCTGAATGTGCATGCAGAACAGCTACAGGATCAAAATCCCATGCATGCGCAAGAGCGCACACTTCATGCATGTGTGGATACTGGGACCAGCTGTCATCATGAATTTTCGCACTCACTTAGAATGTATTTTGGCATTACTACCGCCGCTTTTTAATTTAGATGCAAAGAAAGAATCGTATATATTAGATGTGTTGGGCATGCCTTCTTCGATGGGCAGGTCAAAAGTGCTCTTTGGGATCACGCCCCAGCAGACGGCACTCTACTTGTTGATATGCTTCTAGTGCACATTGGAGTTTAATTCAGGACGACTGGAACAAGATAAATGTAAATATTAAACAAATTAGGTAAAAACCTTGTTTTTGGGCTGTACTGTGACATTCCATTGTGACTGCATCACATGTATGTGCCAAGAGGCACAATAAGAAAAAATTACTCACCTTAGTAATTGCTTTTCTTCTCATGGAGTCTTGCTATATTATGACTATATGCAGTCAGCCACTGCAGCTGAACTGCCCCGGAGAGGAAAGAGTTAACTCCAGAGAGTCTGGAGTTCCACAGCGCGAGGGCGCTATACCAAAGCTCTATCTGGCCAGTTTCAAATGAAACTGTCAGATCTTTACGAAGCTAAAACTAAGCAACAAGTCTGTGTGGAAAGCTCTACACTAGCCAAGTGGCTACCTACTAGTAGGAATAACAACAATATAAACAACAATATAAACAGCAATAATAATAATAACAATGAATAATAGTATTATTAGTTTCTCCCTAACAAGCACTATTAGACCCCTTCCCCAAGACTCAAGTCCAGGAAGGGCCAACATATTACTTAAAACAGAAATACCTAATTCCTAACCCTAAATAAAGGGGTGAAGGGAAGAACTAAAATGGCATGACACAGTGCTTGCACTAATTTGCCACCCCTACCCAAGTTAGAAGTTCTGAGAGGGCAGGAGGGAGGGTGGACATAGCAAGACTCCATGAGAAGAAAAGCAATTACTAAGGTGAGTAATTTTTTCTTCAAACACCATGAAGTCTTGCTATATTATGACTATATGCAGATTACACAGCAGTACCTCCATGGAGGAGGGTCAGAACCTACTTAGGAATAGGCTCTGAAGCACAGCTGTGCAAAACGAGCATCTCTCCTGGACTGAATATCCAGGAATAATGCTTGGTAAAAGTGTGAACTGTTTTCCAAGTAGCAGCTTGACAGATTTCCAGAATGGAATATCTCTAGCAGCCGCTAGAGATGCAGCTGTACCTCAGGAGTGAGCCTCAGTCCTGAGGGGGGTTCTACTAGTTTTTGATAACAAAATTGGATACAAGAGACAATCCACCTTGCAATTGTCCTCTTAGTGGCAGGTTTCCTTGCCAACCTCGCCATAGGTAAGGAAGAGTTGAGGATTCAACCTGTGACCCTTTGGTGCCTCCAAATAGTAGCTTAAGGCTCTTTTGACGTCTAAGCTGTGCAAACCTCTCACCTGAGGAAGAATGCTCAGTGAAAAATACTGGAGGAGAGATGGATTGTTCAGGTGGAAATCTGAAACCACTTTAGGCAAAACTTTCTGTTAGTCCTGAGGACTACCTTTATCTCTGTGGAAAGAGATAAAATCTTCTTCCACTGACAGGGCCTGTAGTTCATTTATGCATCTGGCAGAAGGATAGACTAGGAAAACAGTTTTCCAAGTCAGAAACTTGAGCTCTGCTGAGGACAGAGGCTCAAAGAGGGTTGCATTAACTGAGCAATGCAAACATTCAGGTCCCAAGCGGGAGCTGGTTCTCAAAAGGAGGGTTGGTGAAGTAACCCTTTAAAAAACTTGGAAAGCACAGGGTGAGAAGAAAGGAAGCAGGCTTCCTGCTGACAGAAAAGCAGAGACAGCTGCCAGATGAACCTTTAAGGTAGCTGGCCTAAGGCCTAAGGAATTTAAATGGACCAAATAGTCCAGTAATGGGCAGATCAGCAGATTCTGGGATAATCTGCTTCTCAGAGCACCAGACGGAAAACCTTTTCCACTTAGAATTGTAAGTGGGTTTAGTGGAAGGCTTCCTTGAAGCCTTTTAAATATCCAAAACACCTTGAGAAAGGTGTAAGTCAGCAAATTCAACCTCAAGAGCCATGCCTTGAGATGGAGGGATTTGAGGTCCGGATACCACACTCTCCCCTGTGCACAGGCCAGTAAGTCGTGGACTCTGGGCAAGCTCAGGGCAGGGTGGACTGTCAAGGACAGAAGCAGTGGGTACCAGGGCTGTCTGGCCCAATCTGGAGCAATCAGAATCACCTTGCAGGGCTGAGATCTGATTTTTACTAGTACCCTGAAAAGAAGGGGAAAGGGGGGAAAGGCATACAGGAACTTCCCTTTCCAATCCAACTGAAAAGCGTCCAGGGGGACTGATCTCAGCACTGGAGGCCTGCAACAAAACAGAGGAAGTTGGTGGTTGTCTGGGGCTGCGAAAAGATCTATCTGAGGGGTGCCCCATCTGGCAAAGACTGACCCCAGCACCTGAGGATTCAGAGCCCATTCGTGATGGCCCTGAGAAATCCTGCTGAGGGCATCCGCCAGGACATTGTCCTTCCCTGGAAGGTGAACTGCTATCAGGGAGGTGTTCAGGGAGTAAGCCAGAGACCACAACTTCATTGCTTCGGTGCACAAGGCTGATGACCGAGTGCCCCCTTGCTTGTTGATGTACCACATTGTTGTGGTGTTGTCTGTCCTGACTTGAACTACTTTGTTCTGGACAGAAGCTGAAAACGCCTGAAGAGCTAAAAGGACAGCTCTGAGTTCCAAAAGATTGATGTGGAGCAGAGATTCCTGGGGAGACCACACTCCCTGAGTGGACAGGTTGCCCAAGTGAGCTCCCCACCCTAACAGGGAAGCATCTGTGGTGAGGGTGAGGGTGGGAAGGGAATGAAAGGAACCCTTGTTTTAGATTGCTTTGATCCTGCCACCAGTGTAAGGCCAGGATCAGGGTTTGGGTCACTGGAACCAATTTGGAAAGGGGGTCCCTCCTTTGAGACCAATAGGCCCTCAAATGGAACTGAATGTCCCTCATCTGGAATCTTGCTCCTTGCACTACAGCTGTGGAAGCAGCCATGTGCCCTAGGAGTTGCAGAAAATGCCTTGCTGGTCGAGAGACCCACAGGGTAAAGGAGGATGCCAGGGCAATGAGTCTGTCTACCCTTTCCGAGGGAGAAATGCCCTGGCTAACTTTGTGTTCAATTCTGCACCTATGAAAGTTAATACCTGAACTGGTTCGAGAACTGACTTTGGTAAATTCAGTGAATCCCAGGAAGTGAGAAGCTGCTGGGTGACTTGTGTGGGATTTTACCTGATCTGGGGACTGACCCACTATGAGCCAGTCGTCCAGGTAGGGAAACACAGCAATCCCTTGCCTTCTTAAATGAGCCACTACACAGCTAGACATTTCGTGAATACCCTTGGCGCAGAGGTAAGGCCAAGGGCATTGCCCTGAACTGGTAGTGGCCTGAGGGTAGTCTCGAACCTGAGGTACTTTCGGTGAGAAGGCCTGATCAGAACATGAAAATAGGCATCCTTGAGGTCCAGGGAAGCTAACCAGTCCCCTGGCCTCAGGGAGGGCAAAATCATTGTCAGAGTTAACATTTTGAACTTTGGTTTCAAAAGATGCTTGTTCAGGTACCTTAAATCTAAAATGGGCCACCATTCTCCTGTCTTTTTTGGGGTAAGAAAGTATCTTGAGCACAGCCCCTTGCCCTGATGGCAGGGAGGGACCCTTTCTACTGCTTTGCAGTCCAAAAGAGAAGAAACCTCTGCTTCCAAAGCAAGGGCTTCTGAAGGATTTGCAGGTGGAAATGTCTGGCTCTCTATCTTCGGAAACTGTTTGAAGCTGAGAACCAGACCCTGGCCTATTACCCAGAACCCACCTGTCCGAAGTTAGGGACACCCAGTTCTGGCTGAATAAACCAACCTGCCCCCACTGGTACAGGAGAATCCGGCCCTGGGCACCCCATCAGGGTGCCTGCTTGGCAGTAGCCTTAGGCTGAGGGGAGGGGACGGTTTACTGTGCCCGGCCTACCCTGCCTCTAAAGAAACCCCTCTGTGCAAATGCAGAGGAGGCCTGAAATTGGTAAAAAGGCCTGTCCCTACCTCTGGGAGCGTGCCTCTGTGGAGTGGCATGCCTCTCCTTAGCCTGGGCACTTTTGTAGGTAGTTCTGTATTCATCCATCTTTTTCATATAGTTTTCTGTTTGTTCCCCAAACAGAGAATTACCCACAACAGGAAAATCCATAGCCTTTGACTGAGTATCTTGGGACAGATTAGTGCATCTGAGCCATGCCAACCTACAGAAAGCTGCAGAAGTGGCCATGACCCTAGAGGAAACATCATTAACATCAACAGCAGTATGAAATTGAACTTTAGAGGCTTCAATGCCATCAGCAGCCACCTGTTCCAACTCACTAGCCAGCTGGCCATGGGCCTGCTTGGCTAACTGCAATACTGTGTCCCACCAGATTTCTGATATCTAGCCACATAAGCCATATAATTTGCCTGCCTGAGTCCCAAAGAAGCTGCCATATACTGTTTTTTCACCATGGCATCAATCTTCCTGGAACTTATCAGGAGGATGTGAGGCCAGAGGAATATTAGCCTTGTCACAGGCTGCAGCTTGTACCACACCTACATGACTACACTGCTCAGTGAAGAAGTCTGTATCAGAGCCTGACAAGGTATATCTTCTGTCCATTTTTTTATCTACAGGAGGGACAGAATGAGGATTTTTTAAAATCTTTGTTGTTTGCTTCCTAAATGACTTATGCAAAGGAATAGACAACCTCCTAGACTCTGGTATATCCATCATTTCTACATAATCAGGCTCCTCTTGCTCATCCACAGCTTCCTCTAAAGGAAGCTGGAGGGTTTCTGCAACCTTTTTATAAAACATAAAATGAGAAGGGGACTCAGACAGAATAGGAGGAGATTCTAAAGGTCTGTCTGGAGAAATGACCGGTTCAATGGGCACGTCCAGACCCTCCCAGCCACTCATGTAATGATCAAATTCGTCCTCCCTCTCCTGTGGTTCATAAAATTCCTCAACATCATACTCCTGAACCACTGGCACTGAACGAACCAACCTTTTACCAACTGTAGGTGGTTCGGCAGGACCCTGAGACAGTGACTGGACAATCTGTATGGCTTTAGCTATTTCTGCAGCAGTTGGAGAGACAATTTTGGACTCCAAACCTACTGATTTCTTAGTCTTTTTCACTGAGACTGGTTCCCCTGAACCAGCCTTCCTTTGCCGAGGAAGTCTCTCGCCTGGTCAGAGGGCACTCTCTGGTCCAGTGGGTACTGGACTGGGCTGGCCATCCGGGTCAGCGGACTTCTTGCCTCCTGCTCCTGAGCCGCTCCATCTCTTTCCAGGGTGGCTGCAGGAAATTTTTACACACCTGGCAGTCTGACAGGAGGTGGTCAGTCCCAGACAATAAACACAAGTGGTGTGTGGGTCAGCCTTGGCAAAGGCTTCCCCACAGACATCACAGTGTTGAAACCCAGTGGGCCCGTTTTTCTTTTTGCCTCAGACATAATGCCAGTCAACCAAAAACTTCTGCCCTTTGATGGCAGTGCCAGGCACACACCCTTTATCGGTTCCTAACCGTGTCACGTGGTATTTGAAAACCTATTTTAAAAGCAAGGTTTTTAGGAACCGGAGAAGAACTGGAACCGCACTCTAAAAGCCCAACCACACTTTAAAACGTTAAATTAAATAAACCGATCGGTTCAAAACCGAACCGATAATTGAATTTCCACACAGACTTTAAATTTTCTACTTATGGTTTACCAGATAGAGCTTTTAACCGAAATGCGTAAAATAAATATTTTTGCCGTTCAAATGAACTGAAAATACTCGCTGAACCGAGAAATGAACCGATGTGAAGGAGCTGACTCCGGAGCGACTGTTCAGTGAAGCGGAGTAAAGAATCTGACAGTTTCATTTGAAACTGGCCAGATAGAGCTTTGGTATAGCGCCATCGCGCTGTGGAACTCCAGACTCTCTGGAGTTAACTCTTTCCTCTCCGGGGCAGTTCAGCTGCAGTGGCTGACTGCATATAGTCATAATATAGCAAGACTTCATGGTGTTTGAATTACCCTTTCATGAAAAATGAGTGACAAAACTGACAGTGCCCCTTTAAGGTTTTCTGCACTTTAATGATATTTATGATCACTGGCCCAGTTCTGATGAGCAACTGACAGCAGAGGGATTTGTTTCCTCAAATTAATGCTGAGAATGAATATTCAGAATACTGTTCAGGGTTCTCTCTTCCTGGATCTGGCCCCAACTTAAAAGGGACAGGGAAATTATATGAGTTTGCCAGTGTTTATAATGTTTGTATTTTCATGAATGATATTCGGATTTTAAATTATTCATATTTAAGGAAAAAAATGTTGTAGGTGCCAGATTGGTCCTTTTAAAACAGATCCAGAAACAAATGATTTGATACCTTTACCTTCAAAGCTAAAGCACTTTGTTTTTTTCTGTAACATCCATGTTGGTCCAATAAAAGGTATCAAATCATTTGTTTCTGGATCATATTTAAGGAGAATTTCCTGTTTCCATAAAACAGTTCAAAGTTGGCAGCACAGCTTAGTTACACACAATACCCCCAAACATGTATATTTCAGGATATGGGCATTTTCATTAAAACAGCTCTTTTCCCTTAGACTTCATCCGTCTCTTGCTTATACTGGTCATGAACTTATAATTTCTGCTTACTATATCACATTTTGCCACAGAAATTAATTTGATGTCACGAGCACAGAATCATATCTTATCCCTTTGGAGCCTACCATGGATAAATCCGTTGTTTTTCCTGGTACAGAGATATCTGTCTAGGCCCCAAGGGTTAAGAGCTGGAAAAAGCAGCGATAGATAGCCCAAAGGGCACAAAGCCTGTTTTCATAGAAGTTTCATTAGCAACAATCCATCTGAAGCTGAATTCTGAAAGCAGTTTGCACCTTTTCATTTAAAACACTGACCCATCAGCACAGTGCTCAGAGTTCTGACTCCAGGCCTATCAGAGCAGTGCTCAGAGTTCTGAATCTAGGCCTATCAGAGCAATGTTCAGAGTTCTGACTCCAGGCCTATCACAGCAGTGCTCGGAGTTCTGAATCTAGGCCTATCAGAGCAATGTTCAGAGTTCTGACTCCAGGCCTATCGGAGCAGTGCTCGGAGTTCTGACTCCCGGCCTATCAGAGCAGTGCTCAGAGTTCTGACTCCAGGCCTATCAGAGCAGTGCTCAGAGTTGTGAATCCAGAACTATCAGAGCAGTACTCAGTGTTCTGACTCCAAGTCTATCACAGCAGCACTCAGCATTCTGAATCTAGGCCTATCAGAGCAGTGCTCAGACTTCTGACTCCAGGTCTATCAGAGCAATGCTCAGAATTCTGACTCAGGCTTATCAGAGCAGTGCTCAGAGTTCTGAATCCACATCTATCAGATTGTTGCTCAGAGTTCTGACTCCAGACATATCACAACAGTGCTCAGAGTTCTGAATCTAGGCCTATCAGAGCAGTGCTCAGAGTTCTGACTCCAGGTCTATCAGAGCAGTGCTCAGAGTTCTGACTCCAGGTCTATCAAAGCAGTGCTCGGAGTTCTGAATCCAGGCCTGTCAAAGTAGTGCTCAAAGTTCTAACTCTAGACAGAGCAGTGCTTAGAGTTCTGAATCCAGGCCTATCAGAGCAATGCTCAGAATTCTGACTCCAGGCTTATCAGAGCAGTGCTCCGAGTTCTGAATCCACATCTATCAGATTGTTGCTCAGAGTTCTGACTCCAGACATATCACAATAGTGCTCAGAGTTCTGAATCTAGGCCTATCAGAGCAGTGCTCAGAGTTCTGACTCCAGGTCTATCAGAGCAGTGCTCAGAGTTCTGACTCCAGGTCTATCAGAGCAGTGCTCAGAGTTCTGACTCCAGGTCTATCAGAGCAGTGCTCGGACTTCTGAATCCAGGCCTGTCAAAGTAGTGCTCAAAGTTCTAACTCTAGACAGAGCAGTGCTTAGAGTTCTGAATCCAGGCCTATCAGAGCAATGCTCAGAATTCTGACTCCAGGCTTATCAGAGCAGTGCTCATAGTTCTGAATCTACATCTATCAGATTGTTGCTCAGAGTTCTGACTCCAGACATATCACAGCAGTGCTCAGAGTTCTGAATCTAGGCCTATCAGAGCAATGTTCAGAGTTCTGACTCCAGGCCTATCAGAGCAGTGCTCGGAGTTCTGACTCCAGGCCTATCAGAGCAGTGCTCGGAGTTCTGACTCTAGGCCTATCAGAGCAGTGCTCAAAGTTCTGACTCCAAGCGACACAGTCAAGATTTCAAATTGCAAGCTTCACAAAGCGATATTATATAGAATGTTGTCCGTAAAAAAAAAAAAAAAATTGCAAAACAGTTTTTCAAATCCACTTTTATTCAGGTACTGTTAAAAAGTCAGTACATTGCAGGAAATTAATATTTCCTTTTAAAAATACTCAACTGTTACTTTTTATATATGAAGCTTTTTTTTTCTTTTTGCGAATTGGAAGATTTCCCATCTGACAAGTAGAGTTGTGCAGACTGAAATTCTTCCAGCAGAATTCAAGTGAAATGGCAATTCAGCTTCTGAAATGCTTTTCGGAATTTTTTTAATAATTTCTGCAGGATTCCGAAAGTCTTTTAATGTTAAACTGCAGATTTGTTTTCCTTAGTTTATGTAACCGTCAGATACATTATCCGTACTTTGTGGAAACATAGTCCATGGTTTGTGTAAACTGTGGCACAATAAACCGTGGTTTCTGACAACTGTTTAAAAGTGGCACAAACCACTTTCGGAACTTCAGAATTCAGCTTAAGATGGAATTTTGTGGAATTAGGCAACATTTCCAAACTTTTCTCAATAGCTTTCACAGTTGCCAGAAGGAGGTCATGACCTCCTTGTGAATGGACTGCCAAAATGTGCGATGGTAATACAGTTAAGGTCATTTAATAAAATGCTGTAGTCCTGCAAGTTTTCATAAGAATCCCATTATCAGGTAATACCGCATAAATTAAGGGAAAGAGATAAAGCATGGTTGCGATTTAGAGGTAGGGCTAGCAGGTACAAATAATAATTAAACAGTTGCATAAAAGTTATAAATTGATAGTTCAGAAAGCCAAGGCTGATTATTTTCAGCATAAGCAAGGGAGGAAGCCAACAATCCCAAAATTTTGGGAAAGCATAAATCACATTTTGGGAGGAATAAAAGTCTACACCCAAAGTTGTGCAGAGTGAAGGTGGTAAACTGGTTGACACTTTTGATATTGCCAATTAATTTTATACTTTTTTAGTTCATTATCATCCATAGTAAATATATCAAGTGATGTAAATAGTAAAAGTAAGATGGGACTCCAAGGCAGCTAGTGAAATAATTAAATATGTAAATAAAATGAATACAAAAACAAAAGCAAGATGTGATGGTTTGGATATTATGCTATCAAAATTGCTATAGATGAAGTGGCAGCATCAATTAGGAAAATATTTAATCTATCTTTATGTACTCAATTGGTGCCGAAGATTTGGAAACAAGCAATGGTGGTCCCAGTATACAAAGGGTGAGATGCCTCAGTTACAGGAAATTATAGGCCGATCTCAGTCTTGTTACCGCCGTCCAAGGTACTGGACAGAATCGTATATGATTAACTAATGGTATAATATTGAAGGTTCCGGTATCTTGACAAGTACACAACAAAGTTTAAAAAAATTGTAGTACCTTTGTCTGCATTGTTGGGGCATAAATTTTCTGAGCAGCCTTGACAGTGGAGACATAGCTGGATCAGTCAATAACAATCTGTCAAAAGCATTTGATTAGTGAACCATCAATTGCTTGTGGAAAGGCTGTATGAATTTGGTTTGGCAAGGAATGTGAGTCAGTGGATTCAACACTATCTAATGAATCCATCTCAATAAGTAAAATTGGACAATGTTGTATCTTTATAACATGGTATTTATATACTGAATAATTGTTATTGTATTACTTGTAATGTGCTGTATTGTAACTTGACTGGGTCACCTTTGAAAATATGCACTGTGCCTAAAGATGTTCCCTATTAATAAAATTAAAATTGTAGAGTTTGTTACAGGCTAGCTTATACAACAAATTATCTCATCCAAAACTGATTAACAGAAAGGAGATTTTGTAACTGGAACAGTCAAAGATCTTTCATATTCAAGATTTTCTGCTAATGACATCACAGATACACAGAACCAGTCACCTTTATGGTGGAAAACCAAACAGCGTAGATTGCTTAGCATGGACTAAAAACATCTACCTATCCATGATGTTGTTTGCAGAAAATCCTGCCTATCAAAGGTATGAAAAAGAACAGTTACTCACCGTAACAGTAGCTCTTCAAGAGAATCTCAACCAATGGGCCACACCTTTGGAACGATAAGCTGTCAGCAACAGGACCACTGGAAAACTTTTGCTAGTGGGGGCGCCCACGACGACTTAAAAACGTCGGCACCTAACATAGAAACATTAAATCTGACAGTAGATAAGGACCACTTAGCCCACCCAGTCTGCCCATTTTTCCCTGCCTATAGTATAATCGCAGACCCTACTTGATCTCCCGCTCTTTCTCCCTCCCCCTTCCTTTTTACCAAAATTCCCTTATGCCTATCCCATGCATTCTTGAATCCCACCACTGTTTTCTTCCCCACCACCTCCGCTGATAGGCTGTTCCAGGAATCCATCACTCTTTCTGTGAAGACGTACTTCCTCACATCTCTCCTGAATCTACCCCTTCCAGTTTCACTGCATGCCCCCTTGTTCTTGAGCATCTTTTTTTTCTGAAAAGTCCTTCCTTCCTGTACGTTACTGACCCTGTGAGGTATTTAAATGTCTCTAACGTATCCCCCTCCCCCTTAAAGGGTGTACACAATGAGGCCATTTAAGGTGGTTTTACAGTACTGGATCTTCACTGTCACCAGTGGTGCAGATGAGTTGCACCGGTGCAAATCCACCAGTGTTAACAGCTGCCGGAGCGTACTGTGGCTCACAGCGTTACCACTTTTGTTGGGCATACCAGTGTGTACCAGTGTACAGTGCTTTTGCAAGCGTAAACACGCTGCTCGCCTGCACTAGTGCAATTCATTACCCCCAAAAAACAGCCGGATTAATCTTCTGCAGATTGATTTCTACTTTGGAGTATATGGTAGATTTATAAAGCATCTCGTTTGGCCTATGTGAGAGATAGGCCATGGGACAGTTTCCACAGGGGTGAGAGCTCTGTGGGATCTTTACTGTTCTAGTATAAGCATGGACTAGAAGAACTGTGATTCTTGCTTTAAACTACTATAGACTTTTCTCTGTGGAATTTATGAAAATTTGTCCAGATTTGTTTTATTTCAGGAGTTGGTTTAAATGAGAAATTGTATTATTGTTTTTAATTATTTTGAATCTGTTGCTAGTGTTGACAACATTTTTATTAAAGTGGTCTTTAGACCGCTTTTTGAAGACCTATATAGTTAAGTGTTGGGATCGAATATCCATGGACAGGCGCTACTCCCCCTCTAGGCTGAGGGACCTGCACCCTTTTGACTGCCCCCCGTTGCAGCCCAAAGTGTATAGGCATTGCCGTGCCTTGGGGATTGCACGGAGGAGGTGGAGAGGGAGGGGGGTCCCTGCTGGGGGGTGAGCGGAGGGCGAATTGAGACGGTGGGGTCGGGAGACGCCTGGGGTGAAATGGGTCCAGGATAGGGAGTGTGTTGCCTGGTTCCCATACCCAAGGGTTCCACTGAGAGTGGGCATGTAGCCTGCTCCTCCAGGGCCTCTCATCCAACCCGGCATTGTTATGCAATGCCAGGTCTATAAAAACAAAACAGAATAATTGCTGATTTTGTTGAATCATCTGACCTGACATGCATTACGAGACCTGGCTGGATGAAAACGCTGGCCCATTTTGGAGTCAGCTGTTCCAGCCGGTACTGTAATACATCGCCTGAGGTTGGATTGTAGGGGTGGGGGTGGTCGCTATTTGTTTTAAATTGAATTGGGCCTTGTAGAGGTTCCAGTGGTGTCCCTGGATCCTTTGAATGTATCATGGGAGCAGGTGTGGGCTTCAGAATTCTGCTCGCTTACCGTCCAACGGTAAACGAGAACGTGCTTTTTCTGCAAGGTCGTGACCATCACGACCTGGTACTGAGCCTCCAGGTGGCTGGGTCCTGGGGGACTTTAATGCCTGGGTCGACGATGAACTCTCGCAGTTTGGTCAAGACTTTCTCCAACTAATGAGTTTGTTGGGCTTCACACAGGTAGTTACCGCTGCTACCCATATTCATGGTCATTCTTTGGATTTAGTGTTCACCCTGGGTATGGAGATCACAGGACTGGTGGTGGAACCAGTTGGATGGTCTGACCATCACTCTGTAAGGTTCAATTGTGACCCCCTTATGAGACCCACCCCTTTGGAGATGGTCCAGTACCGCCCTTATAGGGAGTTACCCCTGAGGGTCTGACGGCGGTGCTGGACCTATCGAGTTGGCCGATGGAGTGCATGGAACCAGATGCCTTAGTAGTGCACTATAATAATATGGTGTTGAGGGCACTGGATTCCATTGCGCCTGTCCATGTTCGCCCCCTCTCCCTTCGCCCTCGATCCCCTTGGTTTGATGGGATATTGAGGGAGTTGAGAAGAAAGGGGCTAAGATTGGAGCGCTGTTGGCGGAAATCCAGCCTGGAAGGTGACAAACTTAGATTGGTGGCCCATTACGTGGACTATCAATCAGTAATCTCCCATAAGAAGGCAGAGTTCCTGTCCAAGGAGATAACTGCGTCAAGAAACCGACCTGCTCATCTCTTCCAGACTGTCGACAGGCTGTGCAATCCAGCCTGTCTGCGGGGTCAGAGAGCTTTTTCACAAATACAGTGTGATGAGTTTGCTCGGTTCTTTGATGATAAGGTGTCATCAATCAGGTCAGAGATCCACAGCATGCATTCAAACGAGCATTGCAGTGACCAACATGGGGTTACATGTCCTTGGTCTGTCCGGATGGATTTCGACCAGCCAGCGATCATGGATATCATGAAGATTGTCCAAGGCTTGCGACTGACTTGCTGTAGTTTGGATCCTGGTCCTACGCGCCTCCTTGTGGGATGCATGGATGTGATTGGACCAATCCTTGTGAGGAAAGTCTGGAGTTCTTTGGATCAAGGGGTGTTTCCGGAGTCTTTGAAGGAGGCTGTCGTGACACCCCTTTTGAAGAAACCTTCCCTTGACCCCGACTGCCTCGCTAACTACAGACTGATTCTAACCTGCCCTTTTTGGGCAAGGTTATTGAGAAAGTAGTCATTACCTTATGACTTTCTTACCACCCATGAAGTCTATGATCCTCTCCAGTCCGGTTCAGGAAGGCATAGCACCGAGACTGCATTAGTTCGGTACTAATGATCTCCCAATGGCAGAGAGTCAGAAGAGCCGTTCAGTCTTGGTTCTTCTTGATCTCTGCAGCGCTTGACACCGTGGGACCATGGATGTTGCTAGATCGCTCATGGGTTTCCACGGACTGTCAGGGACAGTCCTCAGATGGTTCCATTCTTTCCTCACAGGCAGAAGTCAGAGGTAGTTTCAGGGATTTTCTTCTGCTCCTTTGCTCTGTCTTGTGAGGTGCCGCGGGGCTCTGTGCTTTCCCATGTTGTTCATGGTGTACATGCTGCTGGGAGACATTATATATGCTATGGGCTGAGTTTTCACTGTTATGCAGATGATACTCAGCTCTATATGTCCTTTGTACCTGAACAAATGATGCAGTGTCGGTTTTAACAACTGCCTCGCTGAGATTCAGGATTGGATGAGTGCGAACTGGTTGAGGTTAAATCCAGATAAGACTGAGGTATTAGTTGTTGACCGGTCATTATGCAAAAAGTTGACCTGGGGTCCCCTTGGTCTTTTATTAGGGATACCCAGTTGAGACCTTCTGAACAGGTGCAACGGCTTATTTGACAGTGCGCTGACACTAAGATGCAGGTGTCGGCCACTGTCAAATCTTCCTTTTACCATCTGAGGAATATCGCCCGGATAAAACACCTTGTTCCACATGATGACCTTCCTGTCTTGATTACTGTAATGCTTTATATCTAGGGTTGCCGGGGGTAGATCTCTGTCGCCTGCAGCTGGTGCAGAACGCGGCAGCTAGGTTGTTGACTGGGCTACCAAGAACTTGTCATGTCACACCTGTGCTGCGCGAACTGCACTGGCTGCCAGTGCGATGGAGAATCACCTTCAAGGTCGCATTGCTGACCTATAAGACCCTACACGGTCAGGGACCAGGCTACCTGCAAGATCTCCTTTGTCCCTACCGTCCTCTCCACCCACTCCGCTCCTCTGGCGAGGGATTGCTAGAGATTCCCAGGGTTTGTCTTAAATCATCTGGGGCAAGGGCCTTTTCTTTTATGGCCCCGACCCTGTGGAATTCTCTACCTTGTCAGATTAGAGAGTGCCTGTCCGTGGAATCATTTAAGAGATCCCTGAAAAGTCATCTGTTTTCACTGGCATTTGGTTAGTTTATTTTATGGTTATTTTATTGTTTTATGTTTTTATTTCTTATTGCTGATATTTTATTTCCTGTTTTGTATCAGCTTTGATTTATTAAAGCGCTTTATAAATAAATTTTGATTTGATTTGACCACTCATTAACCCCTCTGCCAGGAATGCCCCCAAAACACATGAAGGCCACTAGGAACACTGCACAGCCGCAGCATCTGAACATAAGACAGCAACAGTGCGATCAGAGTGGAGGAAGCCGATTCAGACGGCAACACTCTCAGCAAGCACCATATAAAAGCACCTTTAGTATCTCCTCACAGGGCTTTTGATGCAAACCCTTCACCATTTTAGCTGTCCTTCCTGGACCACCTCCACTTTGTCTATGTCCTTCCAGACATGTGGTCTCCAGAACTGGACACTGCCTATAAAACAAGGATGGCCCCTCTTGTTCCTCAGCACTCCACTTCAGACAAGCTTGGAGGGCCTCTTACCATAATGAACCAGCAGATCAAACCAGTACAAGGCATACAAGGAGAAGAATGAGACTGGAAGTATAGTATACAAAAGGCACTTATGGACACCTCCAGATAAGGCAATGGACAAACCTCCCAGCTTATACCTCAGAAAGGGGGAAGGAGGGTTGGGTGAACTGTCACCTTGAGTAACTGTTCTATCTTCATCATGGACATCTCCTTTGGGCCACACCTCTGGAATGATTTCCAAGCAGTACAAAGTAGCCAGGGAAGATGGCAAAGTATGATATGAAATCAGGACAGAATGCTCTGTATAACAGCAAGAACAAAGCCAGCATATGTCTGTAAGAGATGATGTCTAGACGGTAGTGCTTTACGAAAGTATGTACAGTGTTCCATGAGGCAGCAGCACAAATGTCAGCTGCACAAACATTCTAAAAAAGGCAACTGAAGTGGCCATACCATTTGTAGAGTGGCCAGGCATAGCACCAGGAAGTTCCTTACTGTATTTCCTATAACAAAATTCAATGCAGTGAGCCAGCCATTTGGAGAGGGATTGATTAGTGACAGGTACACCTTTCTCCCAAAGGCAAAGAAGACAAAATCTGGGAGGACTTTCTGCAGTCCATAGTATGGTATTGATAGAAACGTAGTGTCCTCATGATATTACGATATGGAGCAATGCCTCACCTTTGTTAGCATTTTCAGGATAATACACTGGTATGTTTAATGGTCTTATAAAATGGGAAGGTGGGTACATTCTTGCATCCTGACTCACTTGTAAGCAAGGCAGCAAACGGAAAAGTACATCCAGTCACATGGCAAGGCTGTTTGCTCCATCATGAGAAGGAGAGGGCTGCTTGGTCTGTACCCCTGGTCACAGGGGAAAAAATATATAAAAGAAGCACAGTTTCACATTCCACCACCCTCAACAGCTGCTCCCTGTCTCATCCCACATTTACAAAAAAATACCAGTGTCTCTAAAATTATATTATAGTGGCAGCGCCCACCATATTTAGGGCCTAGATGTCACTTCAATGTTAAAGTCAAAATTTTGTGCATTAATAACTTTGGACCCATTCAACGGATTTGCCTGAAATTTGGATGTGCGAGGGCATGGTAGATCTCTTGATTTGCCAAATGTTGTTTCGGTTGGACTTACAGTCTTTGCACATGAAAACGCTGAAAAATGTAAAATTATCCAGTTTTGGAGGCAGTTTTGGGGATATTGTCCATGGCACTGCGAGGCCGTTGTGTGGCGTGCAGCTCTGCAACATGGCTAGTTTGAAAGAGCTTCACTGGCTGAACATGCTGCTTTTCATAGGTGAAAAAAAAATGAGGCATTCAGAAGTTATAGCACTTTTAAGTTCCCATTATAAGTCAATGGGAAAATTTATATGGTTATTTTGCGAACAAAGAATGGGGTTTTGTCCATCCAGTCCCTCCTCATGATCAAAGAATTTGCAGACTCACAACCAAAGATTCTTTGATCCCGAGGAAGGGACTAAATGGCCAGATTTGAGGGACCAGATAGCCCAATTTTAACAACTTTTAAAATTAAGTATCTCAGAAATGGTTTGATCTTTTAACTTATATTTGAGGTGTTGACGGAAGTCCTGTAGATGTGAATTATGGTGTTTAGGTGTCAGAAAATACATTAGTTATGGAGATATGGCATGGCACAGTTTACGCTTTGCAGACAGCTTTGCATTGTGGTGGTGGCTTGAAATGTATAGGGTAGCTAGCCTTACTGCCATGGACGCTCTTTTCAGTCGTTAGGTGTGTAAAATGTAAACAGGTGCGGAAATCTGCCACTCTGACCAATGAAAATCTCAAACATTTAAAATGTTATATCTCAGACATGGTTTGGTCTTTTAAATTGAAATTTGCAGGGTGCTGAGAGGATGTCCCGTACAAATGAATTATGGTACTGAGGTGTTGGAAAATTAAGTTGCTGCAGAGATATTGCGTGACGCACTTTACATTTGCATATGGCGTTTTGCATTGTGGTAGGCACCTTTAATGTTAAACCTCACATTTTGCACATTAATGACTTTGCAACCATTCAAATGGATTTGCACAAAATTTGGAATGCACTGTCTGGTGTGGTAGATCTCTTGATTTGTTTAATTGCGTTTCAGTTGGACATATGGTTTTTGTGCAACTAAGTGCCAAAAAATGCACTTTTCACCACTTTTGCGCATTTTATTGTCTGTGGCGCTGCGCAGACACCATGTGGGCTATTGGTCTGAAACTTGGGACGTAGAAAGAGATTGGGCCAAGGAACATGCTGCTTTTTGTTTGGTGAAAAACTATTAATCTGTTTAAAAGTTATTACAATTTGAAATTCCCATTATAGCCTATGGGAAAATGTTTATGTATTTTTGGAATGTTAATGAGAAAGACCAGATGGCCCAAATTGGGATACCATATCTCAATAACAGTTTGGTCTTTTTACATGAAATTTGCAGGGTGTTGAGGGGGGATGTGAACTATGCTGTTTAGGTGTTGGGGAAATAATTTGTTGCAGAGATATTCAATGACATAATTGACATTTTTCCCATAGGATTACATTGCAGTCTGTGTCATGACTTACGGCGCCATTATCTCGGAAACAAAGCGAGATACAGACTTTTCAATACAGGTGGCTTAGATCCCCTGAAGGGGATCTACCCACTGGAAAAAGACTTGACATTGTAGAGTAAGCCTGCAGTGGAATTTTGTTTGTACGTTGCACGGTTCATGAGATATTGTGAAAGTACTGTCACAGGGGTTGAAAGAGTGCCTGTCCAGTGTTTTTGGTGCCCATAGCTCGGAAACAATGCAAGATATGGGTAAGGTCTGTTAATGCTGCATGAAGTACTTACTGTCATGATTACAATGATGCTAGAATTGTTTTTCTAGCTCCTATGGTTCCCAAGATATGCGCAAATTACTGTTACAAGGGTTTGGCGCCCTATAGTGCTGCTGCATGGCTCTGTAGCTTTGCATAAGTGGGAGCGTGGGCCCAGATGCATATTGTTATGCAAAATTTGGAAACTTGGCGGGAGCTGGGCCTCACCTCCAATAATATGTGTTTTTACCACTTATATTACATTTTTCCAAAAAGTAAAGAAATTATATGTAAAAAACTGTGTTAATGCTTCATTTAGGGTTAAAGCAAAAAAAGTCAGGAAATGAGACATTAGGATTGAACTCCTAACCCCTCTCACACACCACCCCAATCCTCCACAGTCTGACAGATGCCTTGGTGTGTCATAGGGGTCATGAGACCTAAATCTCCCCCCATTCTCCTTTACTGTAGCATGTCAGCATGCTCAGTCATGGAATATATTATAGGCGCGTGGTCGCGCCCCTAAATTTACAGTTATGAAGCCTCTTCTGTGTTAAACTCAAATGTCGCTTGTTAATAACTTTGGACCCTTTCAACGGATTAGATAAACTTGGTGGCGCGGTGGGGCATGGTAGATCTCTTGATTTGCCAAATTTCATTTTGGCAGGACTTAAGTTTTGCACACCAAAATGCCAGTTATGTGGGCAACTTTTGATTTTGTCCTTGGTGCTGCACGTCATATGTGGCGTGTTGCTGCAACTTTGCTCAGCTGAAAGAGCTTGAGTCAAGGAACATCCCACTTTTCATTTGGTGAAAAAATATTAATCCATTCAAAAGTTATTAAAGTTTTAATTTTCCATTATAAGTCAAAGGTGAAATTTATATGGTTATTTTGTGAAATAAGAGTGGTGCTTTGGCCATCTAGTCCCACCTCACGATCAAAGAATCTTAGATCATGAGAAATTCTTTGATCACGATGGCCACCATCTTGTTTTTAGTTTGCAGTCGGAAAAATTCAAATATCTCTGCCCAGAGGGGACATCTGAGGTGAAACTATGGTGGGTTTTGCACAGGGGTCTTGCCTCTATCGAGCCATGCCTGTGGTTTCTTTCAAAATGGTCAACTAATAGAGTTTTTAACTTTTTTATTCTTTGATTGTGGCTCATTAACCATCTTTTAATCTCAAGCCTGCAAATTCTCTGATCGCAAGATTCTTTGACCGCAATCTTGATCGCGAGGGCGGACTAGATGGCCACTTGAAAAATCAATTTTTCAGCTCAGGGTGGCTTATTAAGCCAAATGAGGGTGGATTTTGCTCAGGAGGCTCCGTTCTATTGAGGCATGGCTGTGGTTTCATGTATTTCTGCCTAAAAATTGAGATTTTATATTTTTTATTGTTTGAGCATGGCCTGCAAATTCTTTGATCGCAAGCCTGCAAAATCTTTGCTACTGAGATTCTCTGACCGCGATCTTTGATCGCGAGGGTATAACTAGATGGCCACTTGAAAAAATCAATTTTCTCAGATCAGGGTTGGCTTATTAAGCCAAATGAGGGTGGGCTTTGCTCAGGGGTCTTTGTTCTATCGAGGCATGGCTATGGTTTCATGCATTTCTGCCTAAGAATTGACTTTTAACTTTTTTTGTTTGATCGCGACCCTGCAAATTCTTTGATAGCAAGCCTGCAAATTCTTTGATTTTGAAATTCTTTGGCCGCGATCTTTGATCACGAGGGCGCGACTACATGGCCACATGAAAAATGTAATTTTCTCAGCACAGGGGTCTCTTCTAAAGGCAAACTAGGGTGGGATCTGCTCAGGGGCCTTTGTTCTGTCGAGTCATGGCTGTGGTTTCATGTATTTTTCACTAAAAATTGTTTTAACATTTTTTATTCTTTGATCGTGAGCCTGCAAATTCTTTGATCATGAGATTCTTTGATCGCGAGGGAGGGACTAGATGGCCAGATTGGGAGGGACCATATAAATCTCTAAAAGATTTTCAAATTAAATATCTCAGAAACGGTTTGGTCTTTTAACTTGAAATTTGGAGGATGTTGACAGCATGTCCTATAGATGTGAATTATAGTACCTAGGTGTCAGACAATACATTTTTTGTGAAATATTACGTGAGAAGTTTACATTTTGTGGACAGCATTTTCCATGGTGGTAGTGTTTAAATTACTAGGGTTGCTAGCCTTACTGCCATAGATGTACTTTTCAGTCGTTAGGTGTGTAAAATGTTAATAGGTGTAGAATTCTGCCAGTGTGATGAATGACAACCTGAAACTTCACATTTTATATCTCAGAAACAGTTTGGTCTTTTACATTGAAATTTAGAGCATGTTGAGGGATGTACTGTCCATGTGAATTATGGTGTTTAGGTGTTGGAAAATTCATTTGATGCACTCATATTGCGTGACACACTTTATGTTTTGCATATGGTGTTTTGCATTGTGGTACTGGCTTCACATTTATAGGGTGCCTAGCGTTACTGCCATGGAGGTAATTCGTAGTGGTTGGGTGTCTGACATGTAAACAGGTGTTGAATTATGCCACTCTGATGACCAACACTTTGCTTTCTTTCAAGGTGGTGGGCCCCACACTCCCAACCATATGCGCTGCCAGCAATACATATGATATTCAGTACTTGAACTCTTATCTTAGGCAGGAATTTGCAAGTTGGTGGGAGCACAAGGCCCAAAGGGCTGCACTCCGACTAACTTGTACAATTTTCTACTTTTCTATTCTTTCTCAAAAAGTAAGGAAATTCTAGCCAAAAAACTTTGTTAATGCATCATTTAGGGTTAAAACACAAAAAGTCAGGAAATGAGACCTTTAGGGTTGCCCCATATCCCACCTCGTGGACCTGCCCATCATCCCAAGATTGATAGCCGATTTAGAAACATTGGAAACAGGAGGCTCAAATGTCACCCCATTCTTCTTTACTGTGCTTGTGAATATGATTACAGATGGAATGGGGTGACATTTAGGCCTCACAACCCCAGTGACACACCCCGTCAGCTGTCAATCTTGGAATAATGGGGGTCCACGGGAGGGGCAACCCAAAGGTCTCATTTCCTGACTTTTGTGTTTTAACCCTAAATGATGCATTAATAAAGTTTTTGTATAGAATATATATATATACACACATATATATATATATATATATATATATATATATATATATATTTTTATATATACAATGGGAGTGAGAGCTATTCCAGTGGAATAATGGAGATAGTCTCACTACAGTGAGATAAATGCTGATGACATCAGTGGAGTGAGATATTTCGCTTATCCATACTCTGCTGATGTCACCACTCACCCCTAAAGCTAGCATTCTAAATAAAAGTGCTTCAGAAATCAGTTTCTGTTTCTCACTGAAGACTGCAATTTACTCAGTTAGCATTGCAAAACACACTTACCTGTGCCCCATAGTTTCAAACTCTCCTAGCCCATTACTGTGTTACTCTCAGCTTCAAAACAACCTGAATTCTAAAGGAAAATCCTTTACAAAGCAGTTTCTGTTTCTCAGTGCAAGCTGCAACTAACTCAATTAGGATTACAAAACAAGAGGTGGACTTCTGGTGCAGCTTCGGTCCTATAGTGCTTAGCTCATGAGCTCGCCGTACCCCCTAAATTGATAAACAAGCAGCAATTGCAACAGAATTAATAATATTAGTCTTGAAACTTTATGGCTACCAATAACTTGCGAGGAAGATCCAACAGATTTGCAGCAATTTGTCCGGATACTGAGATATCTGAGGGAGAAGTAACTGACTCGGGGACCTCCATACTTTCCACCCAGGCCTCTCGCACCAAGACATGCAGGAAAAATAAATCTAGGTAGCCGCAGCCATCTAAAATGGAATCTAAACTGGATAAAATCTTACAAGAGCTTCAAGAATTCAAATCGGACTTTCAGTCATTTAAATAAACTCAGGACTCATTTCAAAAAGAACTCATGGAGCTTCATTCATCCGTCTCCTCCCTTGACCAGCTTATACAGGAGCAGGCATCAACCATTTCTATCTACAATCCACTTTAAACCAAGTAGCCCATCTCTGTCAACTTACAATAGAGCGTCAGGAGGATGCTGAAAATCATAGTCACCACAAAAACCTTCGACTCTATGGGATACCTGAAAATAGCAAGGGTTCAAATCTACATTCTTTAGTAGAAACTCTATTGCGAGAGACTTTAGAACTTGATACAGATTTCAGTTTTGAGATTGAGAGACTTCACAGAGCACTGGGCCCAAAACCTACACTACCATCGGCCTTCCCAGGTCAATAATCATTCGATTCCTTCAATTTCAAACAAAAGAATTAATCTTGAAACAGGCTTGGGCTAAATCACAACTCTATTTTGAGACACTCGATGTTCATAGACCATGATTATGCTCCTGCCACGATGCAGAGGAGGCGGTGACATTCCCCTGTTCCCATTCCTCAGACAACAAAACTTAAATTCAGAACCCTTACCCCAGTAAATTAGCGATTCAATACCCCTTGGGACAGCAGTCTTATCGTTTCCATGGAGGATGCCTGTTTGAACCTTAAAAAACATGGCTTTACGCTACCTACTACAGTTCATCTTCCTTAGAGGACTTCAGAAGATAGAAGCAATATCAGGACTTGCCCCCAGACAACAACCGGATCAGCAAGCTACCATTGACTCTATTAAGCAGATGTTGGCGCAATTCTCCAGACAGAATACCTGAGATTCATCAGAATTATGGTTTTGGGTTCACAGTGAGTAATTAAAAGGGAGCTGTTTGGCAGGCTGTGAGGGGACCTCGCTACAGTCTGTGGTGCAGGGGGATTGGGGGTAGATGTGTCTCTCCTTGTTATGGGTTGAGGGATTGTGGATTTGAGCGGGGGGCCTGGTTCGGGTACAGACATTGGAGTGGGGCAGTGGGAGGCCCTTCCTTGAGCTTCCTCCTTTTGGGCAGTGCGTGCAGGGGCTGGGGCCTCCAGGATTAGCTAAATGGCTGCCGGAGTTAGATCTCTTGAGACTGCGGATTGCAGTCAGATCGCTTGGGGCAGGAGAAAATTGACTCTACCTAAAAGCAGGCCTTAAATCAGTTTGATTGAATTATATTGCACTTCGACCCTGTTAAATAGGGGTTCTCAAATGCATTCCTGCCCGGGATGGGGGTGGTGGGTCCCCGCCAGACATTATTTTGTGTTTGATTGGACCTGGGTGCCCCTCCAGAAGTTAGGATTACACTTTTTTCAGCCTAGCTGAGGTCCGATTTTGCTGCATTAGTCCATAAAATAGGACGCAGCTCAGGAGCCTTCTCAGCCCTGGGATGGTCTGACAGCACTGTCATGCACTTAAATTAATTTGACTCCTGGACAGACTGGAATGGTGGCCATCCTACTTAAAGGTTAAACATCATGCCCTTGGGTGGGCCCTGGCCCTGTCTGCATTAGGCTCTATGCGGAGGGGATGCAATAAATGCTCTGGATTGCCCTCACATGCTGCTCTCTCTATCCATGGGCTTACAAGAGAGGCTAAATAGACAGATGCCGGTGGATGGACACTGGCCCGACGCTTCTGTGATCTCCTCCTGTATGGAGGAGCCCCTTTACATTTTTTCCTTTGCTGCCCGGACAGGCGGGACAACCTCACATATCCCTCATTCCATCTCTGGCTCCTGCCTGCTGATCAACTATTTTCTTTATAAGTGCCCAGGACTTGGTGATCAGGATTCTTGGGAAGACCTCTCATTGACAAAGTATACTTAGAACATAACGATACTCTGACTTATCCACCTTAAGATTATGAAAGGGACCCATCCTATTAAAACTTCATTTGAAGATGGACATATTGAACTGCAATGGACCATCTGCCTGGAGAATTTTTTCTTCCTTTGCATACATTAAGCTCCTGAAGTATTTTTTTTTTTTTTTTAAACTGTGAAGGGAGGGGCAGCTGCAGAATAAGGTGCTAGCTGCACATTCGAAAGCAGACTTGATAGACCTCTAGGCCTTTAACTGCTGGCAAATTTCGATGTTCATATGTTTTTATCTCCTCTGAAACTTCTGGGCATCCTTCAAGAGTGCCCTCTCGATGTGCCTCTACCCAGGCTTGAACCCAAGCATTCCCCCGTTCTCCCTCCCTGACGACATCAGTAAGCCCGACCCCGGATCATCTCCGGGCTGGGTCTGCCTCTCTTGGTGGCTCTTTAGCTAAGTGTGAAGGACCTACCTTTGTCACCGGTCGCCCATGGAGAAACCTGGGTACGCTTTGGCCGGGCGAGGGAATGGGCGCCCACCGGGCCTCCTCCGCTATCTCAACGGGTGCCAGAGGGTTTTTTCCACTGTTTTTCCTTCCCTGGTGCGGCATATCAATGCAATGTCATGCCACAACTCCACCCCTACGTCCGCTGCGTCGCAACATTGGGCGCCCCAGATTTCCACCAGAGGCCGCTCCAGGAGCGGTCGCTTCTCCCCACCCTCCCTGGGAAGAGAGAGTAGTCCTCCGGACACTCAATCTCTTCCCCCTCTGCCGATCCCCAGCAGCCCGGGCTCATTTCTGAACCCATGTCGCCAGCCTGGTGCGAGGTGTGGCGTCCAGCGCCTCAACCCTCAGCGCCACCAGGCCGGCACCTTAAGTACTGATATTGTTTTTCCTTCAGACCAATTATAAGAGGACTTATTTTCACTTTAATATTAACTTATAATTACCCTGGTCGCTCCATGAGATGTTCAGTTCTAAGCCCATCTCCCTGGGCCTGAGAGAGCTTGGCCTCCTGCCCATTTTAGAAGAGTCACTATATTAGAGGGCCTTTTGAGCCTACACGGTGGAGGCTCTCTCCTCTGCCATACTGGTTTCCAGCTGAACCATTTTATATATCTGGGAGGATCTATATCTCATTATAAATGGGTCAAACAATGTTATAACTGATTGGCTGAAAGGACCTTCGAGCCATGTCCTATCAGCTGATATATATGCCAAATGGCACTTTTCTTCCTGAGCGACTTCTCACAACAACAAAATATCAATAACCTGCCATTTCTTTAAACAACCTTTCCACAGAAGTACACAAAGTGCCCATTCCTCCCGCTGTTCTGCAAAACACCGTCTGCTACCTGCACCACCATTTGCATTGCACATCAGCACAAGAATACTTTTATCATATTTCTTTGCTTTCTGTCCTAATAAAAAGAGTAACTGACCTCAACAGCAACACAAACTCATCCAGTGAGAATCACGACTTCCACGTGTGCAGCTTTCAAATTAAACTTATACCCTCTCCTCCAGCACTCGCCACATCCAATCCTCCACCACGTCCCACAAAAATGTTATTCATTTAATAATTTATTTTAATTTCCCAGTTCAGAGTGAACTCCTGAACCACCAAAACCGTAAGTGTTATAACTGCACGTTAAATACGGCAAGTAGAGAGGGACACGCTCACTGCCACTCATCATAAAAAAAACTGTGCATTGCGGCATATATTCAGAAACACACAAGAAAAAAACCTACTGTACAGCATCATGTTAGTGTGTGTGTGTGTTCAGAACAAATGAGGAAACACAGTATCAGAAAACTGCTCATACAGAGGCTGCCGAGAGACACCATAGTAAATATCTGTCACGTCTTAAAAAACTAAAACACAAAAAAATGTGAATAAAAAAGTAAAGTAACCCTGCTATACGAAATCTTTAGTGTGTGGCTGTTCAGTATACTGACAGAGAGACACAAAACCCTGAACTGAATTTTAATAAAATAGCTATATTCCCACACAATAAGGACTACTTTTTCTTTTTCTACTAAAATAGTCTTTTTTTTTTTTTATTTTTACTTTAGCTACACTTTTGCTTTCCATTTAATAATTGATTTCTTTACTCACAGACCCATTTTATAAGCGTAATCACTTACACTCCAGTGTGCAGGTTACGTGCTGATAAGAGCAGGCCAGGGGTGCACTCTAGCAAGCCCCTCGTGCCTTGGTACACCCTGATGTGTTTCTTATCAGCATGTAAACCACACCTCATCGTGTGTTATTGCTTATGATCTCTTTCTTCACCCCTCCTTTTTATATACCTTTCCTTGGTTGGGGTGCGAGGCGCGAGTTCTCATGTCATCTTGGAACCTGGCAATGATGGACCAGCACTTTTTTTCCCTTCCTGTATCTCCCTCCCACCACCAGTTTTTGGTTTATGGATTACCCTGATTTTAGTTATCCTCGAACTAACCTACCCCCCTCCTGAAGTTTGGGGCAAGAGTTTCCCCAGGATCCCTGATCACTTAGCTGATAGTGTGTCCACCTTTTGACGGTTTATAAATCCGTCCCCAATACGTGTCCCATCGGCACACGTATTGTTGGAAGTCACAGATACAACTTTTAAGTGGGGAATGTATATAGTTTACACTCCTTCCTTCACTCAGCAGATCTCTAAAATAATGCCCAGTTTGCATACTTATTATTTATTAGATTCGTCCCAAGGTCCCCCTTTGTTTCCCCTCCTTTTCATTTTTCTTTATTTGGACCACAGAACACTGGTCAGTTGTAACTTTCCTAGATAACAAATATTTCATAAAGCAGGAAATCCAAAAGGTTGGGCATGTTTTTTTGGGGGCTATGGGGGACCGCAATATAGATTTTGATAACCATGGTCATGCAGCACCCCTTTAAAATGATCTCTCACAATATAAATGGGCTGGCCGCACCCGTTAAGAGGTACCGCACTATTTGTGCCCTCAAAAAATTACACCCGGACATCCTTCTACTACAAGAGACTCACCTCTCTTCAGAGGAGCACCGGAAACTACTCAATTTTTTTTTATTTCTGAACTGATTGAATCCTCCTACCAGAGGAGTCTGAGAAGAGGGTCGGTGGTTCTGATTCTGAAGCGCTCTCAACTTCAACTCCTTGATCAATATGCTGATAGAGATGATAGGCTGGCACTGGCTGTGGTCAAGCTGAACCAGCAAATCCTTACACTGTGTAGTGTTTATGTCCCACCAGGTTCTGATGCTTCAACCATACAAAATCTAATAGATGCTATCCTGAAAAGACAGCAGGGGATCCTACTACTAGGTGGAGATCTCAATTGCCAACTCAGCCCTTCTTTGACATCCGTCTGCAACATGCCCATCCCTCAATCTTCAGGGCAAAACACTTTCGCCTTTTTACTACGTGACGTTGGTCTAGTGGATGCATGGAGACAGCTTCATCCTTCCCAACGGAAGTTTACATATTACTCCAATGCCTTTAAACACTACTCTAGATTGGACTATTTCTGTATCAGCAAAGAATATATTGACTTATTCCAGGCAGCAGATATCCTTAATATCTGTCTATCTGATCATGCCCCCATTACTTTAGAACTTAAAGGGACACTGTCAACTCTTTTGCATCACACTAGTTCAAGTGGAAAACTCACATTTTATGATTACTTACCTTCTCTAAAATTCACTGGTGTTGCTGGTGGTTTAATCTGCCTCCTATCTTAGCAGAACTGAAATGCATGGTATCCCTCTACTAGTCACCTTCCCACCCTCCTCCCCTCCCCACCCCTACTCTCCTCACGGATGACTGTTTTCTGTTCCCTACCTGACAATGCCAGCTTGGCTGCATCTACTACTTGAGTAAATCATTGTGCTAAAATCTTCTCTGTTACCAATTCACAATGTATTTTTGTCTATATTTAATCCACTTAGCTAGATACTCCTAACCCAAAATGTATGTATTCCTACCCTCTTGACATGGAACCTTTGTAAAACAGCGGTCTTCTACTCAAAGGTATTGTAATATATGGATTTTAAAAATAATACCCCCAAAAAGCATACAAAAAAAACCCTGTAATACCTTAGTCAGTGCCGTAATACTATACTTCCGGTCCTCGTAATACTATCGTTGGGATCACCAACTTTTCTAGTGTCCAAAGCATAGTTTTTTTTGTTTCTTTTCTTTTTATTCCTGAGAGAGAGAAGCAGGACTCCACGCAGGAAGGGGGATGTGAGTGAAGAGCGAGAACAGCAGCACGGAACCATCCACAAAGGAATCCAGAGGTAAAACCTCGTCAGCATTCGTATCCATATATTACAAAAAATAACAGTTAGGTTGAGTGAATCACTGGTTGTATCTCTGATCCACCTCTAGATAGGAACCGCTTCGCCTCGAGGTTACCTATGTCCCCAGAACCTCTCGATGGAATTACAGCCTTGTAATTCACTCGAACCTATCTATTATTCTATTTGTAATCTATGACTGAATAAATAAATAAATAAACATTCCAAACGTGTTTCAAAACATTCCAGGTACTCGTAAGTATAAGAGGCAGTCTCATGCAAATGGTTCTAAAATTCAGAATTTCTAAGTTCAGTTCCCACAAAAGGGGTTCTTTAATATTCTGCAAAGTAAAACATTATGAGTTTAACTTCAAATTTCCCGTTAAAAAGGTCCTTTGTTATGATTTATGTAAGTAAAGTTCATGTGTCTCTTATGGTTATGAACTTTTTCTCAAGCTCTTTGTGTTCCAGATCTGCTCAGGTTCGCCTTGGAACTCAAAAATGCACTCTTATAAGGTAACCGGTTAGAACAGCACTACAATAATAGCGCCAGACAACACAGCACAGTTTGTAGACCGCTACCACAGACAGTGATAGGGGTTTAACAGCGTTATGCAGTAAATGCTCCCCAGGTCGCAGTCCGTGGTGCTAGTAGACAGCACAAGGGAAGAGGAATTGAGGAAGCTGGCTGAGCTGCTCCTGTGGTGGGGCGGGCAGAAGCATGGAACAGCTCAGCAGAATGGTGGTGGAGACCAGGGTTCTAATCCTGGTCTCCCTTTATTTCTTCTTGTGGGACTTTTTTTTTTTTTTCAAAGGGCCGTGGAAACAGTATTCCACGGCCTCACAAATTTCATGTTTTCCCATAATTCACTCCCCCCGGAGTAGGAATCCTTTAGTTCGGGGGTTGTGGGGGGCAGAAATACATTTAATCAATGTATTGGCACTTTGTTGTACCACGGCATTCTGTTCTGCCGCTGTAGTAGAGAGCACTGTCAATTCAGCGCTGTAGTGGACAGCGCTGTTATTGACACTGCACTTCTGACCCAGTGCCCTCTTTTAATCATAAGAGACACAGAACTGTATAAACAAACATATATGATTGTGTTCTTTATAGACTGTTCTTCTGGGAAAGGTGTACTATAAATCAGTAAATAATTAACAAACTGCATTTAGAAGCAGTGACTCTGAAGTGCTCTTATTCTGGTCCACATAAAGTTATTCCATAATCCTGCTTATTGCTTTGGCAAATTCTAAGTGATGTATTTATCTCTCCCGTGATATACTGTAATTTCCTACATTCCCTCCTAATTACTGCCTAACTAACTGTATTGACAAGATATCTCAATATGAAAAGCTGCATTTGGCAATCCACTAGGAATAATAATGTACAACAATCATGATAAATACTTAATTAGAAAGCAGTTACATGAAGATAACACTTTTTTAGCCTAATCTCTTAGCATGCAGGGCATGCTCAAATGAAATTACTAGTTGCTGAAAATCTCCCATTTGGCATAAACCCACTGGGTAATCGTAGCTCTGCTCATTTATTTCCAGTTCCATCTCCTGCATATTACAATACTGTAACCTTTCATAACTCGAAATAATTCGGCATTTAATCTATGTTAAAACTCTGAGGTAATTTACACATAGCCGGTTATCATCTGTTGCAATAGCAAATGGATAAAAGGCATTTGTTTTTTAAACAGGAATAGTCCTTGCTCCTATCTGATTAGCTTCAGAGATTCTAGAACACAATTACAATAAACACATAATGACTAGCTCAGGTTCTTAAATTACCTGAGGTCATTATCCAAAAGATAAGTTTGCTACAGTAGGTTTCATTGCTATGACAAACTATGAAAGCTGTTATTGACTGGAGATGCACTTATATGGGCTTCACCCTTCTGTGTATCTACTTTCTTTAGTATGACCTTTAGTATTTTTTTTCCTATCCATTCTGGTACATTTTTCGAACCCTCCAGGTCTGACAACCCCAGGAAATAGCCACCCCAGGTATCATGGCCTAATCAGGTGACATGGCTCAGAAACTTACTTATTTCAATTTGTTGACAGGGAGAGGTGATTGAACCAGAGTTTGTTTCCAGGCATGACGTGAGGGTGGGATTACTAGGGGAGACTACAGCAAGCAATAAAGGTCCAAAGAGAGGTACATGTACAAAAACAGTAAAGTAGCAAAATGCAAATTTACAAAATTGTGTGCAATAAACTTCACAAATGTTATACAAGTAATCTGGGATAAGTTAGTAACAAGTAGCAGTAAAAGGGTGCAGGGTTCCAGGGTGTGCCAGGATATACACTAGCTAGCAGCAGGTGCATGGGTTTGAGAAGTGAGCCAGCAAGAGCGAGTTGAGAGAGTGGTGTGAGGAGGACAGATGGATAGCAAGAGGGAGGTTATTCTACAGCGCTGGAAGGTGGCTAGAGAAAGTGCAGTGAACAGTTGTAGAGTTGTAGTGAGTGACATGGAAGGAGAGAGCAACAGATGTGCAGAGGGAGTAGGAGATTGAATGCCAGTGAATAAAAGGTACAATGACCTGCTGTAGAGTTGTAGTGAGTGACATGGAAGGACAGTGCAACAGCTGTGCAGTGGGAGTACGAGGATTGGATGCTGGTGGAGGGGGTAAGGAGAAAGGAGAGATAAGAGGGTACAGTGGCAAGTCAGAATTTAGCCAAAGAAGAGCAGTATAAGGGGCAACAGGCCTCTAGGGAAAGGAAGAGAGGTTAGCATAAAATAAGCAAAGATGAGTAAGATGTGGTGCATTAAGGGCAAATATGAAAGGAGTACTGGAGAAGCAGGTTCAGTTAAGCGGGGGGGGGGGGGACACATGGGGCCAGTGCTGTAGACCACACCCATGTAGTGAAATACTGGCATTATCATCTTGAGGTTGATCCTATAATGGAACAGGAGTAGAAGAAAGGATTTGCTGTGGTACAATGTGCAAAAACTGAATCAAGGGTTGGGACAGAAAGCTAAAGGAACAGCCGTGATATTATGCACAGAGGGCACCAAGATTTAACTACCCTTGCCACTATAGACTGCATCTTGTTGCTTTAAAAGCCTGTATATCAATGTCATTACACTGGCCATAAAGCCCCTAATGTCAACAACTGGAACCCCTTTGAACAGGAAGTGATGTCTGTCTCTCCAGAGCCTACCACTAGGAGTCATTTGAACAAAAGGTGGTCTCTGTCTCTCCAGGGCCAACCACTGGGAATCATTTGAACTGAGGGTGGTCTCTGTCCTTCTTCCTGGGATCCCAAGAGAGAGTATTACTTCCTCAAAAAGCTCAGAGTCCCCTGAGCCAGTGTTACTATACCAGTCCAGGAATAAAACAGAGTCTCAAAGAGTGTTGCACCAATAGGCTGGCTAATCCCTACATCTGAGTTTAAAATATTTTTAAACTAAAAAAAAAAAGAACCGTCTCTGGGGGAAACAAATGCAGATGTTGGGAGGCTTCAGTTTGTTGACTCTAGTATTGTGCCCGAATGAAATTTCATTTTACAAAGTTCTGTTTACAGTGCAATCTGACGGATTCCCCACTCACCAAGGTAAGAATGCATCTAGTCACACCTCGACAGTATCAGATTGTTTTGTAGATACTAAGAGTGGAGAGCATTTAAACAGTTTGTATCCCTAGAATCCTCTCTGTGAATAAAGTGTGCTTAGATAATGTCGCCAATTCAAATATCTTGGGTCCAGATAAGAAGAGCATGCCCTTTTCGCTTGCCACCTCCTCGACTCATGCAAGTACCACAAGTAGAATTCTCCTGTATCTACAGTATAACTGTAAAATAGAATAGTTTCCTGTTTGACTAAAAGTTCAGAAATGGAGATGAAAGACCACCCAAGGTATGCTATAAGGACGCCTCTGGAAATTATACAGTATGCATTAACAAGGACTTCCCATGTAAAACATCTTTGAGATATCTTTATCAAGCAGGACACCGAGAGCTATGGGAAACCAAGTGGTCATCAGACTGAAGTTTTGACTGAAAGCACTGATGTAAGACTAGAACACTATTCAAGGTATTACAAGGTGCAAACATTACAAAAAAGTGGTACAGTAGCACATACTGTATAATATCTGTCACAAACCCACTCAGCAGGTCAGCCCTCTACTCCCAAAGTGCCAACCTCCGAGTACAGTCTTGTGAACAGTTAACAGAAACAGGCTAACCCTCCTGTCTGTGTTGTGGGTTCGAATCAACCTTTGGTCTCAGTTCTGGAGGGATTCAAACTGTGAACCTCTTGCTAGCGTACCCAATGCACAGGCTCAGATAATTCTGTCTTCGGAGGGCCAGATATCTTTGCCTATGGGCACCTATCCAGGTGTACAAAATGAACCCTTAAAAAGTGTAATAAAGACCTCTGATTAAACTCTCACCTTTTACCAGTTTGGTATCACCATTCAAACTTATGCACAGTGTGTGCTTTAACCATAATACTCCACTTGTTAAAGAAAGAAATTCAAAGACAGACCAAGTAGGCTCTAAAAATGAGTTTTACTAAATAGATAAAAATATGTAAAACATAAAATACAAAACTATATAATCACAAGAACCATACAATCTTTTAAAAGAACAAGGGTTTAACAGTGCAATTCTTACTACAGTACTTAGATTTGTCTCTCTCTCTAAATACCTGCTTAAAGTGTTCAAAGATGTTTTTTTGTCAGAGTGTAGATAAAAGTGTCTCTGAAGAAAAAATTAAGACTGTTTAAAAAAACTGTCTTTGACAACCCCTTTGTGTGAGGTCACCTAGCTCCTCCTTTGTTTATTAAAAATCATACACCCAGGAAGTTTTATCATTTTAGAAGGAAAGTTAATTAAGATTACATCAGCAGAAACTCCTTTCCCCATGTGACTTCCCCAATCAAGTCTGTACATTTCCTTTCATCTATAAGCAGTATCCTCTCATATAGACATCAAAGCATTTATGATTTTGCACCAGGGTGCCATATAACCTGCACTCTTCCACAAAACACATAAAAGTTTATGATTTCCCTCTTAGCAACTACAGCTATAATTAACTTAGAAAAAAAACAGGAGATCCTTGATTAAGGCCTGTTCTAGTCTGTAATTAGCTTCTGGCCTTCCAGATCACACTTTGTATCTAAAACCTGTGTGTGTGTCATTTTACATCCTGCCTCAGCATCTCTCATGAGAGACCGTCCACAACACATTTTTATATTACAAAAAATCAGTGTACTCAGAACTGCCTGTCCATGTGTCACAATCCTCCCTACCTAGACTGAATTTGGGGGCTCTATCCCCACCATGGGATGAGCTTCCCAAATCAGTTCACTCCTTGTACATGTGAGGCAGACTATCTGAGTTCTGGTTTCTGGCTCCAGCTCTATGTACGATTGTCATATTATACCCTTGCAAAGCAAGACTCCATCTTAGCAATCTACCATTGTTCTTTCCTATCTGTGTCAGCCAATCCAGGGGTTGTGGTCAGTCTGCACCACAAAACGCTGCCCATACAAGTATGGCTCTACTTTCTTTAGGGTCCACACTATAGCAAGACACTCTTTCCACCGTGGAGTAAGCCTGCTCCTGGAAGTAACTTTTACACAGGTATGCTATTGGATGATCCTCTCTTGGCTGGATGTCTGACTCAGTACTGCCCCAATACCCACGCCTGAAGCGCCAGTCTGAACTATAAAGGGTTTTCTATATTCAGGACTTGTCAAAACAGGAGCACTGTGTGATGGACAGCCAGTTCTAAGTGATGTATGATCATTTTTTGTAAATATAAAAATGTGTATGGACTGTCTCCCATGAGAAAAGGCTAAAACAGCATGTGAGATCACACACACACTCACACAGGTTTTAGATACCAGGTGTTACATGGCAGGCCTGAAGCTAATGACAGAGTAGAACAGACCTTGATCAAGGATATCCTGTTTTATCTTTTAATTACCGGCTGAAAGAGGCCTGAGTTGAGCATATCTATTTTATGACGTTAGGAGAGGAAACCAGGTTTAGTAAACTGGTGCGAAATCATAAAGATGCATTCATGTCCTGGAAGGGGGAAGCGTATCATGAGATCAAAGAAATGTCATTTGAAGAACACGAGTATGCTGAGGTTGCAGAATTTAATACTTGAAAAGACATCCTGTTTTTATAGATACTGCAGAATAGGAAATATTCACCGCACATAAATGTTCACTATATTCACTGAAGTGCTCAGAAGCGTGAAAATAAAATTATGCTAATTGGCACTTTTTCCATTAAGGTGAACGGAAGACTTTTAGTTTTGAGTGAAAATAAATTAATACAAATATGCCAACGTTGTGGCTAGCACTAAATATAACTGACGCATTCTCTTCCTATTCTACAGTATATGTTTTTTATATATTCTGACAGTGAGGAGCTAGGTGACCTCATGCAAATAGGTGGGGAAAACCAGCTTTTTAATTATTATTCTGTTTTTCTTCAGAGACACTTTTTATCTTGACTCTGACAAAGAAACATCTGTGAGCACTTTTAAGCAGGTATTTAGAGACTAAGTACTGTAGTAAGAATTACACTATTTAAAACATTGTTCTTTTAATAGATGTATATGTCTTGTGATATAATAGTTCTGTATTATATGTTTTACATATTATCTATTTTAGTAAAAACTCTTTTTAGAGCTTACTTGGTCTGTCTTTGATTTTCATTTGTTTGCAAGAAAAGTATATATGGTTATAGCAGACACTAGGCATAAGCTTGAATGGTGATACCAAACTGGAGAGAGAAGTGTTTTAAATCTGAGGTCTTTATTAAAGTTTTTAAGGGTTCATTTCTGTACACCTGGTTAGGTGCCCGTAGGCAAAGACATCTGGCCCCCCAATAACAGAAATATCTGAGCCTGTGTATTGGGTACGCTAGCAAGAGGTTCGCAGTTTGAATCCCTCCAGAACTTGAGACCAAAGGTTGATCTGAACTCTCAAAAGAGACAAGGGGGTTACCTTGTTCTGTTAAACTGTTCACAAGACTGTGCTCGGAGGTTGGCACTTTGGGAGTAAAGGGCTGACCTGCTGGGTGGGTTTGTGACACACTGTACAGTGCCTCCTTTAGTTTGGAAAAGGCTTCCCTCACAGGCTGGGCCCCAGGTAATTTTCTTGGTCATCCTTTTTTTTGTCAGGTCAGATAGAGCAGCAGCCAGGACACTGTAATTGGGTACAAACTTTCTGTAGTACCCTGCTATCCCAAGAAAACTCCTGACCTGCTTCTGTGTTTCTGGTCTGGGACACGCCTGGATTACCTCTATCTTTATTTGGTTAGGACAGAGCTGTCCTCGGCCTACCACATGCACGAGGTATGCCACTTCTCCCATTGCCACCTGGCACTTCTCGGCCTTGACAGTGAGCCCGGCCCTCTGTATCCTTCCCAGCACTTCCCTAAGGTGGGACAGGTGTTCCTCCTAGCTGGTACTAAAGATGGCAATGTCATCCAGGTACGCCACGGTGTACTCCTCAGCACCATTTAACACCTGGTTCACCAACCTTTGAAAGTGGCCAGGAGTTCTTCATTCGGAAAGGCATTACTTTAAACTCAAATAAGCCTATCGGAGTGATGAAGGCTGACCTCTCCCTAGCTCTGTCTGTCAACTGTACCTGCCAATACCCCTTGGTCAGGTCAATCGTCATAAGGTAGGTCGCCCCCCCAACTTGTCCAGGAGTTTGTCTGTATGGGGCGTCTGGTGGGCGTCTGACTTTGTGACTGCATTTAGTCCACGACAGTCCACACAGAAACAAGTAGAGCCATCTGGCTTAGGCACAAGGACTATGGGTGAGGCCCAGGGGCTGTGGGATCTCTGGATTACCCCTAAATCCAGCATCTCCTCCACTTCCCTCCTAATGTCCTTTTGGACAGCCTCTGACACCCAATATGCTGTCCGCCGTATGGGCGACTGGCTCCCTGTCTCCAGATTGTGCGTCGCTAAGGGGGTTACTTACCTGCTCTGGTGCCGCTGGTTGGAGTCATAGCTTCTCCAGTTTGTGTTGCTTCTGACACTCCTGCTCCTCACAGTCTATGCCTCTGCATTCTCGCTCCCTCTTCTCCTCTGCAGCTCGCTGGTGCTCACGCTCCTCATGGTCTGCCTCCCACTGTTCCCACTCTGCCTCTCGTCTCTCTCATTCTCTCTTCTCCTGGAACTCCAGCTCCATCCTGCGCAACTCAATTTGCAGCCTGAGTACTTCTGGATCCAGGATACTGATGCCCTTCCCCTGCTGCTGTGGCCCTTCACTGACAGTGGCCCTGTTGCCCTCCTCATTGGATCCGAACACTGCACTTGCCGCTAGTCCTGCCATACTCGAGGTTTGGTCCTTTTCAGTCACGGACTGTGACACAGTGCTGTGGGTATCTGCTACCATCAGGGCATCCACTAGGTTCTGTTTGCTGGCTTTCACCTCAAACGGGACTCCTCTGTCCCTGCACAACTGCCTTTAGTAGTCTAAAGTGTGCCTGCTGTAGTTGGAAGCTATCTTTCCTAACTACTGCCACTCTGACTTGTACTTTAGGAAAAAAAAAATTAAAGGGGTAGGAACTTGACGGTACGCCAAGTGATAAAGTTCTGTCTCCTTTTAAAATAAAACTCTGCTCTTTTCTTTCTTTGCAAGTGAGCTGACGGTCTCAAGCTGACACACATTGAACAATAAAAACTTGTAAAACCAAAATGATCCACACCGCTGCTAACCAATCTGTCACAAACCCACTCAGCAGGTCAGCCCTCTGCTCCCAAAGTGCCAACCTCCGAGTACAGTCTTGTGAACAGTTAACAGAAACAGACTAACCCTCCTGTCTGGTTTGTCAGTTCGATTCAACCTTTGGTCTCAGTTCTGGAGGGATTCAAACTGTGAACCTCTTGCTAGCGTACCCAATGCACAGGCTCAGATAATTCTGTCTTCTGGGGGCCAGATATCTTTGCCTACGGGCACCTAACCAGGTGTACAAAATGAACCCTTAAAAAGTCTAATAAAGACCTCTGATTAAACTCTCACCTTTTCCCTTTTTGGTATCACCATTCAAACTTATGCACAGTGTCTGCTTTAACCATAATACTCTACTTGTTAAAGAAAGAAATTCAAAGACAGACCAAGTAGGCTCTAAAAATAGAGTTTTACTAAAATAGTTAAAAAATATGTAAAACATAAAATACAGAACTATATATCACAAGAACCATACAATACTTTAAAAGAACAAGGGTTTAACAGTGCAGTTCCTACTACAGTACTTAGATTTGTCTCTCTCTCTCTCTCTAAATACCTGCTTAAAGTGCTCAAAGATGTTTCTTTGTCAGAGTGCAGATAAAAGTGTCTCTGAAGGAAAAATTAAGACTGTTTAAAAAAATTGTCTTTGACAACCCCTTTGTGTGAGGTCACCTAGCTCCTCCTCTGTTTATTAAAAATCATACACCCAGGACGTTTTAGCATTTTATAAGGAAAGTTAATTAAGATTACATCAGCAGAAACTCCTTTCCCCATGTGACTTCCCCAATCAAGTCTGTACATTTCCTTTCATCTACAAGGAGCATCCTCTCTCACACAGACATCAAAGTATTTATGATTTCGCACCAGGGTGCCATATAACCTGCACTCTTCCCCTAAACGCCATAAAAGTTTATGACTTCCCTCTTAGCAACTACAGCTATAATTAACTTAGTAAAAAACAGGAGATCCTCGATTAAGGCCTGTTCTAGTCTGTAATTAGCTTCTGGCCTTCCACGTCACACCTTGTATCTAAAACCTGTGTGTGTGTGTGTGTCATTTTACATGCTGCCTCAGCATCTCTCATGAGAGACAGTCCTTAACATGTTTTTATATTACAAAAAATCATAGTGTACTCAGAATTGACTGTCAACATGTCACAATCTCTACCCTAGAAGTTTTGGATAAGGGTAGGATATCCCATGTGCAATTAGGTCCCAATTCAGTACAGGGTTGGTTTATCATTTACAAAGACTGAGCAAATGGCAAAGACTACTCAACTCTTCTTGATCAACAGAGACTTTAAGACATCACCAGATCTGCACTGCACTGTACTGACCGGATCCTTGATATTGTGTATTTTGGCTATAATGCAAGATGATCCAATGCTCATATGTTTTACAATTTGGGAACTGCTTCATTTGTTATCTTCCCTGCTCTGCAACAGCAGTTAGGCAACAAGTTATCTATTTATACTGTAATAAATAAATGTCTTTTGCCACTAATCACTTAGAGATTTTAACTAAATTAATTTCTTGAGGTGCCATTGTACTCTAACATAGGAAACCTAAGTAATGTGATGATGGGACAAAGTTTATTTCTATTTATGAAATCAGCAAGAATCAGGCTACTCAACTGCACCAATAAGCAGATTTTGAGTTAGGTCCTGCTTGAAAGCATTTTATACAGTAAGATTGATCAAAGCACTCCTCCACAACGCTTTATAACATTTTGATGCTTTTTCAATGCATTGAAAGCATCAGTGCAACGTGAAACATTTGTGGAGGGGGTTGCTGCTGTGTTTGATCTTTACTTTGTATTAAAATGCTTTTTTAAACAGGACCTAGCTCAAAGGTCTGTTTATTGGTATGCTGAAAAGCCCGACTTCGTGCTGGTTTCACTTTAGTTCATGTCGAGGCAACTGCACAAGCATTTCCAGGAGCCAACTTTCACTACTCAGATTGTTTCTATTTATGTTATGCTGGTAGTGAAACCAATAGTTTAATAAACAAACTAAACTAAAACTTGAAATGTTAAGCAAACTCTAATAATAACAGTGACAGAATCATTTTTATTGTTTCCTGACTAGCACCCCTATGTTGTCCTCAAATGTGATTTTACTGAGGAGTCACGTGATACAGGGCACCGAGTAACACTCTCCTGCCTGAGCTCCTACCTCCGCCTCTGTTTTATACTGTTTATTTACATTTTGTAGCGGTAAATACTTCCATCTGCTCGGTGTAGCTTCACTGTAACCCGGTATTTACGCTGCTGGCTAAATGGAGACAGAGATGAAGAAAAGCCTTCCTAAACACACTTCCCTGTGTCTCCTGAAAGGCCCTCAAGAAGACCAAGGCTTCTTCTACAGCACAGTCGCAGACTACTGGCGCTGGCAATGCGGATTCAGAGCTCTTACCCGCCAGATTTTTGAAGAATTTCAGCCTTCAAATCTGAGCTGCAGTCGATTTTGGGAGAAATTAAATCATCTCTAATACTGTGGAATCTCTGTCTCAGAAGACTTTGATAATGAAGCCTGTATACGCTCTTAGAGCGCAAGCAAGACTCAAGTTGACCAGAGTTGGTACGCGCGGCAAACGAATAACAGCCAAATGGAGAGCAAGGTCGAGGATTTGAGGTGGTCGTAGTCGCCAATAATGCGGTATTAATAGGCTTGCCAGAACGAGAAGAAGGCTCGGACCCGTCAAATTTCCATAGAAAATTTGTTGCAAAATATAGCAGGTCCATCTCGCTTGGCTCCACTGATACTATTGAAAGAGCCTACAGAGCGCCCGCCTAATGCCACCACAAGGAGCAGCCCCAAGATTCTTCATTTTCGCTTTCTGAATTACCAGGAGAAACATCATTTTTGGTTAAAGTTCGGAAATTAAAGATCTCGTATGGAAGGATCTAGGATTAGGGTTACTCAAGACCTACCCCTGTCAGTGCACCAGAAATGAGCCTCTTACCATCCTATAGTTACGGGTTAATAGCAGCAGCTATTAAATTTAGGATGAATTACCCAGCCAAAATGCAAGTGCTCGTGGCAGGCTCTTTGTGTGCATATGACGACGCTGAGACTGCAGCTACTGATCTTAGAGCTGCTTTTCCAGAATTATTCCGTGCCCCTTGAAGCTGGAGCTGGGTGTGCCCATCTGAAAATTCATCTAGTGGAGCAAGATGTCTGTTAAGGGCTCCCTTCTCTTCTTTTCTTGACTAAAAAAAAAAAAAAAGACCCTGGCGTTTGTAGGGGGTTTGGCCAGTTTTCCTCTGAGGACTGCACATACTAATCATGAAGCTGACTAATCTGAGGTTCCGGCTATCTGGAGAGTGCTGCGATCTCTTCTGTCGGCCCCACCAAGATATCTAAGTGACAGCAGATGGTCTTGGCTTCACTGGCAACCTGCGCTACCCGCTGAGGGTTTCCTTTAATACTGAAAGCGTACATGGGTCTGGACTTAATGTTTCTGAAGAAGATCTGCATGCGGTTTGCACAAAGAGTTTAATCTGATGCTGCGATTGCTTTAGTACTGCTGTGAAGAACATTGAAATGTGGGACAGAGCTACTGTTTCCATTAGAGATCCATTACTGTTCATTTTGTTAGTCAATCTTAATTTGCAGCATGGATTGTTTATCGCTAGATGGCGCCAAAGACTGCATATGCTGCTGTTCCCCATATATTGGTCGCATATTGGGTTTATACTAGGAAAAATAGTTTGTCTAATATTATTTTAAGAGAAACAACATTCTTAGGGGGCAATTAATATGTATTTTGTATGCTTGGTTATTTGATGAAGGGAGATTATGTTAAAGGGAGAAGGGTAATTAGAAATCCCTCTGGAATTTCTTGCTTTTGTTCCCATCGTGATTAACAGTGCTTAGGTTTCACCTTCTCCCACCATGGCGGCGTTCTTACTTAGAGACTGGGTTAGTGTTATATGTTTTACCGGCTTACTTCTAGATGTAGGGATTACTGATGTTAATATCTAACAAGTTTTGCTATTTTGGTATCCTGGGACACTTCATACAACTACAGTTTGTTTCAAAGTTAACTGCCACTTTATAAGCTCTGTAAGTGTTGTTTATTGCTCTAGTTAAATTAGTCATTGGGAGTGGGGAGGCGATAGGGGAAGTATAGGTGAGCTGTTTATCATGTACCAGGCAATATGTGGGTGGGAGTGGGAGGGGCTGGTCTTTATTCAGTGGTCTTGGGTCATTTTCCGGGGGCTTTGTATGTGGTTATTGGGGGCTGGGCTGGGTTGGGAGGCGGGTGGGTAAGCACAGCATATATTCAACAAGTGGTATAAGTGAGTTCATAAATAGGTGTAGGTGCTTTATTATGACTGACCGCAACTACCCAGAGGGTGATGGTTAGAGATATTCAGTGTATTACTTGGAATGTTAAATCGGGGGCTAGACATAAAGTCAAACAATACAAAATTCTGAAATATTTAAGTCACCTTAAAGCAGAAATCATGTTATTGCAGGAGACGCATCTTCTTAATACTGAAGCAGATAAGATGAGGCACCAGCAGGTGGGGCAGGTATTTGTGGCACAAGGTACTATCCAAAGTAGAGGGGTCATGATCCTGGTACATAGATCTATCCCCTTTTAGCCTCTCAAAATTGTCTCCGACCCTTGTGGTAGGTTTCTGTTTGTAAAGGGGAAACTATATACAATGGACGTTCTCCTGGGTAGTGTCTATGGCCCAAATATGGATACTCCCGGGTTTTTTGTCAAAATACTGGAAGTTCTGCACTCATTCTCTGATCTTCCCATAATAGGGGGTGATCTTAACTTGGTGTTTGACCAGGCGGCAGATAGGTCAGGACGATCTCGTTCCCGCCTCTTGCTCACTCAGAGGGCTTTCAGGGACCTATTGGATTCCATTGGTTTGTGCGATGTTTGGCGAGTGCTTCATCCCAATCATAGGGAATACACCTTTGTCTCGCCAGTACATGGCACTTCCTCCCGGATTGACTATATTCTGATATCTCAGGATCTTTTACCGGGGGTAGTAGATTCTAATATTGTCTCGGGCCCACATTCAGATCATTCAGCAGTCACCTGTCAGTTCTCAGTTGCGTCCTTACCCCAGAAGGGCAGAAGGTGGAAGCTTAATAATCAAATTCTAAAAGAACCGGATAAGGTTGCATATATAGCGTTTCAAATACAGCAGTTTATGGCCTTAAATAACAATTCCACGGGATGACCCGACATAGAGTGGGGAGCTCAAAGCTTTCTTGAGAGGGATTATGATTGGGATAACCGAGAAAGGAAAAAGAGCGGGAAAATAAAGCCTCTCATTTGTTGTCCTCAGATCAGAAGCATAGGCTAGTCTCTCCCCAGCTTCTTCTGAGGCTTTTAGCAGGAGCTAGTTAAGCTGAAGGACGCTTTACCTTGGTTTGTTAAGAGAGCAAGTTGAATTTGCTATTTTGAGAACGAATGCAGTCTATACTGACCAAGGGAGAAGGCAGGATGTTAGCCATGCAGGTCAAACAACAGGAGTCCGTCAGGTTCATTGCTGTAGTTCGTTCCTTAGATGGCGATTCCCTTAAAACTTCAACTTCAGAGATAGTAAAAGAATTTTCTAGTTATTTTCAGGAACAATATGGTCCCATGGTAGCCCCTCCTTTGGAGGAGGATTTACAGGTATATCTGAAGAACCTACAATTACCCACTCTTACTGAGCTTCAGCAAACTGCATTAATTTCTCCTGTCTCTGAAGAGGAAATAGAAAGGGTAATTAAATCCCTTCCGTCTGATAAAACCCCTGGTCCAGACGGGTTTACCTCTAATTTTTACAGTGTTTTCCAAACAACTAGTTCCCATCTTACTTCCACTTTTCCATTTTCTTCTCTTCGGTCAAGCAACTGACGCCTCCCTTTTTGAAGCGCAGATTGTTTTATTGCCCAAGCCAGACAAGCCATGCGACCAGGTCTCTAGTTATAGACCGATTTCCCTTCTCAATCAGGATATTAAAATTTTAGCCAAATTACTTGCGGATCGGATGAGCTTAGTACTTCCTTCTATAATAGGCGAGGAGCAAGTCGGATTTATGAAAGGTAGGTCATCAGCTGACCACCCAAGAACTTTAGCTCATGTCTTCGGCCTCAGAGATGCTCCTCTCCCAATGGCATTGGTCTCCTGGATGCCAAGAAGGCCTTCGACAGAGTCTGTTGGAAGTATTTGTTTGCAGTGATGGAGGCCTTTGGTTTTCCCGGAGAATTTCAGAGCTGGGTTCACTCATTATGCTTATTACCCTCTGCCAGGATTTCCTGCAATGGGGTGATCTCTGCTCCGATAAAGCTATCTGTGGGAACCAGGCAAGGGTGTCCATTATCCCTGCTGCTCTTTAATATTTATGTAGAGCCTCTTATTCGGAGGCTGACAAAAGCTAAAGACATCTCAGGTATTTCCTTAAATGGTCATGAAGTTAAGGTTGCGGCATATGCAGACGACCTTCTCCTCCAAATAGCAAGCCCGACTACATCCATTCCCCCGATCCTCAACATTATAGAGGGATTTAGTATAGTCTCTAATTACAAGCTTAATATAAGTAAAACCCTGGTTTTTCCTCTTAATCATAGAGTCTATAAACAAGAAATCACTACATTTGGTCTGGCGTGGAAGGCTGATTCCATTAAATATCTCGGAATTACTCTGACACGAAACGTGCTTCGACTTAAGCAGTTACATTTGGATTTTCTGGTGCATAAGATAGACCAGGATCTTCAAAGGTGGTCCCTTCTCCCTCTTTCATTGTGGGGCAGGATCAGTTTGATCAAAATGAATGTTTTCCCCCGTCTTTTTTATCCCCTTAATATGTTAAATATTGTACTCCCGATGTCTTGGTTTAAAAAACTGCATAGTATGCTTTCCAATTTTATATGGGGATATAAGAAAGCGAGGATGGCATACCATAAACTGGCTGCCCCTAAGGGAAGAGGAGGTTTGAGGCTTCCACATCTTGGACTGTACTACTGGGCCAGCCAGGCCAACAAATATCTTAGGTGGTTGGCAATAGATCAACTTTCAGCCTGTTCTGGGTATATCCCACTATGGCTAAAGGTGGAAACAGCCCTTATTAAAAAATATGAATACTTTCCCAGGGCGATGTTATATTCCAAATTACGCTCCCCTCTTGAAGCATTTAGTAACCCTCCCATTGCAGTCTCGATTAAGGCTCATATGCAACTATGTGCTTTTCTTAAACATGACAATATTAAGGATACTTCCCAGCCCACAAATGGTAATCCCAACGTACGAATAAACAATAAGCCATTGTCACCTTCTTGGCTTCCTCAGTTAGGAAATTGTCAGTTGGAGGACCTCATTACAGCTGATATGCGGTGGTCTTCTTCAGAAGATATCATGCGTAAATTCAGGATACCTGGCAAAAGTATATTTAAGGTCTATCGGTTACGGCATCTCCTGTTGCAAGTTTTTGGGGTTACTCCACCTCCCGGAACTCGTGTTCACTTTCAATCTTCGTTAGCTGAATTGGCCAGTTTGCCCCATACTGTTTCTAAACTATACAGTCTTTTTTTGCATGGGCATATCCTGATAACTATGCCCCGGTAGCCTACTGGCAGTCCCTCTTTCCAGGTAAGGAATTTGACTGGTCCCGTAGCTGGCATTATTGTCATGAATTTTTGTTACAAGATAGACTTAGGTTAATGCAATTTAAAATTCTACATAATATTTACTATTCCCCACAGAAACTTGCCAGACTGGGTGTTCTGTCCTCTCCGCTCTGTACAAGTTGTAGGTCGCAGTCTGGAGACCTTCTTCACATTTTTTGGGAATGCCCTAGAGTGGTATCACTATGGACCACTATTAGACAAAGAGTTGATCCACTCTTAGGGCTTTCTGATTTGTTCACTCCTGAAATATGTATATTGGGGGATCTTTCATCTGTTTCTGTGGCATGTAGAAAGTACTACATGGCTTTGATTTCTTTGTCTGTCAAGAAAGTGATCCTTAGACACTGGAAAGACTCGGATAATTTAAATTATGTGGAATGGCTCCAGGAACTCCTTGCTAACCTCAGAACGGAGAGGACTATTGCAAGTCTTGCAAATAAAACTGATAAATTCAATAAGATTTGGGGCCCCTTTCAAACTTTATATGCGTTACAAAACTGAAGTCCATATTTTTTGATAGGGTACTCCACACCCTTGTTGGTACAATGCTGTGCTGAGTTTTTGGGGAGGGTTTGGTGGAAAATGAACCATTATAAACTTTGTTTTAAGTATATATCTAATTTGTTAAGCCTGTAGTGGTTCGTTCTCTGTACTGTAAACTTCAATAAAAGTTGAATGGAAAAAAAAAATGTGATTTTACAAGTTTTAAGCTTATAAAGCTTAAGCATTATGTGCTTTTTCTACGTTCCTGTCTATTCTCAGAATGGGAACCCCTTTCTGTAATCAATGTTCACAGACATTTTCCCAGAAGTCTGCAAGCTTAATAATAACCTGTTAGCACTCTGGGTCAAGCTGAAGAGCCACAGAAGGCATGAAAATTAAGCATCTGAAATATTCATGCAAATGAAAGCATTTTATCTATAATTTAAAACTTCAATCGGGATGATGCACATAACTATCAATTACTTATCTGAAAAGAAATTATAGTATGTACTTTGTAGTACATTAATGTGCATAATTATATCTTGGATGGCACAGGGGAGGTTAGCACAGCCTGCCTTTGAACTGAGATATCTGAGGTTCAGTGCCAGACTGCTGTTTACTCAGCATGCGTAACCTGCAGTGGTTAGATAACTAAACAGATGGTAGGAGAGATTCTGTGGTCAGGTTCAACCACTGAGAGAGTTCACATGTTACCTTATGGACCAGGTAGTAAAATGTTGCTCAATTTCCAGCAGTTTGATGGTGGCAAGATTTTGGAATACTGAATAGTGATACTGTGCACTTAATGGTCATATGGTAGCATACAGTACTGATAATGTTAACCTACCTCGACTCAGCCATGAAGGGACGACCTCAAGTAGGTGAGAAAGCTGATGAGATTTTTAAGCCAATTCAGTCCTTGGCCTTCTTTTTTGCAATTTATTTTCCCAGGATAGCCCAGTTGAGATGCAAACATCTACCTTATGGTGGGGACCTGCTTCTACCCATTTCTGCAGCTGTGTACTAGCGCACTAAGAGGTTAAAAGTGATTTGCCCAAGCATGCACAGTGAGTATATGTGTCTAGTGTAGTTTGAAACTGGAATTTACCAGTACTCTAACCACTACACCAACCTGCTTTACAGTAAGGTCTTGAAGAAGCAGCATTTGGCTGCGAAACGGTGACCCATCAGAAAACACTGAAAAGGAGGAACAACAACGAGGGTGGGTGCTACCATAACTTCATATATTGCTCAAGAGATATTTTAACACCTATGTATAGAACCTTGGTTAGGCTCCATCTCAAATACTGCATGAAGTTCTGGTCCCCATAGCTAAAGAAATATACTGGTTTGACTAAAAAGGGGAGACAAGAACAACAAAAATGGCTGAAGGATTGGAAAACAAGAGCTACAAGGACTGGCAGAACAGGATGGGGCTAGTTTCTACAAAAAAGAAAAGACTTGGGGTAGACATGATCACAGTCTTCATTTACCTGAAAGTGATTAACACTATCAGACCAAATCCAGCTCATCATAATGTCAGAGGACAACAGCACAAGGGGATACATGATGTCACTGAAAGGACAAAAATGAAAGGAAAATATTGGGAAGTACTTCACAAGACTAGTTGTGAATTCTTGGAACACACTACATAAGACATGAGCGCCAATACAGTTACTATCTAAAAATAAAAATAAACTAGACGAGTACTTTGAAAATAAAAGGATGACAGGATATTCCCACTGAGCTGGCGAGGGCAAAGAACATGATGAAGAAATCATCTTCTCTCTTTCACATACATGTATGCATGTATATCTACACAACAGCAATGTATGTCCATTTTTCACTTGGAACAGAATCAATCTTTCAGTGTGACTAGTGGAACTGTGTTCTTGTCCATGCCTGCTGTTTTTTTTTTTTTTTTTATTTTACTCCTCCCCAAGCCCCCAGTCGGCCACTCCTTCAGGCCACCAAGGCCCACATCTGCCACTCCTTCATTGCCGTGACCCTGGGTAACCTGACATAACCCTTGCGTCCGTGGGCCCCACCCGTGGGAGCAGGGAGGAGAAACACCCGTAGGCGTCTAATACATATACCGGGGATGGCACTGACACTTCCAGGCTAGGAACTTGTGGCCACCATCCTGGCCGACCAAGGGCAGATTTTCCACTTTTCTCCTAACCCCCCCACAACGCGCCAACCGCAGCGGCGTCCTGGGGGCAGGAGCATTTGGTGGTGTGTTGAGGCCACATGCCACCAAGAACGCCACCCCAAGCCACCTCTGGGGGCCAACGAACAGCAGTCCAAAGTCCACCTCCCTGGGAGGGAAGCATCCAAAGGATGCTCTAAACTCCCTCCATGCTGGACTCCACTCCTGACACCCAGGCTCGGGATGCGAATCTGGGTCACTGGTGTGTCGAGCGAACACCTTCGCTCCGTGCCACAGAGCCAGCTCATTCCTGCTGTTAATGCCAAGAACTGCATCCAGTTCCAACACAGTATTATATAACAAGAAATGCACAGCCTTGATACAGAGCTGCTGTGTATGGCAAGACAGCAGAGCTACATTTTCTTTTTTTTTTTTTTTTAGCACGACATTCTTTATCTCCTACCTCTGCAGAGCGGGCTAACAGGTCATCCGGCCACTGGCACTCGGACCCAGCCTGATCAGCAACTCTCCTCCATGCAGGCCGGTATGCAGTATCCCCCCCATGGGGACCTGGATCCTGATACCTGGGAGGCACACCTCTCAGGTCCGGGGGCATGGCGCACAGCCTCCAGCCACCATGACCACCCCACAATTTTCTGCCTGAGTTTTCTCCCCTTGGAGCTGGATGTGCAATGGCGTCCAGTACACTACATGCCAACGTCTGTCGCACTCCAACCCGCAGCTGTACGCCACTTATTGCAGTGCCCCTGACTTCCTTCAGTTGCCGCTGCAGAGTGACGTAGACCACTTTACCCACCCCAGAGGGAGGAGAGCTGTTGCAGGATGCTCGATCCTCCCTCTCCCCTCCCGACTCCCGATGGCTCAAGTCCTCTCCCGAACCCAGGTCGCCGACATGCCACAAGTGTGGCATCCAGTGCCTCAACCCTCAGCGCCAAAGGGCCAGCTAGCAGAGCTACATTTTCTGTTTGTAACACTTGGGAGCCTACTAAGCAAGCAATAGATATCTGCTCCAGGGTTGGGTGTGTTGGTTGTGTGTATACTGTTGCCAGGGAACCGCAACCAGGTAAGCAGGGGATTGTAGTTCTCTAATGAGACGAGGGACTACAAAAAATGCTGCTAGTAGCAAAGTGAGCAGCATCACTAATCTAGTTTTTACTGTCTGGTCTATATAGCCATTTTACATATCGCCTAGGTGACTGCACTGGGGACATTAGAAATGTTATACATGTTAACTAAGGTGGCAGCTAAAGGAGTGGTCACATGACTCCCAAACTTGACTTCCAGGTCCCAGTCCTTAAAATCAAGCCCCATAGCGAGCAGGGTGAGCGTGTGTGGAGACCCAAGCAGAGACACGTGCACTGCGTGTCTTGCAAGTCAAGCGGGAAAAAGGGGTAGGCACCCTACAGGCTTCCAATTAGCATGTCTTGGGTTTTGGGAACTTGGGGTAAGTTAATATTGACTAAAATAATTAGTACCATTATATGCCCAGGGTCAAGGACTAGAGGATAATTTAGGAGGCACTGATAACCTGATCAAGCATAAGTGAATCTCAGCCACCGATTAACTATTAAGGAAGGACTGATAGATTTTCGCAAATAAACTATCACTGCAACACCTCTTAAAGGGAATCTGGCACTGAAGTAATACATAAGAATACAGGACTACATTAGCAAACTGGGTCGGGGACTGATCTAGTCCACTGGCGAACGAAGGAAATTCAAGAAGTGGTTATCGGTGTTTGCATACCCTGGCCTGTGCTAGTCTCCACACTAATAGCTGTGGTTTGAATTTGTCTTGTGACAATTGCATAACAAAACAGGGAACATTTAAATTTCCACTCCCGGCCGGCCCGGTGGCACAGAGGGCTGAGGCACTGGATGCCTTACCTCACCCCACACTGATGACCCATGTTCAGAAATGAGCAAGGATCATCGGGGAGCAGGATTGAGTAATCATAACAGCAGTTCTCCTTTTCCGGGAAGGATCTCTGTCGCTCACCCACCCGTAGTTCCACTGCCCTCGGGTGGAGGTCCGACGGGCAGCATAGGCGGGTGGGGGCGGCAAGTAGCGGTAGGGTGCCTCAGAGCCACGATGTGTGCATGCCTCCAAACGTGCACATGTGACTGAGCTGTGGTGCAGGTGAAAACAGGGAAAAACCGGAGCATAAAATATGTATAGAAAAAAAATTTCCACTACCAAGCTTATTGGAACCAATATAAATCCTTAGTCAATAGTAAACAAATATGGGTTCCTGCCCCTTCCTTCCTATACTATTTCTAGTCTACTACTATACTCCATTTCTCTAAAAAGATATATAAAGATATATATATATATATATATATATAAATAATAGTGGCCAGTAACGCCACTATAGTTAGTGTTGAACTGGCGTTTCTATGTTAAACTCGAAATTTTGCACTTTAATATCTTTGGACCATTCAACAGATTTGCACACATTTTTGCATATGCAGTCTCATGTGGTAGATCTCCGAATGTACTAAGTTTCATTATGGTGAGATCTGAATAGTGAGAAGAGTGACTTTTTTGTAGGTTTTTCACCATTGATTTGAATGGGATTTTCTTTGAATTTGGCTACGGTCCAAATGGTTTGGAATTTTGGTTTGATGTTTTCAGGGTAGAATGGGGCTGACTCACAGATGTGCCTTTTGCTGGTTTGGTGAAACAATATTAATCAATTTCAGAATTATTCCAATTTAAAATTTTCATAAATTGGTTGTGAACATGGTCAGTAAGCACCTTAAATTAGGTATATGAAACAAAAAAAGAATTAGTTTGTCATACTGATACCATTCTTTTTCATTTGAGGAAAATCTTTTTTTGTCTGGTTGCCATCTTGTTTTCAGTTTTTCCTCAAAATTCAAATTAAGAAACCCCCAAAAATGATATTCTGGGGAGGAACCAACACACATATATCTTGCTTACTGGGACCTCTTAGCTGGATTCTGCACTTGTCTTTTACAGAAATCCCCTTAAAATATGTTTTTTTTAACATTATAAATCTTGTTTCGTATTGCGTAATATGAAACAAGATACTTATTTATATATGAGATCTGAACAAGTTCTTTTTTCGTATGGGGAATCAACATATTTCAATGGGGTTTTCAACTTTGTGCATACCACATATGTAGCTTGTTTATCAGGACCTCCTTAGCTGGATTCGCCACTTATCTGTAACAGAAATCCCCTTAAAATGTTTTTTAACATTATAAATCTTGTCTCGTATTGCATAATATGAAACAAGATTCTTGCTTTGTATGAAGAAATGCAAAACATGTTCTTTTTTCATATGGGGAATCAATGTAGTGCAATGGTGTTTTCAACTTTTGTGCACAACTTTGCAATTTTTTCATATTTTTACACCAAATTCTCAACATGGCCTTTATGAGATTCCACCTCATGAACAATGGCAGGGGAAGTACGCAAATCCAGCTGGAATGGTGATTTTGCAGTTGCTTGGTGAAATCACTTTTTAGGTGGGATTTGAACATTTTCACTGCCCTTGTTCATCAGGTGGGGTCATAAGAAGGCTATGTTGAGATTTGGGGGTTAAAATATGTAAAAATATCAAAGTTATGCACATACTTTGAAATTTTACTACGCTCCCTCATAACTTTGGCAATTTTAAATATTTTGACTCAAAACTGTCCGCATACACATCTTTTTAACCACCTCATGAACATGACAGCTGTCATTTTTCAAACCCTGGTCAAACTGTGTTTTTGCACCTTTGGCACGCAATGGCGTTACAGTGGCACAGAATCACATGTTGGCAGAGATTTCAACATTTTCATTACTGGGTTCATGAGGCGAGGTAATAAGGTGATACTGTCAATTCCATCCTTGTTTTGCTACAAATGCAAGCACAGGACCCCTCCGAGCCTTGCACTTCCACAGCAACATATATGTATGTGTAGGCATCTAAGGAAGGATGGGAGCACAGGGCCCTCTACAGACGAATAAGAATTCAATTATACCATCTCAAAAAGTAAGGAAATTCTTTGCAAAAACTTTGTTAGAGCACTAATTAGGGCTGAAGCGACAAAAGTAGGGAAATGGGGTGATAGGGTTTCCAAACCTAACACCCCACCCCATCCACCAGACAGCAACAGGAAAAACCATTATTGTTTCACCTCTCCTGCATCTTTGCTAATCATGCATGATGTGTGTTCCTTGGGGTTGTCAGCCCTAACGCTCATCCCATTCTCATATTCTCTACACATCTCAGCTTCTTTCATGATCGAATGGGGTGAGCCTTAGGGTTGACAACCCCAAGGCACACCCCATGCCTGATTAGTGAAGATGCACGAGAGGTGAAACAGTAATGTTTTCTCCTGTTGCTGTCTGGTGGGTGGAGGTGGGGTGCTAGGGTTGGAAACCCTAACACCACATTTCCCTACTTTTGTCACTTCAGCCCTAACTAGTGCATTCATTAAGTTTTTGCAAAGAATATATATGTTCTGGAGACCCCATCTCAGCAAGGACATAGACAGGATGGAGGAAGTCCAGAGGAGGGCAACTAAAATGGTGCAGGGTCTACACCAGAAGCCATAGGAAGAGAAACTAAAGCATCTTAATATGCATACCCTCAAGGAAAGGAGGGAAAGAGGGGGGACATGATAGAAACATTTAAGTACCTCAAGGGAATCAACTAAGTCCAAGAGGGTAGCATCTTTCAGAAAAAGAGATGTACAAGAACACGAGGGCACAATTTGAAGATAGAGGGGGGGATGGCTCAGGGGCAATGTGAGGAAGTATTTTTTCATGGAGAGGGTGGTAGATGCTTGAACGGCCTTCTTGAGGAGGTTGTGGGTCAAAAACAGTGGGGGAATTCAAGGATGCATGGGACAGACATAAAGCAATTCTATTGGGGGGTAGAAGGAAGTAGGCTGTTAGGTAACTAGGATCTACAGCTTATCCAACAGGTAGGGGAAATAGGCAGACTGGGTGGGCCAAGCGGTCTTTATCTGCCATCAATGTCAATATTTCTATATTAATCTTTTAACGTGATGAATCAGTCATTTAACACACCAGAAATCCCTGGTGTCTTCTCATTTATGGGCTTTATTTCCCAGCCTTTGCTTGTTGTTTTAGAAGGCATAACCAGCCCTGCTGGATTTTTTTTTTTTTATTACAACAATATGAGTGACACAATCATTACGCTTGATGGAGAAGCTGGATTCAAATATACAGAATGCACTATGTACATGATAATCAAACATCATAGGTTCACAGGTGTATACTGAGTTCGAGGAAGCCCATGATGAACTCACTGTATCCTTAAGATGGTATCATTAAAGGTGAATATGTCTGTGAGACGTGTATTACAAATAAAAAACTATTATCTGAACTACAACAATTAAGTGTAAGATTGGTTATTTTAGAAAAATCACAGGAGGACATGGCAAGGAGAATCAGGGGAAATATTACTAATGGAAGATTTACAGAAGCCGAGGATAGTCAAAGGGGCAAGAGGAATAGTAAGGAAGCTATAAGAAGAAGCAGAGATCAGGAGAGCAAGATGACTCAGAAAATGATACAGTAAATGAAAATGAATGGCACTATGTGCAAAGGGATTCAAGAAAGAAAAGAAGGGACTACACTACCCAACTGATTCTGAGCAATACTATGACATACTAGCAGAGGGAATAGATCAGGTGGGGAATGAGATACAACCTAGAAGCAAGAAGGAAATAATGGAAATTGAGAACATGAGATCATCACGGAAAATGATCAGATGGATGCTGGGCTAAACCAGAAGGCAATAAAATGCATGCAGAGAATAATGGAAATAGGGAACAAAATGAGATACGTATGTTATGTGAGCAAGCAGAATTAAGATAATGATAACACAGTGGCAGCAGCAGAACGAGGAAACTGATGTTCAAACATAGCTCAGAATACGAAGAACAATAATCAACTCCGAAGCAAAACCACTAAAAGAGACACAATGGTGTTAGGTGACTTCATCCTAAAATACACAGATAAATATGCAGACAGAAAAAAAACACAACTGTGGTCTGTAGTCTTCTAGGGGCTGGTATAAAACAAATATAAGCAACAAACTGTATGGCTTCCTTGAGAACTCTAAGGAACCATTAGTGGCACTGCATATAGGTTATCAATGACATAGGAAAGAAAAGTATAACAGAAATCCAAAGGCACTTTGAATGGGTGGGCATGGAATTAAAAAAAGAAAAATATACTGTAGTGATCTTTCAAATACTTCCTGTTCCTAGGGCAGGTAGGATGAGACTAATTGAAACGAAGAGGTTAAATGGATGGTTGAAGAGATGATGCAATAGGGAGGATATTTTTTGTGCCGAAAACCAGAAAAGATTTGAAAATGGACATAACTTTTTTGCAACAGATGAGTTACACTTAAATAGACTAGGGACTAGGGTCTTAGCTGACAGAATTAATAGAATAATCAGCACGTTTTTAAACTAACTGGTGTGGGGAAGGAGGGTGGAGATCTGAAAGCTTCCAACAATGATAATAACACTAAGGACAAAAAAAGAGTAACGAAGAAAGGTGGTAAGCTTTAGTAAATAATGCCGGGAGTTTGAGAAACAAGACAGATAAACTTGAAACGGTATTAAATATAGAGAAAATTGCGCTATGTGCCGTAACAGAATTGTGGTGGCATAATGAGAGCTGGGGAACAAATGTCAAAGGATATCAGCTCTTTCACAAAGACAGAGATACAAAGAAGGGAGGAGGAGTTGCACTGTATGTAAGGGATGGAACAGAGGTTCATCTAATTAATGAATACAAAGATATAGTATTTGAACATCTCTGGGTTAAACTGTTACCACCGCAGGAAGAAAAAATTATATAAGGGGTTTGTTACAGAAAATCGTCCTTCCCAGCTCATTTATGAGCAGATTTCCTAAGCATTATTAAGGAACAAGACTCTGGTAGCAAATTAATTATGGTGGGTGACTTCAACTATCTTGTTATAAGGTGGAAGGATGGCACGGCCTCTGCTTCAGTTGAGTATGAGTTCCTGGAGACATTGGACTTTTTAAACTTAGAAAATCATGTGGCGAACAACACAAGGGCCGAACATGTCCTGGATCTGTTCTTAAGTAATTTGGTAGAAGACATAACAGACTGCAGTTCAAGAGAACCCCTTGCAGGTAGCGATCATAGCATGGTATAATTTTGTATCAAAACTAAGACAGACATGTTGGAATAATGGAGCTCAGATGCTACGATAAAGCAGATTATGAACAAATAAGACACATCCTTATGGAATGGAAATGGAAAAATGAATATACTGATCTTAGTGTTGATGAAATGTGGATGAGATTTAAATCAGTAATGACTCATATAGTTGATAAATATATCACAGTCCAAAGACCTCATAGAAAATATTATGCACAATAGGGAACCCAACACTAATGTCATTCTCCACATAGGAACAAATAACCTAGCCAGTAGGTCAGTGGAGGAAACAAACCAAAACCTAATGAAACTTGGCAACAAGATGGCAACCCTTTCATCCAGTGTATCTTTCTTGGAGATTCTTCTGTCTGGGAGACGGGGAACAGCAGGCAGAAGATCAGAGAGAAAGACATAACCGAACTTAACAACTGGCTAAAAATCTGGTGTAACGAAAAAGGACATCACTATATAGGGGATTGGCACACCTTCTGGGAGAGGGAGTTTTTCGCCTTCGACGACCTACACCTCACAAGGCAGGTAACTTGAGTGCTCGGTGAGAAGTTCAGCATCCATATCTCTCAGTTAAACTAGTGGAGGTGGAGGAAGCAAAGGCACCCATCGCATCAGAGAAAGTGCCATCTACCCCTCCCCCATTCTCAGCTAGTATGGCATTTCAGCACCATAAGGTTAGTGTAACCTTAGATCAGAAGGACAATCCACCAAGGAAAAACGGTGGGAGTATGAAACACAAACATTATAAATTGAAACTGCATAACCAGACCTTACAAAGGCAGACCCAGGTATGGCAGGCAAAGTGCAATAACACTTGTAGCCTACCGAACAAGATGTCAGAGCTCACAGCCATGCTGGCAGAGACACAACTAGACTGTGTTGCAGTCACAGAAACGTGGTTCACCACGAATCACACCTGGGATGTAGTCATACCAGGTTACATGCACTTCAGGGGGGACTGTGAGGGAAGGAAGGGGATCAATGCAACAGAAATCCAGGGAAAACACAGGAACACAGAGGCCCTATGGATTACCCTAGGAGCTGGGGACAAGGACCCCATCAGAGTGGAGGTTATATACAGACCCCCAACCCAGGAACTAGAAATCGACAAGAAACTCCTAGAAGCCATCTCAATGATGGCTGACAAAGGTGAGCTGTTAATAGTTGGGGACTTCAATCTGCCCAATGTAGATTGGACCTCATACACAGCATCCTCTGAAAGGAGTAGGGTGTTCCTGCTCACACTGAACGAGGCAGGACTCAACCAACTAGTGAACTCACCCACTAGAGGCCATGCTATCCTTGACTTAGTGCTCACAAACAGTTCAAGGGTTTCAAATGTTCAGGTGGGCGTAAACAAAATGTCAGGAGGCACATTAGATTGCTGGAAGGGGTGCAGTATAGGGCTACAAAGATGATATAGGGACTTGAGGGAAAATCCTACAAGGAGAGGCTGGGAGAGCTGCAAATGTATTCCCTGGAAGAGAGGCGGGATAGAGGGGATATGATCTAAACCTTTAAGTACCTAAAGGGTATTAATAGGATTAATACAGAAGGCATTCTTCAGATCAGAAGGGGAAGGAACTCGAGGGGGCATCAGCTGAGATTGGTGGGGGGAGATTCAGGAGGGAAATCAGGAGACACTTTTTCATGGAAAGGGTGGTAGATACAGTAAGTGGAACACTCTGCTTGGGGAGGCGGTATCATGTAGAACAGTGGGAGGATTTAAGAGATGGTGGGACAAAGTGGGGGGTGGTTATGGGAAGGGGAGGATGGGGCAGCTTCAATTTGAGGGGCTAGCTGCACAATCGAGCAGACTCGATACACCATGAGGCCTGTTTCTGCTGGCATTTCATATGTTTGTAAGCCATGGGGCCAGTGACCAAAGGTCAGTCTGGCAATCAATCAACAAGGCAGAAGAAATATGTCACACAAAAATCAAGATCCTGGATTTCCGTAGGGCAAACTTTCCAGATATGAGATCAAGAATCAAATCATTACTAGCTTGAGGAAGCATGGGATGTGGAATATAACTGGAAGCATTTTAAGAAGGCCATAACAACAGTTACTGAACAATGTACACGTCAAATCAGTAAATCAAAAAAAAGGAGGAAACCTCAAGACTCAGCATCAATAATCTGTCGAAGACATTCGACACAGTTCATCATACAATTTTGTTAAATTGTCTAAAATCAACTGGTTTGGGCATACCTGCCCTGAGCTGGTTTTATTCATATTTGCACAACAGATAAACAGTGTGTCACAGACAACAGTATTTGTTCGGAATTTATTGGTATAACATCAGGGATACCACAAGGCTCTGTCTTGGGTCCCCTATTTCTGTTGTACATGAATAAACTTCCTGAATGCTGCTCACCTGACAATAATATGCATCTTTATGCTGATTACATCATTATGTACACTGCAGGGTGAAATACAGATGAAGCAATTGGGGTGTTACAGAGGGACGTCTTAAAAGTTCAGGGTATGCTTCATGATTTGAGGCTCCTGCTAAATGATAAGAAGTCACTCTGGATGATACTTCAAAAAAATAACAGCAAAAATATTTCCAATGGGAATATCCATACATTATCTGGTGTTGCGCTGGGACAGGTTGACTGATGCTTGACTGTCATTTGTCTTTTGATTTGCATATAATGAACATCTCGAATAAGTTGAAAAAGTTGCTTGGATTTTTTTTTTTTTTTTTTTACAGGAATAAGACTATGTTTACATATAAAATAAGGAAATTGATGGTTACTTCTTTATGTTTGCCAGTTTTGGATTATAGAGACTGCATTCATAAAAATGCTAAAAAAATCAGTATTGGGATCATTAGAACCGCTTTATAAAAGTGCACTTAGGTTCATCACAGATTTACAATATAGAACACATAGCTGTATCCTGTATAAGGAATCAGGGTGTACATCCTTGCAGGATCGTCGTGATACCCACTGGAATCTTTTAGTATATAAATTTATAGTGTATGTTAGAATGTTGTATTCTTAAAAATCTAGCTTTCCCTAGTGTTGTTGTACTATTGATGTGGCGTCACGATGCTGTTGTACCATCGGTTAGTAAGTCATCAATGGTACAACAGATTTAGCGATCTGCGCATGTGCAAGTTGTGGTTCGTGGCAGAAAAATAGGGCAGTGTACTTCAGCGAAGGCACTGGTGGATGTCCTAATGTAAAATTAAGTGCCTTTTTGTTAATATCTTAGCCAGCACACAGCGGAAGCCCAATTGTTTAATTCAAAATGCGGAGAGTGTTGCCGACCGGCTGGTGGGGTTCCCGACATCATTCGTGACTGCGTAAACAAACCACAAGTTTTTCTCATTACTTTGCCCATCCACTGTAAAAGATAGTGGATGAGAACAGTGAAAACAACAGTGCTGTTCACTTCTCGAGGTGTCATGACACCTCAAACCTTCGAGCTTCTCTCTCGAGGTTTCAATAGTTGTCATGACAACTTCTTGAAGTGAACAACACTGTTGTTGTTCACTGTTGCCTATACACTATCCTCTATGCTTATTACCAGTATTTTTACTGGATTTATTGAAAATTAGGTTAGATCCAAATTATTCTCTTAGATATACATCTTGGATCACCTTTTGTGTTCCAAGATGTAGTTCAGGATTTGGTGAAAAAACATTGTCCTCATCAGTGTCTAGGACACGGAACTGTATATCCAAGAAATTGAAGGTACAGGAATTAATATAATCGGCACGTTTTAGGCTGCATTTAGTTGGTCTTTATAATAAATACTGTAATTGTTATGGATAGTTTAATAACCTGATGTAATTTTTTACACTGTAATGAAGATTTATGCAATTGTTTGTTGTGTGTAACAACTTTTTGTTTGTTGTACGTAAAATGTTTTAAGTGTTAGATGCAATTGTAAATGAGATATTGTTATCTCAATTTGTTATCCAACAAAAGTTGAAGTTAAAGTTGAATAATAAGGGATAAGAAGAGGGCCTTTAAGCAATTCAAGGTATCATAAGAAGGAAGCCGACATGGACAACTACAGGAACAAGCTCAGGGAGGCAGGAAGAGCCATTCGAAGGGCCAACGCACAAACAGAGGAAAAAATAGCACAGGGAATTAAGAAGGGAGATAAAACCCTCTATAGATACATGAGAGAAAAAAGGAAGAGTAAGGGGGGAATAGTCAAATTAATAGCATAAGATGGCCAGATGGCAGAGGATGACAATCACAAAGCAGAGGTGGTAAACAAGTTCTTCTGCTCTGTTTTTACAACACAGGACAATGGAAAAGGTCCTCCACCAAAGCAGATAGAACACAATAACAAGGAGGCAGACACGAGCCCCTTCACAAGGGAAAGAGTCCTAGAAGAGCTAAACAAATTTAGAGTTGATAAAGCAATGGGGCCAAATGGAATTCACCCAATGGTGTTGAAGGAACTAAGGGAAGAAATTCCAGCACCACTAGCGGAATTATTCTGTAGATCACTGGAGAGTGGCACAGTACCTCAGGACTGGAGAACAGCAACAGTAGTGCCCCTGCACAAGGGAGGAAGTAAGGAGGATACTGGGAACTATTGCCCAGTCAGCCTAACCTCAATAGTGGGGAAAAATTATGGAAGCACTACTAAAGAACAGAATAGCGGAATACCTGAGGGAAAATAGAAAACTAGACCCCAGGCAACACGGTTTCACGGCAGGAAGATTATGTCAGACAAACTGGACACATTTCTTTGACTGGGTTACCAAAACAATGGGCCAGGGCGGCTCAGTAGACACAGTGTACCTAGACTTCAGTAAAGCCTTTGACACCATCCCCAACAGGAAGCTGGGAAATAAGCTGAAGCACACAGAGTTAGGGCACAAGATAGTCAACTGGGTTAGGAATTGGCTACTGAAGGAAGGGGAGGTGACCAGTGTCACAAATTTGCTCAGCCGGTCAGCCCTCTACTCCCAAAGTGCCAACCTCTGAGCGTACAATTGTGAACAGTACATGGTAACCCTGTTGTCTGTTTTGTGGTTCAAGTCACCTTAGTCCCAAGTTCTGGAGGGATTCAAACGGATAACCTTCTGTTAGCGTACCCAATTGTCAGGCTCAGATAAGTCCTTCTTGGGGAGACAGAAAGCTTTGCTACGGGCACCTAATCAGGTATTTCAAATGAACCCTTAGAACTCTAGTGAAGACCTAGAGAACTCTGTTTCAGTCTGGTATCACAATAAGCTCATACAGTGTCAACTATAACCTTCAAAGCTTCACTTGTATAAAAAGAAATTTCAAGGCACACCAGGCAGTTTCGCTTTAAAATATATATCTTTACTTTAAAATAGGTAAATAGGAAAACAGTAAAATTACAGAACAAAATGTCCCAACACATACAGCCTTAAAACAAACAGGTTTAAAAGTGCAAATTCCTACAAATCCTTACACTCAGACTGGTCTTACTTTCTTTCAGTGCTCGTGGTCTCTGTTTTCTCATTCAGAAAATGAATGTATGGCTTTTCTAAGGTTTGTTCAGAAGGTTTAAAACAGTCTTGAGCCGGCCTTCTATCTGAGGTCACCTAACTCCACCTTTTGGTGTATTACAATTTATATTCCATAACACAGGATGTCCAAACAAGATATTTGAAAAAATAATAGGTGACATCATGAATTTCCTCTTTCCTGTGACCTTTCAAACTGGTCTGCTGATCTACAGACATCAAAGGCTCTTTGATGTAATGCTGGCTTCCCTCTGGCGACCCCCTCCACACACAAACACATGCATATTGGTCTACAATGCAGTCTGGGACCTGTATCCCTAGACATCAAGGTCTCTTTGATGAAATGAACTGGTTTGCTAGGATGATAGCCATAACACTGGCGGTGTCCCTTTTCTCAGGACACCTAGTGCCCATCAAAGGATCTCCCTAAGGGCATTATAAAATGGATATTTTGATTCATGGCTTCGAAGCAAATTTAACAAAGTTATTGCATGTCAGATAGCTGCAGTTTTAGCTACCTCCTGTCTTTTGAACTTATCCCTGGGGGGTTTTGATGTGTTCGTTCCACATGCTGTTTCAGCATCTCTCAGGACAGACAGTCCATAACCCATTTTTATATTTACAAAAAAATTATACAGCACTCAGAACTGGCTGTCTACGTCAGAATCAGTGGCGTGCCACAGGAGTCAGTGCTGGGTGCAATACTCTTCAACATATTCATCAGTGATACTGCAGAGGAATTGGAGGGAAAGGTATGCCTGTTTGCAGATGTTACAAAGTTCTGCAACAGGGTGGACACACCAGGAGAGGGCCACAAGCATGGTGGCCCATCTCAGAAACTAGAGGAGTGGTCAAAACTATGGCAGTTAAAGTTTAATGCCAAAAATGCAAGGTCATGCACCTAGGAAAGCAAAACCAGAAGTAAAGTACACACTGGATGGGCACCAATTGGCGGTAAAAATATGGAAAGGGACATGGGTATACTCATCAACAATGACTTAAAAGTCACAAAACAGTGTGAAAAAGTGGCACAGAGAGCAAGCGGCATCCTAGGATGTATAGGTAGGGGCATTACAAGCAGAAATCAAGAGGTAATCATGCCACTGTACAGATCTTTGGTAAGGCCACACCTGGAGTACTGTGTCCAGTTCTGGAGGCAACACCTGACAAAGACAGATTAGAGATGGTGCAGAAAGACCACTAAAATAGTGCAGGGGCTGCACCACAAGACATATGAAACTAGGCTCAAGGAACTGAAGCTGTACTCACTACAACAGAGAAGAAACAGAGGTGACATGACAGAAACATTCAAATACATCAAGGAATAAACAAGATGGAAACCATCTTCAAGAAAACAAGGAACCTGGACAGGGGCACAACTTTATCTGGTGGGAGGCAAGATCAGGAGCAACTATAGAAAGTACTTCTTCATGGAGAGGTGCCAGAACCATGGAACAGCCTGCCAGCACTGGTGGTGGCAGCTAAAACAATGAGAATTTCAGCTAGCGTGGGGCAGACAGTGTGGACAGCTTGGCTGGAACAATTAAAGTGGGGGTAGCCACCTTGGGCAGATTAGATGGATCAAGTGGTACCATCTGCCAACACCATTCTTATGTTCTTATGTTCCTTAATCTCTCCTCATAAGTCTTGTGGTGCAAGCCCTGTACCATTTAGTCACCTTCTCTGGACCACCTCTAGCCTGTTAATGTCCATTCAAAGGTGTGGCCTCCAGAACTGCACACAGTACTCCATGAGGTCTGACCAGGGTTTTGTATACCGGCATCACTACCTCATGCCTTCTGCTGGTGATAATTTCTTACAGTGCACCCAGCATGCCACTGGCCCTCCCTGCTGCCTTTGTGCTCTGTTTTGACATTTTTAGGTCCTCTGAAATAGTAACCCCCAGGTCTCTTTCCTCTTTGGCGACTTTCAGCACCCCCCCCAAATCCTGTAGCTCTCCCCAGGGTTACTGAGTCCCAGGTGCATAATTCTGCACTTTTTTGAATTAAACCTCAGTTGCCACTCTGCAGATCATTTCTCACTGGATCCTTGTTGCCCCTCCACCTGGACATCAGTGTTTCTTTATCCGTTGGTCATTACTAGATCAAGAATCGCCCCATCTCTGATGGGATCAAGTACCAGCTGCCAGAATCCTGCCCCTTGTAGAGAATCCAGGATGCCTCTGCTTCTGGCTGAAGCAGCTGCCTGGGTGGTCCAATCCACGTCTGGCATACTGAAATCCCCCATCAGCAGACTCTCACCTTTCATTGCCATTTCGTGTATTTCATCCCCAAGGTCCCTGTTCACTTCTTTCCCCTGTCTTGGAGGCCTGTATATCACCCCTGTGCGTACTGCTGTGCCATTTCCTATTTCAAGGGTAACCCACAGTGCCTCAGCCTCCCCCTGCCTACCCTGTATCTGTATTGCCTTTATACCCTCCTTGACATACAGGGCAACTCCTCCCCTATTTTGGCCTCCTCTATCCCACCTAAAAAGAGTATAACCTGGTATATGTACTTCCCACCCATGATTGGCAGTGTACCAGCTTTCAGTTACTACTACTATGTCCAGGTCTGCCTCAACTGTCAGCCTCCATGTCTGGGGATTTTATTTCCCAGGCTGCGGGCATTTGTCACCATGGCCTTCCAAGTATTACTGCCTGTCCTCCCTTCACTCCTGGTTTTGGTCCCCTGAAATTTCCTCCTCTGTCTGTTAATTTTAACATGTGTCCCCGATTTCCTTAGCCCCTTCTGCCTGGTCCAGGTGACCTTGGCAACATCATTCTGGTGGCTCTATCATGTGGGGTGGGCTGCTAGAGTTTGCCTGTTCTTGTTGGGTCCCCACAAGTTTAAATGCTCATCAGCGAAGCATTTGAACTGTTCACAGAGGGCTGCTTTCACCTTTCTGGACAGATGCAGCCCATCCCTACTGTATAGGGTCACAACGTTCCAGAGTAGGACCTCAGTCCCATTGAAGCCATACCTTCTCATTGGACCAGGCCTTCAACCATGAGTTGAAGTTAGGTCCTAAGCGTACATAGCAAGGGATAATAGATAAATAATGTCCCACACAGTGTGGGGAACAGTCTCGATGGGCTCTGGCCTTCTTCTGTTCTTTCATACCAAGTAATACTAAGTAACGTCTAACGCTAATTGACTTGAAATAAATCCTATGAATCCTATGAACTGACTTTGGAGAGTGAGGCAGAATCTTATCTATATATTTAGTTTGTGTTGATCTGGAAGAGAGAGTTAGACAATACTGCCTACATTCAGCCTTGTCGGGGAGGGAGGATACAGATACAAACCAACTAAAATTGAACCAGATTAAGCTGTTTATGGTATTTTAATGCATGGAGGAAATTAGGCCAGGACATCAGGAAACTCCCTACTCTTCCTCAGGGTGGCACTATTCACCTCCTGTGGGAAGATGGAAGATCCTGGAGGACAGAGTGAGATGGTGGCCCAGGTGGTGAGTCTGCTTCCCTCCCACCAAAGTGTTGAGAAAGCCCCTTCGGTGGTGGTGTTCGATGATGTTACAGGTTGTGCAACCAACTGGAGGCACAATGAGGGGTGACAGTGACCAGTTCCCAGCTATGGTCCATGGTGAAGGCACAGTTTTGTTCGAGACAGCCTCTTACCTGAAGACTGTAAGGTTGCTCAATCAAAGGCTGAATCTGGTCAAGAGGTGCAGCCTCGAGCACCTCTGCTTCAGGAACATCTACCCCAACTACAGACAGTCTGGTGAAGGTACAGGATCCAGGAGGTCCCAGATGTTTCAAAATGGTGAAGTTCTGTGAGGTGACTATGGAAGAGCAGAAGTTGGAGAAGGACATGCTGGCCAAGAAAGCAGCTCTGCTTCAACTGATAGCCATGGAAGAAGAATGCTGGCTTTTGAAAACGAAACTCTACTTGCATCAAGCAAGGTGCAGTGCTACGCTTCTTCCTCTAATTCCCAGACAGTAAGAAGCACTGATGTAAATATTGTCTGTTCCAGTGCCGAACTCAATGTTCTGACCTCCCAGCCAAACTCAGAGCCACAGCCTGTAGTTATGGATCTTCAGCTGCAATGTCAGTCCGCCCAGCTGAGTCGCAGATCAAAGACAAGGTGCTGACTTCTGCTAAGCCCACTCAATCTGACAGTGACAGTGTACAGCAGTTTGAAGATTCCCCAGAATTTGAAGCTGTGAAGTTTAACTTTGGGTTTTGTGCTTCACAGCACCGGAACAAAACAACAAAAAATAAAACCTGGAGTTCATCCCAAAGCTCAGAAGATGCAGCAGTTCAGTCAGAAAGCCATGCAGAAAACAAAAAACAACAACATTTTGTCAGCTGCACAGACTGAAACCAAATTAACACAGGCAGGCTGGGAGAGGAAAGCTGATGAGATGGGTTGGAGTCTTGGCAATTATCCAATCAAGTGTGGCCCAGTGGCGATCTCTATGCCAGTCCAAGTAAACGCAACCCCTAGGTGAAAGTGATCGCTACTCTCTTTAGTTCACTATATTTAAATGCAGGTTCAAAACTCAGGGAATTCAATTTATCATAAACTACAGTAAAGCCGACTTTGTCAGTATTAGGAACATAATAACTTCTAACGACAACTATTATGCATGGCCTGTCAGTTAATGACACTTGGTTATTAATTAAAAACAAAACATGATTGTGAAAATAAATGTATACCAATCAAAAAAATATAATAATAAAGGTCAAGTACCAATCTGGATGACAAGTTCCATCTTAAAACAGATTAGGAGAAAAGGCATTTAAAACAATGAAAAATAATAGAACAATCGCTAATGTCAAAAAGTACAAACTTAATCAGAGACAACTAAAATATATGAATTAAACGAGAAAAAAATAAAACTGAATTTAAAATGGCACATACCAAAAATAATAAAAAAATTTTCTCATATATAAACAATTTAAAAAAAAGAGTAACAATCATATTGGACCAATTATCAATGATGGTAGACAAATTTATGACAATAAACTGAAGGCTGACTGCTTAAATGATTTCTTTTGTTCAGTATTTAACACCAAGGGAAGACCGGTAGTTATTCCCACGCTGTATGATAACAATACTATTCAATTCACTAGGGAAGAAATTGAGGGAGCAATCAAAAAATTAAAATCGAATACTTCACCAGGGCCGGACAATATTTCAGCAAGATTTTTATTAGAAGCGGCTACTTGTTTATCATTTCCACCATCTATTTTGTTTAATAGATCAATAGTTACGAAGAGGTCCCACAGATTGGAAGGAAGCTTTAGTCATTCCTATTTATAAAAAGGTAATAAGAAATGGTGAATAACTACAGACCTATAAGTCTGACCTCCTGTGTTGTAAGATCATGGAGAGACTTATCAAAGATAAAACAGAAGTTGAAATCAAACATAAAAACCTCTCCGATAGCACTCAACATGGATTTTCACCAGGTTTCTTGCACTACTAATCTCATTAAATTTTACAACAGCATAAGTGAGAGTCTGGATAACAACATCCCTGTAGCGTAGCTACAGTATGTTAGACTTTACTTAAAGCCTTTGATAAATTCTCCCATGACAAACTGATATTAAAACTACATAATATGGGTTTTAGTCATTAGATTATCATTTGGATTAAAAATGTGGTTGTCTGACAGGTCTCAATCTGTGTGTACAAACAGAACACTGTCCTAACCGGTTCAGTAACAGGTGGAATCCTGCAGGGATCAGTCCTCTAGCCAACCCTTTCCAATCTTCTTATAACAGATATCAATTTAAATATTAACAATACCTTGATAAAATTTGCAGATGACACAAAATTATGAGGCAAGGTTAATACCCTAGTCAGTGCAAAGCTATGGTGGAAGATCTTAAGAAAATCGAATCTTGTGCAGTAGCAAACAAAATGAAGTTTAATGTGGACAAATGTGCTATGTTACACTTTAGGAAGAATACTCCATTATACCAGTGCACAATTTACAACAAAAGCTAACCCAAATAGATAAAGAGCGTGACTTGGGAATAATTATATATAACCAGCAATCAGCTACTGACCAGTGTAAAAAAGTTGTTCTTGCTGCTAACAGAATTTTGAACTGTGTGAAAAGATCTTTCACTAATAAAAATGAACAAGTAATTCTACCATTATACAGATCTTATATACGTTCTTATTTGGATACATGTTCCCCTTTCTGGAGCCCATATCTGAGGCAAGATGTAGAATTCCTTGAAAGAGTCCAAAGAAGAACTACTAAGACTATACCAAGGCTCAAAAATCTACCATATAAGCACAGGCTTGTAGAAACAGGGCTGGTTACTCTTGAAGAAAGACGCAAAAGAGGTGATTTGTTAAAATTGTACAAACTATTAAAACACCTGGAATTAAAACAATCTTGTGGCTTTCAATATTAAAATAGATTACAAAATTTGTGTAGTCATAATCAACAATTAAAAGTTCTAAGGTTAACACAACTAAAAGAAACCATTTCCTCACAGTTGGATCAGTGAAGGAATGTAACAAGTTGCCACAACATGTTATTGATGCTCCATTATTGGAAACATTCAAAGCCAGACACAATTCATTTCTAGGATGGAATACAAAACCTCAAGGTAGTTAAATATACCCGATGTTGTGGGAGACATTCAAGATAGGCACAAGCCTCCTTATGTCTTAATAAACCAAGTAAACAGAGTAAGTGGTTCCATTGCTACAGAGGTCCTTTTGCCATGGACGTTACTGAGACTTTAAAGCTGGTCCTGCAAGTGACCTGAAAGTCATACTCTCCTCCCCTCACCTCAGCTTGGCCTTGCTACAGAATAAATCCAACTACAAGCTGATACTAGAGAGGACAAAAGCCCAGCTATACAACCCAGTTCTATTAAGTCCCAGCGTCATTTAAGTTTGTGCAAAATCCTGTATTGTTTAAGCAAGGTCTGCTGGCCAGACCTCCATATTGAAATCCCTCCTATGCTAAAGACTCTGTTGATGGGATACAGGTTCACACTGCACAGTTTGCTAATGTGAGACCTGACTATAATCCAGAACAAGGTCCCCAATTCTGTCCTGTTAAGTGACCACTCAGGTTTGGAGCAACGAAGTAATACCAGAGATGCTCAGCCCTCAGTGGCACACTTGGCAGCTCCTACCAGCCCTGAGCCCATGCCTCAACAGAAGCTGAACACCCTGACATAGATTTCACAGCATCCTGATGCCTCCCTGCCTGTAGCGCAATCTTCATCCAGGCCTAGAACTCATGGGAACATTACAGAGTTTGACCCCCAAGAAAATAAAAGTATTCAGACTTTATTAGTCCTACCTCCCCAGTCAGCCCAGAGGAGGAATGTGGTTAGGCTGCATTATAGAAAAGGAACAGAAGTGATGCCTGACTGTATTTTTGTGTCCCTGAGCCCTACCAAAATCTGACACAGATTTTTTTGCATCAAAGATTTTTGCCTTGATACACTCGGGGCGACACTCCATTTTTTTTTGTATACTTTATTTATAAATTCAGAAGACGGGCATCTCTCGGTGGTGCTCACTTGACCTATGCCTCTACTTCCCACCAAGACCCCCTCCTCCGAAACCCCTGCCAGGACTTTCCAGCCCCCTGGATCACCCCTTGGGGGAAAGCCCGTCAAGGGTCCGGTGCTGGGATTGAGGGCTTGGCCTCCAGAGCCCTCGTCGCCTCCCTGTCCCATCAGGGATGTTCAGTCTTGTGGTTGCCCCTCAGGAGCGTGGACATGCAATGATGTCCTGGCACAGACGTGCTGACGTCGCCACCACTCATCCCCTAAATCACGGCACCGCAAGTTCCTTGCGCTGCTCCCAATCTCCATCAGGGGCTGCCAGGAGGAAGCCTGAAACCCTCCCTGGGAAGGGAGTAGTCCTCCGGACACTCAATCCCTCCCTGCCGAACCCGCGGCCTGAGTCCACTACCAAACCCGGGTCACCAGTGTGGCGCCAAGTGTGGCGCCCAGTGCCTCAACCATCAGCACCACCGTGCCAGTGTGATACCTATTTTGATACAAGTTTTGAGTCTCCCACCAGTCTAGACCACTTTTGGAAACTAAATGCTGGGCTGAAAGACAGTGGTATGGACCCAATTTTCAGTAGTTCCCCTCACTAAGCCAGCAGTAAAAAAATTTACCATTCTGTTTAAGAATGAGGGAGTCAGCACTGTGGATATTTTGTACTGGCTTTGGCAAAGGTGCACTGTCCTCGGTAGTCCCAACCCCATTATAGCCTCTGACTATATATGGACTGGGGGCTGGAATATCAAAGTTTGTTTAATGCTCTTGGAGTCTAGGATAGATCATCTTCCAAACTGCTTTTTTCTGAGACGAGATCAGGGGTGTTATTCTATCCAGGACAGCCCAAGGCATGTTATAGGTGGGGTTCTACCTCGCATTTTAGCAATGCCTGTGACACAATGAAATGCGGGCTTTGTTCAGAGTTGGGCCATCTGAGTTCCAACTGCCTCTAATGTCCTGAAGCATAACTTATGTGATGAATCTGGGCATTCTTATACAGTCTGCTCCTTTTGTGCACAGTAAGAGGGACCCAATGGACCAGTCAAAACATGAACCAAATGCAGTGGGATGGTACACCGAAAGCAGAATCTGGATCTGTCAAGCCTACCAGTCTGCCAAGACTTCTACTGTCCCTCCCCCCCAGTAAGAGTGGCCACAAGGAGTCAATTAGGAGGGACCTGCAGCCCCTCACCTGGAAGAACATTCACTAGATTAGGAGGAACTAGCAGATCCTGATCCATTTCTTTCTGGTACCATGGTGCCAGAAACACCCATAGTCCCTGACCCTGATTTTCAGCATCACCTGATGGCTGCACCTCTGTCAGTTAGCCCCCAACTTGTCCACTTCCTATGACAAAGTGTCAGTGGCTCAGCAAGTTGCACACTTTCCTCTGAGGTTGGAAGAGCTGAAGGTTATGGGTTCAAGAACCACACCAGGCACTTGGGGTAAAATCCCAACAATGACACTGTAGTACATCATGAGGGGATGCTGCACTCCTGAGGTGCCATCTTTTGATGAGACATTAAACCGAGGTCCCATCTGTGTGTTCTATGGGTTGTTCAGGTGGATGTTAAAGATCCAATGGCACTTCTAAAAAGTAAGGAATTTCCCCAGTGTCCTGGCCAGATTTCCCATTCACTACAAAAATACCACTGACAGCTTAATCTGGTTCAATTTCAGCTGGTTACCATCTGTATCTCCCACCTCCCCAAGACAAGGCTGAAAATATACAGAATTGTCTATCCCCTTTCCAGTCAACAAAATGAAATAAACTAACTAAACTAATGTGGCTCCTGATACAGCAGTCACCAGGAGGCACCACTTCAGATGAATGTGGAACCAGTGGTTTTTGAGGTACCTATGGGGATCTGGTGTCGCTTTCTATAAGAGACTCTTCAAATGGTAACCTGATGCAGGAGGACCAGAGGACAGCTTAAAGTCAAGCAGAGTTGGAAGATATCCCTTTGAGGAACAAATTTAATATTTTGAGGAAATGGAAGGATTGGTGGGACACAGAGGAGGACTCGGATGGCTTCACTCATGCTTCTTCCCAACATAATCCCTCTTCTGACACTGAGGGAGCTCTCCTGATTTACAGACCTCAAAGAAGAGGTAATCAAAAGGGAAGGGTAGCAAACAAAGTGCTAAATGATAACAGATATATTGTTTTACCTTTTTCTGCTCATTATGGGGGTTAGTCTACAAGTTTTCTGTAGGCACTTTAAATGTCAACAACATTAAAAGCTCTAAAAGGCTGTTGGCTACTTTGTCCTATCTACAAGACTTGGCTTGTGATACAGTGTTTATTCAGGATACCCAGCTCCAGAGTACGAGGGACATTGATGTGGCCCAAAAACATTGGCCCTGTGGTTCCTCATTTTGATCCACTGGAAAAGATCAGTGCTCAGGGTGGACATACTTTTCTCGGCACAAGGTCATCAACAACGCATTAAAAGACATTGTGCGGCACTTAATGCCGCACCATAAGAGCTGCTGCTGCAATATCATCAGGCAAACACTGATGAACACAAGCAGCACACGCCCTTACAGTCTATTGGCTTCTTTGTTTTTTGTGGGGTTGGTCTCTACAACCCCAATTGGGGGTTTTCCTCCACCCCCGAATTTAAATAAACTCCAGGGGTGCAGATGTTGGGGATGGGAAAACACTGTGGGGGAGCTTTTTTCCACCAAAGAATAAAACAGCAAAAAGTTGCAGCATGGGAAAACCTGGGGGGGGGGGGACTGAACCACAGTTCCAGGGCTCCCATTCTGCCGTGTCTTGGTGCCCTAGCCACTCCACCAGGGGAGCGGCTCAACCAAGCCCCCAGCACACGGCAACTTGATGGCGCCAGGTAAAAGCGCAGAATGAGAGGGGAAGCGCTCTTTTACTAGCGCTGTTCTACCCCTGTCGCTGAAACTACATGCGCTCAATAGACAGCGTGTAATTCACCATGCTGTCTTTCATGCGCAGTATTGACCCGGTAGGACTTTTTCTCTAGATCGAATGTCCTTGTGTCCCCTTTAGTGGACACAGCCTCTGGAAGGGTTCTCCTACTGGATGTACCTCCGCAGGGACTGAAATTAAGATTAACACAGATGCACCACAATCGAAGGTAGAATGAGTAGAGCTTTTAAGTCAATTCAGTCTTTACTTGTTCACTAATAAGGGTGCAACATTTGGGAGGATTTTAACTGTGGACTAATCCCCACAAACAGAGAAGCAAAAACAACAAAAGCTTTTTCTAATACCAACTGCCTGAATGAGGTTATTTCAAGGACAGGATTGGGTGATACAGCCTGTACAGCTGGAGGCAAGAGGGCACATACATTCTTCAAGGGCAGACTTTCTAACCAAATTTTCTTTTTTATTCCCCTGGCTGGGTTGTTCCCATCATCAGACTTTGACAGCTGAGACATCACATCACACTGTAAGTTGGTATGTGTCACGCTTTAGCACTTGCCCGGATAATAATTTGGGCCTGGCCACTTGAAACTGAATACGCCCTATTACAGGAGGATATCATTAGGTGAAAGCTGCTTTCTTATCCAGGCTAAAAATCCACTTGGATTTTATATGATTCTGACTGAATGGTGGAGGATGTGAAACTGGAATTGAAAGTTTTCCTGGTCTCAGGGTAGGAAACTAGCTAATGATAAATATATCTGCTACTTGGGTCTTCACAGCAATTTCATCGTTTACTCACAGGTATGGAAAACACAAGACAGGATTTATTGGCCCAGATTTCAGTTATTAAGACTAAAATGACCAAGTTCCAGTACCAGCGGATGTCCTCTTTGATCCTTTTCGTGGTATATTTGCGTTCCATAACCAAAGTTCCAGACAAACCCCTTTGAGGACTGCAAAAAAGAGAGCATCTGACTGTACTTTTTTGGTACTTACGGATGGGGAAGGAATGATCCTGTCTGACACCAGGGACATGTTGGCCTTTTCGGACCATCATGTCTCTGCAAGATTTGAGTCAGTCACTCCCTAGGCCCTTGGCGTGGCAGATGTCTTGAGGGATATTCAGATCCTGGACCTCTAGTTCATCAAAAAGCAGCCCTCCAGGCAGATATTCTGCCAGGGGAGGTGATGGAAGCTATAAGCTCTGTATCCTGGGTCTGCACCTGGAACACACGGGTTGCCTGGAGATTTGTATTACCTAGTAGGAGATTTCCAAAGAACTGGCAGCTCTGCTTAATTTATTGCTCACTGAGGGAGGGATTGGCCCTGGCCAACAGAGGGGTATCCTTATCTTTTTATACAAGAAAGAGGACAAATCAGATATTTCTAGCTGGATGTGAATAAGTCTCTAAATACAGATTTTAAAATTTTGACCAAAATACTGGCTTCTAGATTGTCACAAGTTGCATCCCAATAAACAGACTCCTCTCAAACATGTAACATCCCTGGTAGACATACTCAAGACAACATCCACATGTTGTTGAAGGTTGTGGGCTAAGTAACAGAAGACAGGTCTTGGTCCTCATCTTGGCTTTACACCAGGTGAAGTCATTCCCTGGATCTCACATGTATTTTTGTTTTCCGCTTTGGCACCGTCAGATTCTAGATTGTTTTATCAACTCAGTAAAATGTCTTTACTCTTCAGCTTTAGTGCTGCATATGTGGTACGGAAAGTCAGTCCCAGTGAAAAGAGGGGGGTTAGACAAGGGTTTCCCCTGAGCCTGCTGTTGTACGTGTTTGGAATGGACTCTAATCTAGACTATGGCGGGCTTCCTGGGCATACAGGAAATGTATACACCAGAGAAAATCATTATTCCCTCCCAGTTCTGATGATCTGTGTTTTCTGGTTGGTGACTTGGAATCTACACATGCTGTTTCTACTGTTCTACAGAAAATTTCGAAGGGTTACAAGGCTAGAGTACACCTGGGCAAAAGCAGTGGAATGGCTTTAGGGACCCGCAGAAGCTTGTCCCACGATGGTGGGGATTCCTATATGGAATGGCCCTTGAAATTCTAAGGTACCTTTTGCCCTGGAAACACTGGTTAACAAACTAGGACTCTGAATTGGTCATAGCTGAACAAAGAAGGGTAGGCCAATGGAATACATGGCCCATGATGAAGGGTTTACTTATAGGACCAAGGGGAGTGGTATGCTGAATCCTCTAGTATTCTTTCATAATTTGTTTACCTTTCCTAAAGCCTGTTTTGTTAGGAGTTGACAAACCCTGGTGCCTTTGGATGGTTATGTTATTCTTCTGTCTTACAGGCCTGGTGGACTGCTAGAAATAGGCTTTGGGTACAGATGGCCTGCCCCTTCCTCAGTTTCTTAGCTCTTCTTTACTTAAGGTAGGGCAATGGAAGCAGACTTCTGCCCTGGTGTCCTATAGTTCCCAGAAATCTCCATGTTCATGTATTATGTACTTTTTTCTAAGAACCAGTCCATGATAATACAGTTTGGGGGGGGGGTGGAGTGGAGTCTAAGAGAAATAAACAACTGCTCAACACTGGGATCCCAAGGAAAATGCATGACTTTTTGTGACTTTGCGCCCATGGAAAACTACAAGTGAGAGGCAATAACAAACATAAGACCGAGCCTGAGATATATTGCATCAAGACATCTGTGGTCAGTCAGTCAAGGAAATGCAACCCAATTTTTTTGGATTTCCATACATCCAGGACATTTGGTAGTACTTAAGCAGACGGTGGAGGTCCCCTAGTTTTGCTACTATTTCCTATCAGGACTTGAATTATTGTTCCTTTTCTAATCAGTGGTGGGATGGGATTACAGTACGCTATGTTTAAAAATGGCCTTGATAAAGTGGTCCATCTGGCATGCCAGAAGCTCATATCTATTTCAGCAAAAGAAAGTCCTGTTACCTTTGTTAATACAGTTTGTTAATAAGGAACTTGGGCTGGTATACCAAAGAGAATACAAGAATTTTCCTGCTGACCTATTTAATATATAGTGGAAAAATGTTACTTGGCTGTCATAGGCCACATGGTTTTTCTTTTCACACTGTTTGTGAGGAGTCTAGTTGTTAAGGTTTCTTAGGGCTGCGCTGCAATTAGTTTTCTTCCTGCTTTCCTTGTTTATGTTTAAGGCGTTTTTTGTGTTTTTCTTTTTTGAGTTTTTTCTTGTCTATTATGCTGTGTGGTTAACAGTGGTTTCCTTTTTGTATGTTTGTTGTTGTATATATTACTTTTATCAATATAAACATCCCTGCTGTTTTTGAAAAGTGCCATGGGATCTTTAACATCCAACTGAACAACCACCAGAAAAGATGGACAGGAACTTGGTTTAACATCTCAAAAGTAGGACTGCACACTCCAAGAGTACAGAATTTCTCCAGTACTGCACTCAGGTGCCAGCATTTATGGTATGAGCTCTGTCCTGATGTGGGACTAGAAATCAAGGCCTTCTGGTTCAGCGGTAGATGTGCTACTAACTGAGTCATGATGACACATGCCAATCTTTGTGGACCAAGACAGAGTTTTAAAGCCTGCATTCCCCCGGAGCTGAAGCCTGCACACAGCAAGGCTTCTTCCAAGTTCCACAGAACTCCGAACTGAGTTTTAAAGCCTGCATTCCCCTGTATCTGAAGCCTGCACACAGCAGGTATATTGAAAAATCCTGCCAGCATCCACTGAGGGGCTTGGCTTGCATTTGGATTGTATTTAGCCTGTCGACGCTTATGTCGACTGCCCCACCCACCAACTACCCACCCACCCTGGTCTGGCCCTAGATTTATAGGTCATAGTGGCAGGGATTTATTTAACTCTAAAAATTGATTAGCGTTTCACTCATAAAAGTGCTAAATCTTTGTGAAAATGCATAGCTCTTGCCTCACTGTGACCAACTGCAGCTCTAGTTAATCACCCCAGTTTTCCACTAGCACCTTATACTTAGTCACAGCTAGGAGTCACTGTTGTGCTCCCTTCCTCATATCCCTAACTGCTTCTTCCCACTGCTGTCCATGCTCCCCCCCCATTTTGCACCCTAGCTTGCTTTAGTCCCTGCCTGGATTTTTCCCCAACTACCACTGGCCAGTTTCGAACCTATAAACTTCTACTCTGAGGGAGGCTACTCTAACCACTGTGCTATCGTAGCAACACTGCTTCCAAATGGTAATCTTTAGTCCCTATACCTGCCAGCATTCTCATTGGACAGCACTCTACCCTTCCACGCACTCAGCTAATCTGACCCTTGTCTCTCAAACATCTTCATTTTGACTACTTACAGTACCCCCACTCTATCCTAATATGATGTCCCTACACTCCTCCTCCAGAACTACCCATTTTCTTCTCTTCTTTATGCTTATCCACTTTAACACATCCCTTGTTCCAATACGCTTTACTCAATATGCCTTCACTGTTCCCACCCAGTGTACTGCTCCCCTAACTTCCAGTCCTGATGACAATGTTAAGCTAACCTCTGGCTGACACCCCATCACTAGCCTCTCCTGGGTCCTCACATATCCTTTCGTCCATTTCCACACCCCCTTCATACATCCCCAGAAAAACAAAAGCCCCGTGCAAGAAGTTCAGGGCTCAAATACCTTAAACCCTACATATCCAAGGTCAAGCTGCTTCTACTTCTTATCTCTGGGAATGTTCACCCTAACCCAAGTCCTCTGCATTGCCCACAAATGGGTAGCATAAAACATGGCTTCCTTAAACTTGCGTCACTCGACATCTGGAGCCTCTTACCAAAACCTGATGACCTCCAAGTCTGGGTGACGGAACATAACCCTGATGCGCTCCCCCGACTGAAACCTGGTTCTCAGCCAAAATACCAGACTCCACAATATCCATTACTGGGTACACACTATTTAGGCTAGACAGAGCAGGCAAAAAGGGGAGGGGGCTTGTGCAATCTACTTGAAAGACTCCCCGAAGGGGCCACGACTACCCCTTGCCACCCAAGCTTATGACTAACAAATTCTAGGCGTTAAAGTTCTTCTCAGCCAGCAGAGCAAAGCCCTGTATGTATTCGCAGGATACATTCCCCCTCGGGAAAACAAATCAGTTATCAGTATGGTGATTGACTACCTGGAAAGCCTACCAAATCATTCCAAGGTTGTTATGGATGACTTTAAAACAATTGGTTGGCCCCTGAAGCCACCCTTTAAAGATGTCATTGCAGCACATAACATATCCTAACTGGTGACCACCCTACTAGAGCCAACCTGCAAATTGGCAACAACTCCCTCCTAGACCTAATCCTCACCACGCACCCTCAATGACATATTAGCGCAACAGTTCTTGCTGATTCTATGAGCGACCACTCGCCTGTTAGTCTATGGTCAAATTAGACCCCTAAACCTCAACCTAAAGTTACATATCAGCGTGTGTTGAAAAAAGGGAAACTTGATCAATCTCGGGCCTACCTTGCACAGTGCAACAGGTCACCTCTGACTTCATTCTCCAATGTAGATCATGCACTTAACTTCCTGAACATACACTTTAATAAGGCTTGTGACATCTTTGCTTCCACTCGTAAATTAAAATCCAGGGAGGTTACTAACCCATGGATCACTGCTGAACTATTAGGCAAGATGAAAGCTAGAGATAATCTTTGGTATCTGGCACAGGCCACAGGTAAGCCTGAGGATAAGTAGTGTTACACAGCTGCTAGAAAGACTTGCACCCAGGAAATCCGTAAGGACAAAATTGCCCACTTTCAAAATGAGCTTTCTAATTCTTGGGGCGACAGCCTGAAATTCTGGCAAAAAATCAAGGACCTTACTGGTGAACCAAGCAAAGTGGCACCCACTATGGTAGTGGTCAATGATATCCCTGTACACTGTCCTAACTCTATTGCTGATGCTTTCACCACAGCTTTCATGGATCTCAGCCACGTACTGCAGCCAAACATTTTTAACGAACCCAACCCTAGAGTCCCCTCTGACACTGACACCCCTTCCCCTCATATCCCCCCCCCCTTCTACTTTAGGAGAATCACGCTCACTGAAGCCAACAAGTATCTACTTAGGGTGCTAGGTAAAACCAGGTACAGCAGTGACTCCCTTGATATGAAATTACTTTACCTCTCATTGGATGTCATGCTAAAGCCCCTTACCATCATTCTGAACCTGTCACTGTCACTTAAGCAGTTCCCCAAACAGTGGAAGGCTACAGTTGTCACACCTCTGCACAAAAGCGGTGACAGATCACTAGTCTCAAGTTACCACCCCATCTCGAGCCTCCCACCTTTATCCAAAGTACTAGAGAGAGTAGTTGCCGACCAGATGACGTAGTTTCTAAACAAATACAACATTCAGTGCCCTAAGCAGCATGGCTGCCATCATGCCCATAGCACCACCACACCCCTACTGGAATTCACAAAGCCATGGACCATGGTCAGATTGTTGCATCTATTTACACAGACCTGAGCAAGGCTTTTGATACAGTTAATCACTTCCTGCTCCAATCTTTCTCTCAATCCCTTGGCCCTCTTCCAGTGTTGCTAGTTGGTTCAAAAGCTACCTTGAAGCCAGAACTCAACAGGTCAAAATTCATGATTCCCTATCAAGTAGCCTCCCAGTCCGATCTGGTGTACCCAAGGCTCCATCCTCGGGCCCTTACTTTTCAGCCTCTTTCTGAATACCCTACCCAAAGCCTGTGACAGTAACCTAGTCCTTTGTGCCAATGACGCCGTTCTCTTCTCCAGTCACATCGACCTCCTGCCTCTCACAAATGATCTGCAACTTAACTTCTCAAAAGTTGAATCCTGGTTTGCCAACCGCAAACTTCTAATGAACTATAAAAAGACAAAAACAATGCTCTTTACAAGCCTCCAAAATAAATACAAACCCACAAGCCTAACCATCTGTAATATAACCAAAATCAACCTCTGGAGATGATCCACAATTTAAAATACGAGGTATCACACTAGAAAGCTCCTTATCATATGCCCAACATGTAAACCATATTTCTAAGGTGGTGAATGGTTGGTGTGGTGTCCTTACAGACACAGGCACTGTCTCACACGCGGCGGCATTATGACAAGTTGTCACCAGCTCGATTCTGTCCATCACAGAGTACAGCCTGATAATTTACAATGCTGCCACCAATACCACTCTCACGCGGCTGATGAGATGCTACAATAAGGCCTGCAGGCTGAAAACTGGTGCTGACAAATGCACTCATACCTGTGACCTCTATTCACAAACCAAATGGCTCCATCTACAGGGTAGAATAAAATATTAAACCTGTCTCTCAGCAAAATAAAAAATGCTTTGCCTTAACCCCCCCAGTCACCCAGTCCTGCTTCTGCCAATGAACAACCGTCATAGGAGTAGGGCAGCTAAGTATGCTTTCCATGTTCCTCACTGGCAGACCTCACAAGCCCAGCATACCTTCAGTTACAGAGTGCCTTCTTGGTTAAATGACCTTCCCTCTGAAGTCCTCTCTGAACCCAGAACAGGCACTTTCAAATCCAAACTTCGTGGTCACCTGGCAACAGTGTGTAAATGTGACTTTGCCCCCTAGTTCCTACTCCCTGCTCCCCTATGTCCTTGGCCTACCTAGTTGTGAACTCCCGCTGACCCCCAGTCCCCCTGTCCTACTCCCCCCTCGAGTACTACTTCATGTACTCCTCCTTTCCTCCACACCCCTCTCACCCACTTCCCTTTCAACATTTTCACCGTGCTGATATTTATTTCCTTGCTTTAATCTTTGATGGACAAAGTTTAATATTTCTGGACTGCAAACTTGCCTGTTTGTTCTGCTGTATGTTTATTTATTGTTGTAATGATGTTGTATCAACCTGGAATATTTCTGTACCTCCTGTTTCACCAGTTGTAATATTACCTTACCTGGAACTCAACCCTGTTTTTGTATTACTGTTATTTTTTCCCTATGCTACACTGTTCTGTTTTGCTTGATATGGAACCTTTGTAAAGAACCCTGGTTCAAAGGTATGTGTAATCCTAGTAATGAATAAATAAAAAATACATTTTTAAGAACACTACATAATCAGAAATAACAACACTGACAGACGTGTTTTACTCCACTTCCACTAATTGTGCAAGGGGCAGATTTAGGATATGTGTTTTTTTTTTTTTTTAAAGGGGGGGGCTCTCAACCGTAATACCTCCTTCAACCTCCATCTACTGCAGGTATGCACTGTAGTACTTTATTAGGAAAGAATAAGATTGATGTTGCACAACATCAGGTCTGTTCCTCCACTATCTTAGCAGGTTGTGACACCTTTTTATTTATCTATCTGAAAAGGTTTCACCAGGAAAGACAATATGAACTCGTTTCCAGAAGCATCTTGTGTGTGGGAGGGAAGGGGAGGGGGTTATAAGAGAGGGAAGATCAAACAAAATACATACAGTGCAATTTAAATGCATACAGTGCTGTAAATAATACAATAAATAATACAGTACATTTCAATCCAAGACAACAGACAGTATTGCATAAAAGGAGCATGACAGATAACTAAGCTGAGGTCAGAGACATCGAATGAGACAAACCAGGGTAGGCAACACAATATGCAGGTATAAAGTACACTGTAATAACTTTTCTCAGCAGCATTCATTTAATTTCAGTTTGATTCCGGTTACCATTTCTGCTTCTATTACACAGATACATAGATGGTATAGAACAGAAAAGGACTAAATGTTCATCAAGTTCACCCTGTTGTACCCATCTAGAATTATGCAATCCAGCCAGGGCTCTCAGGACGCCCAACCTCTTTTTCGTGTCTAATTACCCCCTTGTACCTAACCTACTGGATTTTGAACCTAGAGATAGTTCACTCGTTATTCACATTACTGGGTAGTTTGCTCCACCTATCCACCTCTTTCTGAAAATAAGCATTTCCTGAAGACCCCCTCCTCCCCTTTCCCTGCTAGTTTGAGTTTGTGGTCCCTCGTGGTTGTGTTACCCCTCAATTTAAATAAATCCAAGAAGCCCACTTTGTTATGTCCCTGCATGTGTTTACAGGTTTTTTTTATAAGCCCTCCCTCTCTCTCGCTCCTCTAGCTTAGTACATTTTTTTCTGACAGGTCCTACTTGCTGCCCCTTGATCAGTTTTGCTGTCCTGCACTGAATAATTTCTATCCTTTCCATAGCTTTTGTCTGGGGTGGGGGTGTTAAAAAATGCATACAGTACTCTAAGTGTAGCCTAATCTTCAGAAGCAGCGTGCAGCATCAGGCAGACTCCTTTATATTCCCAAGATACAACTGTACATTTTCTATGGCTAGTTCCATGATCCCTGCTTCTGTCTCTCACAAGGTTTTCTACTATCTTCTGATGTTTGCTGCTGTACTGGTTTATTATTTCTCTGCACCTGTCAGATGGGGTGGTATGCACGTGTAGTCTAAACATGTGAATAAAGGAATGCATGTAGCTATGCATTTATATTAAATGGGTATAGGTAAGCAAAACAATTACGGCTTATGTACTATAAATTCACATTCCTCTTTTTTTTAGTATTCACTTACCCAATCCTCTGCCACGTGTCAACTTTCAGCCATCTAACCTTGCCTAATTGTTAGTCTCTACTGCCTCATTAGCCCCATCCTTATTGATTTGATGTTTCTGATCTTTTGTTCAGAGTAGATAAGCTTTCTGCTTGCCACCTGCTTCCTTTTCTTCTCAACACAGTGCTGCTTATTACCTACTCTAGAACCTGAGCTTTTTTTTAATTTACAGATCATTGTGAAAAAAGTATTTGCAGTCAAAACAGCATTTCTGACGTAATGTTGTACTTGCAGCATGAATTCAAGGTAACCCTTTTATTGCAAAATATGTCTTGAAACAGTCTCCTGAATGGCTGCAGCCAAAAAGCAACATTTAAAGGGCTACTTGCAAATGGAATAATGAGTCAATTGATTTTCCTTTTGGAATTCACATAGTAGTGTTTCAGCAACAGCACATTTTGAATTGACAGGAGACTGAATCTTACGCTGCCTCAACAGTTACTAAATTGAAAATCAGTCAATTGGCCCCGGTCTCAGCCAAGAGTTAGGATACAGGAAGACAATGCAGTTCTGATTGAAGAGCAATTATGATCCATGTTTGAATTCCACCATCCTCACTTACAGTGTAACCTTAGGCAAGTCACTTAACCTCACTGTGTTTAACCTCCTCCTTGCCTCCTTTAGTTATTTAAGAATGCTTATCACAAGACCAGCCTCAGCTGCAAGCAGCTAATTTCTAGCTGTGCCTTGGGTGACGGGGACACAGGAATAACACAGAATATATATAGGATACAAAACTAAAGTGAGGAAATTAACAATCAGTGCAGGTAAAATACAAAACTACACACCGTGTGAGCTGGGGCAGACAGGAAAATATGTGCAGAAAACATACAAATGTAAGCTGCACAAAAATGTACAGCTCAGGCGAGGGGGGCTGGTGTGGTAATGGGACTAAGTGTACAAGAACACAAATACAAGCTACAGTAGTTGCAAAAATGGTGCAAAAATAATATTAAATATGAGAGTACTTAAAGAGCTAGTATGCTGTCTGAAATGAATGCTAACTTTTAAAATATTAACTTTTTTTTGTTTGTTTACCTATGCTAAATAGAGGATTTTCTATCTGGCGGTACTAGGTGTGATATGTGGAACAGCACTCTCCCTGGAGGCCTGCATATGTAGTGCTATTCTTCTTCACACCTCATCAGCATTAGGACTACACTGAATGCGACATGTCAGCTGACTAAACAGGCCCCTCACCTGATGCCAGACTGGTCTTAGTGATTTTACAGTGCTGGTGAGGGTATGAAGGAAGCAGTACTAGGTACATCAGCTTCCAGGAAGAATAATGCTCTATACATCACATACAATACTAGCAGGAAGAAAACATTCTTATTAGCAAAATGTAAAAGAAATATACAATGACCAACCTGTTCAGTAGCTCCCTAGACTGAGGCATGGTGCCACGAGAGTGGAGAACTGCAGATGTAGTGTCTTGGAAAACAGCGGGATAAGGGACAAACCAGGGAACTATAGATCAGTCAGCTTGACATTGCTGTTGGCAAGCTGATGGAAGCCATTCTTAAGAAAAGTTGGTCGAGTCTCTTAAGGCAAACAGGTTCCCAGATGACAGGCAGCATGGGTTTGTGGGAGGGAGGTCATGTCAAACAAACTTGATAAATTTTTTCCACTGGTCAAAATGAGGGTGTATAGGAGCCCAGCAGTAGACATACCATATCTGAATTTCTGTAAAGCCTTTGACTCAGTTCCCCCATAAAGGATGGATCAAGATGTTGGCTGTGCTAGGGGTGAGGGGTAAAATGTCTAAGAAGGTGGCAAACTGCTGGGAAGGGAGAACTCAGAAAGTAGTGGTTGGGAGGGACACTAAGAGATGATGAAAGGTAGAGGCAGGGTACCATAGAGGTCGGTGTTATGGCGGTGATATTTAAATGTTCATAAATGAGGATGGGGACAGCATTAAGGACAAAATATGCCTCTTCATAGAAGACACCAATCTCTGTAGGAAGGTGAACACAAAGGAAGGCATCAGAGACATGAGGAAGACCTACAAATGCTGGAGAGATGGTCCTGATTCTGGCAACTGGGGTTCAATACCAAGAAAAGAAAAGCCATCTATGGGGAGAAAGACCCAGGAGGAGTACGTGTGTGTGTGTGGGGGGCGGGGAGGTGACCATTACAGTGTCTGAAGAGGAAAACAACATGGGTATTGCAATTACAAGCACCCAGAAGCCCTCTGTGCAATGCAGCAAGGCACTAGCAAGGACAAACAGGATGCTGGGCTGATTAAATAAGAGGGTTCACGAGCAGAAGAAAGGAGGTCATACCACCCCTGTGCAGATCCATGGTGCAACGCACCGGCAGTGCTGTGTACAGTTCTGGAACCCCTACCACAAACAGGACATTAAACAGCTGGAGGCGGTACAAAGAACGGCCACAAAATTATTCAGGGGCAGCAGAGGCTCTGGTATGAACAGAGGCTGGATAACCTGAATATGTACTCAGTGGAGGATAGAAGGGAGCAGGGACATGATAGAGTTTAAAATATCATACATCTGTATAAGATACAGTAGTATGATTATAATAAGATAGGGTGGGTTTGTACTACTCCAGGACCACTTAGTGATAAACACTGGCATGTACTATTGACAATAGCTAATATGATGCTGGAGACTTTTAAGGAATGCTATGTGATAATTAGTACAAAAAAATATATATAGTTTCAGGTGTAAAAAATTGGGCAAGCAATAATAAAGGATGATAGCATAATCAATGGTGCTTTCAGCCCAGTGGCAGGTTCCCATAGCAACTGTAATCACTGCAACTGAAAGTTAAATGAAGAGAGGTAATGTTAGTTTCAGTGTATATTTGGAGAAACAGAACATTAGAATCAGAGTTTTTTTTTTTTTGTTATATGGGTTTTTATTAAATGGGTGGATAAAATGAAAAGGGATCTAGGGAAACCTGAGGAGTGGTCTAGTGTGCGGCAGCTGGGTTTCAATGCCAGAAAGTACACCTGAAGAGGGGAAACCCATGGGCTATATTTAAGATAGGGGAGGTACTTACAGTCACCAAGCAAGAGAGGGACCTTGGGGTAATCATATCTGATGATGTCAAGGTGGCGGGGCAGTGCAACAAGGCAGTAAGTATGGCTGACAGGATGGAAGTGGTCCAGAAGAGGGCTACCAAAATGGTGTGGGGGTTGCACAAGAAATCATATAAGAAGAGGCTGCAGGAGCTCAATATGTACACCCTGGATGAGAGGAGAGGAGAAGGGACATGATTGAGACCCATATGTACCTCACAGGGTGAACAATGTGCAAGAGGAAGTCTTTTTCAGTGCAGGAGGAGTATCAGAACATGGGACATGTGCTAAAGCTGGGAGTTTAAAAGGGATGTGAGAAAATTATTTTTTTTGTGGAGTCTTTTACTGGCTCCAGTGGACCAGGGCATCTCTCAGAGGAGCCAACTCAGCTGTCGCCTACTGCCCACTGAGATCTCCCTTCTCTGGGAGTGAGATTGGAGCACCCCTCCCAAAGACCTTCCAGCCTCCGGATCACCCCCAGGAGGGGGCCTGCCCCACCCATCTGGCGGCCTTTATGAGATTAGAGGGTTGGTCCTGGTTGGGTGGGCTCGGGACAGCTGGTGGAGGGATGATCTGACGTTGGGGATGTGGGCTAAGCTCCTGGAGCCCTCGTTGCCTCCCTGCTCCTCCAGGGAATTTAGATTGTGGTTGCCCTCTTGGAGCGCAGAAGTGCAATGACATCCTGGCACTGATGTGCTGATGTTCACCGCCACTCCACCCCTGAATTATGGCACCACTTCCATGCAAGGCCCCTGATCTCCATCAGGGGCTGCTAAGGAGTGGTGCAAGCCCCCTAGCCCATCCCCAGAATGGACAGCAGTCCTGATGCTCAATCCTTATCCCCTTCCTGCCAACCCCCTGCGGCCTGAGTCCATTTCGCGTGGTGCAAGGTGTGAAGTCCAGCATCTTAATCCTCAGTGCCACCGGGCCAGCTCGAGAAAATACTTCTTCACAGAAAGGGTGATGGACACCTGGAACAGCTTGCCAGAAGAAGTGGTGGGGACAAAGACAGTGTGGAGTTTCAACCATGCATGGGATAGGCATACGGGCATAACAGGTAGAGGAAAGGGAAGATGGAGGGACACGTGTGACCAAATAGGGTCCAGGGTGTAGAAACCGGTAGGGAAAATAGGGCAGACTGGATGAGCATACTGGTTCTTTTCTACGTTTGTTGTATAAATATTTCACTGTGCTGACCACCACTAATTTTGATGGTTGCTGTCTCTTATGACAGATCAAACAAGTAGGGGGATTCACTTGTTCTACACATGAATACAATGCCTTAGCATCATGATGTCATCATGCAGTCACATGTGATGTCATCCCCAGTGTGCTCAATTTGGCACGAGTTTTCAAAAGGAAGAAGGTGTTCATTCAGTACTGACCACCACTGAACACAGATGCCAAAAGTAAGGTGAGAGCACAGTTAACTTGAAAGGGCAAAGAGGCTAAATCTTATACTGAGAAATGAGACATGAGATAAAAATATTTATAAATTTTGTAGAAATGCAATAAAGATATGAAAAGTGGATATCGTTAATGGGAGAGACCGCCTCACTTAAAAGGTAGTACTACAAGTTTATAACATAATGAAATATTTTGAAATAACTATTGGAAATTAAAAAGTAAGGATGGAGAAGGTGGAGCTTTGTCCAAGATGGCACAAGCATGCAGGAGTTAGGAAGCTCGTAGCTCTTCCCAAGTATACAGTTGTGTAACAGCTAAAAATCTACCGACTGTGCCAAAGCCCGCTTTTACTGAAGAAAAAAAACTAGACCGTACTCAACGCATCAGACTTATTAACGCTGGCGTCAGCAACACAGTTAAGAGAAAAACAGCATGGAAGATACTTTGGTGCATATACCTAGAATGACCCCTTAGGGTAGAAATGAAAACTACTAAGATGTATGCCAGATCAGTTAAGCAGTTTCAAGTACAAACCTGCATGAGGTCAAAATGCAGAGTCTAAAAATGTACCAAACAAATGGAGCGGGCACACCTAGCAACTTTTTCTTTGCCTTGCCAACAGAAGTGGATGAGAATTTGAACGGAGCATGGACAACCACAAATAGGAGAGTCTGTGGGAAAATACATTTCAAATGCAAGAAACGCTTAAAGATCAAAACAGGAACACCCTGAAAAATAGGACTTGTCCTAATGGTGACTGAAATCAATTGTCATTTTATATCCTGTCTAAAAATAAAAGTTTTTACTACTACTACTACTACTACTACTACTACTACTACTACTACTACTACTACTACTACTAGGAAATGGCTCCAATTTTCCTAAAAAAAAGCAACTGGCAAACAAAATAAACTGGAAGCAGCAAAAGGAGACTCACAGCAGTTGCTACTTGGCACGGAGCAAAGCTGGGTTGCCAAGCCATCTGAAAGTTCACTTGTCGGCAGTTTGTTCGTTGAAGCTGCCAATGTATCTGACTGCCTAGGATCAGAGAGTCTGGGGTCACAACCATCAAACAGCTCCGAGGACAAAGAGGATAACGATCAGCAGCAAGTCTTCCTGTTGGAGGGAGTTAAAAACAAATTACCTGTCAAGACCGACGCCAAGCCTGGTCATGGCATACCTGGAGAAGATATACTGGAAATGCTATCTTCAACAAGTACAACCAGGTCAAACAAAATTAGCTCCCCAAGAAAAAGAATTCTCTCTGAATGGTAATGGCACAACAAGGTACTGTATGTGGCTATGGGGGTACTACTGAACTGTTAATTACAAATGAACCAGGAAATAATGATCTGCTATTGCAGGAGGGGGGCTAAAAGGGGGCAACTCTAATAGCGGATAACAGTGATGCTAACACCACACAAAAAAAAAAAAAAAAAGAGTATAATTAGCACAGAAAAAGCCATACATGCAAGCTCCAATTCTTCTGTTAGCCAGGCAAAGTAGCCCAGTAGCGGTAAAAGAATTATACTGTATGGTGGAATGCCATATGGATACAAATCCATAACTAGAATGGAGTTGTTATGCTGCAGTAGCTACGTCATTGTAACTGTTATGCTGCGCTAGTGCATGCGCGATGCACTACCAGGATGCAGCCGCAGCAGTGAAAACGATAGTGAAGGAGAGCGGCACATCGGGGAAAAACACAAAGTAGGGTTCCCAAATACTCTGAAGGATTCTTTTAACTTCTGACAGCGGACCATACACTATAAAAGATAATGTATGGTCTACTATCTATGGCAAGTGTATTTTTTCATCTCAAGGTTGCCATTATGACCAAATCACTTGAGCTGTGCTCTCGCCTTCAGTCACCACGCAACCTCTCGGCGACTACATACATAGAAACATAGAATTTGACAGCAGATAAGGACCGCTTGGCCCACCTAGTCTGCCCATTTCCCTACCTAATGGATAAGCTGCAGATCCTAGTTAACCAACAGCCTACTTCCTCCTACCCTCCACTAGAATTACCTTATGTCTATCAAATGCATTCTTGAATTCACCCACTGTTTTTGACTCTATGACCTCCTCAGGAAGGCTGTTCCATGTAACCACAAACCTCTCTGTGAAGAAATACTTTCTCACATTACCTCTGAGCCGTCCTCTCTCTATCTTCAAATTCTGCCCCCATGTTTTGGCACATCTCTTTTTCTGAAAGATGCTACCCTCTTGGACTTTGTTGATTCCCTTGAGGTATTTGAAAGCTGCTATCATGTCCCCCATCTCTCCTTTCACGAGGCTATACATCTTTAGTTCCTTTAGTCATTCTTCATGTCTTCGATGCAGACCCTGCATCATTTTGGTTGCCCTCCTCTGGACAGCCTCCACCCTGTCTATGTATTTGCGGAGATGGGGTCTCCAGAACTGTACACAGTACTCCAGATGTGATCTTACCAACTGTCTGTACAGAGGGCCAACAACTTCCTGTTTTCTACTGGTGATGCCTCTCCCTATGCATCCCAGTATCCCCCAGCCCTCCTTACTGCCTTCTCACATTGCTGGCCCACCTTTAGGTCATCTGATATGACTACCCCAGGTCCCTTCCATTTTTGTTGTTGTCAGTATCTCACCCCCATTGTGTACTCTTCCCTGGGTTTTGTTTCCCAGGTGCATTACTTGCACTTCTTTGCATTGAATCTAAGCTGCCATACATCTGACCATTCCTCCAACCTTGCCAAGTCCCTTTTCATCCTTTCCACCCCACCTTGTGCATCAACCCTGTTGCAGATCTTGTGTCATCTGCAAACAGACATACTTTCCTTCAGTCCCTCTGCACTGTCACTTATAAAGACATTAAAGGACCGACCCAGTACTGAATCCTGTGGTACCCCACTAGTAACCCTCCTTTCTTCACTGTGGACTCTATTTACTATTACCCGCTGTGTCCTGTTGTCCAACCAGTGTTTTACCCAGGCTATCACCCTGGGACCCACTCCCAGGCTGGCTAATTGGTTTATTAATCTTTTGTGCGGGACTGTGTGAAATGCCTTGCTAAAGTCTAGGTAGGCCATATCCACAGCCCTTCCCTGGTCTACTGCTTTGGTCACACAGTCAAAGAAATCAATTAGAGTTGTCTGACATGAACTTGGCTGTGAATCCATGCTGCCCTGGGTCCTATGCCCAGTGGCCTCTAGGTACTCAACAGTTCTTTCCTTCAGAAGTGGTTCCATCACTTTCCCTACCACTGAGGTCAAACTGACAGGTCTGTAGTTTTCTGCCTCTGTCTTGCTCCACTTTTGTTAAGGGGAATCACATCTGCCCTCCTCCAGTCCTCAGGTACCACACCATCCTCCCATGATTTATTAAAAAGGGTAGTCAGTGGTGTCACTAGTTCTTCCCTTAGTTCTTTTAGAATTCTGGGGTGAATCCCATCAGGCCCCATTGCTTTATCCAACTTCAGTTTTAAGAGTTCTTTCAGAACTCTTTCTTCTATGAAAGGACTAATATCAACCTCCTATCCAGAGTGCTTCTATTAACCGGATTAGGTATTTCCCCCTGCTTTTCCATTGTGAATACTGAGCAGAAGCATTCGTTCAGTAGCCCTGCTTTTTCACTATCGCTCTCTGCCCAACCACCTTCCTCTTTGTTCAGCCTCAGTATCCTTGCCTTAGTCTTTCTTTGCTCCCTAATGTATCTATAAAAGGTTTTATCCCCCTTCTTAGCCGAGTTGGCTATCTTTTCCTCGGTTTGGGCCTTTGCTATTCTGACTGCCTTACCCGCTTCCTTCTGCTTAAACTGGTACAGTTCTCTGTCCTGCTCCTTCTGTGTTTCCTTATACTTCCTGAATGCTATCTTTTCCTCCCTTACCTTTCCCGCCACTTCTTTTAAGAACCATAGTGTTTTTTTCTTTCGTTTTGAGTTGTTTATTTGCTTCACACAAAGGCTTGTTGCATCTGTGATGGTGGTTTTGATGTTTCCCCATTGTTGCTCCACCCCACCTTTTTGTCTGTTTGCTAGTGCTTTTCTGAGGCACTCTCCCATTTTGACAAAAATCAGCTCTCCTTAAGTCCAGTACCTTCACTTTTGTGTGGCTTGACTCTACAGCTAAGTTTATCAGGAACCACACTGTTTGGTGGTCGCTTGTTCCCAGATGACTACCCACTTCAAGATCACAGATCCTCTCTCTGTCACCATTTGAGAGTACCAGGTCTAAGATTGCTCTCTCCCGAGTGGGTTCCAAAACTAGCTGTCTGAGGCATGCCCCCTGCTCTTGGATGTGGCTGCAGTAAAGGTGCTCCAGTCAACATCTGGCATATTTAGGTCCCCCATCAGCAATGTCTCGCCTTTCTCTGCCATCCCAAGGATGCCTTCTATTATTTCCTTGTCCATTTCCTCCCCCTGAGATGGGGGTCTGTATACAACCCCTGTGCAGACTGTGGAGCCATTTCTAGTCTCCAGGGTGACCCACAGTGCCTCCTCTCCTCCCTGTTTACCCTTTAGTTCTGTTGCTTTGATCCCTTCCCTTACATTGAGAGCTACTCCTCCTCCTCCTCTTCTTCCCTCCCTGTCCCTCCTGTAGATTGTGTACCCTGGTATGCCGACATCCCAGTCATGGTTTTCTGTGTACCATGTTTCTGTGACTGCCACAATATCCAGGCATCCCTCTTCCATCAAGGCCACCATTTCAGGGAGCTTTTTACCTAGACTACGGGCATTGGTACTCATTACCCTCCATTTTTGTATGGCTTTATTTCTTTTTGCCCCATCCCTGTCCCTACTGCCTTTGTCTTTTTCTCCATTTACCCCTGCCCTTCTCCCTATCGACTGCTCTATCTTGGTGTTTACCTCACTAATTACCCTGATTTTTTTGGGGGCTAGGATTTCCCTTCTCCTCTTCAGTGCCTCCCCCCTTGGCTAGTTTAAATGCTTGCCACTGAAGCATTTAAACTTATCACCTAGGATCCTGGTTCCCCTCCAGAATAGATGCAGACCATCGCGCCTCTATAGGCCTGCATCCCTCCAGGTGGAGTCTCATTCCACAATGAAGCCAAATCCCTGAGCTCTGCACCAGCTTTTCAACCAGTCATTGAATCCCATGATGTGAAGTACCCTAGCATCCATGCCATAGATAGGTAGCACTTACGAGAAAGTTACCGTGTGTGCTACTTGTCCAAGGCCCCTCCCCAACTCCACAAACTCCTGTTGCACTGCTCTGATCCGATTCTCAGCCAGGTTATTCATTCCCTAGGTGGATAATGACATACAGCTCCCACCCCTTGCTATGGCTCCCACAATCCTGAGGATTCTGCTTCTGCCCTCCAAGCCTTGGAGCCAGGCAGGCACCTTACCTCTCCCAGTTCACCCCTATCAAGTGAGTTCCCCACCAGGAGTTGTTTCCTTCCCCTGTGGGGTCCTGGGTCACACTTCTGTGGGTCTCCATTGTGGAGGTTCCCAGCATCCTCCTTGGTCTCCACTGAAGGTGCCTCCATAGAGGAACCATGCTTCGCAAGAGTGGCGAATGAACTGTGGAGAGGCGCAACTGGAGGGATGCACCTCTGTTCCACCACCCTCACCCTCCCTGAGCCCACTGTGGTCCAACCACTCCTCTTTCTTGGCAACCTCTGAGGTAGTGGCGGTGGCCTGGGTGGGGGAGCAGTTTCCGAATCCTTGCCAGGTCAACATGGAGCGAACAACCTCCTCCGCAGACCAGAGAAGTGCCTGCAAATAGGGCATCAACAGAGTCTCAGATACGCTTGTTATAGATGGAGACTATAAATTATCCTCTATATTGTTGTTTCAAAAGACATTAGCTCTAGCTCAGACTCAGAACAGAGCATCAAACTGAAAATGAACAAGATTCCATTTCAGGAAATGAAACAGAAGACAAAGAGATGCAGCCCCCGGCCAAACTGATAATGAAATAACTTTCCAACCTAAAGAAAAAGATATCTGAAGCCAATGAAAGAACTTTAACAAGGTAAAAACCTAAACACTACCATCAACGCTGTACTCAGGAAAATCAACTTTTAAAAGGATTTACACAGGTTCAAACCAGAATAGCAGCTTTAGAAGACAAAATGATTCCTTAAAAGGCAAATAAAGTGAACTGAAGCAACTCAAAATATATGTCCTTAAAGCTCCTGATTTTGAATCTCAAGCCAGATGTAAGACTATAAGGATACTGGAGTCCCTGAATCATGGGACAAACAAGAACATTTAGGGAACACTAAGACAAATTACTGCAGCCTACACGGATACTGAGTTATCTAATTTATCATGTGATTTTGACAAAGTTCATAGAGTTTTTCTACCAAATAATGGCTCCCAAGGTCCACCCCATTCTATAGTTGCAAAGTTTTTTAAGTCGGAAGAAAGGGACTTTTTGATGAGTGTGGTGTACAAGAAGAAAAGAATCACCATGATGGGCACTACTATTGCAATTTACAACGACTTGCCGCAGGACATAATGCAAGATAGAAGGAAATTTGATGATATCCGGAGAATATTATGGGCTTTGGGCATCAAATCAACTTTTTTTCACCCAGCCAAGCTAAAGGATATGTAAACAACATTTTGCCAACAAATTATTCAAAAATCTGACTTCATTGGGGACAAAAGGAAAGGCTGCTGTATACAGCAATGCTAAAACTACATTTATTTAATTTACCTAAATGCAGTTCCAAAGCATTTTAAAAATGTAAAATTAGCCTTTCAATTTACCAAAAAAAAAAAAACTGCCTTGCCTGCTTCATAAAATAGCTGCCAAATGTGTTAAGTGATGACATCATTGGAGCCAGAGTCAGAGAGTTATATGGCTCTCTCTTTTATTTATTGCGATCTAGGAAAACCATTGAGAACAAGCTCATTTCATAGGTTACACATCAGAGTTAATACACAACTGAACGGGCACTGAAAAAAAGATTGTATATAGGCATGAATACAGTATTCGAGAGACTCATACCTACTGCACATTGACACCCTGTAACTTTTTGCTGAATTGTTAAAAGGTTCACATGACATACTTAATTTATAGTCCCACATTAGGAGAGATATTAAACATAACATGACCCAGTTTGGTTCCACTGTGCTCTTTCAGTTTTATCACAAACATCGATTTACCCCTTTAAATAGGGCTCCATTTTGTGACATTGCTTCCATTCCCAATTTAAGTATTTAAATGCAGCCCTTTATTGTGCCTTAGAAACCCAACTGTTGTTAATGTGTTATCTAATTACTTCATTTAAGCCTCCCCCAAGAACTCCCTGTACAGAATAAAAGTTTTTGCCTTTTATTTAATCATTTTATACAGCTGTAACGTTCATTACATGTAGTGTCCATCTAGTACCTCATCCTAAGCAGACTGTGCCTTTAATTTGCATGAACTGTGGTCCAAAGTAATTATTGTGTCTGGTGACCTTCTTTTTGTTACTGACATGCTGCCAAAACCTTGCAGTTTGTTATAACTCATTTATTTAGAAAATTCCCTTTTCCATGGTGTGTTATTTTCATGTCCTTTTGTTACCCACGTTCATATTGGTTCCTACACCGCCCAGAATGTTCAGAACCAGAAATGCATGCTGACACCTTCAGTCATCACCCATGGCGCTTTAAAGCTGTGGACCTGGTGGGTCTGTATTCTTTGTACTGCCATCTACATTCTGGACAAGACATGTTGTCCTCCTGAAGTTTGGAGTTATGCACGTTACGAGCACTACAGTGGGCTATTCTCTCTGCATCTCAGCTGCTCTTTTGTTCCCCGGTGTGTCAGATGTCTGCAGATTGTAAAGGTACACATTTGCTTTTTGGGAAACACAGAGACATGTAGTTGGACCTTGCCTCATGGTCCCAAGATGCTGAGCTCGGGGTATGAAGGGTGGGGTAGGGGCAGAGAGAGTTGATTATAAAGCATTTTAAAGTTGAACAACTGCAGGTTTCCTAGATTAAATGGTTATACATATTTGCCTATTCTATAGACCAGGTCTCTACATGGGGATCATTCTGTGTGACCTGGTCCCTGTGGTGGTGGTGGTGGGGGGGGGCATTTTGTGTGATCCTATTCTTTATCAGGGGCACCTTTAATGTTACTGCTGCTAAATAGTTTGTTCTGTACTGGGCAAAAAAACTGCAGTTTTGGGGAGTATATCAATTGGACCTGGTTAGTGCTGGGGCTCATTTTGTATTAGGCATCAGAACACCATATCTACAGTTTGGAGAGTTCTGTAATGAGAAATAAAATACATGTTGTATTGGGGAGTAAATGAATAGGACATGGCCACTGCAGGTGCTCAGTTTGTGTAGATCTGATCTCTTTAGGGGCTTATATTGTGTGGGAGGCATCAGAACACCAGAACTACTTTTAAACTACCTGTTTATCTGCTAACTAAAAAAGAAATACTGGTTACTATCATATTTATTTTTGTAAAAACACTTCTGTAGAACAGAAAAATGGTCAGCACTCCAAACGTACTCACAGTACTTATTTATTTTATGCGCAAGTGCATCGAAGCCATTTAGCAGCAGAAAAGCAAATAGCAGCAGCAGTAAATGAAGCATTGGGTAATCCACAAATTTCTCAGATCCACAGGAGTCTATAAATGGCAACTTTTTTAAAAAACATATTGCACCCACCGACTCAACACTGGGCACCCAAATGCCAGCACAGAACCATTTACATTTCAGCAATATGTTTTGTGATCATTAGGTGTGCCACGTGCTGCATGTTAGGCCAAGAGTCTAGCATGACACATTAAACAATTACTGAGATTCACTGCAACAATAAAATGAGCCTAAAAGGGCACAAACACCAAAATGGATATAAAATGACTGTAATTGATGGTAACGGGTTGCAGTCACCAAAAACATCAACCCTGTTTATTGTTTTGTGCAGTTTTAGGCTCATTTGGCTGCTGTTGCAGTGTATCTCAGTAACTGGGCTATGTTTTCTACATGGTATACCTTAAATAGCTTCCATGGCAGTACAAGTGAAGAAAAATACTGTTTTTCCTTACTAGGATGATTGCTGTCAGTGACTATTAAAGTGTTATCCTTTGTTCTGTATTTTTCACTCCATTTTTTTTTTGGCACAGACTTACTTTGCTGTTGCAGTGAATCACAGTAATTGTTTGGTGTGCCATGTGCTGCATGATAGGCTGAGGGCCTAGCATGGCATATCAAACAATTACTGACATAACTTCTAATAGCTGAAGAAACCTAAAAGTGCACCCTCTCCAAAATGCACTGGTTGCCATATGCCTGCAGGACCATGCTGTGGACACAGTGGTGCGGTACCATGGAGGGTCCATTTGAGAACAGGAAGGGTCTGTGTCTTCAGTTGTGGCTGTGATCTGCAGGATGGCATCATTAGTAACAGGGATAATTGTGTATATCTGCACCATACAAGGGGACCATGCAAAATTACCTTGCACTCTGTGATTACAGGACTTCACCAGATTTCAGGTCCACGACTTTCCATTTGTATTGTGCCAACCTCAGAAAATCTCCTGGACACAAACCTTGTTTGCCCATAACAGGGCTTTGGAATATGGACATCTCGCAAATCTGGGTTTGTTCAGAAAACTAGACTTTGCACATGGGCAAGCTTTTGAAGATCTGGCCCCTGAAGTCAGTTTTAATTTCATTTCATTTCTTAAAACACATTTTAAGATTGAAGCAACCCACAGAAGGGCATAGTTCTATTAGTAGGAAGTAACCCACTCCAGGGTGTGCAGTTATTAGGGATTAATCAATACCCAGAGGTGCATTGTGAAGCAAGGGCTGCTGGCTGAAGTGTCCTCTAACACCCAGTGTGTTGCTTAATTCCCAATAAGCACACACCCTGGAGTGGGCTATTACACTTGTAACATAGGGTGCACTGCAAAACAAGGAGAAAGCAATATACATGTTTTTTTCTCCTTTTATAAAAGACAAGCAAATTACTGTAATCTGCTGCTTAAAAAAATAGTCCCCAACAAAATGGCTGTCATGCACATACAGATGTCAGAAGGAAAGTGTTTGCTATGCTTTCTCTGACATTTGTTGTACATGATAAGCCTTCTGAGACAGCACAGTAGCTCTGAAGTGCAAAATATGGAGTTGCCTCTTGTGGTACAGACACGGTGTCTATACCTCCACTGGCTTAGCTGCTCTGTCTCTCTGTCTGTGGTTACATTAATGCATGGCAAGCAAGTAAACATTTTTCCCAGCAGTGCAGTCACACAGTCTACCAGACTGTATTCTACCAATTAAGAAATGGCAACTAATGGGACTCGGAGCTTGCAGGTCTTTCTGGAACTCTGTTTCTTTGTCCACCAGCACAAAGCTCACTTTCAGATCATGACATCATTGGGGGGGTCTCCCTCTCTTCACACTGTTCCATCTGATTTTATGCCACAACTATGGGATTTACCTGTCCATCTGGCTGTGCAACAGAAAAATGACCACGGCGATCACACACTTCACTCTGGGAACAAGCTTGGGTAAGAAGAAAGACTACAAACTTTGAACACTACAGCTACTGTTGCTGCACTGCCTGGGACTACATGGCAGGCCTTGGCTCTCACTCACTAAGTAGGGACAGTAATGGCTGTTCCACAGACTGCAGTTTTGCACTATAACAAGATCAGAACAGAAACACAGGCTGATCTCTCAGAGGGATGGTTCACCACTAGCTGTCATATATTGTGGAGTAAGCAATGGTCACCTGATAGTTGTTTACCACTCACCTGCCTTTATCTACCCCATGTTATAAGTCACTAATACACTTTCAGCGTTTGCCTTCAGCCTTGAATATCACAAGCAGCAAGAGCATGCATTAATCCCAAACATCCCCATTCATCTCATAAAGATATAGTTGGTTTCCTCTCTTATTGTAGGCTTGGGACCAGCTGGTATATGTAATAGACAGACCAGGTGAGATTCAATCCATACTACACTGTAACATAAAACATTTGTGAATATCTTAAGTCAATCTAATGTTGTGACTACAGTACAATCTTCAAAATGTTCAAAAATGTTATACCAAATATCCATAGTATGACAATCATTTTTTGGTTGAACATTAGCAATAACTTTTGGTATGACTTAGTGAGACACTTGGTATGATACTGATACTACTGTTCTGGTGTCCATGTTACTCATGTGACTTCTTGTGTTGTGTCTGTGTTACTCGCGTGATGTCCTGTGTAGTCTGAGTTACTCACGTGGCATCCTGTGGAAAAAAACCCTTGTAAATAAAGTATAATTCACTTTCTGAAAATTAAGTGATTTCTGTCCTTTCCTATGAGGGTAATATAGTTGTGCAAAAAAACAATGGGCTAGAAAATCAAGGACATGAATGTGGTAGCCAAACTTAAACATGTCCAGATTTGGGCATACTGCGATCAGTAAACATATTGTGGCATAATTACCAACAAGTTAAGTTTTTGATAAAAAACTGAAAAGTTAGATATTAGGCTACCTAAATAGATACCATAGACATAGTAATATCAAAAAATATATGTTTGATAATGACAAATTTGCTGTCATGGACACTATGTTACTCACATTACGTTGCCCTTGTGGGAACTTTTAATCCCATTTTTTAGCACTTCTGAACTACAAACTATCTTTATGTTAGGGACTGGAATACTACCACATGCACCCAATGTAAATATGATATGGTTATGACAATTGTCCAAAACATTTTGGAACCTGATTGTCACACTTTGTCTCTCGAGTAGCATATTGGTACCTATATGCATTAGATAAACCTATATGTACAATCAGGATAGCAGCAGTCCTACAAGGTTAGTGATTCTATTGTACTACAGTAGACTGAAAATTGAGGGGCATCAGAAGGGAGGCGGGAGAGATGCATTGGGTGGGGAGTAAGTACCAGTGGGCTTTAGGGAAATATTAGTGAATGGTGAGTACGTTCAGCCAGAGGTAGCCACGTCTAAAGAAAATGGGGTAGTTACATAGCAGAGTAAAGTAGGCAGTGAGATACAGAAATTGGGGTGAGGTGGGAGGGTTCTAAGGAATTGATTAGAGACAAGGAGTTAAGCGAGTGCGGAAGAGGAGCAAAATTGATCAGGAGAAGGCGAGGCAGTCTATAGTGCTAACTAGTTCTTTTTTCCCTTTGTTTAGAAGTGTTTCACCAAAATGGTCAAAACCATGTATATTATTTTGATCAATACACATGTTAGGCTATGGTTCTGTTCATTTAGTTTACTTTAACATGCTGAAATTGTGTTTTATTCCAATCGACTTTCTCTTTGGCAAACCACAGTACAGTACAAATCTTCAAATACCTGGTGGTCTAGTGGTTATGGCAGATCCAGGATGTCACAATGGGGGATGCTGGGGTGGTGTGCATACTTGATATGTTGAAACTCAGGAGAAGGAGGCAGGCAGCAGGAACTATAAGATAAGTACTTTCTCTGTGCTATTTGTTTTCTTTTAGGATTGAGGTAGCACTTCATGAGATGGCAATGTATGCAGTGTGATTTAAACAGTGTAACTTCAAAACAAATGATTTTGTCTTGGCTGGGAGGAGGAGGGCATTTAACTGAGGAAGGGAGAGGTTGGAAAATACACAGGAGGGGAAGGGGTGGTCACGTGACTCAGACCAGCCAATAGCAGGTTGGGATCCAATTATATTTCAAAGGGGACCATGTGACCCCGAAGCTTGAGCAACCCCGCAGCTTGAGTGCCACGAAGCATGAGTGCAGCATCTTGAGCAGCGTCTGCAGGGCATCAGCAGGGAGGTCAGCATGCAGCGGGCCACGTTGTTAGACAGGGAAGAGCCTAACTGGGAGGGCTGCATATTTCCTGTACAGACATGGGGAGTCTAAGGTGGTGGAAGGGTTCCATGGAGTGGGGTAGGACCAGGTTTAGGGAGGAGAAGATGAGCAGGGGCAGTCAAATAGAGCAGGAGATGGGAAGGGTTGTATGTTACCAAGGATGTGGAGCAGCCATATTCCTGGGAGTGGCTTGGAGGTTAAGGGGTTGTAGGGTGTGTTGGCAGGTGGGCCAGCTCAGGCAGGAAATAGGGTGGTTGAAGAGGAACTGGAGGCATGAAGGAGACAAACCATGCCAGCCACCAGAACCAGTGCGCAAACTGCAGTGACAGATGCCAGCTGATCCAAACCATGACCACCAGTATCAGTTAGCAGTTATGACACATGCCAGCTGACCCAAACCATGCCAGCCACCAGTACCAGTGAGCAAACAGTTGACAGATGCCAGCTGGCCCAAACTATGCCAGCCACCAGTAAACAGTTATGCCCAAACCATGCCAGCCAACAGTACCACAGGGCAAACAGTTCTGGCAGATGCCAGCTACCAAACCATGCCAGTCACCAGTACCAGTGAGCAAATAGTTATGATAGATGTCAGCTGACCCAAACCATGACAGCCACCAGTACCAGTGAGCAAACAGTTATGGCAGATGCCAGCTGACCCAAACCATGCCAGCCACCAGTCCCAGTGAGCAGTTATGGCAGATGCCTGCTGATCCAAACCGTGCCAGCCACTAGTACCGGTGTGCAAACAGTTATGGCAGATGCCAGTTGACCCAAACCATGACAGCCACCAGTACCAGTGAGCAAACAGTCATGGCAGATGCCAGCTCACCCAAACCATGCCAGCCACCAGTACCAGTGACCAAATAGTTATGATAGATGCCAGCTGACCCAAACCTGACAGCCACCAGTACCAGTGAGCAAATGGTTATGAGATGCCAGCTGACCCAAACCATGCCAGCCACCAGTACCAGTGAGCAAACAGTTATGGCAGATGCCGGCTGACCGAAACCATGACAGCTTCCAGTACCTGTGAGCAAACAGTTATGGCAGATGCCAGTTGACCCAAACCATGCCAGCCAACAGTACCAGTGAGGAAAGTTATGCAGATGCCAGCTGACCCAAACCATGCCAGCCACCAGTACCAGTGAGCAGTTATGATAGGTGCCAGCTGACCCAAACCATGCAAGCCACCAGTACCAGTAAGAAGATATGGCAGATGCCAGCTGACCCAAACCATGCAAGCCACCAGTACCAGTAAGCAGATATGGCAGATGCCAGCTGACCCAAACCATGCCAGCCACCAGTATCAGTGAGCAAACTGTTATGACAGATGCCAGCTGACCCAAATCATGACAGCCACTATTACCAGTGAGCAGTTATGGCAGATGCCAGCTGACCCAAACCATGCCAGCCACTAGTACCAGTGAGCAAACTTATGACAGATGCCAGCTGACCCAAACCATGCCAGCCACCAGTACCAGTGAGCAAACAGTTATGGCAGATGCCAGCTGAGCCAAACCATGCCAGCCACCAGTACCAGATAGCAAACAGTTATGGCAGATGCCAGCTGACCCAAACCATGACAGCCACCAGTACCAGTGAACAAACAGTTATGGCAGATGCCAGCTGACCCAACCATGACAGCCACCAGTACCAGTTAGCAAACAGTTATGGCAGATGCCAGCTGACTCAAACCATGCCAGCCACCAGTACCAGTCAACAGGTATGACATATGCCAGCTGATCCAAACCATGCCATCCACCAGTACCAGTAAGCAAACAGTTATGACAGATGCCAGCTGATCCAAGCCATGCCAGCCACAAGTACCAGTGAGCAGTTATGGCAGATGCCAGCTGGCCTCAAACCATGACAGCCACCAGTACCAGTGAGAAAACAGTTATGGCAGATGCCAGCTGACCCAAACCATGACAGCCACCAGTACCAGTGAGCAAAAGTTATGACTGATGCCAGCTGACCCAAACCATGCCAGCCACCAGTACCAGTCAGCAGGTATGACAGATGCCCCAAACCATACCATCCACCAGTACCAGTGAGCAAACAGTTATGACAGATGCCAGCTGATCCAAGCCATGCCAGCCACCAGTGCCAGTGAGTAAACAGTTATGATAAATGCCAAAAGCAAATGAAATAAAAAGTAATGGAACTACAAGCAAGAAACATACAAAGAACAGGAAAATAACCAAAGTGCACACATTTTTAACTTTCTGAGTGTTCTGGACAATTCAACATACACAGAACAGTGCACTTTAACACTTACTACACAAAAGTGTCTAAAACTGATGGGCTGAAACTGATTGTCCTGAAGTTTAAATTCAGTTTACAGCATTTATACTTTCAAAGTTCATGATTCATTTCAAAAGCAAAGAATATTAAAGAGTCATAAGTTAAAGGTTGCAAGCAAACAAAAGAAGACGGTCACCTGCAAAATTACTGTGTTCACTTTTGGTGCTGCCTTTGCATCTGTGGTTGTCCTGAACTTTTAGAGAAAAAAACCCTGCACTTTGCGGTTTAAAGTATGATGATGCGTGACATCATAAAATATTCAAATTGATATAAAATGTGATAGCTAATATTATTTAAAATAAACTTCAGAAATGTGTTCAACACATTATTTCTACAATTTCAGTTACCATCAAAGTTATGAAATGTTAACATGCTATCAGGGACTATTTTTGTAAGCAGCAGGACACCAATGAAGTTCTCCTGTTTAAATTAAAAATACTTTTTTTTTTCAAAATCAAGAATCCATTTTATAAGTGCATTAACCCAATCCAGGTCAAGGGTGTATGGGGCATTAATGCACTTCCCAGGCGGTTGGAGGGCACCTGGCCTTCGGCCTCGTGCCTCAGCCAGGGTGTGTATTAATGCCCCCACACATGCATGTCCTGTCATGGGATAAGGCTTACACAGAGGCAGAAGTACTGTAGGGTTCTTGGTGACTTCCCCACAGAAGAAAAAGTAGGAGAGCACTATCAAAGACTAGCCAATGGTAACCTGCTGGAACTATCCTATTGATTCACTCACCTCCTTCCACTGTATTAAAAGTCAAATGGATAGCTACTGTTAACCCAGTGACAGTGTAATTGCATTTGAAAATGCACTACTGCACTTTTGATTGAAAATTGCTGTCAATTCTGGCAGATATTTATGGCTGCACAATGTAGCATTAGTTCTTACTGCACCCAGAGGATCAATAACCACACAGTGAAGCATGGCTATAAATGTATAATACTACACACACTCATATCATTACAAGGTGTTAAAAGCTTTTAACATAGTGTATGTACTCTTATTAACATTTCCAGGGTTTACACATCTTCACCAAGAACTGATCAGGAGAAAACAGTTCTATGTATACAAACACCAACAACTAATCTAATATGTATGGTATTTATGAAGCACTATGTTGAGCCAATAAATTGCTCTTAATACTACCTCCCAGCATGTATCTTGTTTACTGTGATTAGATGTATTGTGAGAGATCTCCTCCAGAAGGAGGAGCTTATCCTGCTTGTATAGGTCATTGGTCAGGCCCCACCTGAGTACTGCTTGAAGTACTGGTGCCCATTCCTGAAGAAGGACATCAGATTGTTGGAGGAGGTGCAGTGAAGAGTCACAAAAATGATCCAGGGATTGGAGAGCAAGCTCTATGAGGACAGGCTGGGAGACCTGAATATGTAACATAGAAACATAGACTTGACGCAGATAAGGACCACTTGGCCCACCAGTCGCCCATTTCCCTACCTATTGGATAAGCTGCAGATTCTAGTTAACAGACAGCCTACTTCCTGCAACCCCCCACTATAAATGCCTTATGTCTGTCCCATGCATGTTTGAATTCCCCCACTGTTTTAGACCCCACAACCTCTCCAGGAAGGCGGTTCCATGCGTCCACCACTCTCTCCGTGAAAAAGAATTTCCTCACATTACCCCTGAGCCATCCCCCCCCTCTAACTTTAAATTGTGCCCCCTTGTCTTTACACATCTCTTTTTCTGAAAGATGCTACCCTCCTGGACTTTGTTGATTCCCTTGAGGTACTTAAAAGTTTCTATCATGTCCCCCTGTCCCTCCTTTCATCAAGGGTATACATATTAAGCTCTCTCAGTCTCTCTTCATATGGTTTCTGATGTAGACCCTGCACCATTTTAGTTGCCCTCCTCTGGACTGCTTCAATCCTGTCTATGTCCTTGCGTAGATGAGGTCTCCAAAACTGCACGCAGTACTCCAGATGGGGTCTCACCAACTGTCTGTACAGAGGGATAACCACTTCCCTTTTTCTACTTGTGATGCCCCTCCTTATGCATCCCAGTATCCCCCTGGCTCTCCTTACTGACTTCTCACATTGCTTACCCACCTTTAGGTCATCTGATATGACTACACCCAGATCCCTTTCCATTATTGTTGTCGTTAGTACCTTCCCTGCTATAGTGTACTCTTTTTCTGGATTTTTTATTTCCCAGGTGCATTACTTTGCACTTTTTTGCATTGAATCTAAGTTGCCACATGTCCGACCATTCCTCCAACCTTGCCAAGTCCCTTCTCATCCTTTCTAACCCCCCCTTGTGTATCAACTCTGTTACAGATATTTGTGTCATCTGCAAAGAGTCATACCTTTCCCTCCAGACCCTCTGCAATGTCACCTATAAAGACGTTAAAGAGGACTGGACCCAGTACTGAGCCCTGAGGTACTCCACTTGTAACCCCCCCTTTCTTCAGAATGTGTTCCATTCACTATTACCTTCTGTGTCCTGTTGTGCAGCCAGTTTGCTACCCAGGCTACCACCCTGGGACCCACTCCCACGCTTGCTAACCTGATTATTAATCTTTTATGTGGGACTGTGTCAAATGCCTTGCTAAAGTCTAGGTAGGCCATATCCAGCCCTCCTGGTCTATTACTTTGGTCACCCAGTCAAAGAAATCGATTAGATTCATCTGACATGACCTTCCTGCTGTGAATCCATGCTGCTTTAGGGTCCTGAGCCCTGGCCTCTAGGTACTCAACAATTCTTTCTTTCAGAAGCGATTCCATCATTTTTCCCACCACTGAGGTCAAACTAACAGGTCTATAGTTTCCTGCTTCTGCCTTGCTCCCACTTTTGTGAAGAGAAATCACATCTGCCCTCCTCCAGTCCTCAGGTACCACCCCATCTTCCCATGATTTGTTAAAAAGTGTGGTTAGTGGTGTCACTAGGTCCTCCCTTAGCTCTTTTAGGATTCTAAGGTGAATCCCGTCAGGCCCCATTGCTTTGTCCACCTTGAGTTTTAGGAGTTCTATTAGTACTCTTTCTTCTGTAAATGGACTGGTGTCAATCCCACTATCCAGAGTGCTTCTACTGTTTGGTTTAGGTAACTCCTCTTCTTCTTCTTTTGTGAATACTGAGCAAAAGTATTCATTCAGTATCTCTGCCTTTCCACTGTCTCCCTCTGCCCACCTCCCCTCTCCTTTATTAATCTTCACTATCCCTCCCTTAACCTTTCTATGCTCCCTAATGTACCTATAGGAGGTTTTATCCCCCTTCTTAACTGAGTTGGCTATCTTTTCCTCGGTTTGGGCCTTTGCTTTTTTGACTGCCTTCCACACTTCTTTCTGCTTTAATTGACACAGTTCCCTGTACTTTCTGTATTCACTGGAGGACAGGAGGAATAGGGGGATATGATCGAGACCTTTAAGTATCTGAAGGGGATAAACACCAACACAAAAGGGATTTTTCAGATGAGAAGGGGAGGGACACGAGAAGCCATAGACTGAGATTGGAGGGGGGAAGATTCGAGAGAGAGAGAGAGAGAGAGAGAGGAGGAGACATTTTTTCATGGAAAGAGTGGTGGACAAACGGAACACCTTACCAGACGAGACAATGTCCTGTAAGACGGTAGGCAGTTTCAAGAGGGCTTAGGACAGGTGAAGGGGAAGTAATACTGGGAAGAGGGTGCAGGAGAGGCAGCTGCGAGATGAGGGGCTAGCTGCACACTTAAGCAGACTAGACAGACCATGAGACCTGTTTCTGCTGGCAATTTTGTATGTTACGTATGTTCATAGATTGTATGCTGGCAAAATGTCATCGAAATTTCAAACTGGGTACTACAGTGTTTTAAAGTGTACTTCCTCAAGTTAGTATGAACTTTCACACATAGTGAACTATTACATCTTGTTCTTGAAGTAGTTCTTTGTCCTCTTACTCAACTTAGAATGTAGAGGGATTAGACAGTAAAATACCAGACTGTGAATGTCAGGAATTTATGCTCCAACATGACTTATTATCCTCAGGAAACATGGTATCAGGCTTTTTAATTTTTAGGATTCTGGTGGAAAATGTTACTGGATATGGCTGATATCAAGGAGGATTATTTACTGCTTTAAAACCTTCTGCTTATTTTCATTTTCTTTTTTTTTTTATAATTCTTTGGTAACCAGGAAATGCTGACTAGGTGCAAGTGCCTGTTTTCCGTTGTGATCCGGGAGCACTGGGCGGTTAACCAACTTGCTCAGCGTCGCACAGTATGCAGGTGGAGGTAGTGGGAACAAAACCACGGTCTGCTGGATATACCAAGCTTGTTCACAGCTCATTCCTCTAACCTCTAGGCTATACTGCCAGCCTCACAATGTTTCCCAGATCACACTAAAATATGAGAATATTCTGTGAATAATGATAAGCAGTGCTCCAATTCACTTACTGATTTTTAATATATACCTTCCCCCGAAAAATACAAATCAATTTAATTCACTAATATGATATCACTTAAGGGTGCATCTGAAAACTGTCACTGTATCACATAAGAAATATAAAACTATAATCTTGGGTGACGTTAATGTAAGAATGGAAGATCTTATGAAGAGTCTCTGGGTGAAGAAACTGGAACCTATTTCTGAAATTATGTATTTATACAATAAGTGTCAGCATCCTACCAGAAACTTTATAGAGATATTAAAATCAAATCACATGGAAGACATTTAAATACACTTATGTCAGATAAGAACTGTATACTTATAATGACAGAGCAGACGGAATAAATTAGGAGAATATGCAGCGCATATAGAGGCCTGAATGGGGCTTCTACAATTGACCTCATTTGGACTAATTCACATACAGCACCTTGGGGAAGAGTAAAGAATCTAGAATTGATGAGAAGATCAGATACAAACTGCCTCCCAGTATTTCTTAAACTAGCTTTGGGAGCACAGTACCCAGACTCTTCAGGTATAGCCTTTGGTAATCTGATTTTTTAATCACAAAAGAATTATTTGGTCACATAATTTAATTGAGGATCTGTACTTTTATTCTGACCTCTCCTAGTGTACAGTCTGCAAAAGAAAAATGCTTTGATTCTTCAAATTCAATATCCCTAACTGAAAAGTATGAGAAGCTAAATAAAATTCTTCATCCTACACTATACAGATTAGGCAGAGTATATTAATGTTCCTAAATCCTAGTATAATGGTGAATGTAGAATTGTGAAGAAACAGTTACATTTTTTTGATTTATTTATTAAAATGTGGTGATCGGTAGGCCCACTGAGCCCGAAGGTCCCTTTTCAGAGGCGACCCAGGATAACAATACATGTTTTCATACAGAGAAAAACTTGAGTTACAGAATAGTTTCAGGTGTGTATGCAGGTTACAGCCATGGTTATCATCATGCTACAGTCCTTACTAATAAGTTGGCAATGGGTTTAACAACAGGTGTGGAAGAAAGATAAGTTACAGGATAAGCTCATTGTTTTCAGCTTGCAGTATTCAGAGGTAAGCTAGCTGTAGGATGACTAGAGAGAAGCCCCTAGGGACCCCTCTGATCTTAGGTGGGTTGAAGTAAGTTGGGGGGCTCTCATGAGCCATGGCAATGGCAAGTTCTGGTGTCAGTCATATGGGTTTTGAGCCTGGTGTGGAAATTCATCAGCGAGGAGGCTTCCTGCATCGGTGGTGGGAGTTTATTCCACAGGTAGGGGCTGTGTGGGAGAGCGACCTGCCACCAGCGTTAGTCCTGACTCTGGGAACTTCAAGCAGTGTTTGCCCTGATGTCTGTAGACTCCTGGGGTTATGTTTGATTGCAATAGTTCCTACTATGCTGGTGGAGCCAGCGGCCTGAGTAGCTTGAAAGCCAGGCACAGCAGGGGGTACTGTGACGTGCAGCCCAGTGAGGGACACGTAACTGGGCTAGTGTGTCATAATGGTGACTTCGTGAGTGGTCCCGGCAGCGAACTGGGCAACCTTGTTATACAGTATTTGCATCCTGGTGACCTCCTGCTTGGCCATGCCCTGTATGATCGGGCAGCATAGGTCAGGGTGGGGAGCAAGACACTTGTGGCGACTGAGGTCCTGGCCTCAAGGATGAGCTGGTCCTTTAGTCGAAACAGGGTGACCGAAGTTTACGTGTATGGTCTTGGTAACCTGATCCACATGGTACTTGAAGGTAAGACATTGGTCCAGTGTTAGTCCTAAGTATTTTAAGGAGGCACTACCTCAATGTCACTTCCGATGTGTTATAAGACAAGTCAATAAGACTACATACAGACAAAGCTGCAACTCCTGAATCAAAAAAGAAATTGTACTGGTCTATTTGAAAGAGGAAAAGCAGAAGTACCAGTTAACATTATGGGAAAATTTCAAAGAAACTACAGTAAAAAAAATATGAAGGTCTTTTGGTTACGGTTACATAACATACAAAGCACTCCTTTATGACAGTAAAACAAGAGCGTTAGAACAGCGCACACACAAAGCTCAGGAGTAGTGTGCTTTTTTGATTACACATCTCAAAACTGCCCAGGCGCTAGGTGACCAGCCCTACGTATCAAATAAAAAACAAGGCTCGTCAGCTCCCACATTATAACCCTATTTCAATTAGAGATTTATAAAGGAAATCTCTGCTTGCTTACTCTCGCTGTCAATGTGGAAATGGGGAGCCAGATGACTACAGACATATTGTATTAATTTGTCCTTTGAGAAAGATAGTGGAAGATGTCTTACACCTTTTGTGCAGAATTTGTATCTGCCCCTGATGACTACTGATACAATTATTTAATGCTCACAGTCATGGTGTACTGCAAAGTTTGATGAGATTGTTGCTATCTTTAAACATTTGGTAATAAAGTGTAATGCAGATATTTTATTTTATGCATTTATTTTTAAATAATTCTACTTGTATTGGGATTACTGCTTAGATTAAGGGAATGTAGGTAATCGGACCCAAACAATGACATCTGGTTGGATTTCACACAAAAGGGTGTTAGCTAATAAAATAGCTATATTATCTCTTATGTATTTTAGGGATTGTGTCAGCAATAACCCACAACAGGGTATGGGGTTATAGGCATTTATAACATGGGTTGCAAGAAGGTGAGCTGCTAATTGGTCAAACACCATCAGGTGACCGTGGATTAAATTCCCTTTTTAATCCACAGTTAGATGACCCAGACTACTTTCAGCAAACCAAGTGCTGCGATTATCCCAATAAAAGCATATTCCTGCCTGCACAGCTTCCTGGAGAATATGAGAAGAGTCTTGTTTATTTACATTGCAATGACCAAAATACTTTAATACTTTTTATTTTTAGTGTTCAAAGACAGGAAAGCAAAGTAACATAGCCCCTTTCCTAAGGTACCCAATGAGTGTAGGAACATGATAGAAGATATGTTTTACTTGCTTTTTACCATATATGAGAATACATTACTTCCATGAGTTGCAAACACTGCATCCTGGGTATATGAACTACTGTTTGGAAGTTTATTTCTCAGGGATTGACAGCGCTATTGCATAACCCATATTATTTACATATCCATGATGCAGTGCTTGCAAGTTATGGAAGTAATGTATTCTCATACACGGTGTGGCGGACTTAGACTATACCCTTGGCTGTGACTGATGGACCACTTTTCTATCTCCTTATTTCCTAGCTACCAAAACATCTGTGCGCAACAGTTAACACTTTTCTTCCCCCCCCCCCCCACCCTAGGTTGGCCACCTGTAGCTCTTTGCTATCACTACTAAATTTCCTACTAGTGCTCTCTTTTCATTCTTTTTCTATTTCCATCCATCCAGTCCTAAAATAATGCCAAACACCCAGAGGTGTTGTGTAAAGTGCATAAGTGCATTTTGTGTACAAAAGCATGAAGGCTATTTTAAATCAGAATGAATACAGACAGTAAAGTGTTTTAAATAAACAGGATTCCAAAGTCATATAAAACAATACTAATTTAATGAGTAGTATAGTTATAAGAACTCCAAGATATTTTCATAAATTCACACTACAGACCTGTTACTGTATAAGGTACTATGTATGAGAATGTGGTATACTTAGAAAAGTGCTTAGTCACTGTGGTTCAGAGATACAGAGAGTCAATATCTGTGGAGATATACACTGTACCTTTAACTGCTCCAGGAATTCCCTGAAACAACCCCCTTGGTTTTGAAACATGTCAGACATGTAAGGGCTTAATCAGGTGACCCCACCAAAAGATATAAATACCTCTTCAATGAGTTCACTTCAGTTCAGCCCAGTGGGGTTCAGCCCTGAGAAGGAGGAGAGGTTCTACTGCTACTGCAGACAAGCTGTTGATTGCAGATGAGAAGGGTCTTAGGAGCTCTACGGTCCAGGACTATATTATGTGCTAAACTACTGATGTTAAGTAGTGATTTTCTTTGCAGTTTTTGTTTTCATTTATTATTTTTCTAACCTCCAAAAGATAAATACCACACTACAGTGTGTTTTAAACCTGTAAATTTGCCTCGTCTGATGTTTATTATCACACGCTATGACACATGGTAAAAAGCACGTAAAACAGATGTTATAACATGTTTTACTGATTACTTTAGGAAAGAAGCTGTGTTAGTTTGTTCTCCTGTGTTTTGAACACTAAAAGGAAGTATTAAAGTATTTCCGTCACTACAATATAAACAATACTCTACTCATACTCCAGGAAGCAATTGAATATGTTCAAAAAAGTTACATAGTTATTCTGCTATTGATGATTAAAACTACTCTACAGAAAACTTGCTAGTGTACAGTAGTATTTTTCTCATGGTGTGTTTTACTTGGTTTACATGTGAGCTCTGTCACAAACCCACTCAGCAGGTCAGGCCCTCTACTCCCAAAGTGCCAACCTCCGAGTGCAGTATTGTGAACAGTTTAACAGAACAAGGTAACCCTCTTGTTTGTTTTGTGAGTTCAGATCAACCTTTGGTCTCAAGTCTTGGAGGGATTCAAACTGTGAACCTCTTGCTAGTGTACCCAATGCACAGGCTCAGATATTTCTGTCTTTGGGGGGCCAGCTATCTTTGCCTACGGGCACCTAACCAGGTATACAGAGATGAACCCTAAGACCTCAGATTTAAAATGCTTCTCTTTCTAGTTTGGTACCACCATTCAAGCTTATGTCTAGTACCTGCTATAACCATATATACTTTTCTTACAAATAAAAGAAATTAAAGACAGACCAAATACACTCTAAAACGAATTTTACTAAAATAGGTAAAAATATGTAAAACACAAAATACAGAACTGTAATATCACAAAACATACAAATCTTTTAAAAGAACCATGTTTAAACAGTGCAAATTGCTACAACAATATTTAGATATGTCTAGCTTTCTAAATACCTGTTTTAAAGTGCTCACAGATGTGTCCTTGTCAGAGTCTAAGTAAAACAGAATATTCCTTAAACAAACTGTATTTGCCGACCCCTTTTTTGTGTGAGGTCACTAGCTCCTCCTCTGTCAGAATATATATATATTATATACGTCTTTTCAAAGTATTACATTCTGCAACTTCAGCATAATTTATGTCCTTCAAATTACATTTTCTTTGATCTCATCATAAGCTTCCCCTTCCAGGAGATGAAAACCTCTTTATGATTTTCACACTAATACATCACAACCTGCTTTTCTTCCTCTGGATGTGTCATAAAAAAGGATATGCTCAACTCAAGCTTCTTCCACCCTGTAATTAACTCAGACAAACAGGAGATCCTTGATTAAGGCCTTCCATGCAACACATAGTATCTAAAACTGTGTGTATGATCTCACATGTTTCAGCATTTTCTCATGGCTTTCATCTTTCAGCTGAAACCTGGGGGGGGTGAGTGAGCTCATTCTAAGAGCACCAGATTTTTCAGCAGAGACGGTCAGTAATACATTTTATATTAAAAAAATGATACAGCACTCTCTCTCTCTCTCTCTCTCTCTCCCCCTCCCCCGTCTCTGTCTAGTGGGGGTAGCCGGGGGTTGGACATGTACTGTCTGGATGGTACTTTAATTGACAGAGAAACCGAGACAGACAGACAGACAGACAGACACACACACACACACCAAGAAGAGAGACTGCATTTCCTGTGCTGTGTTAAACGGACTGGAGACAGGGGCAGAAGAAAAGTGTTTGCAGGATGTCTGAATTGCATGTCCCAGTCTCTGTATCCAGCTGTCAACTGGACCAGGGAGATGAAAAGACACTGGACACTGCAGGATGACCAGCTCAATCTTGCGGTCTGTCTAGTAGAATGGCTCGTTGCTGGGCTGCCTCAGGGAGGGGGTGGGGAAATGTCATCTCAGCATGCTGATCGGCTTCTCTTTCTCATCAAAAGCAGCGTCTGATTGAATGGTTTGGCACCCATGGGTCACAGCACATCTTAGGGGGCCCGGAGGAATGTCCTGCAGGACACCGAGCTCCTCTCACGGGTGACAGAGGAAGGGGACTGCAGTGAGGCGCTTGGCAACACTCTGTGCTGCTTCTCTATCTGAGCAACAGGTTCTGTCTGTCTGTCTCTGTCTCTCTCCCTCTCTCTCTCTCTCTCTCTCTCTCTCTCTCTCTCTCTGTGTTTAGCAAGCTACTTTGTATCTGGGAGGGGATACAGCAAACTCAGCAGCTGCAGGGCTCAGGGAAATGCACCTGCAGGACAGCTTGAAAACCAGACAAAAAGAGAGAGAAGAGTGCAACAATTGTTCATTATCTGTCCCACTATCACTGTCTCTCTCTCTCTTCTCTTCTCTCTTTCACAGCATCACACAACCTGCACAGCTCCATGCTACCAGTCTGTCAGCAACACACAACAGGTTAAGGAAACAAAGGTATGTGAAACTCACTTGTTACAGACAACAGAATGCAGCAATTGATATTTTATCTCCCACTCTCCCTGTCACACACTCTTTCTCACACTATCAGCCCTGTACTGTCACTTGCTCTCTTGCCAGTAACGTCAGTTAGGAAAACAAACCATTCCATTGCTGCAGCATCATCAGGTGACGGAGATTAAATGCCAAGTCATAGTATCTCCACATTATCCCGTGATGGTGGTGGAGCACTGTCACTTGGTATTTTTTAAATGGCTACCTTTCAGGCCTCATTTTCTCCATATATAACAAGTGTCACACTGCCCTGGGATACTGATTCAGAGAGATCACAGCAACTGTGCATATACAGGCATTTAATCCACGGTCACCGGTGGTGGTTCACCAATTGGATGACTTTTCTCCTAACCCATGTTATAAAAAGATTTATAACATGGGTTACCTTCAGGAACTTTTCTGATTGGAAGATGGCTGTCAGATGTCCATTGATTACATTCCCTAATTAATCCATGGTTTTGGTGCCTGATCTTCTTGCTGACAGAGGACTGGGTTTATCTCACCATGGAGGGATATGGAGAATTAGCTCAGCTCAATTTTGTACAGCAGCCAATCTTGTTTTCATATAAGCAAGCAAACTGATCTGTGATCTCCATAATGCAATAAAGCTAATCTTGTATGTTCTGTGATTAGAACAGTAACATCAATAAATGGGTTATCAGTATGGAGCATCAAACCCGTGATACTAGATAGGGGAAATAAACGTCCTGATATACGGCTTCGCTCAGACAGCTGACAGCCGGCAGTGATGTTCTTGTAGAGGATGCTTCCGTTACACACATTTCAGGGTGCCAAAAGAAAAAATTACTCACCTTAGTAATGTTGTTTCTTCTAATGGAGTCTTGCTGTATTCTGACAGTAGCAGTGAGTCCCAACCTTCGAACTGCCCCGGAGATGAAAGAGCTAACTTTCCATGCCAGGCTTGGAACGCTGAGCTCGAGCTCGGTTGAGACTCTGTCTTTTGCTGTTTAAACTCAAACAGTCCGATTTTTACGAGCAAACTCACCAAGGCCCTGTGTGGAAGCTGTAAACCTACACTAGCCAATTAGCTACTAACATAAAAAAACACATTTTTTGGTCCAAAACAAAGACTCAAGTCAGGAGACCCAAAAAATGAAAAACACAACACCAAGTCACCCAAGAAAAGGGGGTGAAACAACAAGGTGGGCATCTACTGAGTGCCAACACTGCCACTGCCCACCCACATCCCAAAACAGAGGTTCTGAGAGGGCAGGCCTGGGGGGTCAGAATACAGCAAGACTCCATTAGAAGAAACAACATTACTAAGGTGAGTAATTTTCTTCAAACAACATGGAGTCTTGCTGTATTCTGACAATAAGCAGACTACAAGCAGTACCTCCATGGAGGAGGGACAGAGCCCACTTAGGAAATAGGCCCAGCACAGCTGCTGAAACCGAGCATCACTCCTAGCCTGAATATCCAAGGAGTAATGGTTGGTAAAAGTGTGAACTGTTTTTCCAGGTAGCTGCTTGACATATCTCTAGGATAGGAATATCCCTGGCAGCAGCCAGTGAAGCAGCGCACTCTCTGGAGGGAGCCCTCAGGCCTGAGGGTGGAACCTCACCCAGTTTTCCATAACAAAATTGGATACAAGAGACAATCCACCTGGCAATGGATCATTTAGTGGCAGGTTTCTTTACCAACCTCACCATAAGTGAGGAACAGTTGGAGGAGTCAAACCTGTGACCCTTAGTGCGTTCTATGTAGTAGCTAAGGGCTCTTTACACATCTAAACTGTGAAGCCTCCTCTCGCCAGAGGAGGAATGGTCAGTGAAGTACACAGGAAGAGACATAGATTGATTAAGGTGGAAATCTGAAACCACCTTAGGCAAAAATTTCCTGTTAGTCCTGAGGACCTCCTTATCTCTATGAAAGGAGATAAAATCAGGCTCCACTGACAAAGCTTGTAACTCACTTATGCATCTGGCAGAGGTGATGGCTACCAGAAACACAGTTTTCCAAGTCAAGTACTTAAGCTCTGCTAAAGACAAAGGCTCAAAAGGGGGTTGCATAAGCTGAGCAATGCAAACATTAAGGTCCCAAGCAGGGGCAGGGTCCCTGAACAGAGGGTTGGTATGAAGCAATCCCTTGAAAAACTTGGGGAATACAGGGTGAGCTGAAAGAGAAGAGGGCTTACCTGCTGATATCAAAGCAGAGACAGCTGCCAGATGCACCTTCAGTGTAGCTGGTCTGAGCCCTAAGCTATTTAAATGGACCATATAATCAAGGACTGTGGGCAGATCAGCAGACTCTGGGGAAGTATGCTTTCCAGAGCACCATATGGAAAATCTTTTCCACTTGGAGTTATAAGTAGCCCTGGTGGAAGGTTTCCTAGGAGCCTTCAGAATGTCCATTACGCCTTGGGAGAGGTGTGAACCAGCAAACTCTAACTCTTCAAGAGCCAGGCCTTGAGATTGAGAGATTTGAGATTCGGGTACCAAACCCACCCCTGAGCACAGGTTAACAGGTTGTGATTCCTGGGAAGACACAGGGGAAGATGGACTGCTAAGGACAGAAGGAGTGGATACCAAGGTTGTCTGGCCCAGTCTGGAGCAATGAGGATCATCTTGCAGGGTTGAGATCTGATTTTGACTAGCACTTTGAACAGGAGAGGGAAGGGGGGAAAGGCATACAGGAACTTCCCTTCCCAACTGAGAACTAAAGCATCCAGGGGGACTGAGCCCAACACTGGGGGCCTGCAACAAAAAAAGGGGAAGTTGGTGATTGTCCAAGGCTGCAAAAAGATCTATCTGTGGGGTGCACCATCTGGAGAATATCACCTCCAAGACCAAGGGATCCAGTGACCATTCGTGATGGCCCTGAGATATCCTGCTGAGAGCATCTGCCAGGACATTGTCCTTGCCTGGGAGGTGTACTGCTGTGAGGGAGGTGTTCAGGGAGTAAGCCAGGGACCACAACTTCATTGCTTCTGTGCACAAGGCCGTAGACCGAGTGCCTCCTTGCTTGTTGATGTACCACATTGTGGTAGTATTGTCTGTTCTGATCTGAATAACTTTGTTCTGAACAGACTTGGAAAAAACTTGAAGTGCTAGAAATACTGCTCTGAGCTCCAACAGATTGATGTGGAGCAGAGACTCCTGAGGGGACCACAACCCCTGGGTGGTCAGGTTGCCAAGTGAGCCCCCACCCCAAGAGGAGGCATCTGTAGTAAGGATTAAGGAGTAGGACTGAGAGACAAGGGACTCCTTGTCTCAGATTGCTCTGATCCTGCCACCACTGTAGGGCCTGGATCAGGGTTCGAGTCATTGGTATCAATTTGGTCAGAGGGTCCTTCCTTTGAGACCAGAAGGCTCTCAAAAGAAACTGAATGTCTCTCATCTGAAATCTTGCTCCCTGCACCACTGCTGTGGAAGCAGCCATGTGCCCCAGGAGCTGTAGAAAATGCCTTGCTGGTCGAGATACCTGCAGGGTGAAAGAGGAGGCCAGAGAGATAAGGGTCCTTGCCCTGTCCAGGGGAAGAAAAGCTCTGGCCTTCTCTGTGTCTAGCTCTGTGCCTATGAAGGTGAGGAGCTGGACAGGCTCTAGAACTGACTTTGAAAGGTTCAGGAGGAAACTTAACGAGGTGAGCAGTTGCTGAGTTATTTGTAAGTGTGACTTGACTTGGTCTGGGGACTGGCCTACTATAAGCCAGTCGTCCAGGTAAGGGAAGATGGCAATCCTTTGCCATCTTAGAGAAGCAACTACTACTGCCAGGCATTTTATGAACACCCTTGGAGCAGAGGTTAGTCCGAAGGGCATTGCTCTGAACTGGTAATGGCCTGAGGCAGCTTCAGAACCTGAGGTACTTTCAATGTGAGCTTCTGATGAGAATATGGAAGTAGGCATCCTTGAGGTCCAGGGAGACTAGCCAGTCCCCTGGCCTCAGAGAGGGTAAAATTATTCCCAGAGTCACCATTTTGAATTTTGGCTTTAACAGGTGCTTGTTTAAGTATCTGAGCGCCAGGATGGGCCGCCATTCTCCTGTCTTTTTTAGGGTAAGGAAGTACCTGGAGTACAACCCTTTGCCCTGGTGTAGGGGTGGAACCCTTTCCACAGCTCTGAGAGCTAGGAGGGAAGAGACCTCTGCCTCTAGGGCAAGTGCCTCTGAGGGGTTTGCAGGTAGAAAGGATCTGGTTCTCAGCTTTGAATCTTTGAAGCTGAGAACCAGTCCCTGGCTTACTACTTCCAGGACCCACTTGTCTGATGTTATAGACTTCCAGTCCTGGACAAAGTAAGTCAGCCTGCCCCCTACAGGTGGTGGAGAATCGGCCCTGGCAAACCCATCAGGGTGCCTGCTTGGCAGGGGGTTTTGGCTGCGGAGTGGAAGCAGGTCTGCTGGTACCCCTTCTGCCTCTCCCTCTAAAGAACCCCCTCTGAGCATATGCAGAAGAGGAGGCCTGGGCTTGGTAGAAAGGCAAGTGAAAAGGCCTGCCCCTACCCCTGGGAAGCTGCCTCTGAGGAGTGGCCTGCCTTCCTTGGCCTGGGCACCCTGTAGGTGGTCCCATACCGTCCATTTTCTTCATGTAATTCTCCGCTTGCTCCCCAAACACAGAATTACCAACAACAGGAAAATCCATGGCCTTAGTCTGGGTATCCTGTGACAGGCTAGTACATCTGAGCCAAGCCGTTCTGCAAAGTGCCACAGATGTAGCCATGACTCTTGATGACACATCATTTGAGTCCACTGCAGCATGAAACTGCACCTTGGATGCCTCAATACCATCAGCAGCCACCTGCTCCAGCTCCTTGGCAAGCTGGCAGGGACCTGTTTTGCTAAAAGCCATGACAGTGTCCCATCTGGATTTCTGATATCTAGCAACATAAGCCATATAATTAGCCTGTCCGAGTCCCAAAGTGCCATGTACTGTTTCTTTGCCATGGCATCAATCCTCCTGAGTCCTTGTCTGGTGGGTGTGAAGCCAAGGGAATATTTGCCTTGTCACAGGCTGCAGCCTGCACTACCAACATGGCTGCATTATTGTGTAAGGAACTCTGTATCAGAGCCTGATAATGCATACCTCTTGTCCATTCTCTTATCCACAGGATGTATAGTGTTAGGAGTCTTTAAAATTTTAAATGTCTATTTCCCAAAAGATTTATGCAAGGGAATAGACAGCTTCCTAGACTCTGGGATATCCATCATTTCCACAAAGTCAGGCTCCTCCTGGTCATCCACAGCTTCTTCCATAGGAAGCTGGAGGGTTTCAGCTACTTTTTTATAAAACATGAAATGAGAAGGGGACTCAGAAAGCCTAGGAGGAGACACTCCTGAAGGTCTGTCTGTGGAGATGTCCGGGTCAATGGGCACATCCAGACTTTCAAATCCAAATTCACTTTCCTCATACTCCTCTTCCTCCTCCTCCAGTTCATAATACTCCTCTAAATCATAATTTTGAACCGGTGGAACCGACCGAACCGAGCGCCTCCCTGATGGTGCTGGTTCAGTTGGAGCCGGGGAAAGCGACTGCACAATTTTGATCGCTTTGGCTATTTCTTCGGCGGTTGGAGAGGAAAGTTTTGGCTCCACACCAGCTGATTTTCTAGTCCTCTTTGATGGAACCGACTCCTCAGAGTCGGATCTCCTTTTGCCCGAAGAAGTCTCGCCCTGGTCAGAGGGCACTCCTTCTGGTTCGGTTTGAACCGAACCGGACTGGCCATCCGGTTCAGCGGACTTTTTGGCCTCCCTTTCCCTGAGCCTACCAACTCTCTTTTCTAGGGTAGCTGCAGGAAAATTTTTACAAATCTGGCAGTCTGCACTGAGGTGGTCAAACCTCAGACAATAAACACAAGTGGTGTGGGGGTCAGCCTTGGCAAAGACTTCTCCACACACACTACACAGTGCTGAAACCCAGTGGGCCATTTTTCTTTTGGGTTTCTCAGACATTGTGCCAGTCCTAACCAAACTTACCCTTTTAATGGCAATCCACCAGGCAAGACCCTCTTATCAGTTCCTGACCGTGTCACGGGTCGTGGAAAAAACTGTAATAAAATCCAGGTTTTTTTTTAGAACCGATAAGAACCAGTAACCATGCTCTAAAAGTACAATTTAGGATTTTTAAACAACTCGATCGGTTCAAACCGAACCGATAAACCGTTTACAAGTTCCACACAGAATAAGATTAAATATAAAACCTATCTAGTACTCACAAATACCACAGACAGAGACTGAACCAACAGGTTGTGGTTTAAATTCGGTCGAAAACCGAGAAAAACGGTACTTTAACCAACAAATTGAACCGAGCAGAAGGAGAAATCTCCGGAGCGACTGTTCAGTGAGGCGGAGTAAAGAATCTGACTGTTTGAGTTTAAACAGCAACAGACACAGTCTCAACCGAGCTTGAGCTCAGTGTTCCATGCCTGGCATGGAAAGTTAACTCTTTCATCCCTGGGGCAGTTTGAAGGTTGGGACTCACTGCTACTGTCAGAATACAGCAAGACTTCATGTTGTTTGAATGGCTGTTTCATAGTACGGAGCAACCTAGTAAATGTGTGCTGAATACTGAGTGCAGTAATCACATGGCAAGCAAGACAACCTAATCATCATCATAACAAATAAGTCACTGTTTCCACTCACCCATGGCACGAAATGGTCACAATGATTACACGGAGAAGTTTGTTTGTAGGTCGGCGGTTGTAGAGCAGAACGGGGTTTGAAGGCAGATACAGTTAAGCAGGCTATGCAGCCCTCGGTGAGAAAACAGCTGTCCTGTGACGAGCCAGGAGATTGGCGCCCCCTCCAACAGCACCTTCACAAAGCAGGGAGAAGTCTCAAAGTAGTGCTCTGCAGTATCGTGCCACGGCAACAGTGTAACATCTGGGGAGGGGGGGTGTGCTGTGCAACAATACAGCAAAGCAATTCTGTTGCCTACATACCGTAACATATATTTAGGTAATGGTAAACAGCACAGTACAGTAGTGCAGATGACAAAAGTACAGGAGTAACATGGCACGATCTCAAACCATCATCACCCCCCCAAAAACAAAAGAGGCAATGAAATTCTGGTGCCTGGAACTGTCTCCTGCATTCCACAGAAGCACCACAACAGCAGTTACCCGGACACTTGTTTCCCTGAGGTGGAGGTGAGTGACACAGCGGTGAGTGAGGGAAGATGTAGAAATCTAACTAGCAAAGTACTATGTAATCAAAAGGATGCAATGATTTCAAAGGCCAAGACACACTTGTTACTGCATGCAAGTAATGTATGACAAAAATCAAACAACAGAGGCCATCTGTGTAGGAAATACTGAATGTATTTTACCCAGGGAGAAAACAGAATGCTATGTTGTTATTCTTCTGTCTGTATGTTTGCTTGAACAGCAACCAAGGATTAAACTCTATGTTTAATCCACCGTAGTGAAACTATTTGAGACCCAAAGAGAAAGTCTCAGTAGGTGGTAGTTATGAAAAACAATTCAAAAGAGAAATGGTACATGGGTGTAGCAACCAGTGTATATATTGGAGCCCATATGCAAACATGTTGACAATCATGTTCTTATTGAAGTGAGTAACTGTGGTTCAGTGAAGCATGGATTAAACTGTGAGTTTAAAATCACGAAGTTGCAGGCAGCCAACACTGCACACATGTCTATAGTACTGTTTACAGCCTCTTCTTTTCTGCAACGTTCTACTTCACAACACATAGCAAAAAGTTTGTGTCAGACAACATATTTTACTAATCACAGGATTTTCTACCAGGCAATACTTAGTGTGATGTGCAAACAGTAATGCTACCTGGAGGCTGACATGCTGCAGCTACTTCTATTCCTCCTCATACATCATCAGCTCTATGACCTTGCTGTCTATGGCAACACAACTGATCAAGCAGCTGCTGCAAGATCAGTCACTTGTAGTGTCACATAAAGTGAGGCCACAACGCTGATGAGGCATAAAGAAAGAAAAGAATTTAGATCTTCATGGAAAGAGCTGCTCTTCACATCACACCTAATACTTATCAGGTAGAAAACCTAAAAGCACATGTAAAAAGAAAAATACTTCAGAAATAGAAAGTAACTACTAGCTTCTTTTAATAAAATAACATTTTATGTTCGCTACTTGTGGCGCTACTGGCTCTTTAATGGAAGAATCAGTACTGATATAATTCTTGAAACAGTAGTACTGAGCTGAATGCAAAATTAAAATCACAGCCACATGTGATGCAAGTAGTGTGGGTTTGGGAACCGTCCTGGGCTGCCAGACAGCTGGCAGGAAGTGGCTCGAGTGTATCAATGTACGCTTGCCACTTCTGGGTGAGTGGTTAGGCATAGTCTGCTGTACGAGTGTCCTTTGGGGATTCCAAGAGGGTGAAGCACAGAGGCTCAACTGAGAGGAAGGGAAAAGGGCATCACAACTGAAGCTCCTGTGCATGCAAGCTGCAGGGGACACTGTGCCCTGGTCTGTGGGAGAAACTTAAAAAACTCAACCTTCAGGATGATGTTCACCACCAGTGAGCCCTGCACCACCAAATGTGCTTTCCCTCAACTCTGGATTCAGTCTCTAAGGGAGTCTGGGGGGTTTCTGCAAGTACTGCTATGAAGAATTGTGAAAAGTCCAAGTAAGTACTGGAGATAGCACGAGAAGGGGGCACACCAGGGTAGTTGGGAGGATACATAGTAATAAATTTGTTCTTCAGAGGATCTTATGGGGGTTCTGGCAGACCTGCTATGGGAACCTTTGGAGGACCAAGTCCCAGAGATGACAGAAGACAAGTCTGGGGAATACACAGGAGATGTCAGATCGGGGGTAGATAATCACAGCTGGCATCAGATGGAACTCTGATATACAATATCCCCTCAAACTGAATGTCAACCCATTACTTTTCTTTAAGTCTCAGGAAACTGGGATGTAAGCAGAATTACTGTCCCTTGAGTTTCCCTGACTCCTGATGCTCACTCTGTAGCTGGGGCATAATCTCCTGCTTTCAGCACAGCAATAATCTTTATATTTATTTGAAATGTATTTTGCCAAGTAGGTAAACAGAGATCAGAGAGACTGCTTTCAGTTGCAACCTGGATATGGGAGTACAAGCAGAAAACATCAGTGTAAGCAAGGCCCTTAATTCACCATGGCACTTCAGTCCCAATTTCTGCGACGGGGTTTCTTTGCTTCTGCAGTGGAGTTTGCTCATTCCTGTGGCATTCATTATCTACCCCCGGGGCAGAATGCATTCAGCCATTAAGTAAGCTATACTGTGATCACACTGATGACATCAGATGCTGAGCATGGAGGAGGGGCTTTGGGATAAACGGAGTGGATGGTATCCAGGAGCTACAGCCAATTGCCCAGTGAAGGCACACTGCACTTGTGTGCTGACAAGTGTGGGGTTTGATTCAGGGAGCCATGGTCCTAGCAGCTAGGGAGGGCTGCCACTGCAGTCTAAGCCAGTCTAGGGATGCAGACAGTGCATGCTGGTGCAGCAACCTCTCACAGGGGCCAGGGAGCCTGATCCCTCCAAGATCTGCACATGAGCATGCTGTGCTGTGCCATGAAATGCCAACGCAGACCCATAGTCTATGTGGGGAGGTATATGGGAGAAAGAAATTAAGGATAAAAACACCACTGTCACAGCAATGCTGGTCAGTGGTGTCCTCGAGACCAGCACAGTGTTGATCCTTGCCACTGGGAGAGGTGCAGATAGCGGACGGCTGGACAGAGGATGCTGCTACAAGGGGTATACAGCCCCAGACCTGAGGACTGGCTGGGCAGAAATACAGGAGAAGAAAAAATTACTCACCTTGTAATTGTGTTTCTTCTAATGGAGTCTTGCTGTATTCTGACATTATGCAGTTAGCCCCAGCACTTGAACTGCGGAACTTGAACTGAGAGGAAAGTGTTAACTCTATGCCAGAGCATAGAATGTTGAGCGCAAGCTTGGTTCAAACCTCTGTCTGCTGCACTTCACAGTGTAACCATCAGATTCTTATGAGCTAATATTAACTAACTACACCTGCTAGGTGGAAATTGTAAATTAACTAGCCAAAAGGCAACCAAATGTTTTGGGTCCCAAAAGACTCAAGTCAAGAACTCCAAAACAAAAACTAGATAGTGAACAAACATAACTATAAAAAAAACAACAAAACATAACCCACTCCCCCTCCCTACACAGAGGAGAGTGTTAAGTGCACCCCTGAGGTGCAGCACTGTACCTGCCAGCCCACTTCGTAAAACCAGGTTCTGAGAGGGGAGGCAGGGAAGGAGGTCAGAATACAGCAAGACTCCATTAAAAGAAACACAATTACTAAGGTGAGTCATTTTTTTCTTCAAACAACATGAAGTCTTGCTGTATTCTGACATTATGCAGACTACAAAGCAGTACCTCCATGGAGGATGGACCAAACCTATTTTGCAAATAGGCTCTGCAGTACTGCTGCACCAAACATAGCATCCCTCCTAGCCTGGATATCCAGACAGTAATGCTTGGTGAATGTATGGACTGTTTTCCAAGTGGCTGCTCTGCATATTTTTCTAGTAATGGTAACTCTCTGGCAGCCAGAGAGCAGCTGTACCTCTAATTGAATAAGCCCTCAGGCCTGAAGGTGGTATTTTGCCTAGCTTCTCATAGCAGAATTGTATACAAGAGACAATCCACCTGGCAACAGTCCTCTTAGTAGCAGGTTTGCCCTTCCCCACTTCACCATAAGTGAGAAACAACTGAGGACAGTCAAACTTAATTGCCTTAGTGCGCTCAATGTAGTAGCTAAGTGCCCTCTTAACATCCAAACTGTGTAATCTCTCTCCTGAAGAAGAATGATCAGTGAAGAACACAGGGAAAGACATGGACTGGTTCAGATGATATTTCTGAAACCACTTAGGCTAAGAACCTTCTGTTAGTTCTAAGGACCACCTCATCTCTATGAAATGAGATAAAATCAGGCTTTACTGACAGAGCTTGTAATTCACTGATATGCCTGGCAGAGGTAATAGCTAGCAGGAACACAGCTTTCCAAGTCAAGTACTTAAGTTCTGCTGAGGCCAAAGGCTCAAAATGGGGTTGCATAAGCTGAACAATGCAAACATTAAGATCCCAAGCAAGAGTAGGGTCCTTAAAGGGAGGGTTGGTATGGAGCAACCCTTTAAAGAATTTACAGAAAACAGGATGAGATGCCAGGGAGGAAGCCTTCCCCACTGACAGAAATGCAGAAACAGCTGCCAAGTGTACTTTCAGAGTAGCTGGCGTAAGCCATTAAGATGAACCATATAATCCAGAACTATAGCCAAATCAGCAGTATCTGGAGTCATCTGCCTATTGGAACACCAAATGCTGAGTCTTTTCCATTTGGAATTATAAGTTTTTCTGGTGGCAGGTTTTCGATGGGCTTTGAGAATATCCAGAACCACCTGAGACAGATGCAGGCTTGCACAGTCTAATTCTTCAAGAGCCACACCTTGAGGTTGAGAGACCGAAGATTGGGGTACCAAATACTCCCCTGAGAGGAGGTTAACAGATTGTGAGTCTTGGGAAGACATAGGGGAAGATGGACTGCTAGGGACAGCAACAGAGGATACCAAGGCTACCTGGCTCAGTCTGGAACAATCAGGATCACTTTGCAGGACTGTGACCTTATCTTGACCAGAACCTTGAACAATAGAGGAAAGGGTGAAAGGCATACATACATTTCCCCTCCCAATCCAGAAGTAGAGCATCAAGGGGGACTGAACCCAAGAACGGGGGTCTACAACAGAAGAGAGGAAGTTGGTGATTGTCTGGGGCTGCAAAGAGATCCATCTCTGGAGTGCCCCATCTTGAAAAAATCACTTTTAACACTAGGGAATCCAGGGACCATTCATGATGTCCCTGAGATATCCTGCTCAGAGCATCTGCTAGCACATTGTCTTTCCCTGGGAGGTGGACTGCTACAAGAGATGTTGGTAGGGAATAAATCAGAGACCATAATTTCATGGCTTCCATGCACAAGGCCATAGACAGAGTATCTCCCTGCTTGTTGATGTACCACATGGTGGTGGTGGTGTCTGTCCTGGCCTGAACCACCTTGTTCTGTACCGAGTCTGAGAAAGCTTGTAGAGCCAGGTACACTGCCCTAAGCTCCAGAAGACTGATATGAAGTAGACACACCTGAGGGGACCACACTCCCTGTGCTGTGAGAACTCCCAAGTGAGCTCCCCACCCCAGAAGAGAAGCATCTGTGGTTAACACCACAGAATGAGTCTGAGTGATGAATGGGACTCCTTGTCTGAGGTTGTCCTGATCCAACCACCATTGGACAGCCTGGATCGGAGTCTGAGACACTGGAATTAGTTTGGTTAAAGGATAATTTTTCTGAGACCAAAAAGCCCTCAGTGGAACTGGATGTCCCTCACCTGAAATCTGGCCCCTTGTACCACTGCAGTGGAAGCTGCCATGTGGCCCAGGAGTTGAAGAAAATGCCTTGCTGGTCGAGACACTAGAAGGCGAAAAGAAGAAGCCAGGTCTGTAAGGGCCTTTACCCTTGCCAGGGGAAGAAAAGCTTTTGCTTGGACAGTGTCCAAATGTACCCCTATGAAGGTCAGGAGTTGCACTGGTTCGAGAACTGACTTTGAAAGATTGAGGAGGAATCCCAGAGAAGTGAGCAATTGCTGGGTCATTTGCAGGTTTGACTTAACTTGGTCTGGAGACTGCCCCACAATGAGCCAGTTGTCCAGGTATGGAAATATGGAAATGTTTTGTCTCCTTAGAAAGGCCACTACAACTGATGGGCATTTTGTGAACACCCTTGCTGCTGATGTTAGTCCGAAGGGCACTGCTCTGAACTGATAATGGCCTGAAGGCAGTTCGAACCGAAGGTACTTTCTGTGGGAGCACCTGATGGGAATGTGAAAATAAGCATCCTTGAGGTCCAGGGAGGCTAACCAATCCCCTGGCCTCAGAGAGGGAAGAATTATTCCCAGAGTCACCATTTTGAATTTTGGCTTGACTAGGTGCTTGTTTAAGTATCTTAGATCTAGGATGGGCCACCACTCCCGTGTCTTTTTTGGGGTAAGAAAGTATCTGGAGTACAGACCCTTGCCACTGTGTGGGTAGGAACTCTCTCTGGCTCTGAGAGCCAGCAGAGAGGAAACCTCTGCCTCCAGGGCAATGGTTTCGGAGATGTTTGCAGATGGAAAAGACCTGACCCTCAGCTATGGACATTTTTTGAAGCTGAGAGCCATCCCCTGGCTTACTACCTCCAGGACCCACTTGTCTGAGGTAACAGACTTCCAGGCCTGGAAGTAGTAAGCCAGACTGCCTCCTACTGGAAAGGGGGAGTCAACCCGGGCTGACACATCAGGGTGTCTGCTTGCCAGGAGCCTTGGACTGAGAGGAGGATGCAGCCCTGCTCATCCCCTTCTGCCTCTCCCTCTGAAGAACCCCTCTGAGGAAAAGGAGAGGAGGCCTGTGCCTGGTAGAAAGGCCTGTGAAAAGGCCTACCCCTGCCCCTAGATTGCTGCTTTTGAGGAGTTGCCTGCCTTTTCTTTGGCCTGTGCACTCCTGTAGGTGGTCCGATACCCATCCATCTTTTTCATGTAATTCTCTGTCTGCTCCCCAAACAAAGAATTACCCACCACAGGGAAATCCATGGCCTTAGCCTGGGTGTCCTGTGAGAGGCTAGTACATCTGAGCCAAGCAAATCTCCTAAGAGACACAGATGTAGCCATGACTCGTGATGAAACATCATTAGAGTCCACAGCAGCATGAAATTGGACTTCGGATGCCTCAATCCTGTCATCAGCCACCTCCTCCAGCTATTTGGCTAGCTGGGAAGCCTGTTTAGCCAGCTCAGAACAGTATCCACCACTGGACTTCTGGTATCTGGCTGCGTGAACCATATAGTTTGCCTGCCTGAGTACCAAGGAGGCCAAGTACTGTTTCTTGGCCACAGCATCCACCTTCCTAGAGTCATTATCTTGGGGCGGAAGCCAAAGGTATATTAGCCTGTCACAGGCTGCAGCCTGCATGACCCCAAACATAACTGCATTGTTGGAACAAATACTCTGTACCTGAGCTCGACAGCATATACCTCCTGTCCATTCTCTTGTCCACAGGAGGTAATGAATTTGGTGACTGAAGAATTTTTTGTGTGTGTTTCCCAAACTATTTATGGAGGGGAATAGACAGCCTTTTGGACTCTGGGATGTCCATCATCTCTACATAGTCAGGCTCCTCTTGTTCCTCAACAGCTTCAACCAGAGGGAGCTGAAGGGTCTCTGCAACTTTTTTGTAAAACAAATAGTGGGAAGGGGACTCAGAAAGCCTAGGAGGGGAAACATTGGAAGGCCTGTCTGGGGAGATGTCCGGTTCAATGTGCTCATCCAGGCCTTCCACACCATCATCGTCGTCGTCGTCATACCCTTCTTCCCCTTCCAAATCCAGTTCATAGTAATCTTCCGGACAATATTCCAGAACTAGAGGAACCGACCGAACCGAGCAGCTACCGGGAGGCGCTGGATCGGCCGGAACCGAATGGACCGATTCTACAATGCTAATTGCCCTGACATTCTCTTCGGCGGCTGGACGTGATGGTTCTGGATCCGAACCGCTCGATTTTTTTCTCTTTGATGGAACTGACCCCTCAGGATCGGTTCTCCTTTTGCCCAAGGAAGTATCGGCCAGGTCAGTGGGCGCTCCCTCAGGTTCAGTTGGAACCGAACCGGACTGGCCATCCTGATCAACGGACTTCTCGGCCTCCTTTTCCCTAAGTCTGCCCAATCTCTTGTCTAGGGTGGCCTTCGGGAAATTTTTACATATTTGGCAGTATGAATCGAGGTGGTCAAACCCCAGACAATACACACAGGTGGTGTGAGGGTCAGCCTTAGCAAAGGCATCCCCACACTCACTACAGTGCTGAAACCTAGTGGGCCCAGTTTTTCTTTTGAGTTTCTCAGATGTAGTCATCCTAACCACTTACCCTTTAGCAACTTTAAAGCCAGGCAAGACCCCCTATCGGTTACCAACCGTGTTACAGGCTGTGGAAAAAAACGTATAAAAATATGTTTTTTTGAAACTGATAGGGACCGGTACCTCATACTAATACAAATAAACCAAAGACTTACAGAATAAAGAAAGAAAACAGTCGGTTCCAAACCAACAGTTTCCACACACATAAAATAAACTAATGTCCACTACATACCGCAGACAGGGATCTGAACCGAAAAAATAATAAAATGTGCGGTTTAAAACCGACGTTTTACTGAGACCGAACTGACAAGCGAAGGAGATTTCTCCGGAGCGACTATTCAGTTAGGAGGAGTAAAGAATCTGACGGTTACACTTTGAAGTGCAGCACACAGAGGTTTGAACCAAGCTCGAGCTCAGCGTTCTATGCTCTGGCACAGAGTTAATGCTTTCCTCTCTGGAGCAGTTCAAGTGCTGGGGCTAACTGCATAATGTTAGAATACAGCAAGACTTCATATTGTTTGAAAAAGCTATATAAAAAAAGGAGTACAGAATAGCCAGTCACTATACAAAATATGTTTCAAAGAACTGAAAATAGTGAATTCTGTGGGCAAATTTGCTTTCATGGAATCGCTGGATTGCAGGAGCCCAGTGCACAAGCACAGAGTTAACTGTGGAAAGAAAGCAATGCAGAAGCAGCAAGCAAAAAATAGCACACCATGAGGCAGGCCATTTTTTAATTTACAACACTGGCGTAAAGCATAGCTCATACTGTTCTTCAACTTTCATACAGAGAAAGAGCAGTGTACAATCTGTAACAACTGTCCATTGCTATTAGAATGACATACCTCTCAACTGTCCCACTTTATGAGGAACAGTTCCTCATTTTACCAGTAAGAATCCTGTCTCACATGAAAAATATCCTGTTTTATTATTCTTCACGAAAAATATTCTTTTTTTCCACCCCATTGCCCCACTCATTTGGGTTCCCTAGTTGCCCCTGCTACCCCCCAGACTCACCCTCCACTGTTGTCCATTGCCTCCAGACTCCCCCAGGTCCACCGATGACCTTAGGTGATTCAGCATAAGCTCTGCCAAAACGGCCTTATCGTGTCCATAGGGGTAAGAGACCCTTCCATGGCCAGGGTAATCTGTTAGGGGTAGGGTTACAGCAGCATGCAAGGAGGTCGAGAGATAAGGAGGAGGGCATGAAGACAGCCATCCAGTGTGCTAGGTCAGGTTGAATATCTGCTTTATGCCCCCTCCTATCCCAATTTCTCCACCCACAAGGACAAACACATTATAGCATTCTTGGGGGATGCTTGGCAGTGCATGGTTACCCTCGCCTCCAGACACACCTCCTCTGGGCTACTGCCAGGAGATGCTTGAGGAAGTGCTCTGTGCATCCCACCCTCCTAGGCAGAAAGCATCTACATGGACACTACTTCACCCTTCTGCAAGTCTCTGTTCCAGGCTCAGGGTGCAAATCTGGATCCCAAGCATTAAACACTAGAGCCCCCATTTTCAAAAGGTTAGCACGGCACAAACCGGGTTTATGCAGCGTGAACTGGGAACAGCGCCATCCGTTGGCGGGGGTGGCCATATTCAAAGGCCATCTATGCGGGGTGCCCCCCCTGACAGTCCCGTGGTGCACAATATCGCTCCTCACATATGTAAATGAGGGAAGCCCCATGCATATGCAGTGCAGCACGACACTGGAAATCTTTCAGGCAGTTTAACGCTGAAGCCCAGCCCATAACAATGCGCAAAGGGGTGGGTGCAGCGTACACCTCCATTCACTATCAAGGGCTGGGTACCCTGGTGGTCTAGCAGTCCCTCCCCAGTCCCGATCTCCTCTGTTATAGAACATAAATTGTTGGTGGTCCAGCGGTCCCTCCCCAAACCCGATCCCCTCAGTTATAAAAAACAAATACCTCCATGGTAGTCTAGCGGTCCCCCTTCCCCGAGCCACGATCCCAAACTGACTTTGGGCGTACCATCGGTTGCCTCAAAAACAAGGATACAGGAGCACATGAGGGACACTGTCCATTCAAGGCATGACTTTCTGTGAGGTGCTCATTGTCTTAAATTTCATGTGTTCAACACCCTGTCTGTAAAATTAAAGGGGATTGAACAAGTTTCCCCAGGCCACAGGAATAAGGTTAAGATCCTACTTCAGAAGGAAGCAAGGTGGATTCATACACTTCAGCCATTGTATCCATCTACACTCAATGAATAGTTTGATCTGGTCCCTTTTTTGTAATGCAATGCCACAGAATTAGAATTACCCCTTCACCCATCCGGTTTTTATCTGACCACCTTCACCATCTACCCCCACCACCCCTCACCTTTTAAACTTGGAGGCTTTCTTTCCTCATGTGTAATAGCCCTCGATTCCCACCTTCATCTACTATATGAACTGCCATTATGCATTGCAAATTCTCATCAAGACTCAATCTTCTGTGTTATTTTCTCCATTTTAAATGGAAGCATTATTTCACAAGCATATTGGTGTGGGTTTTCTTCTACAGTACTTTGGATTTTGATAGGACTTAAACATTATCTCTCTCAGGAATTTACTTCTTCAACTGCGGGAAACCACTCTTCACTCCACCACAACTTCCACAGTGTTATGTGGCTCTCCTCTGCAGCACTTTACATTAAATGTAACACTTGGGACCTTCGATTTTGTTTTACAAAGGACCCATTAGCAGTGTGCATGCTGTATTGAAGATTATTTCAACAAATGCATGTCTGGCTGTACAAGAACCACCCCCACCCACCAAGCCAACCAACCCCTATTCCTGTGGCTATTCTTTTCATGCTCCCCTATATTTTCTTCCTAACTTGTGCCTTCACTTCTTCCACACTGCTCTTTTCCTCCCTCCTCCTCCTGTGTCATTACCACTAATAGAAAACAACTGGATCTGACTGACTGGATTCAGGTATTTATATATTCTTGGTCTCAGGTTACAATTAAGTCTCCAGTTCTCTCTACATTCAACATTCTTTGACACTCATGCACTAGTTTATTTATTTTCTCGGTGGGTTGTTAACACTTGGATTTTTGGAAACCTGGTCTGGAGAACTTGGGCTTCACAGCACAGATGCATTAGAAAAATAATATTATTTATTTTGTAGTAATATTAATTAGAACAATTTTTTGATTTTATTTTTGTTAATTTCGCAATTGCATTACAATTGACAATAGCCACATATGGCAAACAGACCAATACAAAGAAAAAAAAAACGTGTGGCTAACTGACCTCTTAATAGCCCAGAGGAGGTGTGTCTGGAGGCATGGGTAACCATGCACTGCCAAGCATCCCCCAAGGCACAAAGCATGCCTTCACCATATTTTGATACATCATATTAGGGGGATGCTACATGGTTAATACAGTACTGACTCACATTCATGATAACCAATATTGAGCCCAGGAGGAGCAAGATTGTTTCCGAATAGTAAAATTACTTAGAATGGAGCCAACTGAGTACAAGTCCCAAAGGGACAATGTATTATCACGCATACAGCCTAAAGTAAGTCCAAACTAGAAGGTAATGGCAAGCATTTTAAGCAACTCATAAAAAGGATGATGACCCCAGTAGAATACCTTATTCCCCTTATCCCTAGAGAATAACTGGTCTCATTGCAGAAGTAGTACTTTGGTAACCAAAATGACTGCTTACCCCTTCAGACTACAGTTGAAAATCCCAAGAAACTGGTTATTGAACACACTTTAACAACTGAACAAACAGTAACTAGCATTTCAAAATAAAGGAAAAAAGTTCAGCAAACAATTTGGGGCCATTTATAACATGGCAGTAAGTCAAACTGTAAAACAATTTGTTCCAATTGGAGTCTCTAGACTCTAGTAATCGTTTAGTCCAGATACTGCAAAATTTTTAATCTCACATTCACAAGTTTCCACAAAGGCCTACCAGTGTGGTGCAGAAAATACTGGAAGTAGGTGTCCCTCATTCACATTCAGGTTTCAGCACTGTCCAGTTCTCCTCTGCTTACCTCCGACTGTTGTCACTACTCAGCTACTATCCTGTCCACACACCTGCCCACTTCTGTTGGGTCAGAAAAAGCCCAGACCTTCTCGCTGAGGACAGTATGTAGGTGGGATGGAAAGATGACAGAGTGGGCGATGTTGGACATGTGCAAAACCTTTGGATGCCACCAAACATTTGCTCCTCTGTCTGGTGGCATAACTGAGATCTGGAAACAGATGCACACTTTGGCCATTATGGGAAAAGAAATCATTCCTATGTGCCAGAGCCAATATGTAATCCCATTCTCCGATTCCTCTGGTCACCAACAACAAAGTCTACGGTTCAGCCAAGGCCTCCACTCTCCCACGTGGAATAATTCTGCATGTTGTCTTGATCCCAAAAACTTCCAGTCTCCCCATCTGGTAGCAATTTTTCATCAAGCCAGTCTTTTGAAAACATAAGGGAATGATTCCTCTCAATCTTTTCAGGTATTCCTATGATTCTTAGGGTTCAATGTCATTTGGGCAATACAAAAAGAGCGAGCATCACAAGAGCGAGCACAACAACAGCTACAACAGTGATGGTAACTACAGCTACCATGCACATACAGCAATGAATTGGAATGTTCACTGCTGGGAGTCGATGTGCATATTTTGTTTTATGAGGGAGGTTCTGCTCTGCCCCCCCACAACCCTTATTTTTAATTAACCAACTCCGGCGGGGTGGACACAGGGGAAAGGAGGGAATGGGGAAATGGGACTAAATTACATTGAGTGCAGCTAGTTCCCTTTCCACAGTTGCTGTAGTTGTTCCCTCGCTACTACGTGGCTCGCCCTTTTTGCAGGTGCTCAAAATGAGTCACCCTTTTTGAATCACCATTTGTGTTTCGCTCTTATTGCGAGATACCGATTCTTAAATGTGCAGCTCTGGCCTGGTTTTCTAATGTTTCTAGGTCAGCATGAAAGTGTTGCGATTCCTTGATCACCACTGCTGTAGCACTTGTGGTTGCAGATGTTTGCTTTTGCACTTCTATGATTTCTTTTTTCCTACAGTCGACCGTGGATTCCACTATGGTAACTCACATATTGAATGAGTCCACTTTCTGAGTAAGTTCAGAAACAGAGGAAATAAGCCACTGTGGTTTAAGTCCCAAGGTCTGCATGGTTTCAACATCTGAGCTCTGCCCGGTCGCAGTGTCAGTTGCTACCAAAAACTGTGAGGGCTATCCTGCTGCAGCATTCTTCCTTTTTCCAGTCTCAGTGTTTGTACAGTCCTTAGGAGGATTACACATTATGATCATCAATAGCTGTTCTATCGATCGGTGCAACTTCAAACAAATTTAGTAAAATAAAATTAATATTTTAAGACTGTTTTCCCCACCAGAGGCTATAGGAGCTGCTGAAAAGTGCTTGGACTCCACAGAGCACCCCAAGACAGTGTAATATTAAACGAGTCAGTCTTTTCCTGCACTGTGCTCCAAAAAAGTGGATATTTAAATGCAAGCAAAAAAAAACAAAAGTCATGCCACATGACAAACCTTGAGAGGCGTGAAGTCCAGGTTTCTCCTCACGGCACTTTCAAAATCTATTTGCTGGGTGTCTGACAATATTTTGTAATTTATCTGCACATGCCTTGTGTAACTGTTTTTTCTGGGGCTTTTTCAGTGCAGTTTGCTGAGCAGTAGCACCAATCCTGCTAATCTCATGAGTGTGTTCCATGTCCAGTGTCTGCTGGTAGAGCATTTTAAAAGACACCTGTGCAACCTGGCACAGTGGCAGGTCTGCCAATTGCGATGCCAGCAACCGGTCGAAACAAGCCAGGGATGTCAAATCGTTGGCCTGGGCAGAGAATGAGTATCCCAGAGGATGCTCTCCTCCTCAGGTGACCATGAGCGGCAGTGCAGCTGGAGAACATGGGAGGTGGATGCCGACTGGCTCCAACATGTGTGATCATGCCTCTGCATTAGCTATTGCACCATTACAGTCAGTATCCTCTGTGGGAAGAGAAGAATACAAGGAAATAACCCACAGGGACAAAACAGCACAGACTGGTTCAAACTTTAACAAGTAACAATTAAAACAGATAGGAAATGTAGTGACCAGCAGGGATGCAGAAAACCCTCATCTGGCTCTGGAAGAAGAGGCAGGGTGGGAGCTTTAAGTATACTGAGGGACCCCTGGAAGAAACAAGATTATAATGGTAAGTAATTTTTTATTCAAACCCCAGGAATCCCTCAGTATGCTTAAACTATTGCAGACTACCAAGTAGTACCTTTGGAGGTTGGGTACAGAACCTATTTAGGGAAAAGGTTCTGTAGGACTGCAGTGCCAAACCTGGCATCACTTCTGGACTGTATGTCCAAGCTGCAGTGCTTAGTGAAAGTGTAAACAGTTTTCCATGTGGCTGCTTTACAAATCTCCAGCAAGGGGATGTCCCTTGCTGCAGCCACTGATGCACCTGTGCCACAGAGGTAGGATGTTCTCTGAGACCCAGGGGAGGCTGTTTGCCAACTTTGCTATAACAAAACTGTATGCAAGCTACTACCCAGCATGCAATAGTTCTCTTAAAAGCTGGTTTACCTTTAACCACTTCCCTGTAGGTTTGGAACAACTGAGTATACTCTGGCCTATAAGCTTTGGTGTGGTCAAGGTAGTGGCTGAGTGCCCCTTGGCCAGACTACGCAACCTCCGCCTCCCTGAGCTAGAGCTTGCAGTGAAAAAGACTGGCAGAGTTATGGACTGGTTCAGGTGAAAATCTGCGACCACGTTAGGAAGGAATTTCCTATTAGTCTTAAGCACTACCTTATCCCTGTGGAAGGACAAGTAAGATCATCACAAACCGAAAGCGTATAAAAAAATTAGCTGACAATGAGCCAATACTGCCCACTCCATTTGATTCTATATAACAACTAGTTTTTACATGTTAAAAAAACAAAATTAAAGGCGCCAGCCCAATGGCGCAGAGGGCTGAGGCGCTGGATTCCTTACCCAGCGCTACTCCAGTGACCCGGGTTTGGAAGGCTGGGGGTGAGCACAGACACGATGCTAGAAAGGATGCACCCATGCACAGGATGTAAGACTGTCTCTGCCTGCCAGCACCGAAGGAGGTGTAAAGTATGTATGGAAAAAAAATTAAAAAAGCTTCACAAAATCAATTTTGCAGACTACAATTGATCAGGGATCCAGAATTGGGGGAGGAGGGGGTTTGTGGTAGCCTTACATTTAATGATGAACATGTGGTGGAAGGAGAAAGGAGAGAGGGAAGAAATAAAATGCCAGGAGTCTCTTTTTCAATATTCCAAAAATGTATTATACATAGATGTGGCATCACACTTGTGCATAATGGGATTTATGTCACACTCATATATAATAATCTACATCTTTCGAAAACTGATTAGAAACACATCTAACCAGTTAAAATGGATACTTCTCATTAAGATAAAATAAGTTAAGTTGATGACAAGGCACTGGGCAAGCATGGGACAGACAGCTAGAAGAAAGTGCACAGTGTCTCTCTAGCAGTGGCAGGGGTCATCTCTTTGTGAAGTAAATTTTTAAGAGATCCAAAAGAAGTTTTAACTGATTCTAATCCGCCTGGCAAATAGCTTTACCTGCAGCAGCGCCCCAGGGACTGTGACCCAACACCATCGAACGCATTAGTTCTTCTTAACTGCAGGCTGAAATGCTGCCACATAAATTTTGAACGAATACCTGGTCCATTAGGATTTCTTTGAATGATGCTTCTTCCTCCTCATTGAGACCGTAATGAAGATGAAAATCTATCACTCTTTCTATATTTAGTCCAGGCAACTATACAGCTTAGTTTTCTACTTGAGTAATTGTCATACCCAAACTTCAATACCAAAAGGCAAGTACGGTATACAAAAAGTAGCTTTCAAGGAGAAATGTGTGGAACCCTCAGTCAGTTTTCCTGTAGAAGCTGGTATTCAGTACTGTCTTCCATTCTATTACTTCTTAACAGATGTTTCATATTTAACAAGGCAGGTCTTGGAATGATTCACACTGCTCACCAAATTTACAATCATCCCCAAATATTTTATTGTTAAGACCATCTTTGTTAGTATCAGAGCTGCCATGAGAGAAGCATGCTGGGAGTAGAGGATTCAGCAGTGAGTGCAGGAACAGCAGAAGCACAGGAAAGAAGCTTTAAATAAAACAAATAAAGGAGGACAATCATGAGAAGCAGTCTGAAGGGAGGATAGAAGTCTAGTTCTGGAAGCAGATTATAGCAAAGGGAAGCCTGCAACCAGGAGAAATGTACTGTATGATGATCCTGAGGGATACAAAATGAATTAAGACATGATGAAGACATATCAGTACATTTGGTGTAGCAGCAAGGAAAAAAAGCTGTGAAATGCTGAATGATTATTGGTATGACTAGCCTTGAAAATTAAATATTTACGGACGACTGAAAATTTTGTGAGTAACATGAACCCTTCCAAGATGTGACTTCACTAGATACAGTTTCCCCATCTAAGTGTACACCATGTTTTCATATCCATGAGACATGTAACGAACAAGGAGATCTCCACAAAAAAGTAACAGCAGAGTCAGGTTTCTACAATTTCTAGTCAAAGTGGCAAATGCATTTGGCAAATTTATACACTATTGGTATGCATCTCTTTTGTTGAAAAACTACATAAGGTCCCGTAAAACTGTGCTGTAAGAATGATTCTGCATTGTACATATGTTACCTAATGGAAATGATATTACTATGTGATTTAAGTGTTTATAATTCTAATAGGAAATAACTTGTTCTGCTGAAACATTAACACCGTTAATTACAGCAAACTACAAAGACTAAAACTGAAAAAGAAACCTGTTGGAAACTGCTCAATTTAGATGCCCTGTTTACGTCACAGGGCATGCCCACAGTGGCTACAAAACACCAACACTGTGAAATTTATATAACTTGTTTTGCTGCAGGTAAAGAGAGGACATTTTATTTACGTTTTTTGATGACCAGGTGGGCCCCCTGACACAGTCAAATCCCTTTTTCATGGGCGACCTAGGGAAACCAAATGTTCCAAGCATCAGAAAACAGTACAGAAGTATGTACAGATATCACTGGACAGTTACATACATTCATGGACTAGACTAGCCATCCCATTCGTTGGGAGACAGTACAAATTATAGATGTCAATTGCAACATAGGTGAACAAACAGTAAAGTTTATACGAGCATAAGATATAATCATAGTAAAGTCAATTAGTATTGTACATAAGTGCAGAGTACAGACAAATGGCTGTGTACAGACTCACAGCCCTAAACATTGATCATACACACCAGGAGAGCATAGGCAAGCAGGTGGAGAAGTTAGTTATGTTGTACATTTTGCCACTTGCGGACAAGGACTAATCCTAATAAAGACTTTGGACTCCCCACCTTTCACCACCTTCTGCCTATTTCAAAGGAAAGGCAGTGTGGTCTAGTGGCTAGACCCTTTACAGTTTATTACAGATTGAGGGAGCACTCCCAACCAATCAGAACACTCCTTTCCCTGCACACAAGACACTCTTATTCAGTTTACTGACTGAGGGAGCACTTTTCTCCTACACAAGAGGTACTTTAAATTTGAAAGTGTCTCATGCACCAATGCCCTGGATATGTGCTCGTTTGGGAAAGGGTTTTTAAATTTTGACTACAGTATATTATATTTTTAACTCTATTTCTGCACTCTGAGCCCCAGGATCCTTCTGAAGTACCCATGTGGCTGTGCCTCTCACTCCCTTCCTGAATCCCTGCTTCCCCCAGGCTCTGCGTGCCGAGTGGCTCAGCAGCTCAACCCCAGATCACCCTCAGGAAGGTCCGCCTCCTTGATGACACTTTCTGGAATTAGAGGACCTACCTTGCCATCAGGTGGGCCGTGGGAGTCCTGGATGTGCCGAGCCAGCGTCGAGACATGGATGCAGCACCTGGGGTATCCGTCATCCACGGTGCTGCAGAGGATTTTTCCTTGAGATCCCCCCGAGGAGCTTGGTCGTGCAATGGCAGCAAGGCACTACATGCTGCCACCCGTCAAACTCCTCCCCTGCAATTCTGTGCCGCACCCAACCATTGCCAGGTGCTGCTACTGAGCGGTGCATCACTAATATATTAATACTGCTGCAGAGACACACTCTTACGATTGCAAGAGTGGTTGCATGTATATTCTTGGTGTATCAGACCCACTCACCTTTGGTTTGTGATTATTTTACTCAAAGAGTGAGCGTGAGACCACTCTTACAACAGTAAGAATGGTCTCCATGACCATATTAAAATACAAAAGTTTAACTCACATACAGGTGCCCTGGAAAGTGGCACATTTGAGGAAACATTTTTTTTTAAATGTTTATATGTTATAGATCGACCTTGATCAATATGACTGAGAAAGACCACTCTTTTTCATTACTGTGTTTATGCCCTACTGGCAGGGCCCTGTCAGGTCTCGACCCTCTCAGCCCAGACACCCCAGTGTCTCACAGACCTACTATCACTCCTTTTGTCCCCATGGCTCCCACACCCGGGGTGGGGAGGGAAGTAGCCTGAAGGTTGCAAAATGGGTCCTCAGCTGGGAGGCAGGGCATGGAACCTGGTTTGGGGGGGTTGTGAAGGGTCAGATCCTTCATCTCGCCCAACTGACATTTTCCCCTCCTTGTTTTCTCCCCAAATAGAGCAGATATGCAATGCAGCATAAGACAGCCCTGTGCACAGTTCTACATGCAAGACATTGGCCACCGCCGCTCCTCCCACTCTGCTGTGTTGCAGTTTCTCGCTGCTTAGCCCCCCAGCTGCCACTAGGAACTAGGCTTACACTGGGTGCTGTATCCCTCCCATGCCAGAAGAGGGCAGTCCATCAGACACCTGATCCCCCGTCAATCATCCAATACACCACATTTGCCAAACATGGGTCAGCAGCATCACAATTGGTAGCGCTATCATTGTGTCAGCAGACCATCCTGAGAGACTACTCTTAGCTGTAAGAGTGCTCTCTTGCATATTTTTAGGGTGTGTGAACTGAGAACAGAAGCCTAACCATATGTGTTGTTTCCCCTGCTGTATGAAAATATAACAGAAGATAACAATCCCACCGGATTAAAACTTGTTATATTCTGGATTTTAGACTGGATCTCTGACGAACACTAAACAAGTTACTCAGCATCCCTGTGCTTCCATCCTCTCCGCTGTAAAACTGGATAGGGTAAGGACCCCACTGAAAATGAAAGGTATCTCTGTTGGGCTATCAGAGGTAAATAACAAAACGAAATCTGGCATGCTCAAAAAATACAAAAACTCTCTGGAATGACAAGAGAGGTGAAATGGTGGATTAAGGAATTTAATAGGAGGAGGTCACCATGTATTTACTTAATAGCCATAAAACAAAAAGGAAAGCACACAATGAGGATAATCTGCTGCTGTCAAATCATGTTAATTTATTTGTTTAGTGTGAGTTTGGGTATTTCCCCCATCTTGGATAAACAACATGTAAACTGTGCTAAAATGAATTAAGTTATAACAGCCTTCTGGTTCAGGGTTTTGAATTTTTTAGAGTTGCATGTTTATTTATTAAAACATGTTAATTTGGAAATGGACAAGTCCCACCCTTGGGCAAGTCACTCAACATATTGCTCAAGTCCACTCAGCTACAGGAATGGGCACAAGCATGGCCCGCCCATCAGCGCAGCAGTAGCACAACACACTGGTGACTCGGGTCAGGAATGAACCTGAGTCATTGGAGGGCCCGCCAGGGAAGGAAGATCGAGGGTCCCACAGGATACACTCATCCTCAGGTGAGGAAGGGTTGCTGCCACGCTGCGAAATCGTCCCCTGGGTGTCCACAGATGGATATGTAGGCAGGGAGCATGGGTCAGGTGAGGAAGATGCCAACTGCTTGGATTGCACAGCTGCACCTCAGCATGCATGTGCCCTCTCACCCTGCTTCATCACTGAGGGAGTGGGGAAAAAAAAAAGAGGTATGTGGGGGCAGGGCAAAGGACAGAGAATGTGCGAGTGGGCTGGTGGCTCAGATATACCTATAAGCAGCTATGGAGTGGGGATGAAATGTGAAACATTAAAAAGACATGGATACAAATGCAGAACCCCAATGGAAACAAGATGTTGCATCTGAGCTGGGTTATCCTAGGTAAATAAACTGCAAAATAAAATGAAATAAACACCCTGAGCCAAAGCACTTCCATCAGGTCAGCCAGAGAGGAACTGAGCATTTAACAGGATGTTCTCCTCCTCCAGGGGTGGGGTAGGAATGATCTGTCTCCTCTGCAGCACTTCCTCATGGTGATCTGGGGGTATGGTGCTGGCAAGCAGAATCAGGGTGGGAAGAATTCTGGTTCCATCTATGATGGATAGGTGTGAAGAGGGCGGATAACTGGGGAAGGATGAGTGGTGGCTCTGGCAGATGACACTGCCATGTATTTGCCCCTGCACACAACTGAGCTACACTGACCGCTGGTGTCTTGCTTTCTGCCTCATTAGATCCTGTTCACAAACAACCCTGACCAGACTGCCTCACCCGACTAGGGGTGGGATAAGTCCCTATGAGGCTTAGAGAAGGCAAGTTGTTGCTTCCATGACAAGTTGGAGCCCTTCAGAACTGGAGCACTGAACCAGTGCAGGGCTGAAGAAGAGTGGGACAGAGGGGAAAAAAAAAAGAGAACGTTAAAAAAAATCCCTCCAAGAAAGAACTGTGAGGAATGGTGAATGAGATTTATAAAACAGACAAACTGCACTGAATAGCAAGATTGCAAAAGGATGATTCTGACAATAAGTTGGGGCTGTGGGTAATTCTCAATATGGAAAAGGTGGTTAACTTTATGAAAGAACTTGGAAGACATTAAGTCTAAGGGAACATGCAGAGGTGGAAATACTGGCATAGAAAGAGTTGAAATGTGACCTAATGAGCCTGCCAACTGCACTACCATGTGGAGACCCAGGTCTGAGGTGTGGCTCAGACTCCTGGGCTGAAGTCCTTAGAGTACTGGAAGGGCTACAGAGGAGCATTCTCAGATTTCGGAGGAGGTATTTCCTACCACACTGTAGCAGCTCTTCTGCCAGACTATGGGAGCAGCCGGATACTGTGGGCCCTTACAAAGTGTCATTCTTCAGACGCAAAATGCCAGGGTCAGTGCTGTAACACAAAAGCTCCATGAATGGAAACAAATTTATTTAGTTGCTTTTGATGTTTTGCTACCCTAACTGCCCTGATTTAGTGCTTTGCTGATACTGTGAGTTCCCCTGCAACACTGGCCTCCCCCTCTGAGGATGGCATGGAGTATGTGGGACACTGTGGGTTGTGGGGAGGGGCAACAGCATAACTAATACGACACACATACCATGCCAAGCTTAACAGTCATGTATCCTGAATTTCCTAGCCATTCCAACAGTAAATCTGGTGTCGGGGATGTGAGGTCACCGGGAGAAGAGCTAGAACAGAAGATGGCCACCTGAGCTGAGTATAAACACTGTCATAACAAAAAACAAACAAAAAGGGCTAACAGTCCAGGCAGAGGCATCAGAAATATTTTTTCCTGCAATGGGCATGTAGGAATGAAAAGTCAAATTAAATCCCTAATATACAATTGCAAATACTTATCTAAGGCATGCTAATAATAAACAGCAGAAAAAAAATGGTTAATAGTTTTATAAACTGTGTAAAATGCCCTTCTAAATTAGATGAGTCGAATATACTGTAGATAGAACATCTTTCAAAGATGATCCCAGTGTTCACATTTGGTTGCCATGGAACGGGTTTCTAATTGAGAGATGACAAAGGCCTCTTTTTTAAACAGAAGAAATAATACAATTAAAACAATGAATGATGAACCTTATAAGGGGGCCAGTAAAAACAGAAGATGGACAAAATGATGATTTCTATTTTTCAAATGTTTACCATTTACAAACAATTTCTTTTTGTTCTTGCTAGTCATTACTGCCTACTGTTCCTGGAACACCCAAGAAAACAGAGATACTGCAGCTCTTGGAGGCATTCAGGTCAGTGGAATTTCACATGAATAATTACTAACCAGGAGTTATTGAGTGCTGGCAAAATACGAAGCCTGTCAACCTTCAGTAAATCAGGTCACTAATCCAACTCTGTCAGTCCAGTTTCAAGGGTAGGACACAACTTAATAGTAATGTATCTGCTTAGGTTACAGAACTTCCGAGGCAAGGGACTTGCAGTCAACTCTACAAAGATGTATCCTTTCTCCAGATACATTGGGGCTGGTTACCATGTGGAATAGCTTGCCTGGTGTAACTGTGGAAGCTAACAAGGCTTTCAAAGCAGGATTGGAAAGATTTCTGAGGAGAACAGCATTGATTTTATTTATTTAAAGTTGCTAACGGAAAAGACACTGCAGCTGAGGCTCATTTCCAGGTGCAACCCAGGGAGGGGCAAGATGAAGCAAAACAAGCAGCAGTTACAAACAACTGAAGTGCAAGAACAACAGTGTAAAGTGCAATACAGTGGGCAATGACAGTGATATGAATACAATGAGGGTAATAAGGGCCGGCCCACTGGTGCAGCGATAGCGCTACCATTTGTGATGCCAGTGACCCGGGTTTGATAATGAGCCCGGGTGGCTGGAGGGCCGGCTGGGGAAGAATGATTGAGTACCCAATAGGCTGCTCTCCTTCAACAGGCAAGGTGGACTACATGCAGTGTTGGAATTACAGAGCTTTGGGAGCTGGGGGGGTCCATAAGCATCCTGTTTTTAAATTAAGCCTCCCTTCCTATTACAAGTCAGCGGCAGTGATGTGTGAGCTACCAGGGCTCACTTCAGAGCTACTGGAACTGAGCCCTGGCAAGCCCCCCTGTAGTTCCAACAGTGGCTCCATGCCTCATTCCTATAACACCACCTGGGTGACCACAGGTAGCGGTGCGAGTCAGGGAAGCAAAACAAAGCAGGAAGGGCTAGACGGCGGCCGAGATCCAGAGTGGAGGCACGTTTCTGCATGCCCTCACCTCCTTGGCACTCCTAGTGTGCTGTCATCTAGTGGGAGGAACCAGGAACATGGAAAATACCCCGCATCTGCACCAAAAGATAGGCCCTGGCACCTGACAGGCACGGTTCGAACGCCCGACACATTGAACGTTGGGAAGGAATGACCCAAGGATCCCCCCTCATACCCATCCCAGGGGGTTATCTGTGCCTGGGTGGGTCCACCAGAGTGGTGCCGGGTAGCACTGGGAGTCTTCGAGGGACGGTGCAGATGGGACAATAGAAGGGGACACAAACAGCAAGCAAAAAAAAAAATAAAATGAGGGTAATAAAACAGCAGCACAGTACACACTGGTGTCATTTACTGATTTAAAAATGTATAGGGAAGTCAAACTGCTTAGAATTTGAGTAGGGTAAGGCCCTTATGGGAGGAGGGTGAGAGGAGACAAAGAACATTAGGAGTGGGAAAGGTGGTGGTGGAAGGCGGGGAGGGAGTTAGAGGGTGAGAGACACAGGAACAAGCAGTGTGGTGGGGGTACTTGATGGTGGCAAGGGGTCATAATGTTATGACAAAAACAGCGCAGCAAACAATGCCGTAGTTAAAACGTGTGCCTCAAACAGAGTCGGTGGAAACACCCACTGAAACAAAAATTGCGCACACCACACAAATCAATGAGTGGAATTGAGATATTTTTGTTTTTGAGGGGGGCTCTGCCACCCCTGCACCCTCCAACATGGGGGGCTTCACCCCGCACACCCCCAGAACTAAAATAACTAACTCAGAGGGAGTATGGACCAAGGGGATGACAGGGTTTTAAATAGCTGGTATAGCACAGCAAAACGCAAAGCAAAACACGGGGTAATAAATAATAATAGCCATTTTCAGAAATGCCTAGCAGTAAACTGCTAATCAGGGACAGCGCTAGATATAGGAGAAAGTTGCAGCCTGCCCAGAAATGACCCATTTTCCACATGACAGTGGGTCCACAGTGGTGCACCTGGTCTGTAACAATAGATGAAAGATGTAAAAGTGAACAATAGGAAAGCAATTTTACTTGACAAAGTTTTAGCTTCTGTACTGGTAAAATTTGTACTTTTTGACCCAGCTGTTTCTCATTTTGACCCACATTTTTTACACCAGTGAGTTTAATTTGACCCATGTTTTAACCTCTAGCGCTATCACTGCAGCTAATAATTTTTTTTGAGTAAATCCATTACACAGTACACAACATTAATAAAACTACATCATTTTTCAAAATTTTGCTAATCAGTCTGTGCCAAGTGCTATGCATTTTCACAACTGATTAGCACTTTCTAAATCAAACTGCTAATCAGTTTTCAGCTTATTTAAAACCCGGGATAAGGTGAAACTTAGCGGGGGATTTAGTTTCTGCTGCACAATAAAAAAAAAACTATCGGGGAGGAGAATCAATCCCTGATCCCCAGGTCTACACTGCCTCAGGTGCTTACGCCTTAGCCACTCCACCATGGGAACGGCTCAACCAGGCACAGCTCCTGAGGCTTCTTCAGCTCTTCCTTCAGTCCACAGTCGGCGATGGGGGTAGTGGTAGTTCCCTACCGCTATTATACCCATGTCGCTCTAAATGTTTCCACACTTTACCCCGCACAGTTATTGCTGCACTGTTTCAGTAGCACTATATTGACCCGGTACTGTTGATGGTTAGAATATGGTCTGGGTGTTACTCCAGCTAATAAGACTGGATCTGAGGCCGTACTCAAATTGGGTCTAACTGCTGTGCAGCAGGAGGGGCAGACAAGATACACTCTAAGTCCATTTCATCACAATACTAAAGTATGTTACTACAGGACATTATGTTGCTATGTGAAGATGGTATTGGCAAGTCCTATCTGAGAAAACTCATTTCAGACATGAATTAAGGCAAGTAGTAAACCGAGTAAGTCACTGAAGCCATTCAAATTATGCTAGCCACTGGTGAATGCCAATCCCTACCACATTTCATAGCACAGGTCTTTAAAAATCACAATGTACAGTATATAAAGCATCTTGTGAGCATTTGTGTGTGTGTGGGAGGGTATATGTATGTACTAATAAACAGCAAGATAAACAGTGTTATCTTGACCCTGCATAAGATAGTGACAATACTGGATGGCCAACTATATACAAACAAGTGTGTTCTCGAGAGCTCTGTGGGAATCAGAACCTGAGGTGGCAGAACACAGTGGTGGTGCATAAAGGTGCTCATCCTGTAGTTTTATAGTGTATAGTAACGCGTGAAATGTTTACATAGCAGTTCTTTCACTTCCACAACAAAACTGACTCATGCAGTCTCTAGAGGTTTCAGAATACTGCTGTACCACAAAAGGGTGCAATCACATTCGTGATCTCTGAACTGTGTACGACAGCATTTTAAAATGGATGGAATTCTATACAGAATAATGCTCTACTGTATATATTAATATGTCCTATGGAACCACTGATTGCGATATAACAGTGTTTTTCTCAGCTTCTGCCCGAAGGCGAAGCTATGTTTATAGGGCATCTACGCATGAGACGCTCTTCACAGAGTAACAGTACCTCACATGCAGGGAAAAGGAGCGCCCCATTTTGTCAGAAGCACTCCCTCAATCTATAATACGCTATAATATTATCCTGAAAAGTTGAGTATGTCACAATGTACCAACCAGAGTGCAGCATTAACAATGCCAATGACATCACAACAGATACATGCAGCACTGAAGCCAGCAGTTGAAATCAAAGAAAAACAATAAACTTTTTATAAACTGCAGATTTTAAAGCTGTAACTAGTAAACTGATATTATATTAAATCCCATATTTATTTAAAGTTCGATAACTGGGCTTCGGGCAAGGAAAACTCAACATACAGAATACCATGTACATGGTTAACAACAACATTACATTATACATAAACAAACACTAATATAAAATAGAAGTATGCAATGATCCGACTCAAAAGGAATTATAATTTCCTTGCCAGTAATTCCAGTTGTGTAGGCTCCATCCATGGGCAGGCAGTACTGGTCTGAAGCCGGTCTTCCTCTCAGCTGATACAGTTTGAAATGTCTGAGATATGTAGGTCACACCCCTTTACCCATACCCCCTCAGCGGAACCTTCTGTCCAGGTCTGTAGGCTGAATCCAGCAACAATATCAGGAAAAAAAAATCATTAACATAAGCCTACACTCCAATAAACCTTGAACTAGGAGACCTATATACAAAACAGAACAGAAGACATAAGTCACAAGGCATATAGCTCTGATAACAAAGAGGGCCTCTGCCTGTCCATGAACGGAGCCTACATGCAACAGTAATTACCAATAAGGAAAATGTTAGAAATACCACTTTCTCTCAGTGCAGTTTAACCCCTGCAAGGTATACATATTTTTAAATCAAGGATGGAAATGATAAAGGAAAAGTGTGGCCTACTGGGATTCGAACCTCAGATCTCTGGTATGCCGTTCCAGCGCTCTAACCATTAAGCTACAGGCTCACTGATCAAAGCGTCTGAGGAATTTCCTTACAGCCACACACACACATTCCTTTCTCTAGTGTTGCGCAATTATGCAACTAGGAACCAATGTTAGAAATACCACTTTCTCTCAGTGCAGTTCAACCCCTGCAAGGTATACATATTTTTAAATCAAGGATGGAAATGATAAAGGAAAAGTGTGGCCTACTGGGATTCGAACCTCAGATCTCTGGTATGCCGTTCCAGCGCTCTAACCATTAAGCTACAGGCTCACTGATCAAAGCGTCTGAGGAATTTCCTTACAGCCACACACACACATTCCTTTCTCTAGTGTTGCGCAATTATGCAACTAGGAACCAATGTTGAAATACCACTTTCTCTCAGTGCAGTTTAACCTGCAAGGTATGCATATTTTTAAATCAGGATGGAAATGAGAGGAAAAGTGTGGCCTACTTTCGCTCATTTCCATCATGAAAAAAAATATATGCAGTACTACACTAAAAATGTATTCGAATATAACACAGAAAAAGAGATAATAATGGCAAAACTATAAAGAATCCCTCAAACGTGAAACTAACAATAACTTGCCTCAGTGTTTTGCTACAGAGTGTTCTTTTGTCTTTAAATAGTTTTTATTTTAATGGGTTCACCACAATATATCCAAGGCACACTGCTTTATGGGCAGCTGGTCCATTCCACTGGGGTGTCAAACAGACGAGGCATACTGATGAGTCCTGTAGGACTAAACGCGGTTCATGTCTTCTGTTAGCACCCTTTGCAAACTGTGTGAGAGGCCTTTCGCACCATGCATCTCTGCTTAAAGTTGGACCCAGCATAACATTCTGTGGTGATTTGGTATATGCAGCCCATATGATGCTTTTATTGTGGGGGCATGTGTGATTTTGTATTTTCTTGAAACTTGGCTTCCCAGCCAAACTGCCCTTTAGCAACTCCTTGCTCTCAGTGTTTGCGCACAGAGGTTCTTTGTCTTTTTTTTTATTTTTTAATTCATTTACTTGCTAAAAATTATATTACATGGCTGCAAATGTTAGCAGTTAAATATGTAAATATAATTACAGTATAATAACCACATTAGGCAGGATGTAATCAAAATTAGTGTGGGGCCAGAGCTGCCTGATTTGTCCCATCCTGCCTGTAGTATGCAGAGGGGTGTACATCTGCAGACAATGTCTGCGGGCCGCTGCTGTAGAGAAGCATGTTGGCAGCCTGGTATGGCCACTGGTGGTACTAAGGGATGCAGGGAGGAAGGCTGGCCAACTGAGGGGGACTCTGAGTGGTGGTTGGAAAGCCAGACTGCGGGACACTGGGAGAGATGCACACCTGCTATGCTGCCAGTGCTGCATGATGTATACCATCCTGCCTATGGAGGGCAGGGAGCGGATGCATCTAAACACTGTGGTCTGATTGACCCTCTCAAGAGGTATGTTGCCAGGCGTGAGTGGCAGATGAAGGTACAGTGTGGTCACAGGGAAGTGAGAAAGGAGCTGAGGAAGATGGAGGGAGAGGAGGCTGGGGGCATGAATGTGAAGGAGGTGGACCAGTGACTTGGACAGGTAGGGTAGGGAGGAGTGTGGTAGGGATTGTGATCTCCAGTTGCAAGGATACGAGATAGATCCAAGTATAGAATGGGGGACATAAGCAATAACATATGACAGGATTTGCATTATGCTAGATTGCTGCACACCCAGGTGTGCTGTGATGCACAAGGCTGCAGGCTCAGTGCCTTTAGCCACCACACTGTATTGCATTCTTATGCCTCACAACACACTTGGGAAGTGAGGCAGTGTAACATAATGCACACACAGGAGTGTGTTCTAGGGATGTGGATATGTTGTTCAATCCACACTTACTGGCAGGTTCCTTGCCACTTTAAATCTTGCCAGAAGGTCTTCAAGCTGGCTCCTCCCACCCACCCGGGTGGTAAAACTCTCAGCTCCACCCCATGACCCCAGATCTTCCTTACTGCTTGGAAACTCAGGTTCCCTCCTTAGCGCTCTGCGTTTTAGGCCTGGATCCACACTGTTTGGTTAAACCGAAACTTATTCTAAAGTTTAAAAGACTTCAGTCTTCTTTTTCCCTCGCGGCTGCGATGGACAAATCGACTCCCGGATTTTGTCAGTGCCGCTGTGGGCAGAAGATGTCCTGGACCGACCCGCATTCCACGTGTGTCTACTGCCTAGGACTCGGACATGACTCACAGGCTTGCGAGTTATGCAAATCCTTTTCAGCTTCAGTCTTGGTGGACCGTGCTGCCTGACTGCTTTTGGGGTGCCCTGAGAAATGTTATCCTCTGGTTTAGTCGATGGAGGCCTGTTGGGCGGTGTCTGCAGCGGCGGGCTCGGCAGACCAGCTGGAACAGATGATCGCCCTCGAGGAGGAGGCAGCCCAGGCCGCATATTCATCTTCCTCGGTCACGGCATTTATCCCGCTCTCCTTGGGCTCTTCTTATACAGCTTCTTTTAAGGAGCTTTGCCAATCCCTCTCCACCAAGGGAGAAGGGCCATCAGGACATTCCTCTCAGTCCAAAAAGAGGACTCCAAAGGTAAGTCCCACCATCTACGTTCGTGGGAACCGGAGAGGTCCCCTTCCCCGGATAGTCAACAGTCGACGTTGGTCAAGGTTGCGGCTAAGGCCGCTGGCTTCACGGTGTCCCCGTCAGGTCAGCCAGCCGAGACGACCCTCGATGCAGTCAAGATTTTTCTCGACCTGTCGGACGGTTTGTTGACTGGAGAAACCGACAACCCTTCTTCACTGATTCCCCCAGTGGAAACCGAGGACTTGCCTGTGCCTTCTGTGCCAGAGTCCCCGGTTAAGGTCCCTGAACCGAGGGAGGACCGGGTTTCACCCGCCCCTTCTCTGACCCACCCTCGGAATCCCCGAAGGTCTCGGTCCTTTTCCAGGTCCAGCCGGTCCCACCATTGGCTGTTTTGGTATCGGCACCATGGAAAGCGGTGGCGTCGCTCATCCTCTTCAGAGGATAGGATCCAGCGCAAGTTCCGTCGGCGCTATGAGGATTTAATGTGGCAGTAGCTCTTATTGTCCGGAAATAAGCCAACTCTGTCACCTTCTCCGGCCATTAAGTGGCTGTCACCGGAGCGGCTGAAGCAACCCCTCGTAGTGGTCGAGGACCGGTTGTTCGGCCGAAACCGACTGCACCACCCATTGTGGTGGAACCTCCGCCTCCACAACCGAAGACTGGGGTCCCGACCAAGGATTCTCAGTTGGGTCAGGGTTTGGCCCATAGGTTGTCGGTCACCCTCACTCCTGATCGACTTCGGCTTGTGGAGGGTGGCTCTGGAGCTCGGCAGCTGTTCGAAGACTCCTCGGAGTCTGATGACGACAACAACTCCTTGTTCTCCAGGCTGCTTGACCTGGAGTCCACTGGGGTCAGTCGGTGGACGAGAGCCCATCCTTGTACCTAGGTATGCTTCGACTCATCTCAGAATCCACTGGGATGAAGCTTGAACCCGTTTCAAAATGGGCCAAATATCCCTTCACGGAGATACTGGACCGAGGGGATTCCCCTATGGAGGCCTTCCCGGTGGCCGAAGCCATTGTTGGCCCAGCCCTGGAGCTGTGGCAACGGCCAGCTTCTTGTCCAGCACCTTCGGCCAGGATGGTTGGGAAATATGCGGTCCCTACAGGTTCACTCTTCGGTTTCTCGGAGCACCCCTCTGCAGAGGGGTTAGTGACCGACAGTGTTTTCCGGTGTTCCGAGAACGCTCAGGATGTGGACAAGCCACTTGATAAGGAGTCCAAGAAACTGGACTATTCAGGGCGGAAAGTATATGCTGCTTCCTCCCTAGGCCTTTGTCAGGCTAGCTCGACCATCCTGACGGCACACTTTTCACATGCCCTTTTGGGCTCCCTGGATGAGGTGATTACTCATCTCCCGGCTGACCTTCAAACGACGGTCAAGCAGGTGCGGGACCAGGGAAGGGCGGTGGCCAAACAGCAGCTCCAAACTTCTTTGGACATCGCTGACTCATGTGCCTGGTCAGTAGTGGCTGCAGAGCTTGGCTGAGGATCTCCACCTTTATGGCGGATACCCAGCACAAGCCGGCAGACATTCCCTTCCTGGGTACCGACTTATTCAGTGCCGGGGTGGAGAATCGTCTCCAATGGATCGAGAAGTCCAATGCCACCTTGGACTCGGTCACGTCTGCCATGAAGGACAAAGGCCGTCAGCAGCCGCGTAAGCCCTTTCGTCCTTCTGCCCCTGCGGCACGTCCGGACCAGCAACACCAGCATCAGGGCCAGCAGGCTCACACTTGGCACCCCAAAGCCAAGCCTGCTGCTTGCTCCAGCAGGAAGCTGGGAGGAAAAGGCCCAGGCAGCTCCTCGGCCAACCCTTCCTCAAAGCCTGCCCAGTGACGGGTTGAGGGGTGTCGTCCCCAACCTCGTTGCTCCTCCCCGGATCCCCCCCCCCGGATGGACGGCTCCGCCACTTCCTTTCCGCCTGTTCTGATATCACCACAGACCACTGGGTGCTGGAAGTGTTAGGCAAGGGTCTGCCTCTGGAATTCGAGCAGTCCCCACCCTATCGAGCCGTCACTTCACGGGGGGCTACGGGTTCTGCAGCCTCTTTGTTGGCTCATCGAACTGACATTGCCCTGCTCCTCCAGAAGGAGTTGATCAGGGAGGTAGCGGACCCTCCTCCAGACCCAGGGTTTGTGTCCAGGTACTTTCTGGTCCCAAAACGGACGAGGGACTGGCGCCACATTCTCGATCTACATGACCTGAACAAGTTTCTAAGGTCTTGCACCTTCAGGATGGTCACTCTGGCTTAGATCATTCCATCCTTGGAACGAAGCATGTGGTTCTGTTCTCTGGACCTTCAGGATGCATTCTTTCACATCCCAATCCGTCCATCTCACCAGCGATTCCTCCGCTTCAGGGCAGAGGGATCCCTTTACGAGTTCCAGGCCATGCCCTTCGGCCTCTCTCCAGCTCCCAGGGTCTTCACCAAATGCATGGCAGTGGTGACAGCATTTCTGCGGCACCGAAGGGTCTGGGTTTACCCTTAGTTGGGCGACTGGCTGGTTGCAGCCCCATCCAGGTTGGAGGTGGAGCGGTCCAGGGATCTGACCCTCCAGGTGTGCTCTCAGATTGGCCTCCTCATCAACGAGGCTATATCGGAACTTGTGCCATCGCAGGTGATTCAGTTCATCGGGGAAGAGCTTGACTCTCTTCGAGCCAGAGCACGGCTCCCCGCAGACAGGACCGAGTTCCTTTCCTCCTTTGCCCAATCATTTCTGGTTGGGCAATTGTGCCCTGCCCGAGACTTCCTGTGCCTTCAGGGCCTCATGGTGGCCTGCACCAGCGTGGTCTGTTGGGCTCGCTGGTGTATGCGTCCTCTGCAGTGGGGGCTGGCCCGTCAATGGTCACAGCGCTCTGGTCCTCTGGACAAGCCAGTGACAGTGACCTAGGAGATGTGGAACAGCCTCCAGTGGTGGCTCGTTCCAGCTCATCTGCAGGTGGGTATCCCATTTGTCCGCCACGAGTCGACGGTCACTCTGATGACCGACGCCTCTCTGGGTTGGGGTGCCCATCTGGGGGAGCTCAGAGCACATGGCCTCTGGTCCTCTCAGGAGTCTCGATGCCACATCAACCTGCTGGAGCTTTGAGTGGTCTGACTAGCCCTCACCGCCTTCGCTCCATTTGTACGGGGTCCAGTGGTCCAGGTCCAGACGGACAACATCACGACCATGTACTACCTAAACCAACAGGGCGGGACGCACTCCTTTTCTCTGTGCAAGGAGGCTCTCCGCACTTAGTCTCTCGTGATCAGCCTGGAGGCGGATCTCTTAGCCATCCATGTGGCAGGAGCCTCCAACAGTCTGGCCGATGCCCTCAGCCGGATTGGTGCTGCATCTTACGAGTGGTCTCTCCTGCCTGAGGTAGTACAAGATCTGTTCTCCCACTGGGGCACCCCTCAGGTGGTCCTGTTTGTCTCCAGGGAGAATGCGAAGCTGAGGCTGTTTCATGCCCGCCCCCCTCAGCAGGGCTCACTGCAGGGGGATGCCTTCTCGAGGCTGTGGACCCGGGCCCCTTCTATGCCTTCCCTCCATTTCCCATGATCCACAAGGTGCTTCTCAAGGCAAAGAGGGAAAAGGCACATGTGATTCTGGTAGCCCCAGACTGGCCCCGTCAGTTCTGGTATGCAGATCTCCTTAGCCTCAGTTCCAGGCTCCCGAGGCAGCTTCCAGCCTGTCCGGACCTGATCTCAGTCAACAGGGGGAAGGTACTCCACCCGGACCTTCAATCCCTGCACTTGATGGACTGCTTCCCGAGTGGCTAGAGTTCCAGGCCTTGGGTCATTCCAACGAGGTCCTCAACATGTTGAGGCATCCCGTAAGGAGTCGACCAGAAAATGCCATGCCTTCAAATGGAAGAGATTCTCCATTTGGTGTCAGGATAAGGGATTGGACCCTTCCTCCTGTTCTTTGGCTAGCATTCTGGATTACCTGTGGTCCCTTTCTCAGCTAGGGCTTCAGTCGACGACCCTTAAGGTGCACCTGGCAGCCATCTCTGCTTACCGGGCATGGGCCGGGAAGCAGTCGGTGGCGCAGGAGAAGGTGATCGGGCACTTTTTCAAAGGCCTTGATCACATATCCCCTCCGATGCGAGAACCTCCACCTCCATGGGATCTACTGCTGGTATTGGCTAAGCTAATAGGCAAGCCATTCAAACTGATGCACAGGTGTGACATCTCTCACCTGTTGTGGAAGACCGCCTTCTTGGTGTTTATCATGTCAACCAGAAGGATGGGAGAGCTCCAAGCGCTTTCCATCGAGTCTCCTTATCTGTTCTTCCACAGGGACAAGGTTGTCCTGCGCCCCCACCCAAAATTCCTTCCGAAGGTGGTGTCAGAAATTCACCTTAACCGGGTGTTGATTCTGCCGGTGTTCTACCCCAATCCCACCTCTGAGGCCAAATATAGGCTTCATACTTTGGACCCTAGATGAGTGCTCTCTTATTATAAGAAGCGAACGGCTGAAGTTCGCGGAGAGGTTCGCTAGCTGTTTGTCACCTACGCTGAAGCCGCACCTGGCAGACCTGCAGCCAAGCGGACGATAGGCAGGTGGGTCACCTCCTGCATAGATCTCTGTTATAGGTTGGCGGGCATGGAGCCTCCCAAAGGGATAAGAGCTTATTTTACCCGCCATACCTCTGCTTTGGTGGCTGCTTCCAGGGATGTTCCTATCCAGGAAATCTGTAGGGCTGCTACCTGGAAGTCAGCACACAACTTCATTACCCACTACCACATGCACCTTGAGTCACGTCGGGATGCTGGTTTTGGGACCTGGGTTCTCCAGTCCTTATTTCCTAAGTAGTGGGTGCGTGCCTTGCCTCCCTCCTCCCGGAGAACTGCTAGGAGTCTGCCAGTAAGTGTGGATTGAACAACATATCCACGTCCCTAGAAATACAGGTTACTCACTTGTGACAGGAGTTCTAGGAGTGGTATTTGTTGTTCATCCATACAACCCACCCGACCTCCCCGATTTCAACGCACAACCTGGCTTCCAGCGGGCTAGATGTGGCATCATGGGGCGGAGCCGAGAGTTTTACCACCCGGGTGGGTGGGAGAAGCCAACTTGGAGACCTTCCGGCAAGATTTAAAATGGCAAGGAACCTGCCAGTAAGTGTGGATGAACAACATATACCACTCCTAGAACTCCTGTTACAGGTGAGTAACCTGTATTTATTACACTTATAAATGTTTTTCCCCCAGTGTGATTAGGAATTACAGATCTTTCTTCGAGAGGGCTCTTGCAGTAGGTAATTACATATAGGACTGACGCCGGCAGGCGGCAGGACCCCACAGAAAAATTTCTTGCTAGCGGTCCTGGCGGGGACCGCCCACGTCAGGTGACCAGCGTCAGGAGCGTTGAGTATAAAGGGGCGGTCCCGGACGCCCGCCTCCAGTTCTTTCCGCCGCTGCTCGCAGCGCCAGAAAAGTTTGCGCCTCAGCCCTACCTTCACGTCTTTTTTACAGAAAAATCATTATTTTTTGACTAACGTCAGTACTATCATCGTAAGTATGTCCTCACATCGAGCACAAGATTCATGCGATCTGTGCGGCGCCCAACCACCACATTGCTGGGATGGCCACTCCCTGTGCCTGTTCTGCCCAGGACCAGATCACCCGGTCGAGAAGGTGCCAGCACTGCCTCAGTTTCAACGCGGCTACCCGGAAAAGGCAGCAGCAATCCCTGGAAGCCCATATTCTAAAGAAGAAAATGAGTTCTATGGAGAAGGAGCTCAAAAAACTGAGGCAGGCGTCCACTTCCCCCGAAGGCCATCTGAAGAAGAAGAAGTAGAGGCACCGGGACAAGGGCTCCTCCACCACATCTCCCTCGGGAGTCGCTGGGACGCAAGTAACATCCCCTCCGGGGGATTGCTCCTCGACAGCCACCTCAGAGGTTTTCGAGGGGGCATCAGCCCGCCCGTCTGGCTCACGCTCGGGCCTTGCGGGTGCCTCTGGGCAGTTGGAGGCCTCTGCCCCTGGTTCGGCCGCAGGCTCGTGGCCTACCACTGTGGGAGACACCGGTAAGCTGGGCGTCGGCTCCTCTGACGTCCGCCCGGAGAGGGCCGGTAAGACAACCGACCCTCTGGGGCGACGTGCGCTCTCCACTCCACCGGACCAGGCCGATCACTCTACTCGGCCTGCCTCCAGTGATGGCTCTCATGTCGGACGAGCTCTCCCTAAGCCTTAGCCGCTCGTCCGACATCCGACCAGCGGGAAACCACGACGGCCCCCCATGTCCGCTTCACCTGTTCCCGCAGCCTTCTGCCGCCTGGGGAATCAGAGTCTCCCAACCTCGACCCTCGACTTTTCCCTCCGCCCCCGGGCGGTTGGGATCTTTTTCTCCGTCTGTCCTTTCTCCACCTGCTGCGCTGGACCTGATGTCGGCTTCCGGAGGCTGGCCCGACCCGCCCCTCTGAAATCGGGTACCTCGGTGTCAGGGCCTCCGTCGGCTGCCCTGACGCTGGCCTTACCGACTCCAGGAGACATTCCGCTCCCATCGGGCCCTCAGTCCTCCGGGCTCTCCACTATCTCCACTATGGACCTGCCCGTGAGGCTTCCTGCCGGGCCATCTGCTTCAGCAGCCCCCCCCGGCTCCCGGGTACCCTCTGTCCTATTCGACGCCGGTGTACCCAGGACCGCAGTATCCGGCGCCACAGTACCTGATGCCAGGCTTCCCAATGCCGCGGTACTCAACGCCACAATACCCAATGCCGGGCTACCCGCAGCCGGGTTTTGGATACGCTCCATATGGTTACAACCCGTATCCTTATCCCCCGCCGCCTCCTCCTCCACCACCCTCGCGGCCGCTGGTGGACCTGATGGAGACTCTGGCCTCCTGGTGGGCTGAGGCCAAGGCTCAGCTCACCAAAGAGGTTGAGAGCCGCCTTCCAGTGACAGTGCCATCCAAGGTTCCTGTACGTCCGAGGCAGCACGGTCCCTCACCACCTCCGGACTCCAGGGTTCTTCCACCTGGATCCAGAGAGGGGCAGGACACGCTTCCCCGGGGACTACCAAAGGAGTCCGTTCCTCCCCTGGGTTGGGGAAGGGAGTCTCTCTCCTCTTTATCCTCCTCTTCACCCACGGACTCCTCGGACTCTTCCGACGGTTGCTCCGAGAGAGACGATGAGCCACGTTCTCCATCGAAGCCCAGGCCAAGGACTTCTCCGAAGTCTCCTCCAGAAGATCCTTCTTTTACGGAGTTGCTTAGGAAAATCCAGGAGGTTCATCAGTGGCACTCCCTGGAACCAGATCCTCAGCGTCTGAAACTTGCTTAACATCTGGATCTGCCTGTGACAGCTCCTACCTTGGTGCCACCCTGGATAGAGCCTCATGCCGACCTCATTACCACAATATGGAAACAGCTGTCGGCCTCAGCCCCACTTCCTAGGAAGTTGAACCGGCTATATCAGGCTCCAGAGGGTGTTGATTTTCTGGATTCTCACCCTTGTGCCGACTCGGTTGTGATTAGCGCCGCTTACGGCCGGTCGGCAAACCCCAACCATCTTAGCTCATTACCACCTGATAAGCAATCACGCCTTCTGGACCAGTATGGGAGAAAGATTTACCCTTCCTCCACGCTGGGGATCAGGGCCCTGAACTTTGTCGGCCATATGGGGGACTACCAGAAGGCCATCCTGACTCAGGTGGAAGCCAAACTGGACTATTTGCCTGACTCCCAAATCAAGCAGGAGTTGGCTGATCTCGTCCGCTTTGCTCATTCGGCCAATCGACACATGCTGCGTGTGACATATGATGCAGTGGACACTGCTGGGCAGAGCTCAGCTTTAGCTGTAGGCCTACAGCGTCATGCTTGGCTCCGTGTGTCAGGGTTGGTCCCAGAGGTGCAATCTGCTATCCAGGAAACACCTTCCGGGTTGGTGTTGGGTGATGTCAAGACATCATCACCGATTTAGAAGAGAAGGGACGGCACTGAAGTCAATTGATTCCATGTACCGTCCCCATCAGCAGCAGTGCCGTCCCTTTCGCAGGCGGAATCTGCCAAAGGCGAAACCCCAGGGAAGGCAGGCCACAAAAGGCCAGGCCCCCACAGCTGCCAAGCTCCCTTCACCCAAAAAAGCAGTGGGTGCTTTAGCTGCGGTGCTGCCCCACACCACCTGACTCCTTTCCTCTACCACTGCCTCAGGACTCCCCGGAGGAACCGGTAGGAGGGAGGTTTTCCCTCCACCTTCCGGGATGGGAGAGGATAACCACAGATTATTGGGTGCTGCAGCTCATAGAAGGACACACCATAGAGTTTCTTCAGAAAGCACTCCACCACCCCCTCTGAAGTCGCCGTATTCATGGGAACATCTTCTCTTGGTCCAGGAGGAAATTTCAGCTCTTCTGCTGAAGCAAGCAATAGAGCCTGTTCCCCTTCATCTGCAAGGGACAGGTTACTATTCCCATTTCTTCCTGGTCCCAAAGAAGACAGGAGATCTCGGACCAATTTTGGATCTCAGTTCCCTGAATCTTTGCATAGAATACTAAAGGTTCAGGATGCTCTCTTTGCAGAGCCTTCTGCCCCTACTCCGGCCGGGTCAATGGCTGTGTGCTCTGGATATGCAGAATGCTTATCTGCATATTCCCATTCGCCCATCTCACCGCAAATACCTTCGTTTTGCGTTCCAGGGGGACCACTACCAGTTCAAGGTGCTCCCGTTTGGTCCATCCCTCCCCGAGTGTTTACCAAATGCCTGGCAGTGGTGGCAGCCCACCCGTCATAGGAGTGCAGGTTTTCCTCACACTCTGGACGATTGGCTCCTGGCGCCTCATCCAGGGAGGAACTCCTGCGTTTCCTCTCCCTTACCCAGCAGATTTTTGCCTGCCTGGGTATTACCATCAACCATTCCAAGTCTCATCTGGACCCATCCCAGAGGCTACAGTTTATTGGGGCAATTCTTGATACGACCATGGGCAAGGCCTTCCTGCCTCTGGATAGGGGCGTCCACCCTTCAGACCCAAATAAGTCTGTTGTCCGACCGCAGCATGGTCTCTACGAGGTTGGTCCTTCGCCTTCTTGGGCTCATGGCGGCTGCTATCCCAACGGTGCCTCGCGCTCGACTCCACATGAGGATCTCTTAGTGGACTCTGCTTTCTCATTGGGATCAGCTAGTGGATGACCTGGATCACCTCATTCTGATCTCGCCGATGATTCGAGGCTTGCAATGGTGGATGGCTCGGGAGAACCTGTTTTGGGGAGTTCCTTTCTTTCATCTTCCCCCATCCCAGACTCTAACCACAGACGCCTCAGGCGAAGGTTGGGGAGCCCATCTAGGCCCTCATCGGATGCAGGGCTCCTGGTCCAAGCTAGAACAGGCTCTCCACATCAGTGTGCTCGAGCTTCGGTCTGTGTTGTACGCTTCTCCAAGCCCTTCACCAATACATCCTTCCTGGCCACCTAGCCGTCCAGACGGACAACATGTGCGAGGTGTGGTACATCAACAAACAGGGAGGGACTCCGTCCTACCCTCTATGCAGGGAGGCAGTGAGGGTTTGGGATTGGGCAACACAACACGACCTTCACCTCACGGCAGTTCACGTTCCGGGAGTCGACAACACCCTGGCAGATGAGCTAAGTCGCTCTTCTGCTCTGACTCATGAGTGGGAACTGGACCAAGGGGTCCTAGACAATATCTTCCAACTTTGGGAAACACCACAGATCGACCTGTTCGCATCCCCGCTAAACGCAAAACTTCCCGTCTTCTGCTCGCTCATTCCAGAGTGAGGCGCTTTTTGGAGCGACACTCTGTCTCCAGACTGGAAGGACAGATTCGTCTATGCCTTTCCCCCAATTCCACTTATCCCATGAGTCTTGCAGAAACTAGCTTCAGAAGGAGCGCGAATGATTCTGATCACTCCTTTCTGGCCAAGGCAAGTCTGGTTCTCTCTTCTACAACAATATTCAGAGGATCCTCCTCTTCCTCTACCTCTGTCTCGAGGTTTACTGACCCAGGATCAGGGGACCATGGTCCATCCAGGCCTCAAATCCCTGCAACTGCATGCATGGCTCCTGCAGACTTAGCTCAATCCCGTTTTGGAGTGTCTCCCAAAGTGGCGGAGATTTTAGCGGAGGCCAGAAAACCCTCCACCAGATCCACTTATGCCATGAAGTGGAAAAGATTCACTATCTGGGCCGCTCCCAAGAACGTGGAACCTTTCTCCTGTTCAGCGGGGCTCCTGCTGGAGTATCTGTCATCTGTTTGACCTGGGTCTCAGTCATTCCTCTCTGAAGGTACACTTGGTGGCCATTTTGGCCTATCATGTTCCCTTCGCAGACAAGGCTTTCACTCAACTGGAGGTCTCCAAGACCTTTCTCAGAGGGGTCCTCCACCTGAGGCCCCCCATCCGTACTCCTGCTCCCCCTTGGGACTTGAATTTTGTTCTCAAGAAACTTACTCTCTCTCCCTTCGAACCTGCAGCTTCTGCAGATATGAAGTTTCTTTCGTGGAAGACTCTCTTCTTGGTGGCCATTACTTCTGCTCAGAGAATCTCCGAGCTCCAGGCTATGATGTGTAAAATCCCGTACTTGATTTTTTGCAAGGAATGTGCTGCTCTTCGGACGAATCCTAAGTTTCTCCGTAAAGTAGTAGCTGAGTCTACTTTAAATCAGTCCATAGAGTTACCTGCCTTTTTTACGCAGTACTGTAATCAAGGGGAATATTTATTTCATACTATGGATGTTCACCGGATTCTGAGATACTACACCAACAGGACGAAGGATCTCAGAAAGACTGATCAATTGTTCATCTCTTTTGCTCACAAAAGGGAAGGCAATGCTGTTTCCAACCAATGCCTGTCTAAATGGTTGGCACATTGCATCACTTTCTGTTATGACAAATGCAACAAGACCCTCCCGGGTCAAGTCAGAGGCCACTCCACAATAGGAGTAGCTGCCTCAGCGGCTTGTTTCAAGAATGTGTCTGCGGCAGACATCTGCGCTGCCGTCACCTGGACTTCCGTCAATACCTTTACTAAATACTAGTTTGGATGTTGTCTCTCGCCGTAGAGCAGGCTTCGGGCTGGCTGTTTTGCAAGGCCTCCTATCTTGAGACTTGCACAACCAGTATTACCTTTTGGAGTAGTTTTCCTCCTCCTGGTGCCTCTCTTTGTTCCAGACTGCTTGGGATTCAGTCCTATATGTAATTACCTACTGCAAGAGCCCTCTCAAAGTAAGATAAGTACAGTTACGTAAGAACTTACCGTAACAGTAGATCTTCGAGAGAGGCTCTTGCAGTAGGTAATGCCTTCCCGCCCTCCATCCCCCTAGGCTTTTTCAGCTCCTTTTCCATTGAGGGAAATATCTGCTTCTCTCTCGTCCGGCCTTTCTGGCCCATGGCGGGAAAGAACTGGAAGGCGGGCGTCGGGGACCGCCCCTTTATACCAACGTCTCCCGATGCCGGTCACCTGACGTGGGGGCGGTCCCATGCCAGGGACTGCTAGCTAGAAATTTTTCTATGGGGGCCTGCCGGCGTCAATCCTATATGTAATTACCTACTGCAAGAGCCTCTCTCGAAGATCTACTGTTACGGTAAGTTCTTACGTGACTGAACTTTATGTTTACAGTGTAAAAGTTTGAATGTATTGTTAGTTAAATAGCCCTTCTAATTCCAGGAGCTTGATGGGCATCACAGCTTTGCTTTAGGACATTTGTACTAAGGTGGCTGCCATACTAGTAGTTTCTGTAGATCTCACCTGTGTCAGTCTTCACCATTCATCACTTTTGGGTGTCTGCCAGAGACTGGCACCAATTGGGAGACTTTTTTTTTTTGGAGGAGGGGCTAGCGCCATTGGTGCTGCCCACGAGGCCAACATATTGTGTGGCGCTTGTGGGTTGGCCAGAAACGGATGTTGGGTCCTCCTCCACTTCAGTTCTGCTTCTCCCACCGTCAAGACAGCACCTACAACCTTCTTCAAGCCTTGTTGTAGAGGAGGTTCCTACTACGGTGCCGGAGAGCCGGTCCAGGTCTGTTCGGGGCTGGGCCGGGAGCACCACTTTAGCAGTCACCTCCTCTGAGGTGCAGGCTCCCCCATTGTTGAGGCTCATGGCTGTGGGTCCTGGTGCGGGGTGTTCCTCAGCGGCACCTGTTGGTGCTGCCTCAGATCCCAGAGCCGCATGTGGCGCCATGAGGGGTGTTGGGCCGAGTCATGGTGCCATGATTGGGGGAGCCGAACTGGAGCCCTTCATAATTGTCTCCTCCTCAGAGGCGGACGATTCTGAGGTGGATCCAGATTGGTTGCCTGATTCTTCTGAATCAGAGGGATCCCCATGGCCTAACATGCTTGCATCTCCCCAGGTGCCCCTTCCTGCAGCTCAGACAATGGCAGCTCGTGCTGCTCCCCCAGCCAGTGGTGGCTCAGAGGGTAAGCTGCAGACTGGCACTTCCTCTGCTGCTGGGATGACAGTCAGGTTCCTGAGTGAAGGGGTGGTTGCCATTCTCAGTGCCATTCCTCCTCTTAGGATTAAGATCAAACCCCCTCCTTCTGTGGCCTTCCCCGGATGGCCATTGAAGTTGAGGGAGCCTTTGGCACAGGGGTCAAGGAAGAGAGCTTCCCTGGAGTCCTCAGGGTTGAGGGTAAGGGGCAAAGGACCGTGGCACACTTCCATGAACCCCTGGGGTTGGGGAAGGAGCCATAGTGCTGAACCCTTTGTCCTCCCCTTGTCTTCTCCTATGGAGTTCTCTCTGGGTGGCGCTGGGGTCTCCCCTTCAGTATCCATGTGGCCCCTGTCCCTGGGTTAAACCCTGACCATTTTGATTTCTAGGACAGGGTGGTGAATCTACAGAACTGTGGTTTTCCTCTCATGCCAGGCTCTCCTGTGGATTCTGCTGGCCCTGGCAGAGGCACGTCACGTCAGGTGACAGGCTCGCCCATTCCTCTGCATCCAGCTCCCCTTCTCTCAGGCCGCGTTGGTCCTCTGGGACCTTTGACCTGGGATCAGTTCAGTTCAGACTGCAGCTTTTCCTCAGTACGTTAGGGCCATGGATGAGCAGGTCTTCCAACCAGTTCCCATGCCACAGCTGGAGTCTGACTTGTCAGTTTCCTCGACCTCATTGTCTTCCTCCTCTGGGGAAGAGGAGCCTTCCGTCCACCTGTCCTCAGATGCTGATCAGGCCCAGTATCAGCGCTTCCTGTCGAGGCTGGTCAGGGACTTGCACATCTCCCATTATACGAGGGACAATACTGAGCATGTGGTGCAAACCTTTCTGGGCGAATATGAGCGCACCATTTGATGATTCCGTCCTAGCCCGTCCCCTTCTGGCAAGTGTTGTATGGCTCCTGGCAGCATCCATATTCCCTAGAACCAGCCTCTATGGACTGCCAGAGGAGGTATTGCATGACCTGCAGGTCTCCAGGTGCCTTGCCTCATCCACCTTCTGGACTGACATGGCTGGACACCCCTTTCAGGCTTCGACGCCCGGTCCACAGCATATCCCCTGAGATTGACTCTGAGTTGGATCGGCGAGGAGTTTTCTCTTTGCATGGAGCCTGTTGGCAATTATTTCACATCAGGCGCACCACACTGCCTACAACAGGCATCTGTGGGCGATGTTGGGTCAAACTTTAACATCGCTGCCTGACTGAGGCTACATGGCAAGCCATAACCCTTTCCACTGTAAGCCTGGAGTTGGCGAGGCACCATTCGAGGGCATCGCACAACACCAGTGAGGTCACTACATGGCTTGCGGGGACAGTGATCTGCATTTGGCGGAAGGCATAGCTTCACCTGTTGAGGTTGTCACCTTTGGCCCGGCGCAGGTTACTGTCCTCCTCCTTCCAGGGGACCCATCTCTTCTCCCACAGAGCGAGATGGGAGCTTCAGGGATGCCTTCCTTCCCCTAAGGTTCAGGGGACCCTGTCTCGCTCTGACTAGTCCCAGCCTTAAACTTGCTAGTGGAGGGTCCACCTCCCCCCGCAGTCTCCTCTGGGGGGGACTGAGGGATGTTTTTCCTTTGTGGTTTATTGGACCCCCTTTGGGGGTGCTCGGTACTCACCCAACAGTGATGAATGATGAAGATTGACACAGGTAAGATATCAAAATTATGTACCTACCGTAATTCTTGATCTTCCTGTGTATTTTAGGGTCTTCGGGGGGGGGGGGGCCCTCTCTTCTGGGCCTTCTTGAAGGCCTCACTCCAGAAGGTGGTGCTCGGGCTGCCTGGGATGCCCTTGCCCTTTCTCTTCTCCTTGAGGAGGATATATTCTAAGTGTCCTTCTCTCTCTCCCCCGTTTTTTCTCCTCCAAACCCCTGTTTGGGGTCTTCAGGGAGGAGCAAGGACCGAGATATCTCCTAAAGTAGATGGGATTGAGGCCGGGGGTGGCCTCTCTCTCTCCAAAATTCTGGTGGTGTTCCTCCCCTTTTTTCTCCTGACAATCTCCCTCAACCTTTCCTGAGCAGTGGGGGCTCTGCCACTTTTGGTTACTGGGGCATGACTAGGGCACATCCATGCCAGCCAGTTCTGACATGTGTTCCTTGGTAGAACCTCTGTGATTTATAGACTCTTCCGGGGCTTAGCATTCTTACCAGGGTTCATGTTCCGGTGGGCCGTTCTTAGAGCCACCACTGCCTGATTGGGATCAAATCACCCCCCATCTCATACCTAAATTCTCTTTCTGTCTCTCTCTGTCAACCCTTAGGCCCCCTTTCTTTATGCCTATCCTCTTGTCTCGTACTCTTTTTCAGTTACTCCTTTTTCTTTTATTGTCCCTTGGACTCCCTTACCCCACCCTTCTGTCTCTTTACTTCTTTTGTCTGTCTCTCCAGTGCGTAGAACTGAGGTGGAGGAGGACCCAACGGCTGTTTCTGGCCAACCTGCAAGCACTACGCAATACATCAGCCTCGTGGGTGGTGCCAATTGCGCCAGTCCCTCCTCCAAAAAAAAAAAAAGTTTCCTGCTTGGTGCCTGTCTCCAGCAGACACATAACAGTGATGAATGGTGAAGATACACAGGTAGATCAAGAATTGCAGTAGATACGCAATTTTCATTTTTGGGTGTAGTGGTGTCTCCCCATGCCCCCGAGCTTGTCCTTGTCCTGCATTTGTAAAAGAAAGAGAGAGTGAGAATGAGAGAGAGAGAGACAGAGAAGCATTATGAGTGTTCGTTTCTCTTTTTGAAAATGTAATTTACTGTTAGAGATGGCAAGAGTGCAAGCATGAGTGGTGGTGTAGGTGAAAATGAAAACACACACATATCTTTTAAACTGGAAGCAACTTCTCCAACTTTGAGCACAATCATACTATGGAAGTGATAGGAACAGAAGGCTGTGTGCCCATGAACGTTCCACACATTTCATGAATACCTTAGTGAAGCACCATCTAATATATATTTATCTAATCTAGTTTTGATTTCAGACCTACTTTTGGCAATGATACATAGAAACATAGAATTTGACGGCAGATAATGACCGCTTGGCCCACCCAGTCTGCCCATTTCCCTACCTGATGGATAAGCTGCAGTTTCTAGTTAATCAACAGCTTACTTCCTCCTGCTCCCCACTAGAATTGCCTTATGCCTGTTCCATGCATTCTTGAATTCTCCCACTGTTCCTGACTCCACAACCTGCTCAGGAAGGCTGTTCCATGCATCCACAACTCTCTCTGTGAAAAAATACTTTCTAACATTACCTCTGAGCCATCCCCCCTCTATCTTCAAATTGTGCCCCCTTGTTCTTGCACATCTCTTCTTCTGAAAGATACTACCCTCTTGTACCTTTGTAATTCCCTTGAGGTACTTGAAAGTTTCTATCATGCCCCCCCTCTCGCTCCTTTCCTCAAGGGTATACATATTAAGCTGCTTTAGTCTCTCCTCGTATGTCTTCTGGTGCAGACCTTGCACCATTTGGGTTGCCCTCCTCTGAACAGCCTCCACTCTGTCTATGTCTTTGCGGAGATGGGGTCTCCAGAATTGCACACAGTACTCCAGATGGGGTCTCACTAACTGTCTGTAGAGAGGGATAACAACTTCCTGTTTTTTATTGTTAATGCCTCTCCCTATACATCCCAGTATCCCCTCAGCCCTCCGTACTGCCTTCTCACATTGCTTGCCCACCTTTAGGTCATCTGATATCATTACTCCTAGGTCTCTTTCGATTTTTGTTGTTATTAACTCACCCCTCATTGTGTACTCTTCCCCCTGGGTTTTTGTTTCCCAGATGTATTACCTTGCACTTCTTTACATTGAATCTGAGCTGCCACGTATTTGACCATTCCTCCAACCTTGCCAAGTCCCATTTCATTCTTTCCACCCCACCTTGTGTATCAACCCTGTTGCAGATCTTTGTCTCATCTGCAAAGAGGCATACCTTTCCTTCCAGGTGCTCGCCAATGTCACTTATAAAGATATTAAAGAGAACCCAACCCTGTGGTACCCCGCTAGTTACCCTCCTTTCTTCAATGTGGACTCCGCTTACTATTACCTTTTGCGTCCTGTTGTCCAGACAGTTTTTTATCCAGGCTACCACCTTGGGACCCACTCCAAGGCTGGCTAACTTGTATATTAATCTTTTGTGTGAGACTGTGTTGAATCGTTAGGGGAAGATTTTTCCATACATTAACTATTCTTGAAGTGTAGAAATATTTCCGGACTTAAGTTCGGAATCTTTCCCCTCGACTCTGTAGTGGGTGTCCCCTGATTTCTTGACTAGAATTTTTAAAGTCAGTATCCAGCTCACACATAAGCCCAGGGTTGAACTGTATCATACATTGATAGTAAGTCGCCACGTATTCTTCAAGTTTCTAAGGACATTAAGTTAAGTGAAGTAAGCCAGTCTGCATATGGCACTTCATACAGCCCCACCACAGATCTGGTGTATCTGTGTTGGACCCGCTCCAATATATCCTTATCACATATCCTATAGGGATTCCAAACCTGGGTTGCATACTCTTAAGTGAGGCCTCACATACGATCTGTACAAGGGCATCATAGCCCTGCTTGATCTTGAAGCAGTGTTTTTCCTAATAGACCATGCTACTCTATTTGCAGCACCAATAGCCTTTGTAGCCTGCTGGTTAGAACTTAGGTTATTTGTTATAGAGACCCCTAAATCGATCTCACAGCTGGACACCTCTAACTTTTTACCTTCTATGTAATATAGTGATTATTCAGTCTGCCTATATGCATCACCTTGTATTTTTCTTTATTTAGTAACCTGTCCCATTCTTTAGTCCATGCTACAGTTTTCTTCAGCTCTTTTTGAAATTTGTTGTGCTCTTCTAAATTAGTGCAAGGGGCACATAATTTAGTATCGTCAGCATATTTCAAAGTTAGACACTCAAGTTGTGATGTTAAATCAGAGATAAAAGATATTAAAAAGTACAGGGCCCAAAACCGAGCCCTGTGGAACCCCACTATGAATGGGATCCTCCCCAGAGGTATGCCTGTTTACCACCACACACTGTCTTCTATTAGAAAGCCAGTCTGCCGCCCAATTAACTAAAGCAGAATCGATTTGAAATGTAACCGTTTTTTCTATTATAGCCTTATGTGTTGTTGAGTCACAGGCCTTGGCAAAATCTAAAAAAATAACATCACAGGCCGCATTTTGATGTAGATATTTGCTGACGTGGTTGTAAAAGGTCAACAAATTTGTTGTACAACTTCTCACTTTTACAAAACCATGTTGTAATGAATCAAAACTACTTATAGAGGCTAAGATTTTATCTTTCATAATACTCTCCAGTAGTTTCCCAATCATATATGTAAGACTTATCGGACGATGGTTCTGAAGGAGCTCCCTTTCTCCCTTTTTAAATACAGGGACCACATGCGTTAGTTTCCAATCATTTGGGACTTCAGATTTTTCCAGAGTGAATTCAAAGAGCATCTTAAAAGGCAACAGCAACTATTTAGCCATTAATTGGAGCATACCAGCAGAGATTTTATCTCATCCAGGGGAGAATTCCTTCCTTAAGTTTTTAATTTTTTCTGGAATTTCTGCTTCAGTGATCTGTGTAACAAAATCGGTGGGTCCTTTCTCTTTTATTAAAGGTTTTATTCCTTGTTTATAGACACTGCAAAAATAAGTGTTAAAGGCCTCAGCCATCAGCTTATTTTCCGGTAACATATCAGTGCCTGTCTTTATAGGACCTACTTCATTTTGTGGTGTTTTAAGAGAGTTAATGTACGAATGGAATTGTTTGGCATTTGACTTATTTGCAATTACAGCAAGTTTTACTCTCATGTTCCTTTTTGATGCCTGATCCTGTTTTTGCATAATTTCTGATATTTTTTGAAAGAATCATAAGCAGAGGTTGTTCCACAGATAGTTCCACAAGATAGTTTTTGTACAGTCTAGACTTTTTAATTAAATTTTTGATGTTTCTATTTAGCCATTTTGGTCGATTATAAAATTTGTCTTTTCTACCAGTGGAATATTATTTGTAGCAGCCCTAAGGATGACATCTTTGATGTTCTGCCATGCCTCATTGACAGTTGTATTCTCCAATAAGATATTCCAGGGTATATTCTTCAGTTCATTTTGAATCCCCTCAGTATCTGCTTTGTTTAAGAGATATATTTTAATGCAACTTCTCTTGGGGATGTAAATATATTGAATGGTAAACCACATTGTTTTATGGTCGATGTTTGCTAAAGGTGAGTCCGTCTTACAATTTGAGATGGATATACTCAGAGATACCAGAACCAAATCCAGTATCTCTACCCCTCTTGTAGGATCTTTAACATAATGCTCAATGTTTAATTCCATACGGGTATCTCACAATAAGGTACCAGGATTTCATCTTGATGTGTAGTCGACCCAGTTAATACCAGGGATATTAAAATCACCAAGTAATACAATTTGTCCTTTATCACCTGCTCTAATAATTTCTGACATAATTTGATGTCACCTCTATTGTACTATCTAGTGGCTGATATATACATCATAGGACAGCTGGCTTGTTCTCAGTACCCTGTACCTTTACTCAAATAGATTCATATCTAGGATCTGTCTTAATCTTAGATGTAATGTCAATGCTGCTTAAAGTGTTTTTAATATAAATTGCAACTCCTCCTCCTTTTCTCCCCTTTCTCACTACATGGTCATGTGATGTGTTTCAACCAATCATGTAAGAAGATTCTCTCTGCCCATTTTATAAGGCATATTAATAAGGGGTACCATTGCCAGTGGACACTGGAAAAAAGGTATCAGCATTTGTCCAGGTTGAGGGGGATCAGCAGGTTTCTGGGGCTGGTGGAGGTAACCCAAGCAGTAGGACGCTTGACCTGCAGAGGAAGAGGAAGGAAATGATGGAGTGACAGGGAGGTAGTCAGTGACTCCATAGTTTAGGAAATGGGTGAGGTAGAAGTAGTAGTAGTAGTAACAGTATAAAGTTGTATTTTTAAACAGGAGGTGCACATGCTGGAACAGAAGCCTATTTTCAGATGCATCCATGTAACAGTCCTACGGTTTCCATACATACATACCATGATAATACCAATTTACAGAAAACTTACAAAGCGGAATTAAAAAACAATCACACGCATGTCTCAAGTTATCTTTAACACCTCTTTCGAACATATTGAGTGTATGCATGGTTCTGGTGCCAGCACTCAACTTGTTCCACTGCCTTGTGTCACTAAAGCATGTTCCCATTTCACCAAATCTAGTGAGGGTTTTTGGAACCTTTAATCTTCTAACCTTGGAGTTCCTGGTATTGTTGTTGTTTCGTTTTTTTTTTTGTTAACTTTAATTTTTATTGCATTTATCTCTACAAATGGAATGGGGGAAGGGAACAAAAAGAAAAATAAAGAAAACATTATAAAGTACAGCTTCTTTACATCATAATATCACAGCAAGATTATTCAGTAATTAAAATGACACTATTAATGACTTATGATACTGCATGTTGCAGACTTTATCTAGTGGAGCTTACTATTATGAAAGTCTAACTATTAGGGAATTTATTATAATGTTTTCACATAAATCAAGATAAAAGGGGATCAGGATTTAAACATCCCTATAACTATTATGTCATGCTCCAGAAGCTGTTCCATAGTCAATTTCTATGTTAAAGGCGAAGCGGGCCAGGCACATTAGAGAGGGTGATCTCCAGCTGTGGGGAATGGACCCATATTGAACTCTAAAGGCATTAAGGGACCGTCTCAAAGGAGAGCCCTGTTCTCAGTTCATATCCACTTTAAGATATAAACTCTAGTCTACGGAGAGTCACATATAGGAAACATATTGTCCAAATATTCATCAATTTAGGAATGGAGTTTTGAAGTTTAGCTGTAATAAATTCCATTTTGTATATGTTGCAGATAGTATTTTCTCAGTGTCTAATTTCAGGGGGAACCGGCTGAAGCCACAGTCTCATTGTCACTTTTTCAGCGGCAGTTAATAAGGTACCCACCAATGAAATCTTATGTTTCTGCTTAAAATGTCTAGGGAAGTGTAGCAATAATGCTATTTCAGGTGTCAGGTCCCCCATTTCCAGAAAAAGATCCCACATTACTCAACCCACTCCCTCCCAAAATATAGTTAATGTTGGACAGAACCAGAGCACATGTGCCAGGGTTGACACCTCACAACCACAGCCCCTCCAACAGGAGGAGTCACGTGAGTGACTATATTTGGCAGTAATTTTGGGCTTTTTAGAGTAACGCGACACCACCTTCCATCCGAATACTCCGAATTCTCGTCGGGCTGGTGAGGATGTTATCTTATGTTGTTTTCTCCAAATATTTGTCCAATCAGAAGGGGAAAAATTACTCATTAAATCAGCCTCCCAGTTATCTTGGACTACCTCCATCAAAGAGGAAGAGTTCTGTGTTAAAGTCTTACATAGACATGATATCAAATGTCTTGGGAAAGATTCAAATTTCAGTTGGGCTAAAAAGGGGAAGGGAGGGACTGGCCATCCCATAATGTCTGGTACCAAATTCTGGAACATAAAGTGTCAAATTTGAAAGTATTTAAATAGGTCACTACTGGGGAGACCAAATTCTTCCCGAAATTGTGCGAAATATTTAAATACACATTCTGATAAAATTGGTGTCCGAACTTCAGGCCCTTCTCTGCCATCTGAAAAAAAGTGACATTATATTTATTAGGCTCGAAGGACTTGTCTAGAAATGGGATCCCTATTAAGCTTCTCCCTACCCTATTCACCGAGTGACTGAGAAAATCCAACCAGACCATACATAGTCTGGTAGTGTATAGGGATAAGGAAGAGAGACCGTCTAATCAGTCAGGTTGAAAGAGCCAGTCCTGGTTCACAGTACAAGGGGCTGAGAGAGACACCTCTACCTCCACCCAAGCTGTCCCAGAGTTCCTGGTATTGTAGTTGAAAGTCTCATGTTGGTCACAGGACATGTACTGGGATAATGATGGTGATTCATCAGCATGTAGGATCTCATAGACAATATTTAACCATTTATTTTCATATCTAATACCTAAAGGACTCCCATTTAAATGAATGTACAGTTCACAATGATGGGTGTGAAATTTTGTGTTAAGAAAGAATAAAATGTAGCAATTTGTTGTAGGTTTTATCCAATCTGTCCAGTTTTTATTTGCATGCATATATGCACATGTAACCACCCAGTCCCCTGGGGTTACTAGAATCCAGCAGTGTTAGTGTTAGGCAGGTAGCAGGCAGCTGGTAAGGAACTCATTAGGGGCTTCTTACACAAGAACATCATTGTTAACTCAGCTAGCCTGAGGGACGAAAGATTATGTCATTTGGAACTCTCCCAGCAGCATAACCCCTCTCTGGCGCAGCTGCTCTGGGGAGCCTTAGAGTGTTGGGGACAGTTGACAGTTGTCAGTGTTGGATTCAGTTTGGGAGTGAGAGTGGCAGGAGGTCTGCCAGTGAGCTCTGAGTCTAGGGCCCAGAATTGCTCACCCTAGTGTGGATTACAATTTCCAGCTTCCAGTGAAGTGGTGGAGATCTTTTCTACAGCAGGATTTCCTGATTTCTACTCCAAGTGAAGTGGAAGGAACTGCTATTTCAATGGGTCCCAAGGGGCAAGCCCCTGAAGCTCCATGTGTGTTTTCAGCTGCCTTTGGAAAGGAATTGTGAGAGACTATTCTGACATGCTACCCAGGAAAAGGTGTCTTTTAGTTCTGTGCCCAGTGGAAGGGACAACTGGTCTGTAAGTACTGTTTTTAGGAGACACGTTCTCCACAAATTAGGGGGTTTGTTTCGGGGTGTGTGTGCTCTTAGAGAAGGCTAGATCACACTTGTCAGTGCCTCTCTTTTTTCACCCAAGTGAGTGAAAGAAATGCTTAATTTCACCCCAGTGTGTGAAAGGAAATTCAGTGTTCTCTCATGTGTGAAAGGAAATTCATTGTTCACCCAAGTGTGTGAAAGAAAATTCAATGTTCATCCAGGCAAGTGAAGGAACTGTTCAGTGTTCACCCCCGTGAGTGAAGGACTTGTTCACTGTTCACCCCAGAGAGTGAAATAGTTGTGTGTGGCATAGTGTTCCATGTAACTGCACTTATGGGAAGCAGATGTGTTTGGGTGTGGCAAGTTCCAAGTATGTGCACCGTTTGGGAATGGGAAAGATGTCTGAGTTAACGGACTGTACTGCCTGCAAGGAGAGTTCGTGAGTTGTACCTGTCTTTCCTTGACCAACCCGTGGGGGTCCACTACTTGCTTTTACTTGCCATCTGTTTAATAAAGCCATACTGCACAATCCAAGTTCCTATTCTGGACAATCTAATTCTTGCTTCTGGCATTGCTACCGCAATGCTTTCACTCTTATGTAAAGTTATTAATTCTCCTATACCATTTTGCTTTTGTACTGCTGGTTCATTAACTGTACTAATGATGTACTGACTATTGGAAAATTGTATATTGTTTCCTGACATGGAGCCTATAAAGAGTCTCTGACTCAATGGTTGTAATTCCAAAATTGTAATAAATAAAAAAAAAAAAATTACTGGGGCCCCCGCAGCAGTTTAAATCTAGCATATGCCTAGCAGCCTCTACCCTGGACCTGGTTGTCATTAACAAAGGTTCATGTGTTTTTTTTCTTGTACCCCATCCCTCTTCCTCTAGAAATGAGCCTGATATACATCCTAACTCCAAGGGTGGTATCAACCTTTGAATTTTCTGCTAAAAGTAAATGGTATGCTATATGTCGGTACGGTACTAGTGCCAGATTTTATCGGGGGTGTCCGACTTGGTGTAAGTGGCATGTGGGGTACACACAGCTACCATACTCCAGTGTTGGTAAAATCAAGGCTGCTACGATTTCAAGTTTTGCCTTGTTTACTAAAGGAATAATTTACGATGGGGTGTGTATCGTGCTGGTATAACGTCATGCCTCTGGTGGTTGGGCATGAGGCCGCAGAAGTGAGAAGGGAAGTTGCGCAACGGGCTCCGGCTAAGTGCTCTTGTTATAGAACAGTGCCAGATGACAGTCCGGCTTCTCTTAAAACTATTGGGTTTTGTCGATATTTTTTTATTTTTTTTGAGAGGGTCCTCCTTAGTGGACCAAGTGTGGGCATTTGTTGAGGTGGACAGTTTGTGAGGAGTGAGTGCGGCACTCACAGTACTTCAGCCTGCATGCACTCGCATGACTGCATTGCCAAGCATGGGAACAGATAAGTGCTGAGTAAGGGCCTCCTTTTCTTTTACTTAAAATTTTTTTTTTCTACTTGGAATTTAATTTTGAATTTGATGAGGGCTGTGTGTGGCTTGAATAATCAGGGAGCAACTGAAGGTCTGCAGTACAATCATGCTGCTGTTCGACAGCAGCTGGGTGGTAGCAGCATGGAATGGACACTGAGCAGTGATTTTTTTTTTATTTTATTTGGTAATATGTGTGCTGGGACTAGATCCATGATGTTATGCTGGGATAACATCACGGGTCCTGTCCCAGACTGACCAATCAGAGGTCAGCATTCTTTCTTGCCATTATATAATAAACACTATGATATATGGTCTCAAAGTGCCCAACTTCCTGTTTAATTTCTGGCTGATTCCTTGGAAGTGGCTTGAGAAGGAAAGGCAGCTATCGAATACCACGCCTAGGTACTTATATTCCTTGACTTTGACCAACTGCTGGCCTTCAGCATCTCTAATCTACCCTTCAAAGTGCATCATGCCCTCAAACTTGCCCATTTTTAAGGTTGAGGGTGTGATGCACTTTGAAGGGTCATTGCTGGACTAGGATGGTATCTGGAGAGAGAGGTTGTTTTCCTGCGTGGAGCATGGGTCAAATGAGTGCTAAACAGGACCATGCAATGCAGCTGGAAGGAGGAGCAGACTGTCATCCTCCATGTTGGCACAAACATTGGATGCACATGTCCAGGGTATGTAAAGAGGTCATTCACAGAACAAATGATTTTCCTGAAGGGAAAGGTATCCAGGGGGATCTTTTCTAAAATCTCCCAGTGCTGGGGACTAGTGAGGAGCAGTAACAGACCATTAGGCAGGCAAACACTTGACTAAAGGTCAAGCAGTTTTTTTTTTTTTTTTGTTTGTTTCCGGGCTAACTGGAATGCCCAGGATTAGCTGCACCTCTGCCAGGAGGGAGTGGCATGCTGGCCAGGAGAACAAACTGGGCAGTTGGGGGGAATTAATCTACAAGGGGCTGCTAAAGAAGTTCACCAGAGCAGGAGATAGCTACGGCATCTCCAAGGGGTGGAAAACAGAGAGAGGGAGCAACAAGGGTGGAGCTCCACAAGGGGGGTGAGGAATCAGAGGGGCAGATATCTCCCGTGCATGCAGGACTGTATGAAGCGTGCACCCAGAATGATGCTGTGTTTCTTATTTTTGAGGTCTGCAGTGGTATTCTGTCAGTGTTTTTTTTCCTGCTTTCGATGTCTTAGCTTTAAGGGAGTATGAAATCTACTCTCAGATTGTAAGTCATTAGGAGAAAACCAGTCTTTTATGGTTGGTTGGCAGATATATTCAGTTGGTGAAGCACTTGAAAAGAATCATAAACCCATGTCTAGTTAATGCAGTGACCTGTCACCTCTGCCCTTCACGAATGGGAAGTTAATAGTTTGATTTATGCATTTTTAGTTGAGTTTGTCATTTACAATGGTACTTTTAAATTTTCAGTTCTAACATAGTGAAAGCCCATGAGAACACAGGTCACCTGCAAGAGAGACCACTGTGGCTTTGGGGCGCATGTGGAGAATTGTCATCCAGTATATAGGCATAATCCCATGAAGTGTGGCAGCATGTCTCAGATCTCATAGCCTGTAAGATGAATTGGGAGGTAGAAAGGTCAGTTTAATCCAGTGGTTAGAGCACCGAACAGAGAAAACAGAAAGTCCCCATTTCCAGTCCCACCATAAACACCGACTGATTCTGTGACCTTGAAGAAGTCGTTTGACCTTTTTCTGCTTCAGTCTTCCCAGAAGTAAAATCAGCCATTAGCAGGACCTGGCTATGAATGAGATGTTACATCTCAGTTTGGGGGGTATACTGGTTAAATAAACTGTAAAATTATGCAGGCAGGCAGTATAGCGCAGTGGTTTGAGGCTCTGAGCTGCAAATCTGGAGACCTGGGTTTGAATCCTACAGCCCCCACTTGCATACTGTGTGACCCTGAGCAAGTCACTTAACTTACCTGTGCTCCCAGGTTGCACCTGTAAATAAGCTTTCAGCTTAATGTCTCTCTCCTGGTTAAATAATTGAAAAAAAAAATGGACGCACCAATTTATAGGAGCAGAGACAACAGTTTAGAATTTCATACAAAGTGGTTGAAAAGACAGTCATAAAGATACAGAATTATTGAAAGTGACATCAACCATGGGACATAGAAGAACTTGATAACCCTTTTTTGTTGCTAGAAATGCTCATATAAGTCCTAAAAGGTCAAGAAGAGCTGTTCTTCAGGGTATGGGAAAGGTCTTTGGACTCGCTGCCTTTGGCTAGGATGTTGCTGCTGCAAAAGGGCCATTTCTAGAGTGAAGAGGGCATTGGGTTAACACAGGGTGTGTGAGAAGGGTGTCACTGTATTATGGTTAGTCTCTGGATTGCCTTAATGTAATGAAATGTGGATATTTGCTGTTCCTGTGTTATGTATATGTACTGTGGAATGGAATGCGTCTTTGAGAGGTTGTATGTAATCCAAGTTTGAATGCCTCTGTATGTCCATGTGTGAAATTTTAAATGTAATGAACACAATGTACAAAAAAAAAAATTAAATAAAATAGCGTAAATTAAAAAAAATGATATGCCAGCACGTGGGCTGCAAATAAAAGGTTTTATTAAAGCAGCAGGATTTGTCAGTTGGCAAAAAAAATTAATCATATTGTTTCTTTTTATACAGTTTTTTATTCCCTCTCCCCAGAGGTTGTCTCAGATAAATGCACTGTAGTCAGGAATACACCCTGTCATCATTCTGTCAGCTGTTGCGGGGGGGGGGGGCTGGTCTGGTTTTTCTCCCATGTCCCTCCCCCACCCCATGATTTGGCCAAGTTACAGTGGCCTCAAATGCACACAAGGCCCCGGCAGCGGGAACAAGCTCCCTGGCCCAGCCACAGGGGCCGCTGTGGCACCAAAACCCACTGCTGCCCCTCCTTAAACTGTAGGACGCTGCTGTGCAACAGCTGTATCCACCTGGCTGCCTCCCATCATGGCAACCAAAGCTCACTGCTGAACTGGGGTTGGCCATCAGGGCATCATTGTGTAGGTTTTATTTTTCAGCATTTATATGTTTCTGGCATGATTAGATTAATCAGCAGTATATTTTACCCCTCCATTTTTTTTGTAAAACAGCTTTTATTACTAATAAGACTCAAGACAGAAAATATGTCTGCCACTAGCAATGTGTAGAAATCTCATTCCTCATGGTTCCTTTTTGACTTTACATACTAGACTTGTGCAGTAGATGTATTTGAGTGGTGGTAGCACACATTTCTTATGGGAAACAGCACAGTGCCACAGCAAAATGTTTGTTTGTTTCTTTTTTTATTTGAAAATTGGTAACCTGGAGAGGTACACTGAGTCGAGGCTCATTTCCAGGTGTGACCCAGAGGAGAGATGACTGGGAGAACAAAATTACAGCAAGAACATTTATGCAATAGGTGTGGACCCAAAAGTCATGTGATAAATCCATTTTATTTCCACACGTGTGATAAATTTGAGAACCAACAGTTTATCACACATATGTTGTATAAATGCTAACTGTCAAGTCAAACCGCTCCTTGCTGGGATTACTTCCCAACTTTCACTTTCAATTGCAGTACAGTACAGGACCTGTATGTTTGTTTATGCTGTACCTCTTTATACAGCAACACTTCATTCAACCAAATGACTACTGTGTAACCTCAGATCATACTTCGAATTGGAGCTCTTGCAGCAGGCAATAACCATTAGGACTAAGCTGCCAGGCACCAGGACCCCACGGAAACCTTCTAGCTAGCAGTTTTCAGTGGGGGACCACCCCCAACATCAACTCCGCCCGACGTCCGCCAATGGTATAAAAGGGGCGATCCCTAGCCCCACCTCAGTTCTTTTCCCACCGTCGACCTGTTCATATTGGCTCCTCAGATGCCTTCTCGAATCAGTTCGACCGCTTTCATGTGGTCAGTGTTTCTTTCATTTTTTCGACCAAAATATCCAATTTTATTTCCCCTGGTGGAGGGGAAAGCCCTTATGCAGCTGGACATGTCTTGTAACGTTTTTGTGGGGCATCTTGCACTTTAAACCTCCCATCCGAAATCCCGTCCCTCCATGGGATCTCCTTTTTGTGTTGAAGAAACTCATGCTGTCCCCGTTTGAACCAGCCACAGACTGTGAGCTACGCTTTCAGTCATGGAAAGGATTATTTTTAGTTACAGTTACTTCTGCCTGAAGAATTTCAGGGCTTCAGGCTCTGATCTGTAAAGAGCCCTATTTGGTTTTACATAAGGATAGGGCGTCCTTACCTACAAATCCTACGTTTTTGCCCAAGGTGGTGTCAGAGTTTACCCTAAATCAAGACATCCACCTGCCAGTCTGCTATCCCAAGCACTCTATTTGGGGGGGCCGGGGCGTTGTTGCATACTCTCAATGTTCACAGAACACTTTATTATCTGAACTGTATGGCTTCCTTTTGGAAAACTGATCAGTTGTTTTTCATTTGCTCCCAAGACTCAGGGGACACCAGTTTCCAAACAGACCCTGTCCAAATGGTGGGTTAACTGCATAATTTTTAGTTACAGTTACAATAAGCCCCTACCAGATCCAGTAAGAGGCCATTCCACCAGGGGGGTGGCTACCTCCTTTGCCTCTCTCCAAAACGTCTCTGCAGCAGACATTTGTGCAGAGGCTACCTGGAGTTCTGTTCACACCTTTGTTAAGCATTACAGCTTGGACGTGGCTTCCAGACGAAGGACTGGGTTTGGCCTGGCAGTCCTCCAGGGTCTTCTCTCTTGAGTCCTTAGTTGGCAGTTTTTCAGCCTCCTCCCAGACTTTCCTAGTCCTTATCCTTTTATTGCTTGGGATTCAGTTCTAATGGTTATTGCCTGCTGCAAGAACTGCAACTTGAAGTAAGATAGTGCAGTTACTTAAGAACGTAACGTAACAGTAGATCTTTGAGAAGAGCTCTTGTAGCAGGCATTGATTTCACTCCTCTCTCCCCCACGGCTTTCTCTTACTGTTACTTTTTGGCAAAGAATCTGCCTGGTTCTCCTTCTATCCTAGACTCCGGGTCTCTGGCGGGAGAACTGAGGTGGGGCTGGGGACTGCCCCTTTTATACCATTGGCTGACATGTGGCAGAGCCGATGTCGTGGGGAAGGGGTCCCCCGCTGAAGACTGCTAGGTAGGTGGTTTCTGTGGGGTCCTGGCGCCTGGCAAATTAGTCCTCATAGTTCCTGCCTGCTGCAAGAGCTGTTCTCGATGATCTGCTGCAACGGTCAGTTCTTATGTTACTGTACTTTCCTTCTGCTAAGCCTCCCATTTTTCAAATAACGTATCCGTTTATTTTTTACCTCACTCTTCTGCTTTTCTTCTTTCTGGTTCATTCCCTTCCCGCTCATTCTACCGCTTGCCCACATGTCTGAAAGCTGCAAAATCCATACACTGCCAAAATGACAGTAACAAAACAAAAAACATCCAACTGCAGCATCTTGGTAAGTCTCAGTATATCATCCTCTGGACAAAAAACAAACCTGTCTTCTTCAAGGAGATCTTTCATCAGGTCACACCTATGGAACATAAGCTGCCAGGCTGTAGGACCAGATGGAAACTTTTTGCCAAGCAGTACTACCAAGGTCTGCCCATGACAACGTCTTGACATCAACAGTCCGCCATTGACCAAGACTTTTCGCACCTGCAGAAACCTAGACCACCATCAGTTTTCCACCACTTTGGATTTGACTTCAACATCGAAGATTTTGGATTTTCTGCCAGTCTCCCGCGTTGCCCTGCCTGTGATTTTGGCTCCACAGCCTTTACCGTTGCAGTTTTTTGGCTATCTCCGTGGCATGTGGTTAGGCTGTATCCTGCATTGTCTTCTGGCAAACGGGCCTCATTGTCACCTGAGAACCCGGGCTCTCTGTGGGATCGTCGGCCTTCCTCCCATTTTTGTTATGGCCTCATGCTTCTGTTGAGCTCGATGCCACCCACTCCTCATGGGCCCGGTGGCTCTTCGGGTCCCCTACTGTTGGGTCCCCGGACTGTGACAGCTCAGCCTCTCCTGTTCTTCCTGCCCCTGCCCCACCCAGGGCTGGCTAGGCTGGGAACTTTGTCTCCTGCCGTCTCTCAGAGGTGGCACCTTGTGCCTACTCCACCAACATGGTCTAGTGGATGGTGATGCTGATGCCTGTGTCCCACCCACCCCACCCTCCCTGTTGCCCTAGTGGCTGGGGTTTGGGCATTCACTTGGCCAGTCACAGCTGTCCTAGGTCCGTTGTCCGTGACGCCCCTTGCAGCCCCCATTGACATATTCTTCCCCTTGCCTCGTGGAGGTTGGAGGGCTCCTTTCCTCCCAGGCTAGCTGAAGCCTGGCATGGTTCTTACTTGGGGATGTCTAGTGTCTCCCCTGCCATTGTTGTGCCCTCCCCATCATATAGCGATTGCTGGACTGCCCTTTTTGGATGGTGGCATCCCCTTGCCTCGCCTGTCAGGTTTTTATTGGGCCCATTATCAGCATGGATGGTGATGCCTTGTGGTCTTCAACCTTGGTCCCTCCTGTTCAGACCAGGCTCTGTGGACACAGTGCCTTATTACCATTTCTATGGGCCCTTTGACCATCAGTGTTTTGGGGCCTATCTGGGCGGGAGCACTTTTGACCTACCTTTTGCTCTCTGTCCCAGAGGACCACTGTGGTGTGGATGATGGCATTGGGGGGGCATGCCTATCAGCTGCTCGCAAATTCATTGTAGCAGGCATGGTTCTTTGTAGAGGCTCCAGACGGTTCTTCCCCAGGCTGCCCCTATGGTATGCCAGCTCTTCCTCCTCCCTCTTTGTGCAGAGGAACCTTCTGCACCTTTCTCGGGTTTAGGGCTTCCTGCAACATGCCCCCACCCAGGTGTTTTGAGGCCACGCCAGCAGACTCTGAGGGGTGTCAGGGCTTTTCAAGATTGCCCTCCTCCTCCTCTTTAACTTTGGGGATCCTCATTGTTTTCTCTGCCACTGGTGAGGATGCGGCCTGGGCACCCATTGCACTCCTACCCAGTCGGCTGCCCCTGTAACCGGCCTGAGGTACAGGGTAGCCCCATTTTCTCACTCCTGGCTTTAGACATCAGTAGGGGGGCTGGGCCCTGACTTGCTCCCCATTGCCCAGTCTACCCCTGACATGATATGGCAGGGTGTCCTCATCCTCCAGGCATTGTGTGCCGGGCCTCCTCTTCCCAGCCTTTCCCATCCCTAACAGGGGCAACGCCATGACACTGGCTGTGTCGGGTCCCGTTTACCTTCCTCTGACCCCTGCTTCTCTCCCGGTTTACCAGGGTGCAGGGTGCCCCCCCCCATTCTTTTCTTATGGCACCTCTGGGAGAATGCCATTCACCTCCACAAACTAACTTCTGCTCCTCCATAAACTAACAGCCGCTGTTCTGTCCACTTCAGCTACTGCCTGGTTCCACTCCTACTTAGAAGGTAGGTTGCAATCAGTCAAGACTGGCACCTTCCTCTCCTCCCTCTCCCCGTCAATACTAGAGTCCCACAGGGTTCAGTTCTAGGCCCTATCCTATTTTCTGTCTTTTTAAACGACCTCCCTGCTGTCTGCTCTTCATCACAAATACACATGTATGCAGATGACACCGTACTGTACACCTCTGGTGCTTCTCAATCAGAAGTCGCAGCCACACTGCAGCAGGATTTCCACAAGGTTCAACAGTGGTTCCAGTCCAGCCAGCAGTTCCTAAATACCAAAAAGAGACTGTATCAATGACCTTTGGCACTAGGCAGAGACTCTTTTCACCACAGTTGTCCACACACTGGACGGTACACCCTTAGAAAGTATCACCTCTTTAGGTATCTCGGGGTCTGGCTAGACCAGCACCTAGACTTTTCTGTACATGTGAATGCAATCCAAAAGACACGGCACCCAAAACTCTGTGCTTTATCCAGAAATCGTGACACTAACAGCCCGCCGTGCTTTTGTACAGAAAATGATCCTCCCCACTTTTGACTATGCTGATATAGTCTATAGTGCTGTTCCTATGTCCACCCTTACCAGACTGGACACCATCTTTCACTCCTTCTGTCATTTCACACAATCGTGCCCCCCCTTTAACCCATCACTGCACTCCCTATAAAGCCCTCTCCCCTGATTACAGGTGCCTCATCCACTGTTCTACATTTATGGCCAAATACTGGCTAGGGTACCTACTCTCCTACCTTACCTATGCACTCACTACCCCCACCCTTCCCCCTTATTCTTTCCGCACCAACATTCACATACTTCTGGCTCTTCCTCATAGGACCACCTCAGCCGGTCAATCTGCCTTCTCATATCGCTGCCCTAAACTGTTGAATGCCCTTCCTCTCACTATCCAAAATGCACCCTCACCCATAGCACTTTCCTTCCTACTTAAAGACCACTCCTTTCCAGCCTGCCCCTGCCCCTAACTTCTCCAGACCCTTACACCCCAGCCACCCAGCCCACTTTTTCTACTGAGCCCTGAAGATCTACATCTTCTCTCCAGTTACAACCATGGAATACTGTATCTCACTGTTATCATTGCTACTAACTGTAATTTGACTACCTACTCTTAATATGTACTTGTACCCAATGGATATCACTATTATGTTGCTGTTCCATATATACAGAGACAGTTGCTCATTGTAAATACTTGCAACCATACATACTTTATATCTGTGTAAAATATTACCACTGTAAAATGTTACCAATGTACCCCCTACACCCAGGACACATCTGGAAATGAGCAATTTGCTCAGCATGCCTTCCTGCTGAAACTTTTAAAGAAAATAAATAAAATACACTAGTGGATAGTAGGAGCGTGACCTTCCTCTGGAGATTTGGGGGTTTGTCTTCTCCCCCTCCTAGCCTTCGCGATGGCTCTTGGTCCACAACGATGGCGGTGGTTCAGGCCACCTCTGCCTGGTCACTCATGGGACCTTTGGCCGGTCCCTGTCTTCAGCCATCATACCTATGAGAAGAGGGACATAGCATCAGTTCCTTGCAGCTCCTGCTCAATCTGTGAGCCCTGAACCCCTTCTTTCACTGCAAGGGGTTCAGCTGGGCCATTTTGCATATCCCACTGCCACTTCTGACAGAAGGGGGACAGGGTATGCCCCTTGACACTGCCGGCAGTTTGCCGGACTACCCCGCTTGATCACCTCACAGGCATCCCCTTGGACTTCAGCGCTCAAATGGCTATTTCCAGTCCAGACCGCCCCCCCCTTGGTATCTTTCAACTGCTTCGCAGTGGTGGCGGTGACCCTCAGGAGGGAAAGCTTGTCCGTCTCCCCCTATCTAGGGGACTGGTTGGTCAAAGCTCAGTCCAAAGAGCAACTGTCTTGGCCCTAGTGCATACGAGCCAGTTTTTCAACACCCATGGGATCACTGTCAGTCTGCTCAAATCAGTCCTTCCCCTGGCCAGCGTTGGCATTATGTAGGGGCAGTTCTGGACACGGTCAAAGGCTTAGCCTTCCTGTCCCAGGATGGGGTGCAACACCTCTTAGCTCATGACTAGCAGGTTTTCCACAACAGATCTGTCCCAGCCAGGACATTCCTGGAACTGTTGGCTCTGGTGATGACTGCCCTCTTCATGGGACCCTTGGCCAGGCTGCCCACTCGGATTCCCCAATAGACTGTGAAGGCTCGTGGGTTTACTGCACTAACGATCTAGAACAACAAGTTCTGGTATCCTCCTCTGGCTGCAAGGTCCTACAGCTGTGGATGGACCCCAGTAACTTGCTGAAGCGGATCCCATTTCTCATCCCCTTCCCTCAACAGATTCTCACCACAGCTGCCTCATGGCTGAACTGGTTGGGGGCACATTTGTGCCCTCTTCAGACCCAAGAAACTGGAGACTGACTTAGTGGTGATAAAAAATTAAATTAAATTTATTTTTAAAAAGGCACTATTCCAAAAGATCATAGCGCCTGTACATTAAAATTCAATAAATAACTATTCAGCCATAAAACAACAAACAAAAACTCAGTCAGCAATTACAGTCTGGACGGCAAGTCCAAATAAATATGTTTTTAAAGCAGTTTTAAAGCTCTCCACAGTCAGGCATTCTCGTATCTGACGAGGTAGAGAGTTCCACAGGGTAGGGGCCACAAACTCGATAGCACGAGCCTCAGATGTCTTCAACCAAACCCTGGGAACCTCTAGCAATTCCTTCATTGGCAGAGTGGAGCGGTCGGAGGGGGCAGTAGGGATGAAGGAGCTCTTGCAGGTAGCTCGGACCCTGTCCATGTAAGGCTTTATAGGTCAGCAAACCAACCTTGAAGGTGATCCATCACTGAACAGGCAACCAGTGCAGTCTGTGCAGCACAGGTGTAACATGGCTGGATCGAGACAACCCAGTCAGCAACCTGGCCCCAGTGTTCTGCACCAGCTGCAAGTGGCGGATATCAACCCCTGGCAGCCCTAGGTACAGGGAGTTACAGTAATCAAGGCAGGAGGTTACAAAGGTGTGGACCAGAGTTGGAAGATCACCAGGCGGAATAAGGTGCTTAATCTGAGCGATATTCCTCGGATGGTAAAAAGAGGATTTCATGACACGGACAACACCTGAGAGCATAGCGTCAGCCTATCATCAAAAATAATGTGCAGATTCTGCAACTGGTCAGAGGATGGCAGCTGTCCATCCCCGAGTCAAAGCTTGGAGGCCTGACCAGCCACCGACCCCTCTACCAGATGACCAGGGTCCACTACCAACATCTCAGTCTTGTCAGGATTCAATTTCAGCCAGCTGGTAGTCATCCAGTCTTGAATCTCGGCAAGGCAGTTGTTAAGCACAGAGACCACATTATCCTGTTTGGGCACAAAAGACAGAGCTGGGTATTATCTGCATAGCATAGCTCATGATAGGTCTAGGGTGCCTGAGCACCTCAGTTCCCTCCCCCCAGACAGAGTCGAGGAAACTGGACCTTTGGGGTAAAAGAACCTCTGCCTCAGCCACTCTGGGCCTTGGGATCGCAAACTACCTGTCTGATATGGTCAAGTTCCGGGCCACCCTCTAGAAAAAGGCCAAAGCAGCAGCCCAGAGTGTTCTCAGAGGCAGGAACCTCTTATCCTCTTTCAGTTTGGTGCTAAACGGGGTGCACTCCGGGACAGTGAGGATGATGAGTGGAGTGCCACAGGGGTCAGTTTTGGGTCTGCTTATCGTCAGTATCTACATCAGTGATATTGCTGAGAGTTTGAGGGGGAGGGTGTGCCTATTTGCTGATGATACAAAAATATGCAATAGGGTGGACACCCGGGGTGGAGGACATGAGGGAGAACTTAGACACTTGAAAATGGTTTGGGATGTGGCAGCTGAAATTTAATGCCAAGAAGTGTGCTGTGATGCACTTGGGGAGTAGGAACAGAAGAGCAGGGTACACCCTAGGTGGGGAGGAAATTAAAGTAATAGAACAGGAGAGGGATCTGAGAATCATAGTCTCCTCAGACCTTAAGGTAGGAATCCAATGTACCTGGGCAGCGGGAAAGGCCAGTGAAATGTTGGCATGCATAGGCAGGGGCATTACTGGCAGAAAGAGGGAGGCAATAATGCCCCTTTACAAAGCCATGGTGAGGTTGCACCTGGAGTATGGGGTTCAGTTCTGGAGGCCACATCTCTGCAAGGATATGGATGCATTGGAGAGGGTTCAGAGAAGGGCAGCCAAGATGGTGCAGGGTATGCAGGGAAAGTCATATGAGCAGAGGTGCAGGGAGCTGGATCTGTACACTGGAGACGAGGTAAAGGGGGAGAAATGACTGAAACCTTTAAATATGTAATGGGGCTCAATAAAGTGGGAGAAGAGGGTTTACTTAAGAGGAAGAAGGGGGTCAAAACTAGAGGGCACAGCCTCAGACTGCAAGGAAACAGATACAGGGACAATGTGACAGGCATTTCTTCATGGAGAGGGTGGTAGAGCCCCGGAACAGACTACCAGACAGAGTGGTGGGGGCTAAATCAGTGGAAGAATTCAAGAGGGCATGGGACAAGCATATGGGGCTGAGTATCGGGGGGGGACTGGCAAGGAGGGGAGATGTAGGGGGAAAAGGGCAGACTAGATGGGCCGGTATGGTCCTTTTCTGCCATCAAGCTTCTATGATTCTATGAGATCTTACTTCGAGATACAGCTCTTGCAGCAGGTTACACCATTAGGACTGAAGCCAGCAGGCGCCAGGACCCCAGAGATCTTTTCTAGCTAGCTATCTTCAGTGGGGACCGCCCCCGACGTCGGTCCCGCCCCCGACGTCAGGCGTGGTACAAAAGGGGGTGGTCCGCTCAGAATCTCGTTCTTTCCGCCGCGAAAGTGCATTGCCTCACCCCACGGTTTAGTCTAGCGACACTTCGATCGCGGTTTTGAGAATTTTGAGAATTTTGTTGTGGAAGATTTCTACAATCAACGAGTGACCTGTCTGATGTCCTCTCCGATAGCCGGCCATTCCTCTAAGTGCGCGTGCGGCAAACAAATCCCGTTTAAAGACCCGCACTCTGCGTGCGTCCGGTGCCTGGGCCCAGACCACGATACTAAGGCCTGCTCCCTGTGCCAGGGATTCAATAGCTGCACCAGGATCCGCCGGCAGAAGGCCCTTCAAGCGTACCTCCTAGAAGAACAACTGCGGGCGATGTCGTCCAAGGGGGATTTGGCGCACCGGCACAGCGAGAAGAAAAAGAAATCGAGGGATCCTGCCCGGTCGCCGGTTCGGGCCTCCGAGTCCCGGAGCTCTGGGTCTCGGTCGGACCGCTCTCCTTCCAGGGCCTCATCTCTGCCCCCTGCTGCAGTGCCCGCCACCAAGCCCGCTCAGGCCTCTGCCGCCAGGCCGTCGTCTTCATCTTCTGCCCAGAAGGCCATGGCGAAGTCGGGGAAACGCCACCACCACCACAAGTCGGGCTCCCGCTCCTCGGCCCCCGACGCACGGTCTTCCTCTCTTCCCCGGAAGACCTTGGAGCTTACTCCGTTGAGGAACCCGGTGGATCTGGCGTCGGCCAGACCGTCGTCGGCCGTTCGCCACCGTTCCTCCGAGCCGACGCCGCCGGCCGTCGTCGGCCTCTTCAGCGCATCGGATGTCGGTGGGGGCCGACGTCCGCGCCGCCTGAGCCGAGGGCTCCTGAGCCTCCGACGCCGGTCGGACAGGAGTCCCTCACCGAGGAGGATTCGGCCCAGCCCGATGACCAGGCGGGCGTCCCAGCGGAGTCTCCCGGGGTCCCTCGCCACCGCCCGAGGCCCCTGTGAGCCATTACCGACCCGACGTCCGGCCCTCGACCTTGGAGCCGACGTCGGGACTGTCCTTGGCCGAGGTGAAGGACCTTTTCACCTACTGGTGGGATACCATCAGGAAGGACGTGGTACCCCCAGTCCTTCCTCCTCCACCTCCTCCTCCTCCTTCTACTCCAGCTCCGGCCCCACCTTCACCTGTGGGTTCAGCTGGCCATTCTGTCCCCAGGGAGCCTGAGACTCCTCCCAGGGGCCGACATTCTAAAAGGAGACCTCCGTCCAGATCTTCGTCTCCTGGATCACCCAGCCCTAAGAGGTCCAGGAGGCGACGTCGGTCGCCGTCGACGGAGGGCACGGGATCATCTTGTTCATCATCCAGATCCCCATCTCCGGTCTCGCTTCCCTCGCCGGACCCACGTGAGACTCCAAGGTCTCCTCCGGACGATCCATTCTTCATGGATATAATGAGACATATCCAGGAGAACATGGGTTGGGAAGCAGAGGAACTTGACCCGAAGGTTACGCTTGGCAAAATACCTTCGCAGAAAGACCCTAAGCCTGTGGTGGTGCCGCCTTGGTGGACACTCCTGGACATCACTAGCAATATGTGGAAGGCCCATATTCGCTTCCCGCGTGCCGAAGAAGGCTGACTGTTGTACAGGGCCGCTAAGGGGGACCAATACCTGTCACAGCACCCTCTGGCTGACTCCCTGGTGATCACAGCCTCACATGATCAGTCCCAGAGACCGCAACATTTGAGCACCCTGCCACTGGACCCCGAGTCCAAACAGCTGGACTCTTTGGGGAGGCGCACTTACGCTTCCGCGACTTGCGCCCTCAGGTCCCTGAATTACCTTACCCACATGGTGCAGTTCCAGAACGCCCTGTGGGAACAGGGCCTAGAGGCGGCCGAGAGGCTGCCGGAAAGTGAGCAGAAAGAGGAGATGCTTCAGCTTCTCGGACGGGTTCAGACGTGGGGACCCAAGTCTTAAGAGCCGCATATGATTCAGCGGACTCGTCAGCCAGGGCGGTTGCTTCAGGTGTTTGCCTCTGAAGACACTCTTGGCTCCGTGTCTCCGGTTCACCCCAGACGTCCAGAAAAACATTATGGACGCTCCCTTTGAAGGTGAGGTACTGTTTGGTAATCTGTCGGAACGTATAATTACCAAACTCCAAGAGGCTGGAAAGGCGGTCCGGACAGTCCAGGCGATGTATAAGCGAGGCTTGGCTCCTCAGAGAGCCAAGGTTGTTTCCGTGGGCGGACTCAGAGGCAGCAGCCCTGCTCCGCCACACAACAAAGGGGCTCTGGCTGAGGACCAGGAAGCAGCCCGCCAGCAGGGGTCACGCTCCAGGCCACCCAGCCGGCGGGTCCTTCAGCCGCCACAGCATGACTCCTTTCCAGCCCCCGCCTCAGGATCACTGGGATGTTTCGTCGGGGTCACACTGCGAACTTCCTGTCGGGATGGCAGGCGATAACCACCGACAGGTGGGTACTTCAGCTGGTCAGCAGAGGCCACTTTAGAGTTCGCAGAACAGCCACCCCGAGGCCTCCTCTGCTCTCCGGTACTCGGGTCAGCACCACGACTTAATTTGAAAGAGGTGATCGCACTCCTGGACAAGGGGGCGATTCAGCCTGTCCCAGAAAACCAGAGAGGACTAGGGTACTATTCTCACTTCTTCCTGGTTCCCAAAAAGACAGGGGACCTCCGTCCTATTCTGGACCTAAGCGACCTCAACTTGTCAGTCGCATACAAAAGGTTCCGCATGGTGACCCTTCCGGGTCCAATTCCCATGCTAAAACAAGGTGCCTATTTAGCGTCCTTAGAAATGCAGGATGCCTACCTGCACATTCCCATAGCTCAAGCACATCAGAGGTTCCTGCGCTTCGAGTTCTTAAGCCACCATTTCCAATTCTGAGCTCTTCCCTTCGGGCTGTCATCCGCTCCAAGGGTTTTCACCAAGTGCATGGCAGTCGTGGCAGCTGCTCTAAGGAGGAAGGGCCACTATGTGTTCCCGTACCCTGACGATTGGCTTCTCATGGCCGTCTCCAGAGAGGCGCTTCTGCAAGCGATCCACACACTCAGGTCCTGTTCGGATCACTTGGGATTCTGATAAACCACAAGAAGTCGGTCTTGGTACCGTCGCAGAACCTACAGTTCATAGGTGCAGTGCTGGACACGGTCCAGGGGAGGGCTTTCCTCCCAGTCGACAGGGCGGAACGCATCAGGTCCCTCATACAGGACCTATCAGCGAATCAGACCGCTCCGGCCAGGTCGGTCCTTCGCTTGCTCGGTCACATGGCTGCGGCCATTCCCACAGTCCCCCTCGCGCGGCTCCACATGCGCATAACGCAGTGGACGCTCAAGGCGCAGTGGGACCAGAGGCAAGACCATGTGCAGCATCCAGTCAGAATCACGAAACGAGTGGTTCAGGACTGGCAATGGTGGTTAGCCCCCCGGGTCGCTCTCCAAGGGCGTCCCTTTCGCAGCGCCGTCCCCGGAGATAACCCTCACCACAGACGCTTCAGGTCTCGGATGGGGAGCTCACCTGGATGGGGTGAGGTCTCAGGGTGTATGGAGTCCGCTGGAAGCTCATCTTCACATCAATGTTCTGGAGATGAGAGCAGTGCTCTATGCTCTCCAGGCTTTCCAGTCCATGATCCCACCGTGTACCATCCTGCTTCCGACGGACAACACGGCGGTGATGTACTACCTCAACAAGCAGGGCGCACTCTTACCCCCTTTGCAGGGAGGCCATGAGAGTGTGATTGGGTGTCGGACAGGCGCAAGCTTAGTCATGGTACATGTTCGGCGTGGACAACATGATCGCGGACGGTCTGAGTCACTCCCAGGCCAGAGTCCACGAGTGGGAACTTCTTCAGGAGGTAGCAGAGGATCTGTTCCTTCGATGGGGAACTCCAGAGTTAGATTTATTCGCATCCCCATCCAACGCAAAACTGCCCAATTTTTGCTCGCTAGATCCAGGGCCTGGAGTTTTCTGGCGAGACGCGTTGTCCCTCTCCTGGGAGAACAGATTCCTCTACGCTTTCCCTCCTTTCCTGATCCAGAGAGTTCTGCTCCAACCGCGCAGGAGCGTGCGTGTTGATTCTGGTGGCTTCATTATGGCCCAGACAAATCTGGTTCCCATTGCTAGCGAGCTGTCCAGGGAACCCTGCTCCCACTACGCGCAGTTCTCACCTTCTGTCTCAGGAGCAAGGTTCGTTATTGCATCCGGATCTCGCGGTCTTTGAACCTGCCGCCTGGCTCCTAGAGACGTAGCCATCATGCGACACGGGTCTCGCAAGAGGTCGCAGAGGTACTCTCATGTGCCAAGAGTCGCACCACACTACTTACGCCATGAAATGGCTCGATTCTGTCTATGGTCACGGGCTCGTGACCTTTCTCCTTTAGGTTGCCCTGTGGGGCAGTCTTGGACTACCTCTCTCCCTTTTCATTCGGGTTAGCTACTCCTCTATTAAGGTACACCTTGTGCTATTTCGCCTATCACCAGCCGGTGGGCCAGCGCACCATTGCTCAACTGGACACCTCTCGGGAGTTCCTGAGAGGGTGCTGCACCTTAGGCCTCCTATTAAAGATCCGTTCCTCCATGGATCTTCTTTTGTTTAGGAGCAACTCACGCCCCTCCCTTTGAACCAGCTGCGGATTGCGAGCTACGCTTTCTGTCTTGGAAGACGTTGTTTTAGTTGCAGTTACTTCCAGCCAGAAGGATTTTGAGCTTCATGCCCTGATGTGTAAGGAGCCTTATTTGGTTTTTCACCGAGACAGAGTGTCTCTGAGAACGAATCCTAAGTTTTTGCCTAAGGTGGTCTCAGCTCTGACCTTAAATCAGGATATCGACCTTCCGGTCTACTTCCGAACTACTCCAATAGAGGAGAGGCTTTGCTCCATACTTTAGATGTTCACCGCAGCCTGAGGTATTATCTCAATAGAACTAAGTCCTTTCGGCTTCTGAGCAACTTTTCATGTCCTTCAGACAGAATGAGAGGTCGGCCAGTGTCTAAGCGATCCTTATCCTGCTGGTTTGTGCAATGCATCTCTCATTGCTACCAATCCAAACAAAAGCCCCTCCCGGGTTCCATCCGGGGCCATTCCACTAGGGGCGTAGCCACTTCTTTTGCAGCTCTCAAGAATGTCTCAACCTCAGCTATTTGCGCTGCGGCCACTTGGAGCTCTGTGCATACCTTTATCAGGCATTACAGTCTGGATATCGCCTCTAGGCGAAGGGCTGGTTTCGGCCAGGCCGTGCTGCAGGGACTCCTGTCCTGAATCGGGGCCGGGTTGGTCCTCCTCAGTTTCTTCTTTTTCCTCCTCCCGGTGTGAAGGGGACAAGCTTTATTGCTTGGGAATCAGTCCTAATGGTGTAACCTGCTGCAAAGCTGTATCTGGGCAAGATAGTACAGTTACGTAAGAACTTACCAGAACAGTAGATCTTCGAGAACAGCTCTTGCAGCAGGTACCTTCCCGACCACCGTGTCCTCCTTGGAGGAAGTCTTTCGCTCACTGTTGCTCCTCTTAAAAAAAAAAAAAAAAAAAAAAAAAAAATGAATGATGAATGACAGAGGAGTGAAGGTGAATATTCAGCCAGCCAGTCTGAATGTCCAGAGAGCAGGAAGTTATTTCCTTCCGCATGGCTGGGCGAGCGCAGGAGTCGGATATTCACCTGTAAAGTGAATGCTTTTTTCATCCTGGGGTTTTCGTACCCCTTTTTGCCTTCTGACGGTGGATCCTCGGTCTCCCCTCTATTGCAACCTCTGGCCGGGAGTCTCCAGCGGAGAACTGGAATTCTAGGGGACCGCCCCTTTGTACCACGCCTGATGTCGGGAGGTGGGACCGAGCCGGGTCGTCCTGCTGAAGATAGCTAGCTAGAAAAGATCTCCGGGGTCCTGGCGCCTGCCGGCTTCAGTCCTAATGGTGTAACCTGCTGCAAGAGCTGTTCTCGAAGATCTACTGTTACGGTAAGTTCTTACGTAACTGTACTTTTTCCGCTTATGCTAGAAAGCATCTCCTGAGGGATACTTATGGAATATCTGATACTTCAGCCAGAGAAGCTGCCACTGGCATTTGCCTCAGAAGGCCATATCGGCTGAGGGTGTCTGGATTTGCTGTTGATGGCCAAAAGAACATACTGAATGCCCCTTTCAGAGGATTCAAGTTCTTTGTGGTGGATGTGCAGGTTCGCTACATACACTAGTCAGGGGGGTCTCATTCTTACCCTTTGTGCAAAGATGCGATGAGAGTTTGGTACTGCACACTAGACCCCGGTCTCGAACTGCATGCTGTCCATGCCAAAGGCATCCAAAACATCGTGGCCGTTGGGCTTGGCAGGTCTCCATTCAGAATTCATGAGTGGTACCTACTGACCTGTGTAGTAGAAGACCTTTACAACAAGTGGAGTTGTCTGGAGTTGGCACTTTTTGCGTCCCCACTCGATGCAAAACTGCTGCCTTTCTACTCGCTCAGTCCAGGGTCTGGAGTTTTGTGGCGAGATGTGTTGTCCCACTCTTGGGAAGGGTGGATTCTCCATGCCATCCCTCTTTTTCCTTTGAGCCATAGGGTGTTAATCAAGTTCCAGCTGGAGGGGGCCACTCTAGTCCTTGTAGCTCCCTTCTGGCCTCATCAGATATGGTTTCCATTACTGCAACAATTAGCAGTGGCACCCTCAGTACCCCTGTGCAAGGGCCTACTGATGCAGGAATAGGGAACCCTGGCCCATCCAGCCCTCAAGTCACTCCATCTATATACATGGCTCCTGAGGACATAGCTATTGCAAGGTTTGAGGTGTCCCTGAAAGTGACTGTTGTTACAGTGGCTGCCAGAATGCTTTCTACCAGGCCTACCTACTCTGTGAAGTGGCATCACTTTGCTCTATGGGCCGCTTCTCACCACCTGAATCCCTTCACTTCCCCAGTGAAGAGGATATTAGGGTATCTGCCATCCTTATCAGATGTCGGGCTACAATATTCCTCTGTCAAAGTGCACTTGTCTGCTATATCAGCCTTCCATGTGCCCATTGATGGTCATACTGTGGCCCAGCTGAATGCGGCCTGTACGTTTTTGCGAGGCATTCTGCATCTGAAGCCTCCCATCCGTAAAGCAGTCCCGGCTTGGGACTTGACTTTGCTGTTAGAGAGGTTTATTTTGGCTCCCTTTGAGCCAGCCGTGACTTGTGCACTCCACTTTCTGTCATGGAAAGTATTATTTTTAGTTGCTATTACTTCTGCTTGAGGTATTTGTGTGATGCAGACTATTGTGTGAGCCTCCGTATTCAATTTTCCACAAAGACAGGGTGTCTTTGCATCCTATCCCTAAGTTTTACCGAAGATGGTGTCTGCGTTTACTTCAAATCAAGCCATCCACGTGCCAGTGTATTTTTCCAGCTAGCCAATCCAGGGGAAGCCTTGCTTCATACCTTAGATGTATATAGTATATTTAGATATTATGTTCATTGTACAATGGTCTGCGGAAAGTCCTCGTGACCTTTTGTTGCTTTTGCTCTGGGGAAAGAGGGCGCTCCAGTTTCTAAGCAATGTTTGTCCAAATGGTTAGCTGACTGCATTACTTTATGTTATAGAAGGTGCAGTGAGGAACTTCCTGGGGTTCTGCATGGCCATTCATCCAGAGGCATGGCCACTTCTGTTCTCTGTTTCAGGAATGTTTCAGCGACAGGAGTGTGCTGCGGCACCTTGGAACCCTGTCCACACTTTTACAAAGCACTACAGTCTGGACAGTGCTTCTAGCAGAAGTGCAGGCCTCGGCCTGGTTGTGCTTCAAGGTTTCCTTCCTTAAGCTTCTAGCCTCTAGCCACCCAGACTGTGTCTATGTTAGTACTGCTTGGGACCAGTTCCATATGTGTGACCTGATGAAAGAGATATCCTCAAAGATAGAACAGTTACGCAAGACCTTACCATACAGTAAATCTTCAAGAGAATCTCTTTCATCAGGTCACCCTGACCCCCCATTCGTCCCCCTTGAAGCTTTTGCCTTCTGCTACTCTGGACATTGGTCTGGCCCCTTCCACAGGATGACCTAGGGACTATTTTCAGCCTTGTCTGGCGACTGAACATTGTTTTATCTCCTTGCCTATTTGGGAGGGCCCTTTCAGAAGGTTAATTTTGGGCCCTTAGGGCCATTCTGCTGTTGTCCTTTGCCTCTCTAGGGCTCCTCTGGCTTTCCCTCAGCGCCTGGTGGCTGGCCTTGCTCTCCCTCTCCTAGTCTATTAGAGGGAGACCTTTGAGGCATGTCCCCTTTTCTCTAAAGGGGCTTTCCTGTGCTGTTCTGCCTTAGCTACTGGGCAGTTTAAAAATTTTTTTCCTCCTGCTTCCCTATAGGGAGGTCCTCTGAGATTCATCGCTGGCGAGGGGAACTGAGGATAGTCGGGGCCGCCCATACATATGTAGGAAGGATGATGTCAGACATTGTCGTGGGTGGCCCATGGTAATACTGCTTGGCAAAAAGTATCAGTGTGGTCCTAGAGCCTGACAGATTATGTTCCATAGGGGTGACTTGATGAAAGAAAGAGATTCTCTTGAAGAGCTACTGTTATGGTAATTCCTTATGTTACTGTTCTTGACTTTATCATTTTCTATTGTGATCTGTGCTCCGTTGACTCCATTGTCAGTTCCACTGCCTGACCGCTTGCTTGACTCCATTCTCAGAACAGTGCCCCCCACACACACACACACCACGACAGCAGACACACCAAAGCTGTTGGCTGCTCTACTTTACCCTGACTGAAAATTTTTTCCAGGGACTTGGAATTTTAAGTCTCAAAAACAAAACAAAAGAGGTTTATTTTTTTTCTAGCAAGTGTTTTCATCAGCTTACTGCCCTGCCATCACATCAATCAGACATTGCTCTGACCGCACTTGCCCATTGCTCGTACAAATCCTCCCTCTCTCACAAGCCACTCATAAATGTAAAAAAAAAAAGGCAGTTTAATAAAATGTTTTGATGCTTTTCACATTACTAGTACAATGCTAAATGGTCTTGCTAAATGGTGATGCCATCTTTGCTTGAATTTTTTCTTCCATACACTCGCTCTGCCAAGTAGAAAAGACATTGTAGCATCAGTGTGTGTCATGCTGCATGTGCACTCACAACAGCGACCATAGCAACCACTACAAAAAGGTGAATAGATGTGGCTAATCATAAAATAAACCACACATTTTGATAAAATATATTTATTTTTACAATATTATCAAAAATACATTTATTCACAAGGTTAATAAGACATACATTTTTTTCTTTTTTTTTTTCCTTATACTGTATATTTTAGTATTTGCCCCCCCATAACCCATCCCCTGGCCGTGCGTGGAGGCATGCGCATGCCGCATCTTGAGGTTCCCTCCCACTGTGTGTGTCACCCTCCACCTATGCTGACCACTGGACCTCCACCCATTGGTAGCGGGACTATGGGGGGGGTAGCAACCACCCTGGGAGAGGAGAGCGCTGCTCAATCCTGCCTCCCCCCCCCATGCCGGCTCCCTGATGACCCGAGTCCATTCCCGAACCCAGGTCATTAGCATGGGGTGAGGTAAGGCGTCCAGCACCTCAGCCCTCTGTGCCACCAGGCCAGCTAATAATACATACATTTAATAAATTCATTTATTCTACAAGGGAACCTTCGACCTTGTCCCTTATCCTATCAAAGTGATCCTGAAGAGTGTGGTAATACGATCTGATAAACTAGGTTCTATTCAACTGAATCCTGATTCTTCTCAGGTTAGACCTTTTTTGTCAGTCTAATCTCACACCTAGATATGTTTAAACGTCATCTGTTGGCTTGACTTCTGAACATAGAGGATACGTAAGGATCGGATATTGTCAAAGCATAATCCTCACCTCCAGGAAGAACTCTATGAACAGGGCCTACAGTAGAGCCTGAAATGCATTCTACTGGTGGTGCTCCCCTCTGGAGAGTAGACCTTGGTGCCTCACTGTTCAGTGCCTTAGATTTTCTGCAACAGGGTCTAGGCAAGAGGTTGTTGATTAGTTTCCTCAGAGTCCAGGTGACAGCACGTTTAGACACCTGGGTATATGTGGACTCTTACCCCTTAGGATTCTTATCTGAATATGGTCTACTTCGTTAAAGTATTCCACAAGCCCCTTATTTGCATTGGAATTGAAAATAGCTCTAGAAGACATGATGAATCCCCTTTTGAATTTCTTGCTGAGGTCTGCCTATGGTAATTAGCCTAAAGGTGATTTCTTAGTTGTAATTTGCTCAGTGAGAAGGACTTTAGGAAATCCATGGAATGTCTCTTTTGAAATCTTACATACTGTTCCAAAAAGAAAAGGTGGTTTCCATACAGTTCCCTCTTTCTCTCCTTTAGTGTCTTTCGACTTTCATAGGCAGCAAGAGGTTGTACTGCCTTCCCTTTGCCTAGATCCCAAGAATGCGAAGAAGTGTCTGCATTCTCTTGATGTGAATAGGGCTCTCAAGATTTACCTCAAGCTCACTAAACCCTTCTGTTCTGTAAGACTTTCCATCCTGCTGGGGCCAGGTATGAATGGGGTGGCCACTGCCAAACATACCCTCACTGTGTGGCTCTGTGCGGCCATTACTCTTACTTACATGGCTTGAGGCTTATCAGCTTCTCTGGGACTCAAAGTTCACTCCTCTAAAGCTATGGCTACATCTTACGCCGAGCTTGCCTCGGCATTCCTGGAGGACATTGCAAGATCATCACTGAGGCCTGTGTCCATACTTTCTCTAGGCATTATCACTGGACATGCTAAGCTCTGCTGATGCTGCTTTTGGTAGGCACGTGTTGAACTAAGCTGTACAGTACTGACCCTCCCGGTTCAGACTATTTATAAGGGCCCTTGTCATTTTAACCTGGCCATATGAGCAGACACACAAAGGAGAATTACATTTTCCTTATTGTTAAATCAAGGATGGAAATGAGAAAGGAAAAGTGTGGCCTACTGGGATTCGAACCTCAGATCTCTGGTATGCCGTTCCAGCGCTCTAACCATTAAGCTACAGGCTCACTGATCAAAGCGTCTGAGGAATTTCCTTACAGCCACACACACACATTCCTTTCTCTAGTGTTGCGCAGTTATGCAACTAGGAACCAATGTTAGAAATACCACTTTCTCTCAGTGCAGTTTAACCCCTGCCAAGGTATGCATATTTTTAAATCAAGGATGGAAATGAGAAGGAAAGTAGGCCACATCTTTCGCTTCTCATTTCCATTCCTTGATTTAAAAATATGATACCTTGAAGGTTAAACTGCACTGAAGAGAAAGTGTATTTCAACATTGGTTCCTAGTTGCATAATTGCGCAACAACTAGAGAAAGGAATGTGTGTGTGGCTGTAAGGAAATTCTCAGACGCTTTGATCAGTGAGCCTGTAGCTTAATGGTTAGAGCGCTGAACGGCATACCAGAGATCTGAGGTTCAATCCCAGTAGGCCACACTTTTCCTTTATCATTTCCATCCTTGATTTAAAAATATGTATACCTTGCAGGGTTGAACTGCACTGAGAGAAAGTGGTATTTCTAACATTGGTTCTAGTTGCATAATTGCGAACACTAGAGAAAGGAATGTGTGTGTGGCTGTAAGGAAATTCCTCAGACGCTTTGATCAGTGAGCCTGTAGCTTAATGGTTAGAGCTGGAACGCATACCAGAGATCTGAGGTTCAATCCCAGTAGGCTACACTTTTCCTTTATCATTTCCATCCTTGATTTAAAAATATGTATACCTTGCAGGGGTTAAACTGCACTGAGAGAAAGTGGTATTTCTAACATTTTCCTTATTGGTAATTACTGTTGCATGTAGGTCTGCTCATGGACAGGCAGAGGCCTCTTTGTTATCAGAGCTATATGCCTTGTGACTTATGTCTTCTGTTCTGTTTTGTATATAGGTCTCCTAGTTCAAGGTTTATTGGAGTGTAGGCTTATGTTAATGATTTTTTTTTCCTGATATTGTTGCTGGATTCAGCCTACAGACCTGGACAGAAGGTTCCGCTGAGGGGGTATGGGTAAAGGGGTGTGACCTACATATCTCAGACATTTCAAACTGTATCAGCTGAGAGGGGAAGACCGCTCAGACCAGTACTGCCTGCCCATGGATGGAGCCTACACACAACTGGAATTACTGGCAAGGAAATTATAATTCCCCTTTTTGAGTCGGATCATTGCATACTTCTATTTTATATTAGTGTTTGTTTATGTATAATGTAATGCTGTTGTTAACCATGTACATGGTATTTCTGTATGTTGAGTTTTCCTTGCCCGGAAGCCCAGTTATCGAACTTTAAATAAATATGGGATTTAATATAATATCAGTTTACTAGTTACAGCTTTAAAATCTGCAGTTTATAAAAAGTTTATTGTTTTTCTTTGATTTCAACTGCTGGCTTCAGTGCTGCATGTATCTGTTGTGATGTCATTGGCATTGTTAATGCTGCACTCTGGTTGGTACATTGTGACATACTCAACTTTTCAGGATAATATTATAGCGTATTAGATTGAGGGAGTGCTTCTGACAAAATGGGGCGCTCCTTTTCCCTGCATGTGAGGTACTGTTACTCTGTGAAGAGCGTCTCATGCGTAGATGCCCTATAAACATAGCTTCGCTCTCTCGGGCAGAATGCGCAGGAAAAAACACTGTTATATCGCAACGAGTGGTTCCATAGGACATATTAATATATACAGTAGAGCATTATTCTGTATAGAATTCCATCCATTTTAAAATGCTGTCGTGCCACAGTTCAGAGATCACGTAATGTGATTGCACCCTTTTGTGGTACAGCAGTATTCTGAAACCTCTAGAGACTGCATGAGTCAGTTTTGTTGTGGGAAGTGAAAGAACTGCTATGTAAACATTTCACACGTTACTATACACTATAAAACTACAGGATGAGCACCTTTATGCACCACCACTGTGTTCTGCCACCTCAGGGTTCTGATTCCCACAGAGCTCTCGAGAACACACTTGTTTGTATATAGTTGGCCATCCAGTATTGTCACTATCTTGCTATGCAGGGTCAAGATAACACTGTTTATCTTGCTGTTTATTAGTACATACATATACCCCTCCACACACACACAAATGCTCACAAGATGCTTTATATACTGTACATTGTGATTTTTAAAGACCTGTGCTATGAAATGTGGTAGGGATTGGCATTCACCAGTGGCTAGCATAATTTGAATGGCTTCAGTGACTTACTTCGGTTTACTACTTGCCTTAATTCATGTCTGAAATGAGTTTTCTCAGATAGGACTTGCCAATACCATCTTCACATAGCAACATAATGTCCTGTAGTAACATACTTTAGTATTGTGATGAAATGGACTTAGAGTGTATCTTGTCTGCCCCTCCTGCTGCACAGCAGTTAGACCCAATTTGAGTACGGCCTCAGATCCAGTCTTATTAGCTGGAGTAACACCAGACCATATTCTAACCATCAACAGTACCGGTCAATATAGTGCTACTGAAACAGTGCAGCAATAACTCGAAGGGTAAAGTGTGGAAACATTTAGAGCATGGGTATAATAGCGTAGGGAACTACCACTACCCCATCGCCGACTGTGGACTGAAGGAAGAGTTGAAGAAGCCTCAGGAGCTGTGCCTGGCTGAGCCGCTCCCATGGTGGAGTGGCTAAGGCGAAGCACCTGAGGCAGTGTAGACCTGGGGATCAGGGATTGATTCTCCTCCCCGATAGTTTTTTTTTTATTGTGCAGCCAGAAACTAAATCCCCCGCTAAGTTTCACCTTATCCCGGGTTTTAAATAAGCTGAAAAACTGATTAGCAGTTTGACGTAGAAAGTGCTAATCAGTTGTGAAATGCATAGCACTTGGCACAGACTGATTAGCAAAATTTTGAAAAATGATGTAGTTTTATTAATGTTGTGTACTGTGTAATGGATTTACTCAAAAAATTATTAGCTGCAGTGATAGCGCTAGAGGTTAAAACATGGTCAAATTAAACTCACTGGTGTAAAATGTGGGTCAAAATGAGAAACAGCTGGGTTCAAAAGTACAAATTTTACCAGTACAGAAGCTAAAACTTTGTCAAGTAAAATTGCTTTCCTATTGTTCACTTTTACATCTTTCATCTATTGTTACAGACCAGGTGCACCACTGTGGACCCACTGTCATGTGGAAAATGGGTCATTTCTGGGCAGGCTGCAACTTTCTCCTATATCTAGCGCTGTCCCTGATTAGCAGTTTACTGCTAGGCATTTCGAAAATGGCTATTATTATTTATTACCCTTGTTTTGCTTTTATGCTTTGCTGTGCTATACCAGCTATTTAAAACCCTGTCATCCCTTTGGTCCATACTCCCTCTGAGTTAGTTATTTTAGTTCTGGGGTGCGGTGAAGCCCCCATGTTGGAGGGTGCAGGGTGGCAGAGCCCCTCAAAAACAAAAATATCTCAATTCCACTCATTGATTTGTGTGGTGTGCGCAATTTTTGTTTCAGTGGGTGTTTCCACCGACTCTGTTTGCGGCACACGTTTTAACTACGGCATTGTTTGCTGCGCTGTTTTTGTCATAACATTATGACCCCTTGCCACCATCAAGTACCCCCCACCACACTGCTTGTTCCTGTGTCTCTCACCCCTCTAACTCCCTCCCCCGTCTTCCACCACCACCTCCTTTCCCCACTCCTAATGTTCTTTGTCTCCTCTCACCCTCCCTCCCATAAGGGCCTTACCCTACTCAAATTCTAAGCAGTTTGACTTCCCCTATACATTTTTTAAATCAGTAAATGACACCAGTGTGTACTGTGCTGCTGTTTTATTACCCTCATTTTATTTTTTTTTTTGCTTGCTGTTTGTGTCCCCTTCTATTGTCCCATCTGCACCGTCCCTCGAAGACTCCCAGTGCTACCCGGCACCACTCTGGTGGACCCACCCAGGCACAGATAACCCCCTGGGATGGGTATGAGGGGGGATCCTTGGGTCATTCCTTCCCAACGTTCAATGTGTCGGGTGTTCGAACCGTGCCTGTCAGGTGCCAGGGCCTATCTTTTGGTGCAGATGCGGGGTATTTTCCATGTTCCTGGTTCCTCCCACTAGATGACAGCACACTAGGAGTGCCAAGGAGGTGAGGGCATGCAGAAACGTGCCTCCACTCTGGATCTCGGCTGCCGTCTAGCCCTTCCTGCTTTGTTTTGCTTCCCTGACTCGCACCGCTACCTGTGGTCACCCAGGTGGTGTTATAGGAATGAGGCATGGAGCCACTGTTGGAACTACAGGGGGGCTTGCCAGGGCTCAGTTCCAGTAGCTCTGAAGTGAGCCCTGGTAGCACACATCACTGCCGCTGACTTGTAATAGGAAGGGAGGCTTAATTTAAAAACAGGATGCTTATGGACCCCCCCAGCTCCCAAAGCTCTGTAATTCCAACACTGCATGTAGTCCACCTTGCCTGTTGAAGGAGAGCAGCCTATTGGGTACTCAATCATTCTCCCCCCAGCCGGCCCTCCAGCCACCCGGGCTCATTATCAAACCCGGGTCACTGGCATCACAAATGGTAGCGCTATCGCTGCACCAGTGGGCCGGCCCTTATTACCCTCATTGTATTCATATCACTGTCATTGCCCACTGTATTGCACTTTACACTGTTGTTCTTGCACTTCAGTTGTTTGTAACTGCTGCTTGTTTTGCTTCATCTTGCCCCCTCCCCTGGGTTGCACCTGGAAATGAGCCTCAGCTCAGTGCGTCTTTCCCGGTTAGCAACTTTTAAATAAATAAAATCAATGCTGTTCTCCCTCAGAAATCTTTCCAATCCTGCTTTGAAAGCCTTGTTAGCTTCCACAGTTACACCAGGCAGGCTATTCCACATGGTAACCAGCCCCAATGTATCTGGAGAAAGGATACATCTTTGTAGAGTTGACTGCAAGTCCCTTGCCTCGGAAGTTCTGTAACCTAAGCAGATACATTACTATTAAGTTGTGTCCTACCCTTGAAACTGGACTGACAGAGTTGGATTAGTGACCTGATTTACTGAAGGTTGACAGGCTTCGTATTTTGCCAGCACTCAATAACTCCTGGTTAGTAATTATTCATGTGAAATTCCACTGACCTGAATGCCTCCAAGAGCTGCAGTATCTCTGTTTTCTTGGGTGTTCCAGGGAACAGTAGGCAGTAATGACTAGCAAGAACAAAAAGAAATTGTTTGTAAATGGTAAACATTTGAAAAATAGAAATCATCATTTTGTCCATCTTCTGTTTTTTACTGGCCCCCTTATAAGGTTCATCATTCATTGTTTTAATTGTATTATTTCTTCTGTTTAAAAAAGAGGCCTTTGTCATCTCTCAATTAGAAACCCGGTTCCATGGCAACCAAATGTGAACACTGGGATCATCTTTGAAAGATGTTCTATCTACAGTATATTCGACCATCTAATTTAGAAGGGGCATTTTGACACAGTTTATAAAAACTATTAACCATTTTTTTCTCTGCTGTTTATTATTAGCATGCCTTAGATAAGTATTTGCAATTGTATATTAGGGATTTAATTTGACTTTTCATTCCTACATGCCCATTGCAGGAAAAAAAATATTCTGATGCCTCTGCCTGGACTGTTAGCTCCCTTTTTGTTTGTTTTTTTGTTATGACAGTGTTTATACTCAGCTCAGGTGGCCATCTTCTGTTCTAGCTCTTCTCCCGGTGACCTCACATCCCCGACACCAGATTTACTGTTGGAATGGCTAGGAAATTCAGGATACATGACTGTTAAGCTTGGCATGGTATGTGTGTCGTATTAGTTATGCTGTTGCCCCTCCCCACAACCCACAGTGTCCCACATACTCCATGCCATCCTCAGAGGGGGAGGCCAGTGTTGCAGGGGAACTCACAGTATCAGCAAAGCACTAAATCAGGGCAGTTAGGGTAGCAAAACATCAAAAGCAACTAAATAAATTTGTTTCCATTCATGGAGCTTTTGTGTTACAGCACTGACCCTGGCATTTTGCGTCTGAAGAATGACACTTTGTAAGGGGCCCACAGTATCCGGCTGCTCCCATAGTCTGGCAGAAGAGGAGCTGCTACAGTGTGGTAGGGAAATACCTCCCTCCGAAATCTGAGAATGCTCCTCTGTAGCCCTTCCAGTACTCTAAGGACTTCAGCCCAGGAGTCTGAGCCACACCTCAGACCTGGGTCTCCACATGGTAGTGCAGTTGGCAGGCTCATTAGGTCACATTTCAACTCTTTCTATGCCAGTATTTCCACCTCTGCATGTTCCCTTAGACTTAATGTCTTCCAAGTTCTTTCATAAAGTTAACCACCTTTTCCATATTGAGAATTACCCACAGCCCCAACTTATTGTCAGAATCATCCTTTGCAATCTTGCTATTCAGTGCAGTTTGTCTGTTTTATAAATCTCATTCACCATTCCTCACAGTTCTTTCTTGGGGATTTTTTTAACGTTCTTTTTTTTTTCCTCTGTCCCACTCTTCTTCAGCCCTGCACTGGTTCAGTGCTCCAGTTCTGAAGGCTCCAACTTGTCATGGAAGCAACAACTTGCCTTCTCTAAGCCTCATAGGGACTTATCCCACCCCTAGTCGGGTGAGGCAGTCTGGTCAGGGTTGTTTGTGAACAGGATCTAATGAGGCAGAAAGCAAGACACCAGCGGTCAGTGTAGCTCAGTTGTGTGCAGGGGCAAATACATGGCAGTGTCATCTGCCAGAGCCACCACTCATCCTTCCCCAGTTATCCGCCCTCTTCACACCTATCCATCATAGATGGAACCAGAATTCTTCCCACCCTGATTCTGCTTGCCAGCACCATACCCCCAGATCACCATGAGGAAGTGCTGCAGAGGAGACAGATCATTCCTACCCCACCCCTGGAGGAGGAGAACATCCTGTTAAATGCTCAGTTCCTCTCTGGCTGACCTGATGGAAGTGCTTTGGGCTCAGGGTGTTTATTTCATTTTATTTTGCAGTTTATTTACCTAGGATAACCCAGCTCAGATGCAACATCTTGTTTCCATTGGGGTTCTGCATTTGTATCCATGTCTTTTTTTAATGTTTCACATTTCATCCCCACTCCCATAGCTGCTTACAGGTATATCTGGAGCCACCAGCCCACTCGCACATTCTCTGTCCTTTGCCCTGCCCCGTCATACCTCTTTTTTTTTTTTTCCCCCACTCCCTCAGTGATGCGAAGCAGGGGTGAGAGAGGGCACATGCATGCTGAGGTGCAGCTGTGCAATCCAAGCAGTTGGCATCTTCCTCACCTGACCCATGCTCCCTGCCTACATATCCATCTGTGGACACCCAGGGGACGATTTCGCAGCGTGGCAGCAACCCTTCCTCACCTGAGGATGAGTGTATCCTGTGGGACCTCGATTCCTTCCTGGCGGGTTCTCCAATGACTCAGGTTCATTCCTGACCAGTCACCAGTGTGTTGTGCTACTGCTGCGCTTGATGGGCGGCCATGCTTGTGCCCATTCCTGTAGCTGAGTGGACTTGAGCAATATGTTGAGTGACTTGCCCAAGGGTGGGACTTGTCCATTTCCAAATTAACATGTTTTAATAAATAAACATGCAACTCAAAAAAATTCAAAACCCTGAACCAGAAGGCTGTTATAACTTAATTCATTTTAGCACAGTTTACATGTTGTTTATCCAAGATGGGGGAAATACCCAAACTCACACTAAACAAATAAATTAACATGATTTGACAGCAGCAGATTATCCTCATTGTGTGCTTTCCTTTTTGTTTTATGGCTATTAAGTAAATACATGGTGACCTCCTCCTATTAAATTCCTTAATCCACCATTTCACCTCTCTTGTCATTCCAGAGAGTTTTTGTATTTTTTGAGCATGCCAGATTTCGTTTTGTTATTTACTCTTGATAGCCCAACAGAGATACCTTTCATTTTCAGTGGGGTCCTTACCCTATCCAGTTTTACAGCGGAGAGGATGGAAGCAATAGGATGCTGAGTAACTTGTTTAGTGTTCGACAGAGATCCAGTCTAAAATCCAGAATATAACAAGTTTTAATCCGGTGGGATTGTTATCTTCTGTTATATTTTCATACAGCAGGGGAAACAACACATATGGTTAGGCTTCTGTTCTCAGTTCACACACCCTAAAAATATGCAAGAGAGCACTCTTACAGCTAAGAGTAGTCTCTCTCAGGATGGTCTGCTGACACAATGATAGCGCTACCAATTGTGATGCTGCTGACCCATGTTTGAGAGCAAATGTGGTGTATTGGATGATTGACGGGGGATCAGGTGTCTGATGGACTGCCCTCTTCTGGCATGGGAGGGATACAGCACCCAGTGTAAGCCTAGTTCCTAGTGGCAGCTGGGGGGCTAAGCAGCGAGAAACTGCAACACAGCAGAGTGGGAGGAGCGGCGGTGTCAATGTCTTGCATGTAGAACTGTGCACAGGGCTGTCTTATGCTGCATTGCATATCTGCTCTATTTGGGAGAAAACAAGGAGGGAAATGTCAGTTGGGCGTAGATGAAGGATCTGACCTTCACAACCCCCAAACCAGGTTCCATGCCCTGCCTCCCAGCTGAGGGACCCATTTGCAACCTTCAGGGCTCCTCCCTCCCCCGGGTGTGGGAGCCATGGGACAAAAGGAGTGATAGTGGTCTGTGAGACACTGGGGTGTCTGGGCTGAGAGGGTCGAGACCTGACAGGGGCCCTGCCAGTAGGGCATAAACACAGTAATGAAAAAAAGAGTGGTCTTTCTCAGTCATATTGATCAAGGTCGATCTATAACATATAAACATTTAAAAAAAAAAATGCTTCCTCAAATGTGCCACTTTCCAGGGCACCTGTATGTGAGTTAAACTTTTGTATTTTAATATGGTCATGGAGACCATTCTTACTGTTGTAAGAGTGGTCTCACGCTCACTCTTTGAGTAAAATAATCACAAACCAAAGGTGAGTGGGTCTGATACACCAAGAATATACATGCAACCACTCTTGCAATCGTAAGAGTGTGTCTCTGCAGCAGTATTAATATATTAGTGATGCACCGCTCAGTAGCAGCACCTGGCAATGGTTGGGTGCGCGACAGAATTGCAGGGGAGGAGTTTACGGGTGGCAGGCATGTAGTGCCTGCTGCCATTGCACCCACTCAAGCTCCTCGGGGGGATCTCAAGGAAAAACCCTCTGCAGCACCGGTGGGATGACGGATACCCCAGGTGCGTACCCATGTCTCGACGTTGGCCCGGCACATCCAGGACTCTCTACGGCCCACCTGATGGCAAGGTAGGTCCCTCTAATTCCAGAAAGTGTCATCAAGGGAGGGCGGACCCTTTCCCGGAGGGTGATCTGGGGGGCTGGAGCTGCTGAGCCACTCGGCACGAGAGCCTGGGGGAAGCAGGGATTCAGGAAGGGAGTGAGAGGCACAGCCACATGGGTACTTCAGAAGGATCCTGGGGCTCAGAGTGCAGAAATAGAGTTAAAAATATAATATACTGTAGTCAAAATTTAAAAACCCTTTCCCAAACGAGCACATATCCAGGGCATTGGTGCATGAGACACTTTCAAATTAAAGTACTCTTGTGTAGGAGAAAAGTGTCCTCAGTCAGTAAACTGAATAAGAGTGTCTGTGTGCAGGGAAAGGAGTGTTCTGATTGGTTGGGAGTGCTCCTCAATCTGTAATAAACTGTAAAGGGTCTAGCTACTAGACCACACTGCCTTTCCTTTGAAATAGGCAGAAGGTGGTGAAAGGTGGGAGTCCAAAGTCTTTATTAGGATTAGTCCTTGTTCGCAAGTGGCAAAATGTACAACATAACTAACTTCTCCACCTGCTTGCCTATGCTCTCCTGGTGTGTATGATCAATGTTTAGGGCTGTGAGTCTGTACACAGCCATTTGTCTGTACTCTGCACTTATGTACAATACTAATTGACTTTACTATGATTATATCTTATGCTCGTATAAACTTTACTGTTTGTTCACCTATGTTGCAATTGACATCTATAATTTGTACTGTCTCCCAACGAATGGGATGGCTAGTCTAGTCCATGAATGTATGTAACTGTCCAGTGATATCTGTACATACTTCTGTACTGTTTTCTGATGCTTGGAACATTTGGTTTCCCTAGGTCGCCCATGAAAAAGGGATTTGACTGTGTCAGGGGGCCCACCTGGTCATCAAAAAACGTAAATTAAATGTCCTCTCTTTACCTGCAGCAAAACAAGTTATATAAATTTCACAGTGTTGGTGTTTTGTAGCCACTGTGGGCATGCCCTGTGACGTAAACAGGGCATCTAAATTGAGCAGTTTCCAACAGGTTTCTTTTTTCAGTTTTTAGTCTTTTGTAGTTTGCTGTAATTAACGGTGTTATGTTTCAGCAGAACAAGTTATTTCCTATTAGAATTATAAACACTTAAATCACATAGTGATATCATTTCCATTAGGTAACATATGTACAATGCAGAATCATTCTTACAGCACAGTTTTACGGGACCTTGAGGTATTTTTCAACAAAAGAGATGCATACCAATAGTGTATAAATTTGCCAAATGCATTTGCCACTTTGACTAGAAATTGTAGAAACCTGACTCTGCTGTTACTTTTTTGTGGAGATCTCCTTGTTCGTTACATGTCTCATGGATATGAAAACATGGTGTACACTTAGATGGGGAAACTGTATCTAGTGAAGTCACATCTTGGAAGGGTTCATGTTACTCACAAAATTTTCAGTCGTCCGTAAATATTTAATTTTCAAGGCTAGTCATACCAATAATCATTCAGCATTTCACAGCTTTTTTTCCTTGCTGCTACACCAAAATGTACTGATATGTCTTCATCATGTCTTAATTCATTTTGTATCCCTCAGGATCATCATACAGTACATTTCCTCCTGGTTGCAGGCTTCCCCTTTGCTATAATCTGCTTCCAGAACTAGACTTCTATCCCCTCCCTTCAGACTGCTTCTCATGATTGTCCTCCTTTATTTGTTTTATTTAAAAGCTTCTTTCCTGTGCTGCTCCTGCTGTTCCGTACCACTGCTGAATCCTCTACTCCCAGCATGCTTCTCTCATGGCAGCTCTGATACTAACAAAGATGGTCTTAACAATAAAATATTTGGGGATGATTGTAAATTTGGTGAGCAGTGTGAATCATTCCAAGACCTGCCTTGGTTAAATACGAAACATCTGTTAAGGTAAAGAAGTAATAGAATGGAAGACAGTACTGAATACCAGCTTCTACAGGAAAACTGACTGAGGGTTCCACACATTTCTCCTTGAAAGCTACTTTTTGTATACCGTACTTGCCTTTTGGTATTGAAGTTTGGGTATGACAATTACTCAAGTAGAAAACTAAGCTGTATAGTTGCCTGGACTAAATATAGAAAGAGTGATAGATTTTCATCTTCATTACGGTCTCAATGAGGAGGAAGAAGCATCAAAGAAATCCTAATGGACCAGGTATTCGTTCAAAAATTTATGTGGCAGCATTTCAGCCTGCAGTTAAGAAGAACTAATGCGTTCGATGGTGTTGGGTCACAGTCCCTGGGGGCTGCTGCAGGTAAAGCTATTTGCCAGGCGGATTAGAATCAGTTAAAACTTCTTTTGGATCTCTTAAAATTTACTTTCAAAGAGATGACCCCTGCCACTGCTAGAGAGACACTGTGCACTTCTTCTAGCTGTCTGTCCCATGTTTGCCCAGTGCCTTGTCATCAACTTAACTTATTTTATCTTAATGAGAAGTATCCATTTTAACTGGTTAGATGTGTTTCTAATCAGTTTTCGAAAGATGTAGATTATTATATATGAGTGTGACATAAATCCCATTATGCACAAGTGTGATGCCACATCTATGTATAATACATTTTTGGAATATTGAGAAAGAGACTCCTGGCATTTTATTTCTTCCCTCTCTCCTTTCTCCTTCCACCACATGTTCATCATTAAATGTAAGGCTACCACAAACCCCCTCCTCCCCCAATTCTGGATCCCTGATCAATTGTAGTCTGCAAAATTGATTTTGTGAAGCTTTTTTAATTTTTTTTCCATACATACTTTACCTCCTTCGGTGCTGGCAGGCAGAGACAGTCTTACATCCTGTGCATGGGTGCATCCTTTCTAGCATCGTGTCTGTGCTCACCCCCAGCCTTCCAAACCCGGGTCACTGGAGTAGCGCTGGGTAAGGAATCCAGCGCCTCAGCCCTCTGCGCCATTGGGCTGGCGCCTTTAATTTTGGTTTTTTAACATGTAAAAACTAGTTGTTATATAGAATCAAATGGAGTGGGCAGTATTGGTTCATTGTCAGCTAATTTTTTTATACGCTTTCGGTTTGTGATGATCTTACTTGTCCTTCCACAGGGATAAGGTAGTGCTTAAGACTAATAGGAAATTCCTTCCTAACGTGGTCGCAGATTTTCACCTGAACCAGTCCATAACTCTGCCAGTCTTTTTCACTGCAAGCTCTAGCTCAGGGGAGCGGAGGTTGCGTAGTCTGGACGTCAAGGGGGCACTCAGCCACTACCTTGACCACACCAAAGCTTATAGGCCAGAGTATACTCAGTTGTTCCAAACCTACAGGGAAGTGGTTAAAGGTAAACCAGCTTTTAAGAGAACTATTGCATGCTGGGTAGTAGCTTGCATACAGTTTTGTTATAGCAAAGTTGGCAAACAGCCTCCCTGGGTCTCAGAGAACATCCTACCTCTGTGGCACAGGTGCATCAGTGGCTGCAGCAAGGGACATCCCTTGCTGGAGATTTGTAAAGCAGCCACATGGAAAACTGTTTACACTTTCACTACACTGCAGCTTGACATACAGTCCAGAAGTGATGCCAGGTTTGGCACTGCAGTCCTACAGAACCTTTTCCCTAAATAGGTTCTGTACCCAACCTCCAAAGGTACTACTTGGTAGTCTGCAATAGTTTAAGCATACTGAGGGATTCCTGGGGTTTGAATAAAAAATTACTTACCATTATAATCTTGTTTCTTCCAGGGGTCCCTCAGTATACTTAAAGCTCCCACCCTGCCTCTTCTTCCAGAGCCAGATGAGGGTTTTCTGCATCCCTGCTGGTCACTACATTTCCTATCTGTTTTAATTGTTACTTGTTAAAGTTTGAACCAGTCTGTGCTGTTTTGTCCCTGTGGGTTATTTCTTGTATTCTTCTCTTCCCACAGAGGATACTGACTGTAATGGTGCAATAGCTAATGCAGAGGCATGATCACACATGTTGGAGCCAGTCGGCATCCACCCTCCCATGTTCTCCAGCTGCACTGCCGCTCATGGTCACCTGAGGAGGAGAGCATCCTCTGGGATACTCAATTCTCTGCCCAGGCCAACGATTTGACATCCCTGGCTTGTTTCTGGACCCGAGTTGCTGGCATCGCAATTGGCAGACCTGCCACTGTGCCAGGTTGCACAGGGTGTCTTTTTAAAATGCTCTACCAGCAGACACTGGACATGGAACACACTCATGAGATTAGCAGGATTGGGTGCTACTGCCTAGCAAACTGCACTGAAAAAAAGCCCCAGAAAAAAACAGTTACACAAGGCATGTGCAGATAAAATTACAAAATATTGTCAGACACCCAGCAAATAGATTTTGAAAGTGCCGTGAGGAGAAACCTGGCACTTCACGTCTCTCAAGGTTTGTCATGTGGCATGACTTTGTTTTTTTTTGCTTGCATTTAAATATCCACTTTTTTGGAGCACAGTGCAGGAAAAGACTGACCTGCTTAATATTACACTGTCTTTGGGGTGCTCTGTGGAGTCCAAGCACTTTTCAGCAGCTCTATAGCCTCTGGTGGGGAAAACAGTCTTAAAATATTAATTTTATTTTACTAAATTTGTTTGAAGTTGCACCGATCGATAGAACAGCTATTGATGATCATAATGTGTAATCCTCTAAGGACTGTACAAACACTGAGACTGGAAAAAGGAAGAATGCTGCAGCAGGATAGCCCTCACAGTTTTTGGTAGCAACTGACACTGCGACCGGGCAGAGCTCAGATGTTGAAACCATGCAGACCTTGGGACTTAAACCACAGTGGCTTATTTCCTCTGTTTCTGAACTTACTCAGAAAGTGGACTCATTCAATATGTGAGTTACCATAGTGGAATCCACGGTCGACTGTAGGAAAAAAGAAATCATAGAAGTGCAAAAGCAAACATCTGCAACCACAAGTGCTACAGCAGTGGTGATCAAGGAATCGCAACACTTTCATGCTGACCTAGAAACATTAGAAACCAGGCCAGAGCTGCACATTTAAGAATCGGTATCTCTAATAAGAGCGAAACACAAATGGTGATTCAAAAGGGTGACTCATTTTGAGCACCTGCAAAAGGCGAGCCACGTGTGCGAGGAACAACTACAGCAACTGTGAAAGGGAACTAGCTGCACTCAATGTAATTTAGTCCCATTTCCCATTCCTCCTTTCCCTGTGTCCACTCACCGAGTTGGTTAATTAAAATAAGGGTTGTGGGGGCAGAGCAGAACCTCCTCATAAAACAAAATATGCACATCGACTCCCAGCAGTGAACATTCCAATTCATTGCTGTATGTGCATGGTAGCTGTAGTTACCATCACTGCTTTAGTTGTTGTTGTGCTCGCCTGTGATGCTCTCGCTTTTGTATTGCCCAAATGACATTGAACCCTAAGAATCATAGGAATACCTGAAAAGATTGAGAGGAATCATTCCCTTATGTTTTCAAAAGACTGGCTTGATGAAAATTGCTACCAGATGGGGAGACTGGAAGTTTTGGGATCAAGACAACATGCAGAATTATTCCACGTGGGAGAGTGGAGGCCTTGGCTGAACCGTAGACTTTGTTGTTGGTGACCAGAGGAATCGGAGAATGGGATTACATATTGGCTCTGGCACATAGGAATGATTTCTTTTCCCATAATGGCCAAAGTGTGCATCTGTTTCCAGATCTCAGTTATGCCACCAGACAGAGGAGCAAATGTTTGGTGGCATCCAAAGGGTTTTGCACATGTCCAACATCGCCCACTCTGTCATCTTTCCATCCCACCTACATACTGTCCTCAGCGAGAAGGTCTGGGCTTTTTCTGACCCAACAGAAGTGGGCAGGTGTGTGGACAGGATAGTAGCTGAGTAGTGACAACAGTCGGAGGTAAGCAGAGGAGAACTGGACAGTGCTGAAACCTGAATGTGAATGAGGGACACCTACTTCCAGTATTTTCTGCACCACACTGGTAGGCCTTTGTGGAAACTTGTGAATGTGAGATTAAAATTTTGCAGTATCTGACTAACGACACTAGAGTCTAGAGACTCCAATTGGAACAAATTGTTTTACAGTTTGACTTACTGCCATGTTATAAATGGCCCCAAATTGTTTGCTGAACTTTTTCCTTTATTTTGAAATGCTAGTTACTGTTTGTTCAGTTGTTAAAGTGTGTTCAATAACCAGTTTCTTGGGATTTTCAACTGTAGTCTGAAGGGTAAGCAGTCATTTTGGTTACCAAAGTACTACTTCTGCAATGAGACCAGTTATTCTCTAGGGATAAGGGGAATAAGGTATTCTACTGGGGTCATCATCCTTTTTATGAGTTGCTTAAAATGCTTGCCATTACCTTCTAGTTTGGACTTACTTTAGGCTGTATGCGTGATAATACATTGTCCCTTTGGGACTTGTACTCAGTTGGCTCCATTCTAAGTAATTTTACTATTCGGAAACAATCTTGCTCCTCCTGGGCTCAATATTGGTTATCATGAATGTGAGTCAGTACTGTATTAACCATGTAGCATCCCCCTAATACAACAGTTCTCAAACTTTGTCATAGTGAGCCTCCCCTAAGCCATGGAAAAGATTGTGAGCCTCCCCCAAAATACTGAAATATTTTTGGCCTCCCATAGAAAAATAGCCTACTTTTCACAGTACATCAGGAATAAATTGAAACCTCTTTGCATAGCTGGCTCTCATGCTATTAAGCTATTGTAACCCTCCCTCCAACAGGACAACCTACTTGCTCCAATATTTTGATTCTCGAACCATTGTTACCCCTTACTGCCATACCTTCATGGGTCAGACTGCTTTTCTGTTTCCCATCTATCTGGAACAACTTTCCTGCTGACCTCTGCCTCTCCCCCTCTCCCCCTGCTCATAAGCAACTTCTCAGGGATCATTTTGCTCCCTCCTGCTCTTATTCCTAGTACCTGTGTGGTTAACTCTTGTGTTTGTACAGTTCTGCTGCCAGTCTATTTGATCAATTGCTCCTCACATTATTCAATTATTGTTCGTAATTTGTTTGCACTTTTATTCATTTTGTATTGATTGAGTGTTTTACAGTTACATTTTGAATTGTATTCTCACTACCCTTCCTGGGTACACCTGAAATAAGCCATGGCTCGTGTGCAGTACCTTCCTGGTCACAGACTTGTGAATAAACACATAAATTCACCTACTACTATCCTCTTTCAGTTTGCCTTATTTATCCCTTCACACAAAATCTATAAAGTTCAAAACTGAAATACAGTAATTTTCAAGACTTGCTTGAGCCTCCCCTGGAACAGGTTGGGGCCTCCCCAGGGAGGCTGGCCTCACCATTTGAGAACCCCTGCCCTAATATGATGTATCAAAATATGGTGAAGGCATGCTTTGTGCCTTGGGGGATGCTTGGCAGTGCATGGTTACCCATGCCTCCAGACACACCTCCTCTGGGCTATTAAGAGGTCAGTTAGCCACACGTTTTTTTTTTCTTTGTATTGGTCTGTTTGCCATATGTGGCTATTGTCAATTGTAATGCAATTGCGAAATTAACAAAAATAAAATCAAAAAATTGTTCTAATTAATATTACTACAAAATAAATAATATTATTTTTCTAATGCATCTGTGCTGTGAAGCCCAAGTTCTCCAGACCAGGTTTCCAAAAAAATCCAAGTGTTAACAACCCCACCGAGAAAATAAATAAACTAGTGCATGAGTGTCAAAGAATGTTGAATGTAGAGAGAACTGGAGACTTAATTCGTAACCTGAGACCAAGAATATATAAATACCTGAATCCAGTCAGTCAGATCCAGTTGTTTTCTATTAAGTGGTAATGACACAGGGAGGAGGAGGGGAGGAAAAAGAGCAGTGTGGAAGAAGTGAAGGCACAAGTTAGGAAGAAAATATAGGGGAGCATGAAAAAGAATAGCCACAGGAATAGGGGGTTGGTTGGCTTGGTGGGGTGGGGGGTGGTTCTTGTACAGCCAGACATGCATTTGTTGAAATAATCTTCAATACAGCATGCACACTGCTAATGGGTCCTTTGTAAAACAAAATCGAAGGTCCCAAGTGTTACATTTAATGTAAAGTGCTGCAGAGGAGAGCCACATAACACTGTGGAAGTTGTGGTGGAGTGAAGAGTGGTTTCCGCAGTTGAAGAAGTAAATTCCTGAGAGAGATAATGTTTAAGTCCTATCAAAATCCAAAGTACTGTAGAAGAAAACCCACACCAATATGCTTGTGAAATAATGCTTCCATTTAAAATGGAGAAAATAACACAGAAGATTGAGTCTTGATGAGAATTTGCAATGCATAATGGCAGTTCATATAGTAGATGAAGGTGGGAATCATGGCTATTACACATGAGGAAAGAAAGCTCCAAGTTTAAAAAGGTGAGGGTGGTGGGGGTAGATGGTGAAGGTGGTCGATAAAACGGATGGGTGAAGGGGTAATTCTAATTCTGTGGCATTGCATTACAAAAAGGGACCAGATCAAACTATTCATTGAGTGTAGATGGATACAATGGCTGAAGTGTATGAATCCACCTTGCTTCCTTCTGAAGTAGGATCTTAACCTTATTCCTGTGGCCTGGGGAAACTTGTTCAATCCCCTTTAATTTTACAGACAGGGTGTTGAACACATGAAATTTAAGACAATGAGCACCTCACAGAAAGTCATGCCTTGAATGGACAGTGTCCCTCATGTGCTCCTGTATCCTTGTTTTTGAGGCAACCGATGGTACGCCCAAAGTCAGTTTGGGATCGTGGCTCGGGGAAGGGGGACCGCTAGACTACCATGGAGGTATTTGTTTTTTATAACTGAGGGGATCGGGTTTGGGGAGGGACCGCTGGACCACCAACAATTTATGTTCTATAACAGAGGAGATCGGGACTGGGGAGGGACTGCTAGACCACCAGGGTACCCAGCCCTTGATAGTGAATGGAGTGTGTACGCGGCACCCACCCCTTTGCGCATTGTTATGGGCTGGGCTTCAGAAGCGTTAAACTGCCTGAAAGATTTCCAGTGTCGTGCTGCACTGCATATGCATGGGGGCTTCCCTCATTTACATATGTGAGGAGCGATATTGTGCACCACGGGACTGTCAGGGGGGGCACCCCACATAGATGGCCTTTGAATATGGCCACCCCCGCCAACGGATGGCGCTGTTCCCAGTTCACGCTGCATAAACCCGGTTTGTGCCGTGCTAACCTTTTGAAAATGGGGGCTCTAGTGTTTAATGCTTGGGATCCAGATTTGCACCCTGAGCCTGGAACAGAGACTTGCAGAAGGGTGAAGTAGTGTCCATGTAGATGCTTTCTGCCTAGGAGGGTGGGATGCACGAGCACCACTTCCTCAAGCATCTCCTGGCAGTAGCCCAGAGGAGGTGTGTCTGGAGGCGAGGGTAACCATGCACTGCCAAGCATCCCCCAAGAATGCTATAATGTGTTTGTCCTTGTGGGTGGAGAAATTGGGATAGGAGGGGGCATAAAGCAGATATTCAACCTGACCTAGCACACTGGATGGCTGTCTTCATGCCCTCCTCCTTATCTCTCGACCTCCTTGCATGCTGCTGTAACCTACCCCAACAGATTACCCTGGCCATGGAAGGGTCTCTTACCCCTATGGACACGAGATAAGCGCGAGAGCTTATGCTGAATCACCTAAGGTCATCGGTGGACCTGGGGAGTCTGGAGGCAATGGACAACAGTGGAGGGTGAGTCTGGGGGGTAGCAGGGGCAACTAGGGAACCCAAATGAGTGGGGCAATGGGGTGGAAAAAAAGAATATTTTTCGTGAAGAATAATAAAACAGGATATTTTTCATGTGAGACAGGATTCTTACTGGTAAAATGAGGAACTGTTCCTCATAAAGTGGGACAGTTGAGAGGTATGTCATTCTAATAGCAATGGACAGTTGTTACAGATTGTACACTGCTCTTTCTCTGTATGAAAGTTGAAGAACAGTATGAGCTATGCTTTACGCCAGTGTTGTAAATTAAAAAATGGCCTGCCTCATGGTGTGCTATTTTTTGCTTGCTGCTTCTGCATTGCTTTCTTCACAGTTAACTCTGTGCTTGTGCACTGGGCTCCTGCAATCCAGCTGATTCCATGAAAGCAAATTTGCCCACAGAATTCACTATTTTCAGTTCTTTGAAACATATTTTGTATAGTGACTGGCTATTCTGTACTCCTTTTTATATAGCTTTTTCAAACAATATGAAGTCTTGCTGTATTCTAACATTATGCAGTTAGCCCCAGCACTTGAACTGCTCCAGAGAGGAAAGCATTAACTCTGTGCCAGAGCATAGAACGCTGAGCTCGAGCTTGGTTCAAACCTCTGTGTGCTGCACTTCAAAGTGTAACCGTCAGATTCTTTACTCCTCCTAACTGAATAGTCGCTCCGGAGAAATCTCCTTCGCTTGTCAGTTCGGTCTCAGTAAAACGTCGGTTTTAAACCGCACATTTTATTATTTTTTCGGTTCAGATCCCTGTCTGCGGTATGTAGTGGACATTAGTTTATTTTATGTGTGTGGAAACTGTTGGTTTGGAACCGACTGTTTTCTTTCTTTATTCTGTAAGTCTTTGGTTTATTTGTATTAGTATGAGGTACCGGTCCCTATCAGTTTCAAAAAACATATTTTTATCACGTTTTTTCCACAGCCTGTAACACGGTTGGTGAACCGATAGGGGTCTTGCCTGGCTTTAAAGTTGCTAAAGGGTAAGTGGTTAGGATGACTACATCTGAGAAACTCAAAAGAAAAACTGGGCCACTAGGTTTCAGCACTGTAGTGAGTGTGGGGATGCCTTTGCTAAGGCTGACCCTCACACCACCTGTGTGTATTGTCTGGGGTTTGACCACCTCGATTCATACTGCCAAATATGTAAAAATTTCCCGAAGGCCACCCTAGACAAGAGATTGGGCAGACTTAGGGAAAAGGAGGCCGAGAAGTCCGTTGATCAGGATGGCCAGTCCGGTTCGGTTCCAACTGAACCTGAGGGAGCGCCCACTGACCTGGGCGATACTTCCTTGGGCAAAAGGAGAACCGATCCTGAGGGGTCAGTTCCATCAAAGAGAAAAAAAAATCGACCGGTTCGGATCCAGAACCATCACGTCCAGCCGCCGAAGAGAATGTCAGGGCAATTAGCATTGTAGAATCGGTCCATTCGGTTCCGGCCGATCCAGCGCCTCCCGGTAGCTGCTCGGTTCGGTCGGTTCCTCTAGTTCTGGAATATTGTCCGGAAGATTACTATGAACTGGATTGGAAGGGAAGAAGGGTATGACGACGCGATTATGATGGTGTGGAAGGCCTGGATGAGCACATTGAACCGGACATCTCTCAGACAGGCCTTCCAATGTTTCCTCCTAGGCTTTCTGAGTCCCCTTCCCACTATTTGTTTTACAAAAAAGTTGCAGAGACCCTTCAGCTCCCTCTGGTTGAAGCTGTTGAGGAACAAGAGGAGCCTGACTATGTAGAGATGATGGACATCCCAGAGTCCAAAAGGCTGTCTATTCCCCTCCATAAATAGTTTGGGAAACACACACAAAAAATTCTTCAGTCACCAAATTCATTACCTCCTGTGGACAAGAGAATGGACAGGAGGTATATGCTGTCAGGCTCAGGTACAGAGTATTTGTTCCAACAATGCAGTTATGTTGGGGTCATGCAGGCTGCAGCCTGTGACAGGGCTAATATACCTTTGGCTTCACGCCCCCAAGATAATGACTCTAGGAAGGTGGATGCTGTGGCCAAGAAACAGTACTTGGCATCCTCCTTGGTACTCAGGCAGGCAAACTATATGGTCTACGCAGCCAGATACCAGAAGTCCAGGTGGGATACTGTTCTGGAGCTGGCTAAACAGGCTTCCCCCCCAGCTAGCCAAATAGCTGGAGGAGGTGGCTGATGACAGGATTGAGGCATCCGAAGTCCAATTTCATGCTGCTGTGGACTCTAATGATGTTTCATCACGAGTCATGGCTACATCTGTGTCTCTTAGGAGATTTGCTTGGCTCAGATGTACTAGCCTCTCACAGGACACCCAGGCTAAGGCCATGGATTTCCCTGTGGTGGGTAATTCTTTGTTTGGGGAGCAGACAGAGAATTACATGAAAAGATGGATGGGTATCGGACACCTACAGGAGCACAGGCCAAAGAAAAGGCAGGCAACTCCTCAGAAGCAGCAATCTAGGGGCAGGGTAGGCCTTTTCACAGGCCTTTCTACCAGGCACAGGCCTCCTCTCCTTTTCCTCAGAGGGGGTTCTTCAGAGGGAGAGGCAGAAGGGGATGAGCAGGGCTGCATCCTCCTCTCAGTCCAAGGCTCCTGGCAAGCAGACACCCTGATGTGTCAGCCCGGGTTGACTCCCCCTTTCCAGTAGGAGGCAGTCTGGCTTACTACTTCCAGGCCTGGAAGTCTGTTACCTCAGACAAGTGGGTCCTGGAGGTAGTAAGCCAGGGGATGGCTCTCAGCTTCCAAAAATGTCCATAGCTGAGGGTCAGGTCTTTTCCATCTGCAAACATCTCCGAAACCATTGCCCTGGAGGCAGAGGTTTCCTCTCTGCTGGCTCTCAGAGCCATAGAGAGAGTTCCTACCCCACACAGTGGCAAGGGTCTGTACTCCAGATACTTTCTTACCCCAAAAAAGACACGGGAGTGGTGGCCCATCCTAGATCTAAGATACTTAAACAAGCACCTAGTCAAGCCAAAATTCAAAATGGTGACTCTGGGAATAATTCTTCCCTCTCTGAGGCCAGGGGATTGGTTAGCCTCCCTGGACCTCAAGGATGCTTATTTTCACATTCCCATCAGGTGCTCCCACAGAAAGTACCTTCGGTTCGAACTGCCTTCAGGCCATTATCAGTTCAGAGCAGTGCCCTTCGGACTAACATCAGCAGCAAGGGTGTTCACAAAATGCCCATCAGTTGTAGTGGCCTTTCTAAGGAGACAAAACATTTCCATATTTCCATACCTGGACAACTGGCTCATTGTGGGCAGTCTCCAGACCAAGTTAAGTCAAACCTGCAAATGACCCAGCAATTGCTCACTTCTCTGGGATTCCTCCTCAATCTTTCAAAGTCAGTTCTCGAACCAGTGCAACTCCTGACCTTCATAGGGGTACATTTGGACACTGTCCAAGCAAAAGCTTTTCTTCCCTGGCAAGGGTAAAGGCCACACAGACCTGGCTTCTTCTTTAGCCTTCTAGGTGTCTCGACCAGCAAGGCATTTTCTTCAACTCCTGGGCCACATGGCAGCTTCCACTGCAGTGGTACAAGGGGCCAGATTTCAGGTGAGGGACATCCAGTTCCACTGAGGGCTTTTTGGTCTCAGAAAAATTATCCTCTAACCAAACTAATTCCAGTGTCTCAGACTCCGATCCAGGCTGTCCAATGGTGGTTGGATCAGGACAACCTCAGACAAGGAGTCCCATTCATCACTCAGACTCATTCTGTGGTGTTAACCACAGATGCTTCTCTTCTGGGGTGGGGAGCTCACTTGGGAGTTCTCACAGCACAGGGAGTGTGGTCCCCTCAGGTGTGTCTACTTCATATCAGTCTTCTGGAGCTTAGGGCAGTGTACCTGGCTCTACAAGCTTTCTCAGACTCGGTACAGAACAAGGTGGTTCAGGCCAGGACAGACACCACCACCACCATGTGGTACATCAACAAGAGCAGGAGATACTCTGTCTATGGCCTTGTGCATGGAAGCCATGAAATTATGGTCTCTGATTTATTCCCCTACCAACATCTCTTGTAGCAGTCCACCTCCCAGGGAAAGACAATGTGCTAGCAGATGCTCTGAGCAGGATATCTCAGGGACATCATGAATGGTCCCTGGATTCCCTAGTGTTAAAAGTGATTTTTTCAAGATGGGGCACTCCAGAGATGGATCTCTTTGCAGCCCCAGACAATCACCAACTTCCTCTCTTCTGTTGTAGACCCCCGTTCTTGGGTTCAGTCCCCCTTGATGCTCTACTTCTGGATTGGGAGGGGAAATGTATGTATGCCTTTCACCCTTTCCTCTATTGTTCAAGGTTCTGGTCAAGATAAGGTCACAGTCCTGCAAAGTGATCCTGATTGTTCCAGACTGAGCCAGGTAGCCTTGGTATCCTCTGTTGCTGTCCCTAGCAGTCCATCTTCCCTATGTCTTCCCAAGACTCACAATCTGTTAACCTCCTCTCAGGGGAGTATTTGGTACCCCAATCTCGGTCTCTCAACCTCAAGGTGTGGCTCTTGAAGAATTAGACTGTGCAAGCCTGCATCTGTCTCAGGTGGTTCTGGATATTCTCAAAGCCCATCGAAAACCTGCCACCAGAAAAACTTATAATTCCAAATGGAAAGACTCAGCATTTGGTGTTCCAATAGGCAGATGACTCAGATACTGCTGATTTGGCTATAGTTCTGGATTATATGGTTCATCTTAATGGCTTACGCCAGCTACTCTGAAAGTACACTTGGCAGCTGTTTCTGCATTTCTGTCAGTGGGGAAGGCTTCCTCCCTGGCATCTCATCCTGTTTTCTGTAAATTCTTTAAAGGGTTGCTCCATACCAACCCTCCCTTTAAGGACCCTACTCTTGCTTGGGATCTTAATGTTTGCATTGTTCAGCTTATGCAACCCCATTTTGAGCCTTTGGCCTCAGCAGAACTTAAGTACTTGACTTGGAAAGCTGTGTTCCTGCTAGCTATTACCTCTGCCAGGCATATCAGTGAATTACAAGCTCTGTCAGTAAAGCCTGATTTTATCTCATTTCATAGAGATGAGGTGGTCCTTAGAACTAACAGAAGGTTCTTAGCCTAAGTGGTTTCAGAAATATCATCTGAACCAGTCCATGTCTTTCCCTGTGTTCTTCACTGATCATTCTTCTTGGAGGAGAGATTACACAGTTTGGATGTTAAGAGGGCACTTAGCTACTACATTGAGCGCACTAAGGCAATTAAGTTTGACTGTCCTCAGTTGTTTCTCACTTATGGTGAAGTGGGGAAGGGCAAACCTGCTACTAAGAGGACTGTTGCCAGGTGGATTGTCTCTTGTATACAATTCTGCTATGAGAAGCTAGGCAAAATACCACCTTCAGGCCTGAGGGCTTATTCAATTAGAGGTACAGCTGCTTCTCTGGCTGCTGCCAGAGAGTTACCATTACTAGAAAAATATGCAGAGCAGCCACTTGGAAAACAGTCCATACATTCACCAAGCATTACTGTCTGGATATCCAGGCTAGGAGGGATGCTATGTTTGGTGCAGCAGTACTGCAGAGCCTATTTGCAAAATAGGTTTGGTCCATCCTCCATGGAGGTACTGCTTTGTAGTCTGCATAATGTCAGAATACAGCAAGACTTCATGTTGTTTGAAGAAAAAAATGACTCACCTTAGTAATTGTGTTTCTTTTAATGGAGTCTTGCATATTCCTGACCTCCTCCCTGCCTCCCTCTCAGAACCTGGTTTCACAGTGGGCTGGCAGGTACAGTGCTGCACCTCAGGGTGCACTTAACACTTCCTCTGTGTAGGGAGGGGAGTGGGTTATGTTTTGTTTGTTTTTTATAGTTATGTTTGTTCACTATCTAGTTTTTGTTTTGGAGTTCTTGACTTGAGTCTTTTGGGACCCAAAACATTTGGTTACCTTTGGCTAGTTAATTTACAATTTCCACCTAGCAGGTGTAGTTAGTTAATATTAGCTCATTAAGAATCTGATGGTTACACTGTGAAGTGCAGCAGACAGAGGTTTGAACCAAGCTATGCTCAACATTCTATGCTCTGGCATAGAGTTAACACTTTCCTCTCAGTTCAAGTTCCGCAGTTCAAGTGCTGGGGCTAACTGCATAATGTCAGAATACAGCAAGACTCCATTAGAAGAAACACAATTACCAAGGTGAGTAATTTTTTCTTCTCCTGTATTTCTGCCCAGCCAGTCCTCAGGCCTGGGGCTGTATACCCCTTGTAGCAGCATCCTCTGTCCAGCCGTCCGCTATCTGCACCTCTCCCAGTGGCAAGGATCAACACTGTGCTGGTCTCGGGACACCACTGACCAGCATTGCTGTGACAGTGGTGTTTTTATCCTTAATTTCTTTCTCCATATACCTCCCACATAGACTATGGGTCTACGCTGGCATTTCATGGCACAGCACAGCATGCTCATGTGCAGATCTTGGAGGATCAGGCTCCCTGGCCCTGTGAGAGGTTGCTGCACCAGCATGCACTGTCTGCATCCCTAGACTGGCTTAGACTGCAGTGGCAGCCCTCCTAGCTGCTAGGACCATGGCTCCCTGAATCAAACCCCACACTTGTCAGCACACAAGTGCAGTGTGCCTTCACTGGGCAATTGGCTGTAGCTCCTGGATACCATCCACTCCGTTTATCCCAAAGCCCCTCCTCCATGCTCAGCATCTGATGTCATCAGTGTGATCACAGTATAGCTTACTTAATGGCTGAATGCATTCTGCCCGGGTAGATAATGAATGCCACAGGAATGAGCAAACTCCACTGCAGAAGCAAAGAAACCCCGTCTGCAAATTGGGACTGAAGTGCCATGGTGAATTAAGGGCCTTGCTTACACTGATGTTTTCTGCTTGTACTCCTCCCATATCCAGGTTGCAACTGAAAACGAGTCTCTCTGATCTCTGTTTACCTACTTGGCAAAATACATTTCAAATAAATATAAAGATTATTGCTGTGCTGAAAGCAGGAGATTATGCCCCAGCTACAGAGTGAGCATCAGGAGTCAGGGAAACTCAAGGGACAGTAATTCTGCTTACATCCCAGTTTCCTGAGACTTAAAGAAAAGTAATGGGTTGACATTCAGTTTGAGGGGATATTGTATATCAGAGTTCCATCTGATGCCAGCTGTGATTATCTACCCCCGATCTGACATCTCCTGTGTATTCCCTAGACTTGTCTTCTGTCATCTCTGGGACTTGGTCCCTCCAAAGGTTCCATAGCAGGTCTGCCAGAACCCCATAAGATCCTCTGAAGAACAAATTTATTACTATGTATCCTCCCAACTACCCTGGTGTGCCCCTTCTCGTGGCTATCTCCAGTACTTACTTGGACTTTTCACAATTCTTCATAGCAGTACTTGCAGAAACCCCCAGACTCCCTTAGAGACTGAATCCAGAGTTGAGGGAAAGCACATTTGGTGGTGCAGGGCTCACTGGTGGTGAACATCATCCTGAAGGTTGAGTTTTTTTTAAGTTTCTCCCACAGACCAGGGCACAGTGTCCCCTGCAGCTTGCATGCACAGGAGCTTCAGTTGTGATGCCCTTTTCCCTTCCTCTCAGTTGAGCCTCTGTGCTTCACCCTCTTGGAATCCCCAAAGGACACTCGTACAGCAGACTATGCCTAACCACTCACCCAGAAGTGGCAAGCGTACATTGATACACTCGAGCCACTTCCTGCCAGCTGTCTGGCAGCCCAGGACGGTTCCCAAACCCACACTACTTGCATCACATGTGGCTGTGATTTTAATTTTGCATTCAGCTCAGTACTACTGTTTCAAGAATTATATCAGTACTGATTCTTCCATTAAAGAGCCAGTAGCGCCACAAGTAGCGAACATAAAATGTTATTTTATTAAAAGAAGCTAGTAGTTACTTTCTATTTCTGAAGTATTTTTCCTTTTTACATGTGCTCTTTAGGTTTTCTACCTGATAAGTATTAGGTGTGATGTGAAGAGCAGCTCTTTCCATGAAGACGAAATCTAGTTCTTTTCCTCTTTATGCCTCATCAGCGTTGTGGCCTCACTTTATGTGACACTACAAGTGACTGATCTTGCAGCAGCTGCTTGATCAGTTGTGTTGCCATAGACAGCAAGGTCATAGAGCTGATGATGTATGAGGAGGAATAGAAGTAGCTGCAGCATGTCAGCCTCCAGGTAGCATTACTGTTTGCACATCACACTAAGTATTGCCTGGTAGAAAATCCTGTGATTAGTAAAATATGTTGTCTGACACAAACTTTTTGCTATGTGTTGTGAAGTAGAACGTTGCAGAAAAGAAGAGGCTGTAAAACAGTACTATAGACATGTGTGCAGTGTTGGCTGCCTGCAACTTGTGATTTTAAACTCACAGTTTAATCCATGCTTGCTACGGAACCACAGTTACTCACGCAATAAGAACATGATTGTCAACATGTTTGCATATGGGCTCCAATATATACACTGGTTGCTACACCCATGTACCATTTCTCTTTTGAATTGTTTTTCATAACTACCACCTACTGAGACTTTCTCTTTGGGTCTCAAATAGTTCGCTACTACGGTGGATTAAACATAGAGTTTAATCCTTGGTTGCTGTTCAAGCAAACATACAGACAGAAGAATAACAACATAGCATTCAGTATTTCTCTCCCCTTGGGTAAAATACATTCAGTATTTCCTACACAGATGGCCTCTGTTGTTTTGATTTTTTGTCATACATTACTTGCATGCAGTAACAGTGTGTCTTGGCCTTTGAAATCATTGCATCCTTTTGATTACATAGTACTTTGCTAGTTGAATTTCTACATCTTCCTCACTCACCGCTGTGTCACTCACCTCCACCTCAGCTCGGGAAACAAGTGTCCGGTAACTGCTGTTGTAGTGCTTCTGTGGAATGCAGGAGACAGTTCCAGGCACCGAATTTCATTCCTCTTTTGTTTTTTTTGGGGTGATTGGTTTGAGATACGTGCCATGTTACTCCTGTACTTTTGTCATCTGCACTACTGTACTGTGCTGTTTACCATTACCTAAATATATGTTACGAGGCGAGGCAACAGAATTGCTTTGCTGTATTGTTGCACAGCACACCCCCCCTCCCCAGATGTTACACTGTTGCCGTGGCACGATACTGCAGAGCACTACTTTGAGACTTCTCCCTGCTTTGTGAAGGTGCTGTTGGAGGGGGCGCCAATCTCCTGGCTCGTCACAGGACAGCTGTTTTCTCACCGAGGGCTGCATAGCCTGCTTAACTGTATCTGCCTTCAAACCCCGTTCTGCTCTACAACCGCCGACCTACAAACAAACTTCTCCGTGTAATCATTGTGACCATTTCGTGCCATGGGTGAGTGGAAACAGTGACTTATTTGTTATGATGATGATTAGGTTGTCTTGCTTGCCATGTGATTACTGCACTCAGTATTCCACAATATACTTACTAGGTTGTTCTGCACATGAAACAGCCATTCAAACAACATGAAGTCCTTGCATTCTGACAGTAGCAGTGAGTCCCAACCTTCAAACTGCCCCAGGGATGAAAGAGTTAACTTTCCATGCCAGGCATGGAACACTGAGCTCAAGCTCGGTTGAGACTGTGTCTGTTGCTGTTTAAACTCAAACAGTCAGATTCTTTACTCACCACTGAACAGTCGCCCGGAGATTTCTCCTTCTGCTCGGTTCAATTTGTTGGTTAAAGTACCGTTTTTCTCGGTTTTCGACCGAATTTAAACCACAACCTGTTGGTTCAGTCTCTGTCTGTGGTATTTGTGAGTACTAGATAGGTTTTATATTTAATCTTATTCTGTGTGGAACTTGTAAACGGTTTATCGGTTCGGTTTGAACCGATCGAGTTGTTTAAAAATCCTAAATTGTACTTTTAGAGCATGGTTACTGGTTCTTATCGGTTCTAAAAAAAAACCTGGATTTTATTACAGTTTTTTCCACGACCCGTGACACGGTCAGGAACTGATAAGAGGGTCTTGCCTGGCGGATTGCCATTAAAAGGGTAAGTTTGGTTAGGACTGGCACAATGTCTGAGAAACCCAAAAGAAAAAATGGGCCACTGGGTTTCAGCACTGTGTAGTGTGTGTGGAGAAGTCTTTGCCAAGGCTGACCCCCACACCACTTGTGTTTATTGTCTGAGGTTTGACCACCTCAGTGCAGACTGCCAGATTTGTAAAAATTTTCCTGCAGCTACCCTAGAAAAGAGAGTTGGTAGGCTCAGGGAAAGGGAGGCCAAAAAGTCCGCTGAACCGGATGGCCAGTCCGGTTCGGTTCAAACCGAACCAGAAGGAGTGCCCTCTGACCAGGGCGAGACTTCTTCGGGCAAAAGGAGATCCGACTCTGAGGAGTCGGTTCCATCAAAGAGGACTAGAAAATCAGCTGGTGTGGAGCCAAAACTTTCCTCTCCAACCGCCGAAGAAATAGCCAAAGCGATCAAAATTGTGCAGTCGCTTTCCCCGGCTCCGACTGAACCAGCACCATCAGGGAGGCGCTCGGTTCGGTCGGTTCCACCGGTTCAAAATTATGATTTAGAGGAGTATTATGAACTGGAGGAGGAGGAAGAGGAGTATGAGGAAAGTGAATTTGGATTTGAAAGTCTGGATGTGCCCATTGACCCGACATCTCCACAGACAGACCCTAAGAATGTCTCCTCCTAGGCTTCCTGAGTCCCTTCTCATTTCATGTTTTATAAAAGTAGCTGAAACCCTCCAGCTTCCTATGGAAGAAGCTGTGGATGACCAGGAGGAGCCTGACTTTGTGGAAATGATGGATATCCCAGAGTCTAGGAAGCTGTCTATTCCCTTGCATAAATCTTTTGGGAAATAGACATTTAAAATTTTAAAGACTCCTAACACTATACCGCCTGTGGATAAGAGAATGGACAAGAGGTATGCATTATCAGGCTCTGATACAGAGTTCCTTACACAATAATGCAGCCATGTTGGGGTAGTGCAGGCTGCAGCCTGTGACAAGGCAAATATTCCCTTGGCTTCACACCCACCAGACAAGGACTCCAGGAGGATTGATGCCATGGCAAAGAAACAGTACATGGCACTTTGGGACTCGGACAGGCTAATTATATGGCTTATGTTGCTAGATATCAGAAATCCAGATGGGACACTGTCATGGCTTTTAGCAAAACAGGTCCCTGGCCAGCTTGCCAAGGAGCTGGAGCAGGTGGCTGCTGATGGTATTGAGGCATCCAAGGTGCAGTTTCATGCTGCAGTGGACTCAAATGATGTGTCATCAAGAGTCATGGCTACATCTGTGGCACTTTGCAGAACGGCTTGGCTCAGATGTACTAGCCTGTCACAGGATACCCAGACTAAGGCCATGGATTTTCCTGTTGTTGGTAATTCTTTGTTTGGGGAGCAAACGGAGAATTACATGAAGAAAATGGACGAGTATAGGACCACCTACAGGAGTGCCCAGGCCAAGGAAAGGCAGGCCACTCCTCAGAGGCAGCTTCCCAGGGGTAGGGGCAGGCCTTTTCACTTGCCTTTCTACCAAGCCCAGGCCTCCTCTTCTGCATATGCTCAGAGGGGGTTCTTTAGAGGGAGAGGCAGAAGGGGTACCAGCAGACCTGCTTCCACTCCGCAGCCAAAACCCCCTGCCAAGCAGGCACCCTGATGGGTTTGCCAGGGCCGATTCTCCACCACCTGTAGGGGGCAGGCTGACTTACTTTGTCCAGGACTGGAAGTCTATAACATCAGACAAGTGGGTCCTGGAAGTAGTAAGCCAGGGACTGGTTCTCAGCTTCAAAAGATTTCCAAAGCTGAGAACCAGATCCTTTCTACCTGCAAACCCCTCAGAGGCACTTGCCCTAGAGGCAGAGGTCTCTTCCCTCCTAGCTCTCAGAGCTGTGGAAAGGGTTCCACCCCTACACCAGGGCAAAGGGTTGTACTCCAGGTACTTCCTTACCCCATAAAAGACAGGAGAATGGCGGCCCATCCTGGCGCTCAGATACTTAAACAAGCACCTGTTAAAGCCAAAATTCAAAATGGTGACTCTGGGAATAATTTTACCTCTCTGAGGCCAGGGGACTGGCTAGTCTCCCTGGACCTCAAGGATGCCTACTTCCATATTCTCATTAGAAGCTCACATTGAAAGTACCTCAGGTTCGAGCTGCCCTCAGGCCATTACCAGTTCAGAGCAATGCCCTTCGGACTAACCTCTGCTCCAAGGGTGTTCATAAAATGCCTGGCAGTAGTAGTTGCTTCTCTAAGATGGCAAAGGATTGCCATCTTCCCTTACCTGGACGACTGGCTTATAGTAGGCCAGTCCCCAGACCACAGTCAAGTCACACTTACAAATAACTCAGCAACTGCTCACCTCGTTAAGTTTCCTCCTGAACCTTTCAAAGTCAGTTCTAGAGCCTGTCCAGCTCCTCACCTTCATAGGCACAGAGCTAGACACAGAGAAGGCCAGAGCTTTTCTTCCCTGGACAGGCAAGGACCCTTATCTCTGGCCTCCTCTTTCACCCTGCAGGTATCTCACCAGCAAGGCATTTTCTACAGCTCCTGGGGCACATGGCTGCTTCCACAGCAGTGGTGCAGGGAGCAAGATTTCAGATGAGAGACATTCAGTTTCTTTTGAGAGCCTTCTGGTCTCAAAGGAAGGACCTCTGACCAAATTGATACCAATGACTCGAACCCTGATCCAGGCCCTACAGTGGTGGCAGGATCAGAGCAATCTGAGACAAGGAGTCCCCTTTGTCTCTCAGTCCTACTCCTTAATCCTTACTACAGATGCCTCCCTCTTGGGGTGGGGGGCTCACTTGGGCAACCTGACCACCCAGGGGTTGTGGTCCCCTCAGGAGTCTCTGCTCCACATCAATCTGTTGGAACTCAGAGCAGTATTTCTAGCACTTCAAGTTTTTTCCAAGGCTGTTCAGAACAAAGTTATTCAGATCAGAACAGACAATACTACCACAATGTGGTACATCAACAAGCAAGGAGGCACTCGGTCTACAGCCTTGTGCACAGAAGCAATGAAGTTGTGGTCCCTGGCTTACTCCCTGAACACCTCCCTCACAGCAGTACACCTCCCAGGCAAGGACAATGTCCTGGCAGATGCTCTCAGCAGGATATCTCAGGGCCATCACGAATGGTCACTGGATCCCTTGGTCTTGGAGGTGATATTCTCCAGATGGTGCACCCCACAGATAGATCTTTTTGCAGCCTTGGACAATCACCAACTTCCCCTTTTTTTGTTGCAGGCCCCCAGTGTTGGGCTCAGTCCCCCTGGATGCTTTAGTTCTCAGTTGGGAAGGGAAGTTCCTGTATGCCTTTCCCCTTCCCTCTCCTGTTCAAAGTGCTAGTCAAAATCAGATCTTCAACCCTGCAAGATGATCCTCATTGCTCCAGACTGGGCCAGACAACCTTGGTATCCACTCCTTCTGTCCTTAGCAGTCCATCTTCCCTGTGTCTTCCCAGGAATCACAACCTGTTAACCTATGCTCAGGGTGGGTTTGGACCCGAATCTCAAATCTCTCAATCTCAAGGCCTGGCTCTTGAAGAGTTAGAGTTTGCTGGTTCACACCTCTCCCAAGGCGTAATGGACATTCTGAAGGCTCCTAGGAAACCTTCCACTGGGCTACTTATAACTCCAAGTGGAAAGATTTTCCATATGGTGCTCTGAAAGCATACTTCCCCAGAGTCTGCTGATCTGCCCACAGTCCTTGATTATATGGTCCATTTAAATAGCTTAGGCTCAGACCAGCTACACTGAAGGTGCATCTGGCAGCTGTCTCTGCTTTGATATCAGCAGGTAAGCCCTCTTCTCTTTCAGCTCACCCTGTATTCCCCAAGTTTTTCAAGGGATTGCTTCATACCAACCCTCTGTTCAGGGACCCTGCCCCTGCTTGGGACCTTAATGTTTGCATTGCTCAGCTTATGCAACCCCCTTTTGAGCCTTTGTCTTTAGCAGAGCTTAAGTACTTGACTTGGAAAACTGTGTTTCTGGTAGCCATCACCTCTGCCAGATGCATAAGTGAGTTACAAGCTTTGTCAGTGGAGCCTGATTTTATCTCCTTTCATAGAGATAAGGAGGTCCTCAGGACTAACAGGAAATTTTTGCCTAAGGTGGTTTCAGATTTCCACCTTAATCAATCTATGTCTCTTCCTGTGTACTTCACTGACCATTCCTCCTCTGGCGAGAGGAGGCTTCACAGTTTAGATGTGTAAGAGCCCTTAGCTACTTACAGAAATTCACTAAGGGTCACAGGTTTGACTCCCTCCAACTGTTCCTCACTTATGGTGAGGTTGGTAAAGGGAAACCTGCCACTAAATGATCCATTGCCAGGTGGATTGTCTCTTGTATCCAATTTTGTTATGGAAAACTGGGTAAGGTTCCACCCTCAGGCCTGAGGGCTCACTCCACCAGAGGTACAGCTGCTTCACTGGCTGCTGCCAGGGATATTCCTATCCTAGAGATATGTCAAGCAGCTACCTGGAAAACAGTTCACACTTTTACCAACCATTACTCCTTGGATATTCAGGCTAGGAGTGATGCTCGGTTTGGCACAGCTGTGCTTCAGAGCCTATTTCCTAAGTAGGCTCTGTCCCTCCTCCATGGAGGTACTGCTTGGTAGTCTGCTACTGTCAGAATACAGCAAGACTCCATGTTGTTTGAAGAAAAAATTACTCACCTTAGTAATGTTGTTTCTTCTAATGGAGTCTTGCTGTATTCTGACCCCCCCCCCAGGCCTGCCCCTCTCAGAACCTCTGTTTTGGGATGTGGGTGGGCAGTGGCAGTGTTGGCACTCAGTAGATGCCCACCTTGTTGTTTCACCCCCTTTTCTTGGGTGACTTGGTGTTGTGTTTTTCATTTTTTGGGTCTCCTGACTTGAGTCTTTGTTTTGGACCAAAAAATGTGTTTTTTTATGTTAGTAGCTAATTGGCTAGTGTAGGTTTACAGCTTCCACACAGGGCCTTGGTGAGTTTGCTTGTAAAAATCGGACTGTTTGAGTTTAAACAGCAAAAGACAGAGTCTCAACCGAGCTCGAGCTCAGCGTACCAAGCCTGGCATGGAAAGTTAGCTCTTTCATCTCCGGGGCAGTTCGAAAGTTGGGACTCACTGCTACTGTCAGAATACAGCAAGACTCCATTAGAAGAAACAACATTACTAAGGTGAGTAATTTTTTCTTTTGGCACCCTGAAATGTGTGTAACGGAAGCATCCTCTACAAGAACATCACTGCCGCTGTCAGCTGTCTGAGCGAAGCCAGATATCAGGACGCTTATTTCCCTATCTAGTATCACGGGTTTGATGCTCCATACTGATAACCCATTTATTGATGTTACTGTTCTAATCACAGAACATACAAGATTAGCTTTATTGCATTATGGAGATCACAGATCAGTTTGCTTGCTTATATGAAAACAAGATTGGCTGCTGTACAAAATTGAGCTGAGCTAATTCTCCATATCCCTCCATGGTGAGATAAACCCAGTCCTCTGTCAGCAAGAAGATCAGGCACCAAAACCATGGATTAATTAGGGAATGTAATCAATGGACATCTGACAGCCATCTTCCAATCAGAAAAGTTCCTGAAGGTAACCCATGTTATAAATCTTTTTATAACATGGGTTAGGAGAAAAAAGTCATCCAATTGGTGAACCACCACCGGGTGACCGTGGATTAAATGCCTGTATATGCACAGTTGCTGTGATTCTCTCTGAATCAGTATCCCAGGGCAGTGTGACACTTGTTATATATGGAGAAAATGAGGCCTGAAAGGTAGCCATTTAAAAAATACCGAAGTGACAGTGTGCTCCACCACCATCACCGGGGATAATGTGGAGATACTATGACTTGGCATTTAATCTCCGGTCACCTGATGATGCTGCAGCAATGGAATGGTTTGTTTTCCTAACTGACGTTACTGGCAAGAGAGCAAGTGACAGTACAGGGCTGATAGTGTGAGAAAGAGTGTGTGACAGGGAGAGTGGGAGATAAAAATATCAATTGCTGCATTCTGTTGTCTGTAACAAGTGAGTTTCACATACCTTTGTTTTCCATAACCTGTTGTGTGTTGCTGACAGACTGGTAGCATGGAGCTGTGCAGGTTGTGTGATGCTGTGAAAGAGAGAGAAGAGAAGAGAAGAGAGAGAGACAGTGATAGTGGGACAGATAATGAACAATTGCTGCACTCTTCTCTCTCTTTTTGTCTGGTTTTCAAGCTGTCCTGCAGGTGCATTTCCCTGAGCCCTGCAGCTGCTGAGTTTGCTGTATCCCCTCCCAGATACAAAGTAGCTTGCTAAACACAGAGAGAGAGAGAGAGAGAGAGAGAGAGAGAGAGAGAGAGAGACAGAGACAGACAGACAGAACCTGTTGCTCAGATAGAGAAGCAGCACAGAGTGTTGCCAAGCGCCTCACTGCAGTCCCCTTCCTCTGTCACCCGTGAGAGGAGCTCGGTGTCCTGCAGGACATTCCTCCGGGCCCCTAAGATGTGCTGTGACCCATGGGTGCCAAACCATTCAATCAGACGCTGCTTTTGATGAGAAAGAGAGAAAGAGAAGCCGATCAGCATGCTGAGATGACATTTCCCACCCCTCCCTGAGGCAGCCCAGCAACGAGCCATTCTACTAGACAGACCGCAAGATTGAGCTGGTCATCCTGCAGTGTCCAGTGTCTTTCATCTCCCTGGTCCAGTTGACAGCTGGATACAGAGACTGGGACATGCAATTCAGACATCCTGCAAACACTTTTCTTCTGCCCCTGTCTCCAGTCCGCTTAACACAGCACAGGAAATGCAGTCTCTCTTCTTGGTGTGTGTGTGTGTGTCTGTCTGTCTGTCTGTCTGTCTCAGTTTCTCTGTCAATTAAAGTACCATCCAGACAGTACATGTCCACCCCCGGCTACCCCACTAGACAGAGAGCAGGGGAGGGAGAGAGAGAGAGAGAGAGTGCTGTATCATTTTTAATATAAAATGTATTACTGACCGTCTCTGAAAAATCTGGTGCTCTTAGAATGAGCTCACTCACCCCCCAGGTTTCAGCTGAAAGATGAAAGCCATGAGAAAATGCTGAAACATGGAGATCATACACAGTTTTAGATACTATGTGTTGCATGGAAGGCCTTAATCAAGGATCTCCTGTTTGTCTGAGTTAATTACAGGGTGGAAGAAGCTTGAGTTGAGCATATCCTTTTTATGACACATCCAGAGGAAGAAAAGCAGGTTGTGATGTATTAGTGTGAAAATCATAAAGAGGTTTTCATCTCCTGGAAGGGGAAGCTTATGATGAGATCAAAGAAAATGTAATTTGAAGGACATAAATTATGCTGAAGTTGCAGAATGTAATACTTGAAAAGACGATATAATATATATATATTCTGACAGAGGAGGAGCTAGTGACCTCACACAAAAAAGGGGTCGGCAAATACAGTTTGTTTAAGGAATATTCTGTTTTACTTAGACTCTGACAAGGACACATCTGTGAGCACTTTAAAACAGGTATTTAGAAAGCTAGACATATCTAAATATTGTTGTAGCAATTTGCACTGTTTAAACATGGTTCTTTAAAAGATTTGTATGTTTTGTGATATTACAGTTCTGTATTTTGTGTTTTACATATTTTACCTATTTTAGTAAAATTGCTTTTAGAGTGTATTTGGTCTGTCTTTAATTTCTTTTATTTGTAAGAAAAGTATATATGGTTATAGCAGGTACTAGACATAGCTTGAATGGTGGTACCAAACTAGAAAGAGAAGCATTTTAAATCTGAGGTCTTAGGGTTCATCTCTGTATACCTGGTTAGGTGCCCGTAGGCAAAGATAGCTGGCCCCCCAAAGACAGAAATATCTGAGCCTGTGCATTGGGTACACTAGCAAGAGGTTCACAGTTTGAATCCTTCCAAGACTTGAGACCAAAGGTTGATCTGAACTCACAAAACAAACAAGAGGGTTACCTTGTTCTGTTAAACTGTTCACAATACTGCACTCGGAGGTTGGCACTTTGGGAGTAGAGGGCCTGACCTGCTGAGTGGGTTTGTGACAGAGCTCACATGTAAACCAAGTAAAACACACCATGAGAAAAATACTACTGTACACTAGCAAGTTTTCTGTAGAGTAGTTTTAATCATCAATAGCAGAATAACTATGTAACTTTTTTGAACATATTCAATTGCTTCCTGGAGTATGAGTAGAGTATTGTTTATATTGTAGTGACGGAAATACTTTAATACTTCCTTTTAGTGTTCAAAACACAGGAGAACAAACTAACACAGCTTCTTTCCTAAAGTAATCAGTAAAACATGTTATAACATCTGTTTCTTTGCTTTTTCATGTGTCATAGCGTGTGATAATAAACATCAGACGAGGCAAATTTACAGGTTTAAAACACACTGTAGTGTGGTATTTATCTTTTGGAGGTTAGAAAAATAATAAATGAAAACAAAAACTGCAAAGAAAATCACTACTTAACATCAGTAGTTTAGCACATAATATAGTCCTGGACCGTAGAGCTCCTAAGACCCTTCTCATCTGCAATCAACAGCTTGTCTGCAGTAGCAGTAGAACCTCTCTCCTCCTTCTCAGGGCTGAACCCCACTGGGCTGAACTGAAGTGAACTCATTGAAGAGGTATTTATATCTTTTGGTGGGGGTCACCTGATTAAGCCCTTACATGTCTGAACATGTTTCAAAACCAAGGGGGGGGGGGGTTGTTTCAGGGGAATTCCTGGAGCAGTTAAAGGTACAGTGTATATCTCCACAGATATTGACTCTCTGTATCTCTGAACCACAGTGACTAAGCACTTTTCTAAAGTATACCACATTCTCATACATAGTACCTTATACAGTAACAGGTCTGTAGTGTGAATTTATGAAAATATCTTGGAGTTCTTATAACTATACTACTCATTAAATTAGTATTGTTTTATATGACTTTGGAATCCTGTTTATTTAAAAACACTTTACTGTCTGTATTCATTCTGATTTAAAATAGCCTTCATGCTTTTTGTACACAAAATGCACTTATGCACTTTACACAACACCTCTCTGGGTGTTTGGCATTATTTTAGGGACTGGATGGATGGAAATAGAAAAAGAATGAAAAGAGAGCACTAGTAGGAAATTTAGTAGTGATAGCAAAGAGCTACGATAGGTGGCCAACCTAGGGTGGGGGTGGGGGAGAAGAAAAGTGTTAACTGTTGCGCACAGATGTTTTGGTAGCTAGGAAATAAGGAGATAGAAAAGTGGTCCATCAGTCACAGCCAAGGGTATAGTCTAAGTCCGCCACACCGTATGAGAATACATTACTCCATAACTTGCAAGCACTGCATCATGGATATGTAAATAATGGGTTATGCAATAGCGCTGTCAATCCCTGAGAAATAAACTTCCAAACAGTAGTTCATATACCCAGGATGCAGTGTTTGCAACTCATGGAAGTAATGTATTCTCATATATGGTAAAAAGCAAGTAAAACATATCTTCTATCATGTTCCTACACTCATTGGGTACCTTAGGAAAGGGGCTATGTTACTTTGCTTTCCTGTCTTTGAACACTAAAAATAAAAAGTATTAAAGTATTTTGGTCATTGCAATGTAAATAAACAAGACTCTTCTCATATTCTCCAGGAAGCTGTGCAGGCAGGAATATGCTTTTATTGGGATAATCGCAGCACTTGGTTTGCTGAAAGTAGTCTGGTCATCTAACTGTGGATTAAAAGGAATTTAATCCACGGTCACCTGATGGTGTTTGACCAATTAGCAGCTCACCTTCTTGCAACCCATGTTATAAATGCCTATAACCCCATACCCTGTTGTGGGTTATTGCTGACACAATCCCTAAAATACATAAGAGATAATATAGCTATTTTATTAGCTAACACCCTTTTGTGTGAAATCCAACCAGATGTCATTGTTTGGGTCCGATTACCTACATTCCCTTAATCTAAGCAGTAATCCCAATACAAGTAGAATTATTTAAAAATAAATGCATAAAATAAAATATCTGCATTACACTTTATTACCAAATGTTTAAAGATAGCAACAATCTCATCAAACTTTGCAGTACACCATGACTGTGAGCATTAAATAATTGTATCAGTAGTGCATCAGGGGGCAGATACAAATTCTGCACAAAAGGTGTAAGACATCTTCCACTATCTTTCTCAAAGGACAAATTAATACAATATGTCTGTAGTCATCTGGCTCCCCATTTCCACATTGACAGCGAGAGTAAGCAAGCAGAGAATTTCCTTTATAAATCTCTAATTGAAATAGGGTTATAATGTGGGAGCTGACGAAGCCTTGTTTTTTTATTTGATACGTAAGGGCTGGTCACCTAGCGTCTGGCGCAGTTTTGAGATGTGTGTAATCAAAAAAAAAAAGCACACTACTCCTGAGCTTTGGTGTGTGCGCTGTTCTAACGTTCTTGTTTTACTGTCATAAAGGAGTGCTTTGTATGTTATGTAACCGGTAACCAAAAGACCTTCATATTTTTCTTTACTGTAGTTTCTTTGAAATTTTCCCATAATGTTAACTGGTACTTCTGCTTTTCCTCTTTCAAATAGACCAGTACAATTTCTTTTTTTGATTCAGGAGTTGCAGCTTTTGTCTGTATGTAGTCTTATTGACTTGTCTTATAACACATCGGGAAGTGACATTGAGGTAGTGCCCTCCTTAAAATACTTAGGACTAACACTGGACCAATGTCTTACCTTCAAGTACCATGTGGATCAGGTTACCAAGACCATACACCGTAAACTCGGTACCCTGTTCCGACTAAAGGACCAGCTCATCCTTGAGGCCAGGACCTCAGTCGCCACAAGTGTCTTGCTCCCCACCCTGACCTATGCTGCCCCGATCATACAGGGCATGGCCAAGCAGGAGGTCACCAGGATGCAAATACTGTATAACAAGGTTGCCCAGTTCGCTGCCCGGGACCACTCACGAAGTCACCATTATGACACACTAGCCCAGTTACGGTGTCCCTCACTGGCTGCACGTCTACAGTACCCCCTGCTGTGCCTGGCTTTCAAGCTACTCAGGCCGTTGGCTCCACCAGCATAGTAGGAACTATTGCAATCAAACATAACCCCAGGAGTCTACAGACATCAGGGCAAACACTGCTTGAAGTTCCCAGAGTCAGGACTAACGCTGGTGGCAGGTCGTTCTCCTACACAGCCCCCTACCTGTGGAATAAACTCCCACCACCGATGCAGGAAGCCTCCTCGCTGATGAATTTCCACACCAGGCTCAAAACCCATATGACTGACACCAGAACTTGCCATTGCCATGGCTCATGAGAGCCCCCCCCCCCCAACTTACTTCAACCCACCTAAGATCAGAGGGGTCCCTAGGGGCTTCTCTCTAGTCATCCTACAGCTAGCTTACCTCTGAATACTGCAAGCTGAAAACAATGAGCTTATCCTGTAACTTATCTTTCTTCCACACCTGTTGTTAAACCCATTGCCAACTTATTAGTAAGGACTGTAGCATGATGATAACCATGGCTGTAACCTGCATACACACCTGAAACTATTCTGTAACTCAAGTTTTTCTCTGTATGAAAACATGTATTGTTATCCTGGGTCGCCCCTGAAAAAGGGACCTTCGGGGCTCAGTGGGCCTACCCGATCACCACATTTTAATAAATAAATAAAAAAAAATGTAACTGTTTCTTCACAATTCTACATTCACCATTATACTAGGATTTAGGAACATTAATATACTCTGCCTAATCTGTATAGTGTAGGATGAAGAATTTTATTTAGCTTCTCATACTTTTCAGTTAGGGATATTGAATTTGAAGAATCAAAGCATTTTTCTTTGCAGACTGTACACTAGGAGAGGTCAGAATAAAAGTACAGATCCTCAATTAAATTATGTGACCAAATAATTCTTTTGTGATTAAAAATCAGATTACCAAAGCTATACCTGAAGAGTCTGGGTACTGTGCTCCCAAAGCTAGTTTAAGAAATACTGGGAGGCAGTTTGTATCTGATCTTCTCATCAATTCTAGATTCTTTACTCTTCCCCAAGGTGCTGTATGTGAATTAGTCCAAATGAGGTCAATTGTAGAAGCCCCATTCAGGCCTCTATATGCGCTGCATATTCTCCTAATTTATTCCCGTCTGCTCTGTCATTATAAGTATACAGTTCTTATCTGACATAAGTGTATTTAAATGTCTTCCATGTGATTTGATTTTAATATCTCTATAAAGTTTCTGGTAGGATGCTGACACTTATTGTATAAATACATAATTTCAGAAATAGGTTCCAGTTTCTTCACCCAGAGACTCTTCCGTAAGATCTTCCATTCTTACATTAACGTCACCCAAGATTATAGTTTTATATTTCTTATGTGATACAGTGACAGTTTTCAGATGCACCCTTAAGTGATATCATATTAGTGAATTAAATTGATTTGTATTTTTCGGGGGAAGGTATATATTAAAAATCAGTAAGTGAATTGGAGCACTGCTTATCATTATTCACAGAATATTCTCATATTTTAGTGTGATCTGGGAAACATTGTGAGGCTGGCAGTATAGCCTAGAGGTTAGAGGAATGAGCTGTGAACAAGCTTGGTATATCCAGCAGACCGTGGTTTTGTTCCCACTACCTCCACCTGCATACTGTGCGACGCTGAGCAAGTTGGTTAACCGCCCAGTGCTCCCGGATCACAACGGAAAACAGGCACTTGCACCTAGTCAGCATTTCCTGGTTACCAAAGAATTATAAAAAAAAGAAAATGAAAATAAGCAGAAGGTTTTAAAGCAGTAAATAATCCTCCTTGATATCAGCCATATCCAGTAACATTTTCCACCAGAATCCTAAAATTAAAAGCCTGATACCATGTTTCCTGAGGATAATAAGTCATGTTGGAGCATAAATTCCTGACATTCACAGTCTGGTATTTTACTGTCTAACTTCTACATTCTAAGTTGAGTAAGAGGACAAAGAACTACTTCAAGAACAAGATGTAATAGTTCACTATGTGTGAAAGTTCATACTAACTTGAGGAAGTACACTTTAAAACACTGTAGTACCCAGTTTGAAATTTCGGATGACATTTTGCCAGCATACAATCTATGAACATACGAACATACAAAATTGCCAGCAGAAACAGGTCTCATGGTCTGTCTAGTCTGCTTAAGTGTGCAGCTAGCCCCTCATCTCGCAGCTGCCTCTCCTGCACCCTCTTCCCAGTATTACTTCCCCTTCACCTGTCCTAAGCCCTCTTGAAACTGCCTACCGTCTTACAGGACATTGTCTCGTCTGGTAAGGTGTCTCCTTTGTCCACCACTCTTTCCATGAAAAAATGTCTCCTCCTCTCTCTCTCTCTCTCTCTCTCTCTCTCTCTCTCGAATCTTCCTCCAATCTCAGTCTATGGCCTCTCGTGTCCCTCCCCTTCTCATCTGAAAAATCCCTTTTGTGTTGGTGTTTATCCCCTTCAGATACTTAAAGGTCTCGATCATATCCCCCTATTCCTCCTGTCCTCCAGTGAATACAGAAAGTACAGGGAACTGTGTCAATTAAAGCAGAAAGAAGTGTGGAAGGCAGTCAAAAAAGCAAAGGCCCAAACCGAGGAAAAGATAGCCAACTCAGTTAAGAAGGGGGATAAAACCTCCATAGGTACATTAGGGAGCATAGAAAGGTTAAGGGAGGGATAGTGAAGATTAATAAAGGAGAGGGGAGGTGGGCAGAGGGAGACAGTGGAAAGGCAGAGATACTGAATGAATACTTTTGCTCAGTATTCACAAAAGAAGAAGAAGAGGAGTTACCTAAACCAAACAGTAGAAGCACTCTGGATAGTGGGATTGACACCAGTCCATTTACAGAAGAAAGAGTACTAATAGAACTCCTAAAACTCAAGGTGGACAAAGCAATGGGGCCTGACGGGATTCACCTTAGAATCCTAAAAGAGCTAAGGGAGGACCTAGTGACACCACTAACCACACTTTTTAACAAATCATGGGAAGATGGGGTGGTACCTGAGGACTGGAGGAGGGCAGATGTGATTTCTCTTCACAAAAGTGGGAGCAAGGCAGAAGCAGGAAACTATAGACCTGTTAGTTTGACCTCAGTGGTGGGAAAAATGATGGAATCGCTTCTGAAAGAAAGAATTGTTGAGTACCTAGAGGCCAGCGGGGCTCAGGACCTAAAGCAGCATGGATTCACAGCAGGAAGGTCATGTCAGATGAATCTAATCGATTTCTTTGACTGGGTGACCAAAGTAATAGACCAGGGAGGGGCTGTGGATATGGCCTACCTAGACTTTAGCAAGGCATTTGACACAGTCCCACACAAAAGATTAATAATCAAGTTAGCCAGCGTGGGAGTGGGTCCCAGGGTGGTAGCCTGGGTAGCAAACTGGCTGCACAACAGGACACAGAAGGTAATAGTGAATGGAACACATTCTGAAGAAAGGGGGGTTACTAGTGGAGTACCTCAGGGCTCAGTACTGGGTCCAGTCCTCTTTAACGCCTTTATAGGTGACATTGCAGAGGGTCTGAGGGAAAGGTATGACTCTTTGCAGATGACACAAATATCTGTAACAGAGTTGATACACAAGGGGTTAGAAAGGATGAGAAGGGACTTGCAAGGAGGAATGGTCGGACATGTGGCAACTTAGATTCATCGCAAAAGTGCAAAGTAATGCACCTGGGAAATAAAAATCCAGAAAAGAGTACACTATAGCAGGGAAGGTACTACGCACAACAATAATGGAAAGGGATCTGGGTGTAGTCATATCAGATGACCTAAAGGTGGGTAAGCAATGTGAGAAGTCAGTAAGGAGAGCCAGGGGGATACTGGGATGCATAAGGAGGGGCATCACAAGTAGAAAAAGGGAAGTGGTTATCCCTCTGTACAGACAGTTGGTGAGACCCCATCTGGAGTACTGCGTGCAGTTTTGGAGACCTCATCTACGCAAGGACATAGACAGGATTGAAGCAGTCCAGAGGAGGGCAACTAAAATGGTGCAGGGTCTACATCAGAAACCATATGAAGAGAGACTGAGAGAGCTTAATATGTATACCCTTGATGAAAGGAGGGACAGGGGGACATGATAGAAACTTTTAAGTACCTCAAGGGAATCAACAAAGTCCAGGAGGGTAGCATCTTTCAGAAAAAGAGATGTGTAAAGACAAGGGGGCACAATTTAAAGTTAGAGGGGGATGGCTCCAGGGGTAATGTGGGAAATTCTTTTCACGGAGAGAGTGGTGGGCGATGGAACCGCCTTCCTGGAGAGGTTGTGGGGTCTAAAACAGTGGGGGAATTCAAACATGCATGGGACAGACATAAGGCATTTATAGTGGGGGGTTGCAGGAAGTAGGCTGTCTGTTAACTAGAATCTGCAGCTTATCCAATAGGTAGGGAAATGGGCAGACTGGGTGGGCCAAGTGGTCCTTATCTGCCGTCGAAGTCTATGTTTCTATGTTACATATTCAGGTCTCCCAGCCTGTCCTCATAGAGCTTGCTCTCCAATCCCTGGATCATTTTTGTGACTCTTCACTGCACCTCCTCCAACAATCTGATGTCCTTCTTCAGGAATGGGCACCAGTACTTCAAGCAGTACTCCAGGTGGGGCCTGACCAATGACCTATACAAGCGCAGGATAAGCTCCCTCCTTCTGGAGGAGATCTCTCTCACAATACATCTAATCACAGTAAACAAGATACATGCTGGGAGGTAGTATTAAGAGCAATTTTATTGGCTCAACATAGTGCTTCATAAATACCATACATATTAGATTAGTTGTTGGTGTTTGTATACATAGAACTGTTTTTCTCCTGATCAGTTCTTGGTGAAGATGTGTAAACCCTGGAAATGTTAATAAGAGTACATACACTATGTTAAAAAGCTTTTAACACCTTGTAATGATATGAAGTGTGTGTAGTATTATACATTTATAGCCATGCTTCACTGTGTGGTTATTGATCCTCTGGGAGTGCAGTAAGAACTAATGCTACATTGTGCAGCCATAAATATCTGCCAGAATTGACAGCAATTTTCAATCAAAAGTGCAGTAGTGCATTTTCAAATGCAATTACACTGTCACTGGGTTAACAGTAGCTATCCATTTGACTTTTAATACAGTGGAAGGAGGTGAGTGAATCAATAGGATAGTTCCAGCAGGTTACCATTGGCTAGTCTTTGATAGTGCTCTCCTACTTTTTCTTCTGTGGGGAAGTCACCAAGAACCCTACAGTACTTCTGCCTCTGTGTAAGCCTTATCCCATGACAGGACATGCATGTGTGGGGGCATTAATACACACCCTGGCTGAGGCACTAGGCCGAAGGCCAGGTGCCCTCCAACCGCCTGGGAAGTGCATTAATGCCCCATACACCCTTGACCTGGATTGGGTTAATGCACTATAAATGGATTCTTGATTTTGAAAAAAAGTATTTTTAATTTAAACAGGAGAACTTCATTGGTGTCCTGCTGCTTACAAAAATAGTCCCTGATAGCATGTTAACATTTCATAACTTTGATGGTAACTGAAATTGTAGAAATAATGTGTTGAACACATTTCTGAAGTTTATTTTAAATAATATTAGCTATCACATTTTATATCAATTTGAATATTTTATGATGTCACGCATCATCATACTTTAAACCGCAAAGTGCAGGGTTTTTTTTTTTCTCTAAAAGTTCAGGACAAACTACAGATGCAAAGGCAGCACCAAAAAGTGAACACAGTAATTTTGCAGGTGACCGTTCTCTTTTGTTTGCTTGCAACCTTTTTAACTTGCGACTCTTTAATATTCTTTGCTTTTGAAATGAATCATGAACTTTGAAAGTATAAATGCTGTAAAACTGAATTTAAACTTCAGGACAATCAGTTTCAGCCCATCAGTTTTCGACACTTTATGTGTAGTAAGTGTTAAAGTGCACTGTTCTGTGTATGTTGAATTGTCCAGAACACTCAGAAAGTTAAAAATGTGTGCACTTTGGTTATTTTCCTGTTCTTTTGTATGTTTCTTTTGCTTGTAGTTCCATTACTTTTTATTTCATTTGCTTTTGGCATTTATCATAACTGTTTACTCACTGGCACTGGTGGCTGGCATGGCTTGGATCAGCTGGCATCTGTCATAACTGTTTGCTCACTGGTACTGGTGGATGGTATGGTTTGGGGCATCTGTCATACCTGCTGACTGGTACTGGTGGCTGGCATGGTTTGGGTCAGCTGGCATCAGTCATAACTTTTTGCTCACTGGTACTGGTGGCTGTCATGGTTTGGGTCAGCTGGCATCTGCCATAACTGTTTTCTCACTGGTACTGGTGGCTGTCATGGTTTGGGCCAGCTGGCATCTGCCATAACTGCTCACTGGTACTTGTGGCTGGCATGGCTTGGATCAGCTGGCATCTGTCATAACTGTTTGCTTACTGGTACTGGTGGATGGCATGGTTTGGATCAGCTGGCATATGTCATACCTGTTGACTGGTACTGGTGGCTGGCATGGTTTGAGTCAGCTGGCATCTGCCATAACTGTTTGCTAACTGGTACTGGTGGCTGTCATGGTTGGGTCAGCTGGCATCTGCCATAACTGTTTGTTCACTGGTACTGGTGGCTGTCATGGTTTGGGTCAGCTGGCATCTGCCATAACTGTTTGCTATCTGGTACTGGTGGCTGGCATGGTTTGGCTCAGCTGGCATCTGCCATAACTGTTTGCTCACTGGTACTGGTGGCTGGCATGGTTTGGGTCAGCTGGCATCTGTCATAAGTTTGCTCACTGGTACTAGTGGCTGGCATGGTTTGGGTCAGCTGGCATCTGCCATAACTGCTCACTGGTAATAGTGGCTGTCATGATTTGGGTCAGCTGGCATCTGTCATAACAGTTTGCTCACTGATACTGGTGGCTGGCATGGTTTGGGTCAGCTGGCATCTGCCATATCTGCTTACTGGTACTGGTGGCTTGCATGGTTTGGTCAGCTGGCATCTGCCATATCTTCTTACTGGTACTGGTGGCTTGCATGGTTTGGGTCAGCTGGCACCTATCATAACTGCTCACTGGTACTGGTGGCTGGCATGGTTTGGGTCAGCTGGCATCTGCATAACTTTCCTCACTGGTACTGTTGGCTGGCATGGTTTGGGTCAACTGGCATCTGCCATAACTGTTTGCTCACAGGTACTGGAAGCTGTCATGGTTTCGGTCAGCCGGCATCTGCCATAACTGTTTGCTCACTGGTACTGGTGGCTGGCATGGTTTGGGTCAGCTGGCATCTCATAACCATTTGCTCACTGGTACTGGTGGCTGTCAGGTTTGGGTCAGCTGGCATCTATCATAACTATTTGGTCACTGGTACTGGTGGCTGGCATGGTTTGGGTGAGCTGGCATCTGCCATGACTGTTTGCTCACTGGTACTGGTGGCTGTCATGGTTTGGGTCAACTGGCATCTGCCATAACTGTTTGCACACCGGTACTAGTGGCTGGCACGGTTTGGATCAGCAGGCATCTGCCATAACTGCTCACTGGGACTGGTGGCTGGCATGGTTTGGGTCAGCTGGCATCTGCCATAACTGTTTGCTCACTGGTACTGGTGGCTGTCATGGTTTGGGTCAGCTGACATCTATCATAACTATTTGCTCACTGGTACTGGTGACTGGCATGGTTTGGGTCAGCTGGCATCTGCCAGAACTGTTTGCCCTGTGGTACTGTTGGCTGGCATGGTTTGGGTCATAACTGTTTACTGGTGGCTGGCATAGTTTGGGTCAGCTGGCATCTGTCAACTGTTTGCTCACTGGTACTGGTGGCTGGCATGGTTTGGGTCAGCTGGCATGTGTCATAACTGCTAACTGATACTGGTGGCTGTCATGGTTTGGATCAGCTGGCATCTGTCACTGCAGTTTGCGCACTGGTTCTGGTGGCTGGCATGGTTTGTCTCCTTCATGCCTCCAGTTCCCTCTTCAACCACCCTATTTCCTGCCTGAGCTGGCCCACCTGCCAACACACCCTACAACCCCTTAACCTCCAAGCCACTCCCAGGAATATGGCTGCTCCACATCCTTGGTAACATACAACCCTTCCCATTTCCTGCTCTATTTGACTGCCCCTGCTCATCTTCTCCTCCCTAAACCTGGTCCTACCCCACTCCATGGAACCCTTCCACCACCTTAGACTCCCCATGTCTGTACAGGAAATATGCAGCCTCCCAGTTAGGCTCTTCCCTGTCTAACAACGTGGCCCGCTGCATGCTGACCTCCTGCTGATGTCTCTGCAGACGCTGCTCAAGATGCTGCACTCATGCTTGTGGCACTCAAGCTGGCGGGTTGCTCAAGCTTCGGGGTCACATGGTCCCTTTGAAATATAATTGGATCCCAACCTGCTATTGGCTGGTCTGAGTCACGTGACCACCCTCCCCTCCTGTGTATTTTCCAACCCTCCTCCCTCAGTTAAATGCCCTCCTCCCAGCCAAGACAAAATCATTTGTTTTGAAGTTACACTGTTTAAATCACACTGCATACATTGCCATCTCATGAAGTGCTACCTCAATCCAAAAGAAAACAACAGCACAGAGAAAGTACTTATCTTATAGTTCCTGCTGCCTGCCTCCTTCTCCTGAGTTTCAACATATCAAGTATGCACACCACCCCAGCATCCCCCATTGTGACATCCTGGATCTGCCATAACCACTAGACCACCAGGTATTTGAAGATTTGTACTGTACTGTGGTTTGCCAAAGAGAAAGTCGATTGAATAAAACACAATTTCAGCATGTTAAAGTAAACTAAATGAACAGAACCATAGCTCAACATGTGTATTGATCAAAATAATATACATGGTTTTGACCATTTTGGTGAAACACTTCAAACAAAGGGAAAAAGAACTAGTTAGCACTATAGACTGCCTCGCCTTCTCCTGATCAATTTTGCTCCTCTTCCGCACTCGCTTAACTCCTTGTCTCTAATCAATTCCTTAGAACCCTCCCACCTCACCCCAATTTCTGTATCTCACTGCCTACTTTACTCTGCTATGTAACTACCCCCATTTTCTTTTAGACGTGGCCTACCTCTGGCTGAACGTACTCACCATTCACTAATATTTCCCTAAAGCCCACTGGTACTTACTCCCCCCACCCAATGCATCTCTCCCCGCTCCCTTCTGATGCCCCTCAATTTTCAGTCTACTGTAGTACACAATAGAATCACTAACCTTTGTAGGACTGCTGCTATCCTGATTGTACATATAGGTTTATCTAATGCATATAGGTACCAATATGCTACTCGAGAGACAAAGTGTGACAATCAGGTTCCAAAAATGTTTTGGGTCAATTGTCATAACCATATCATATTTACATTGGGTGCATGTGGTAGTATTCCAGTCCCTAACATAAAGATAGTTTGTAGTTCAGAAGTGCTAAAAAATGGGATTAAAAGTTCCCACAAGGGCAACGTAATGTGAGTAACATAGTGTCCATGACAGCAAATTTGTCATTATCAAACATATATTTTTGATATTACTATGTCTATGGTATCTATTTAGGTAGCCTAATATCTAACTTTTTCAGTTTTTATCAAAACTTAACTTGTTGGTAATTATGCCACAATATGTTTACTGATGCAGTATGCCCAAATCTGGACATGTTTAAGTTTGGCTACCATATTCATGTGCCTTGATTTTCTAGCCCATTGTTTTTTGCACAACTATATTACCCTCATAGGAAAGGACAGAAATCACTTAATTTTCAGAAAGTGAATTATACTTTATTTACAAGGGTTTTTTTCCACAGGATGCCACGTGAGTAACTCAGACTACACAGGACATCACGCGAGTAACACAGACACAACACAAGAAGTCACATGAGTAACATGGACACCAGAACAGTAGTATCAGTATCATACCAAGTGTCTCACTAAGTCATACCAAAAGTTATTGCTAATGTTCAACCAAAAAATGATTGTCATACTATGGATATTTGGTATAACATTTTTTGAACATTTTGAAGATTGTACTGTAGTCACAACATTAGATTAACTTAAGATATTCACAAATGTTTTATGTTACAGTGTAGTATGGATTGAATCTCACCTGGTCTGTCTATTACATATACCAGCTGGTCCCAAGCCTACAATAAGAGAGAGGGAAACCAACTATATCTTTATGAGATGAATGGGGATGTTTGGGATTAATGCATGCTCTTGCTGCTTGTGATATTCAAGGCTGAAGGCAAAACGCTGAAAGTGTATTAGTGACTTATAACATGGGGTAGATAAAGGCAGGTGAGTGGTAAACAACTATCAGGTGACCATTGCTTACTCCACAATATATGACAGCTAGTGGTGAACCATCCCTCTGAGAGATCAGCCTGTGTTTCTGTTCTGATCTTGTTATAGTGCAAAACTGCAGTCTGTGGAACAGCCATTACTGTCCCTACTTAGTGAGTGAGAGCCAAGGCCTGCCATGTAGTCCCAGGCAGTGCAGCAACAGTAGCTGTAGTGTTCAAAGTTTGTAGTCTTTCTTCTTACCCAAGCTTGTTCCCAGAGTGAAGTGTGTGATCGCCGTGGTCATTTTTCTGTTGCACAGCCAGATGGACAGGTAAATCCCATAGTTGTGGCATAAAATCAGATGGAACAGTGTGAAGAGAGGGAGACCCCCCCCAATGATGTCATGATCTGAAAGTGAGCTTTGTGCTGGTGGACAAAGAAACAGAGTTCCAGAAAGACCTGCAAGCTCCGAGTCCCATTAGTTGCCATTTCTTAATTGGTAGAATACAGTCTGGTAGACTGTGTGACTGCACTGCTGGGAAAAATGTTTACTTGCTTGCCATGCATTAATGTAACCACAGACAGAGAGACAGCAGCTAAGCCAGTGGAGGTATAGACACCGTTCTGTACCACAAGAGGCAACTCCATATTTTGCACTTCAGAGCTACTGTGCTGTCTCAGAAGGCTTATCATGTACAACAAATGTCAGAGAAAGCATAGCAAACACTTTCCTTCTGACATCTGTATGTGCATGACAGCCATTTTGTTGGGGACTATTTTTTTAAGCAGCAGATTACAGTAATTTGCTTGTCTTTTATAAAAGGAGAAAAAAACATGTATATTGCTTTCTCCTTGTTTTGCAGTGCACCCTATGTTACAAGTGTAATAGCCCACTCCAGGGTGTGTGCTTATTGGGAATTAAGCAACACACTGGGTGTTATGAGGACACTCAGCCAGCAGCCTCGTGCTTCACAATGCACTCGGGGTATTGATTAATCCCTAATAACTGCACACCCTGGAGTGGGTTACTTCCTACTAATAGAACTATGCCCTTCTGTGGGTTGCTTCAATCTTAAAATGTGTTTTAAGAAATGAAAATGAAATTAAAAACTGACTTCAGGGGCCAGATCTTCAAAAGCTTGCCCATGTGCAAAGTCTAGTTTTTCTGAACAAACCCAGATTTGCGCAGATGTCCATATTCCAAAGCCCTGTTATGGGCAAACAAGGTTTGTGTCCAGGAGATTTTCTGAGGTTGGCACAATACAAATGGAAAGTCGTGGACCTGAAATCTGGTGAAGTCCTGTAATCACAGAGTGCAAGGTAATTTTGCATGGTCCCCTTGTATGGTGCAGATATACACAATTATCCCTGTTACTAATGATGCCATCCTGCAGATCACAGCCACAACTGAAGACACAGACCCTTCCTGTTCTCAAATGGACCCCTCCATGGTACCGTCACTCACTGTGTCCACAGCATGGTCCTGCAGGTGCATATGGCAACCAGTGCATTTTGGGAGAGGGTGCACTTTTAGGTTTCTTCAGCTATTAGAAAGTATGTCAGTAATTGTTTGATATGCCATGCTAGGCCCTCAGCCTATCATGCAGCACATGGCACACCAAACAATTACTGTGATTCACTGCAACAGCAAAGTAAGTCTAAAAGTGCACAAAAAAAAAAATGGAGTGAAAAAAAATACAGAACAAAGGATAACACTTTAATAGTCACTGACAGCAATCATCCTAGTAAGGAAAAAACAGTATTTTTCTTCACTTGTACTGCCATGGAAGCCATTTAAGGCATACCATGTAGCACATAGCCCAGTTACTGAGATACACTGCAACAGCAGCCAAATGAGCCTAAAACTGCACAAAAACAATAAACAGGGTTGATGTTTTTGGTGACTGCAACCCGTTACCATCAATTACAGTCATTTTATATCCATTTTTGTGTTTGTGCCTTTTAGGCTCATTTTATTGTTGCAGTGAATCTCAGTAATTGTTTAATGTGTCATGCTAGACTCTTGGCCTAACATACATACGTGGCACACTAATGATCACAAAACATATTGCTGAAATGTAAATGGTTCTGTGCTGGCATTTGGGTGCCCAGTGTTGAGTCGTGGGTAATATGTTTTTTAAAAAGTTGCCATTTATAGACTCCTGTGGATCTGAGAAATTTGTGGATTACCCAATGCTTCGCTTACTGTTGCTGCTATTTGCTTTTCTGCTGCTAAATGGCTTCGATGCACTTGCGCATAAAATAAATAAGTACTGTGAGTACGTTGAGTGCTGACCATTTTTCTGTTCTACAGAAGTGTTTTTACAAAAATAAATATGATAGTAACCAGTATTTCTTTTTTAGTTAGCAGATAAACAGGTAGTTTAAAAGTAGTTCTGGTGTTCTGATGCCTCCCACACAATATAAGCCCCTAAAGAGATCAGATCTACACAAACTGAGCACCTGCAGTGGCTATGTCCTATTCATTTACTCCCCAATACAACATGTATTTTATTTCTCATTACAGAACTCTCCAAACTGTAGATATGGTGTTCTGATGCCTAATACAAAATGAGCCCCAGCACTAACCAGGTCCAATTGATATACTCCCCAAAACTGCAGTTTTTTTGCCCAGTACAGAACAAACTATTTAGCAGCAGTAACATTAAAGGTGCCCCTGATAAAGAATAGGATCACACAAAATGCCCCCCCCCACCACCACCACAGGGACCAGGTCACACAGAATGATCCCCATGTAGAGACCTGGTCTATAGAATAGGCAAATATGTATAACCATTTAATCTAGGAAACCTGCAGTTGTTCAACTTTAAAATGCTTTATAATCAACTCTCTCTGCCCCTACCCCACCCTTCATACCCCGAGCTCAGCATCTTGGGACCATGAGGCAAGGTCCAACTACATGTCTCTGTGTTTCCCAAAAAGCAAATGTGTACCTTTACAATCTGCAGACATCTGACACACCGGGGAACAAAAGAGCAGCTGAGATGCAGAGAGAATAGCCCACTGTAGTGCTCGTAACGTGCATAACTCCAAACTTCAGGAGGACAACATGTCTTGTCCAGAATGTAGATGGCAGTACAAAGAATACAGACCCACCAGGTCCACAGCTTTAAAGCGCCATGGGTGATGACTGAAGGTGTCAGCATGCATTTCTGGTTCTGAACATTCTGGGCCGGTGTAGGAACCAATAGTAACGTGGGTAACAAAAGGACATGAAAATAACACACCATGGAAAAAGGGAATTTTCTAAATAAATGAGTTATAACAAACTGCAAGGTTTTGGCAGCATGTCAGTAACAAAAAGAAGGTCACCAGACACAATAATTCGTTTGGACCACAGTTCATGCAAATTAAAGGCACAGTCTGCTTAGGATGAGGTACTAGATGGACACTACATGTAATGAACGTTACAGCTGTATAAAATGATTAAATAAAAGGCAAAAACTTTTATTCTGTACAGGGAGTTCTTGGGGGAGGCTTAAATGAAGTAATTAGATAACACATTAACAACAGTTGGGTTTCTAAGGCACAATAAAGGGCTGCATTTAAATACTTAAATTGGGAATGGAAGCAATGTCACAAAATGGAGCCCTATTTAAAGGGTAAATCGATGTTTGTGATAAAACTGAAAGAGCACAGTGGAACCAAACTGGGTCATGTTATGTTTAATATCTCCTAATGTGGACTATAAATTAAGTATGTCATGTGAACCTTTTAACAATTCAGCAAAAAGTTACAGGGTGTCAATGTGCAGTAGGTATGAGTCTCTCAATACTGTATTCATGCCTATATACAATCTTTTTTCAGTGCCGTTCAGTTGTGTATTAACTCTGATGTGTAACCTATGAAATGAGCTTGTTCTCAATGGTTTCCTAGATCGCAATAAATAAAAGAGAGAGCCATATAACTCTCTGACTCTGGCTCCAATGATGTCATCACTTAACACATTTGGCAGCTATTTTATGAAGCAGGCAAGGCAGTTTTTTTTTGGTAAATTGAAAGGCTAATTTTACATTTTTAAAATGCTTTGGAACTGCATTTAGGTAAATTAAATAAATGTAGTTTTAGCATTGCTGTATACAGCAGCCTTTCCTTTTGTCCCCAATGAAGTCAGATTTTTGAATAATTTGTTGGCAAAATGTTGTTTACATATCCTTTAGCTTGGCTGGGTGAAAAAGTTGATTTGATGCCCAAAGCCCATAATATTCTCCGGATATCATCAAATTTCCTTCTATCTTGCATTATGTCCTGCCGCAAGTCGTTGTAAATTGCAATAGTAGTGCCCATCATGGTGATTCTTTTCTTCTTGTACACCACACTCATCAAAAAGTCCCTTTCTTCCGACTTAAAAAACTTTGCAACTATAGAATGGGGTGGACCTTGGGAGCCATTATTTGGTAGAAAAACTCTATGAACTTTGTCAAAATCACATGATAAATTAGATAACTCAGTATCCGTGTAGGCTGCAGTAATTTGTCTTAGTGTTCCCTAAATGTTCTTGTTTGTCCCATGATTCAGGGACTCCCAGTATCCTTATAGTCTTACATCTGGCTTGAGATTCAAAATCAGGGAGCTTTAAGGACATATATTTTTGAGTTGCTTCAGTTCACTTTATTTGCCTTTTTAAGGGAATCATTTTGTCTTCTAAAGCTGCTATTCTGGTTTGAACTTCGTGTAAATCCTTTTTTAAAAGTTGATTTTCCTGGAGTACAGCGTTGATGGTAGTGTTTAGGTTTTTTACCTTGTTAAAAGTTCTTTCATTGGCTTCAGATATCTTTTTCTTTAGGTTGGAAAGTTATTTCATTATCAGTTTGGCCCGGGGGGGGGGCTGCATCTCTTTGTCTTCTGTTTCATTTCCTGAAATGGAATCTTGTTCATTTTCAGTTTGATGCTCCGGTTCTGAGTCTGAGCTAGAGCTAATGTCTTTTGAAACAACAATATAGAGGATAATTTATAGTCTCCTATCTATAACAAGCGTATCTGTAGACTGCGTTGATGCCCTATTTGCAGGCACTTCTCTGGTCTGCGGGAGGAGGTTGTTCGCCTCCATGTTGACCTGGCAAGGATTCGGGAAACCTGCTCCCCCACCCAGGCCACCGCCACTACCTCAGAGGTTGCCAAGAAAGAGGAGTGGTTGGACCACAGTGGGCTCAGGGAGGGTGAGGGTGGTGGAACAGAGGTGCATCCCTCCAGTTGCGCCTCTCCACAGTTCATTCGCCACTCTTGCGAAGCATGGTTCCTCTATGGAGGCACCTTCAGTGGAGACCAAGGAGGATGCTGGGAACCTCCACAATGGAGACCCACAGAAGTGTGACCCAGGACCCCACAGGGGAAGGAAACAACTCCTGGTGGGGAACTCACTTGATAGGGGGGTAGAACTGGGAGAGGTAAGGTGCCTGCCTGGCTCCAAGGCTTGGAGGGACGGGAAACGAATCCTCAGGATTGTGGGAGCCGCAGCAAGGGGGTGGGAGCTGTATGTCATTATCCACCTAGGGACGAATAACCTGGCTGAGAATCGGATCAGAGCAGTGCAACAGGAGTTTGTGGAGTTGGGGAGGGGCCTTGGACAAGTAGCACACACGGTAACTTTCTCGTAAGTGCTACCTATCTATGGCATGGATGCTAGGGTACTTCACATCATGGGATTCAATGACTGGTTGAAAAGCTGGTGCAGAGCTCAGGGATTTGGCTTCATTGTGAATGAGACTCCACCTGGAGGGATGCAGGCCTATAGAGCGCGATGGTCTGCATCTATTCTGGAGGGAACCAGGATCCTAGGTGATAAGTTTAAATGCTTCAGTGGCAAGCATTTAAACTAGCCAAGGGGGAGGCACTGAAGAGGAGAAGGGAAATCCTAGCCCCCAAAAAAATCAGGGTAATTAGTGAGGTAAACACCAAGATAGAGCAGTCGATAGGGAGAAGGGCAGGGGTAAATGGAGAAAAAGACAAAGGCAGTAGGGACAGGGATGGGGCAAAAAGAAATAAAGCCATAAAAAAATGGAGGGTAATGAGTACCAATGCCCGTAGTCTAGGTAAAAAGCTCCCTGAAATGGTGGCCTTGATGGAAGAGGGATGCCTGGATATTGTGGCAGTCACAGAAACATGGTACACAGAGAACCATGACTGGGATGTCAGCATACCAGGGTACACAATCTACAGGAGGGACAGGGAGGGAAGAAGAGGAGGAGGAGGAGTAGCTCTCAATGTAAGGGAAGGGATCAAAGCAACAGAACTAAAGGGTAAACAGGGAGGAGAGGAGGCACTGTGGGTCACCCTGGAGACTAGAAATGGCTCCACAGTCTGCACAGGGGTTGTATACAGACCCCCATCTCAGGGGGAGGAAATGGACAAGGAAATAATAGAAGGCATCCTTGGATGGCAGAGAAAGGCGAGACATTGCTGATGGGGACCTAAATATGCCAGATGTTGACTGGAGCACCTTTACTGCAGCCACATCCAAGAGCAGGGGCATGCCTCAGACAGCTAGTTTTGGAACCCACTCGGAGAGAGCAATCTTAGACCTGGTACTCTCAAATGGTGACAGAGAGAGGATCTGTGATCTTGAAGTGGGTAGTCATCTGGGAACAAGCGACCACCAAACAGTGTGGTTCCTGATAAACTTAGCTGTAGAGTCAAGCCACACAAAAGTGAAGGTACTGGACTTAAGGAGAGCTGATTTTTGTCAAAATGGGAGAGTGCCTCAGAAAAGCACTAGCAAACAGACAAAAAGGTGGGGTGGAGCAACAATGGGGAAACATCAAAACCACCATCACAGATGCAACAAGCCTTTGTGTGAAGCAAATAAACAACTCAAAACGAAAGAAAAAAACACTATGGTTCTTAAAAGAAGTGGCGGGAAAGGTAAGGGAGGAAAAGATAGCATTCAGGAAGTATAAGGAAACACAGAAGGAGCAGGACAGAGAACTGTACCAGTTTAAGCAGAAGGAAGCGGGTAAGGCAGTCAGAATAGCAAAGGCCCAAACCGAGGAAAAGATAGCCAACTCGGCTAAGAAGGGGGATAAAACCTTTTATAGATACATTAGGGAGCAAAGAAAGACTAAGGCAAGGATACTGAGGCTGAACAAAGAGGAAGGTGGTTGGGCAGAGAGCGATAGTGAAAAGCAGGGCTACTGAGCGAATGCTTCTGCTCAGTATTCACAATGGAAAAGCAGGGAAATACCTAATCCGGTTAATGAAGCACTCTGGATAGGAGGTTGATATTAGTCCTTTCATAGAAGAAAGAGTTCTGAAAGAACTCTTAAAACTGAAGTTGGATAAAGCAATGGGGCCTGATGGGATTCACCCCAGAATTCTAAAAGAACTAAGGGAAGAACTAGTGACACCACTGACTACCCTTTTTAATAAATCATGGGAGGATGGTGTGGTACCTGAGGACTGGAGGAGGGCAGATGTGATTCCCCTTAACAAAAGTGGAGCAAGACAGAGGCAGAAAACTACAGACCTGTCAGTTTGACCTCAGTGGTAGGGAAAGTGATGGAACCACTTCTGAAGGAAAGAACTGTTGAGTACCTAGAGGCCACTGGGGCATAGGACCCAGGGCAGCATGGATTCACAGCCAGAAGTTCATGTCAGACAACTCTAATTGATTTCTTTGACTGTGTGACCAAAGCAGTAGACCAGGGAAGGGCTGTGGATATGGCCTACCTAGACTTTAGCAAGGCATTTCACACAGTCCCGCACAAAAGATTAATAAACCAATTAGCCAGCCTGGGAGTGGGTCCCAGGGTGATAGCCTGGGTAAAACACTGGTTGGACAACAGGACACAGCGGGTAATAGTAAATAGAGTCCACAGTGAAGAAAGGAGGGTTACTAGTGGGCACCACAGGATTCAGTACTGGGTCGGTCCTTTAATGTCTTTATAAGTGACAGTGCAGAGGGACTGAAGGAAAGTATGTCTGTTTGCAGATGACACAAGATCTGCAACAGGGTTGATGCACAAGGTGGGGTGGAAAGGATGAAAAGGGACTTGGCAAGGTTGGAGGAATGGTCAGATGTATGGCAGCTTAGATTCAATGCAAAGAAGTGCAAAGTAATGCACCTGGGAAACAAAACCCAGGGAAGAGTACACAATGGGGGTGAGATACTGACAACAACAAAATGGAAGGGACCTGTGGGTAGTCATATCAGATGACCTAAAGGTGGGCCAGCAATGTGAGAAGGCAGTAAGGAGGCTGGGGATACTGGGATGCATAGGGAGAGGCATCACCAGTAGAAAACAGGAAGTTGTTGGCCCTCTGTACAGACAGTTGGTAAGATCACATCTGGAGTACTGTGTCCAGTTCTGGAGACCCCATCTCCGCAAAGACATAGACAGGGTGGAGGCTGTCCAGAGGAGGGCAACCAAAATGATGCAGGGTCTGCATCAGAAGACATATGAAGAATGACTAAAGGAACTAAAGATGTATAGCCTCGCGGAAAGGAGAGAGATGGGGGACATGATAGCAGCTTTCAAATACCTCAAGGGAATCAACAAAGTCCAAGAGGGTAGCATCTTTCAGAAAAAGAGATGTGCAAAAACATGGGGGCAGAATTTGAAGATAGAGAGAGGACTGCTCAGAGGTAATGTGAGAAAGTATTTCTTCACAGAGAGGTTTGTGGTTACATGGAACAGCCTTCCTGAGGAGGTCATAGAGTCAAAAACAGTGGGTGAATTCAAGAATGCATTTGATAGACATAAGGTAATTCTAGTGGAGGGTAGGAGGAAGTAGGCTGTTGGTTAACTAGGATCTGCAGCTTATCCATTAGGTAGGGAAATGGGCAGACTAGGTGGGCCAAGCGGTCCTTATCTGCTGTCAAATTCTATGTTTCTATGTATGTAGTCATCGAGAGGTTGCCGTGGTGACTGAACGTCGAGAGCACAGCTCAGGTGATTTGGTCACAATGGCAACCTTGCGATGAAAAAATACACTTGCCATAGATAGTAGACCATACATTATCTTTTATAGTGTATGGTCCGCTGTCAGAAGTTAAAAGAATCCTTCAGAGTATTTGGGAACCCTACTTTGTGTTTTTCCCCGATGTGCGCTCTCCTTCACTATCGTTTTCACTGCTGGGCTGCATCCTGGTAGTGCATCGCGCATGCACTAGCGCAGCATAACAGTTACGATGACGTAGCTACTGCAGCATAACAACTCCATTCTAGTTATGGATTTGTATCCATAATGGCATTCCACCATACAGTATAATTCTTTTACTGCTTTGCACTGGGGCTACTTTGCCCTGGCTAACAGAAGAATTGGAGCTTGCATGTATGGCTTTTTCTGTGCTAATTATACTCTTTTTTTTTTTTTTTTTGTGTGGTGTTAGCATCACTGTTATCCGCTATTAGAGTTGCCCCCTTTTAGCCCCCCTCCTGCAATAGCAGATCATTATTTCCTGGTTCATTTGTAATTAACAGTTCAGTAGTACCCCCATAGCCACATACAGTACCTTGTTGTGCCATTACCATTCAGAGAGAATTCTTTTTCTTTGGGGAGCTAATTTTGTTTGACCTGGTGTGTACTTGTTGAAGATAGCATTTCCAGTATATCTTCTCCAGGTATGCCATGACCAGGCTTGGCGTCGGTCTTGACAGGTAATTTGTTTTTAACTCCCTCCAACAGGAAGACTTGCTGCTGATCGTTATCCTCTTTGTCCTCGGGCTGTTTGATGGTTGTGACCCCAGACTCTCTGATCCTAGGCAGTCAGATACATTGGCAGCTTACAACAAACTGCCGACAAGTGAACTTTCAGATGGCTTGCAGCCCAGCTTTGCTCCGTGCCGTAGCAACTGCTGTGAGTCTCCTTTGCTGCTTCCAGTTTATTTTGTTTGCCAGTTGCTTTTTTAGGAAAATTGGAGCCATTTCCTAGAGTAGTAGTAGTAGTAGTAGTAAAACTTTTATTTTAGACAGGATATAAAATGACAATTGATTTCAGTCACCATTAGGACAAGTCCTATTTTCAGGGTGTTCCTGTTTTTGATCTTTAAGCGTTTCTTGCATTTGAAATGTATTTTCCCACCAGACTCTCCTATTTGTGGGTTGTCCATGCTCCGTTCAAATTCTCATCCACTTCTGTTGGCAAGGCAAAAGAAAAAGAGTTGCTAGGTGTGCCCGGCTCCATTTGTTTGGTACATTTTTAGACTCTGCATTTGACCTCATGCGAGTTTGTACTTGAAACTGCTTAACTGATCTGGCATACATCTAGTAGTTTTCATTTCTACCCTAAGGGGTCATTCTAGGTATATGCACCAAAGTATCTTCCATGCTTTTTTTCTCTTAACTGTGTTGCTGGCGCCAAGCGTTAATAAGTCTGATCGTTGAGTACGGTCTAGTTTTTTCTTCAGTAAAAGCGGGCTTTGGCACAGTCGGTAGATTTTTAGCTGTTACACAACTGTATACTTGGGAAGAGCTACGAGAGCTTCCTAACTCCTGCATGCTTGTGCCATCTTGGACAAAGCTCCACCTTCTCCATCCTTACTTTTTAATTTCCAATAGTTATTTCAAAATATTTCATTATGTTATAAACTTGTAGTACTACCTTTTAAGTGAGGCGGTCTCTCCCATTAACGATATCCACTTTTCATATCTTTATTGCATTTCTACAAAATTTATAAATATTTTTATCTCATGTCTCATTTCTCAGTATAAGATTTAGCCTCTTTGCCCTTTCAAGTTAACTGTGCTCTCACCTTACTTTTGGCATCTGTGTTCAGTGGTGGTCAGTACTGAATGAACACCTTCTTCCTTTTGAAAACTCGTGCCAAATTGAGCACACTGGGGATGACATCACATGTGACTGCATGATGACATCATGATGCTAAGGCATTGTATTCATGTGTAGAACAAGTGAATCCCCCTACTTGTTTGATCTGTCATAAGAGACAGCAACCATCAAAATTAGTGGTGGTCAGCACAGTGAAATATTTATACAACAAGCGTGAAAAGAACCAGTATGCTCATCCAGTCTGCCCTATTTTCCTACCGGTTTCTACACCCTGGACCCTATTTGGTCACACGTGTCCCTCCATCTTCCTTTCCTCTACCTGTTATGCCCGTATGCCTATCCCATGCATGGTTGAAACTCCACACTGTCTTTGTCCCCACCACCTCTTCTGGCAAGCTGTTCCAGGTGTCCATCACCCTTTCTGTGAAGAAGTATTTTCTCGAGCTGGCCCGGTGGCACTGAGGATTAAGATGCTGGACTTCACACCTTGCACCACGCCGAAATGGACTCAGGCCGCCAGGGGTTGGCAGGGAAGGGGAGATAAGGGATTGAGCATCCAGAGGACTGCTGTCCATTCTGGGGATGGGCTAGGGGGCTTGCACCACTCCTTAGCAGCCCCTGATGGAGATCAGGGGCTTTGCATGGAAGTGGTGCCATAATTCAGGGGTGGAGTGGCGGTGAACATCAGCACATCAGTGCCAGGATGTCATTGCACTTCTGAGCTCCAAGAGGGCAACCACAATCTAAATTCCCTGGAGGAGCAGGGAGGCAACGAGGGCTCCAGGAGCTTAGCCCACATCCCCAACGTCAGATCATCCCTCCACCAGCTGTCCCGAGCCCACCCAACCAGGACCAACCCTCTAATCTCATAAAAGGCCGCCAGATAGGTGGGGCAGGCCCCCCTCCTGGGGGTGATCCGGGAGGCTGGAAGGTCTTTGGGAGGGGGTGCTCCAATCTCACTCCCAGAGAAGGGAGATCTCAGTGGGCAGTAGAGGCGACAGCTGAGTTGGCTCCTCTGAGAGATGCCCTGGTCCACTGGAGCCAGTAAAAAGACTCCACAAAAAAAATAATTTTCTCACATCCCTTTTAAACTCCCCCCCCCCCCGAAAGCTTCAGCACATGTCCCATGTTCTGATACTCCTCCTGCACTGAAAAAAGACTTCCTCTTGCACATTGTTCACCCCTGTGAGGTACATATGGGTCTCAATCATGTCCCTTCTCACTCTCCTCTCATCCAGGGTGTACATATTGAGCTCCTGCAGCCTCTTCTTATATGATTTCTTGTGCAACCCCCACACCATTTTGGTAGCCCTCTTCTGGACCACTTCCATCCTGTCAGCCATACTTACTGCCTTGTTGCACTGCCCCGCCACCTTGACATCATCAGATATGATTACCCCAAGGTCCCTCTCTTGCTTGGTGACTGTAAGTACCTCCCTATCTTAAATATAGCCCATGGGTTTCTCTCAGGTGTACTTTCTGGCATTGAAACCCAGCTGCCGCACTCAGACCACTCCTCAGGTTTTCTAGATCCCTTTTCATTTTATCCACCCATTTAATAAAACCCATATAACAAAAATAAAAAAACTCTGATTCTAATGTTCTGTTTCTCCAAATATACACTGAAACTAACATTACCTCTCTCATTTAACTTTCAGTTGCAGTGATTACAGTTGCTATGGGAACCTGCCACTGGGCTGAAAGCACCATTGATTATGCTATCATCCTTATTATTGCTTGCCCAATTTTTACACCTGAAACTATATATATTTTTTGTACTAATTATCACATAGCATTCCTTAAAAGTCTCCAGCATCATATTAGCTATTGTCAATAGTACATGCCAGTGTTTATCACTAAGTGGTCCTGGAGTAGTACAAACCCACCCTATCTTATTATAATCATACTACTGTATCTTATACAGATGTATGATATTTTAAGCTCTGTCATGTCCCTGCTCCTTCTATCCTCCACTGAGTACATATTCAGGTTATCCAGCCTCTGTTCATACCAGAGCCTCTGCTGCCCTGAATAATTTTGTGGCGTTCTTTGTACCGCCTCCAGCTGTTTAATGTCCTGTTTGTGGTAGGGGTTCCAGAACTGTACATAGACTGCCGTCGGTTGCACCATGGATCTGCACAGGGTGGTATGACCTCTTTCTTCTGCTCGTGAACCTCTTATTTAATCAGCCCAGCATCCTGTTTGTCCTTGCTAGTGCCTTGCTGCATTGCACAGAGGGCTTCTGGGTGCTTGTAATTGCAATACCCATGTTGTTTTCCTCTTCAGACACTGTAATGGTCACCTCCCCGCCCCCCACACACACACACGATCTCCTCCTGGGTCTTTCTCCCCATAGATGGCTTTTCTTTTCTTGGTATTGAACCCCAGTTGCCAGAATCAGGACCATCTCTCCAGCATTTGTAGGTCTTCCCTCATGTCTCTGATGCCTTCCTTTGTGTTCACCTTCCTACAGAGATTGGTGTCTTCTATGAAGAGGCATATTTTGTCCTTAATGCTGTCCCCATCGTCATTTATGAACATTTAAATATCACCGGCCATAACACCGACCTCTATGGTACCCTGCCTCTACCTTTCATCATCTCTTAGTGTCCCTCCCAACCACTACTTTCTGAGTTCTCCCTTCCCAGCAGTTTGCCACCTTCTTAGACATTTTACCCCTCACCCTAGCACAGCCAACATCTTGATCCATCCTTTATGGGGAACTGAGTCAAAGGCTTTACAGAAATTCAGATATGGTATGTCTACTGCTGGGCTCCTATACACCTCATTTTGACCAGTGGAAAAAATTTATCAAGTTTGTTTGACATGACCTCCCTCCACAAACCCATGCTGCCTGTCATCTGGGAACCTGTTTGCCTTAAGAGACTCGACCAACTTTTCTTAAGAATGTTCTCATCAGCTTGCCAACAGCAATGTCAAGCTGACTGATCTATAGTTCCCTGGTTTGTCCTTATCCGCTGTTTTCCAAGACACTACATCTGCAGTTCTCCACTCTCGTGGCACCATGCCTCAGTCTAGGGAGCTACTGAACAGGTTGGTCATTGTATATTTCTTTTACATTTTGCTAATAAGAATGTTTTCTTCCTGCTAGTATTGTATGTGATGTATAGAGCATTATTCTTCCTGGAAGCTGATGTACCTAGTACTGCTTCCCTTCATACCTCACCAGCACTGTAAAATCACTAAGACCAGTCTGGCATCAGGTGAGGGGCCTGTTTAGTCAGCTGACATGTCGCATTCAGTGTAGTCCTAATGCTGATGAGGTGTGAAGAAGAATAGCACTACATATGCAGGCCTCCAGGGAGAGTGCTGTTCCACATATCACACCTAGTACCGCCAGATAGAAAATCCTCTATTTAGCATAGGTAAACAAACAAAAAAAAGTTAATATTTTAAAAGTTAGCATTCATTTCAGACAGCATACTAGCTCTTTAAGAGTACTCTCATATTTAATATTATTTTTGCACCATTTTTGCAACTACTGTAGCTTGTATTTGTGTTCTTGTACACTTAGTCCCATTACCACACCAGCCCCCCTCGCCTGAGCTGTACATTTTTGTGCAGCTTACATTTGTATGTTTTCTGCACATATTTTCCTGTCTGCCCCAGCTCACACGGTGTGTAGTTTTGTATTTTACCTGCACTGATTGTTAATTTCCTCACTTTAGTTTTGTATCCTATATATATTCTGTGTTATTCCTGTGTCCCCGTCACCCAAGGCACAGCTAGAAATTAGCTGCTTGCAGCTGAGGCTGGTCTTGTGATAAGCATTCTTAAATAACTAAAGGAGGCAAGGAGGAGGTTAAACACAGTGAGGTTAAGTGACTTGCCTAAGGTTACACTGTAAGTGAGGATGGTGGAATTCAAACATGGATCATAATTGCTCTTCAATCAGAACTGCATTGTCTTCCTGTATCCTAACTCTTGGCTGAGACTCGGGGCCAATTTTTTGACTGATTTTCAATTTAGTAACTGTTGAGGCAGCGTAAGATTCAGTCTCCTGTCAATTCAAAATGTGCTGTTGCTGAAACACTACTATGTGAATTCCAAAAGAAAAATCAATTGACTCATTATTCCATTTGCAAGTAGCCCTTTAAATGTTGCTTTTTGGCTGCAGCCATTCAGGAGACTGTTTGAAGACATATTTTGCAATAAAAGGGTTACCTTGAATTCATGCTGCAAGTACAACATTACGTCAGAAATGCTGTTTTGACTGCAAATACTTTTTTCACAATGATCTGTAAATTAAAAAAAAAAAAGCTCAGGTTCTAGAGTAGGTAATAAGCAGCACTGTGTTGAGAAGAAAAGGAAGCAGGTGGCAAGCAGAAAGCTTATCTACTCTGAACAAAAGATCAGAAACATCAAATCAATAAGGATGGGGCTAATGAGGCAGTAGAGACTAACAATTAGGCAAGGTTAGATGGCTGAAAGTTGACACGTGGCAGAGGATTGGGTAAGTGAATACTAAAAAAGAGGAATGTGAATTTATAGTACATAAGCCGTAATTGTTTTGCTTACCTATACCCATTTAATATAAATGCATAGCTACATGCATTCCTTTATTCACATGTTTAGACTACACGCGCATACCACCCCATCTGACAGGTGCAGAGAAATAATAAACCAGTACAGCAGCAAACATCAGAAGATAGTAGAAAACCTTGTGAGAGACAGAAGCAGGGATCATGGAACTAGCTATAGAAAATGTACAGTTGTATCTTGGGAATATAAAGGAGTCTGCCTGATGCTGCACGCTGCTTCTGAAGATTAGGCTACACTTAGAGTACTGTATGCATTTTTAACACCCCCCACCCCAGACAAAAGCTATGGAAAGGATAGAAATTATTCAGTGCAGGACAGCAAAACTGATCAAGGGGCAGCAAGGTAGGACCTGTCAGAAAAAAATGTACTCGCTAGAGGACGAGAGAGAGGGAGGGCTTATAAAAAAAACCTGTAAACACATGCAGGGACATAACAAAGTGGGCTTCTTGGATTTATTTAAATTGAGGGGTAACACAACCACGAGGGACCACAAACTCAAACTAGCAGGGAAAGGGGAGGAGGGGGTCTTCAGGAAATGCTTATTTTCAGAAAGAGGTGGATAGGTGGAGCAAACTACCCAGTAATGTGAATAACGAGAGAACTATCTCTAGGTTCAAAATCCAGTAGGTTAGGTACAAGGGGTAATTAGACACGAAAAAGAGGTTGGGCGTCCTGAGAGCCCTGGCTGGATTGCATAATTCTAGATGGGTACAACAGGGTGAACTTGATGAACATTTAGTCCTTTTCTGTTCTATACCATCTATGTATCTGTGTAATAGAAGCAGAAATGGTAACCGGAATCAAACTGAAATTAAATGAATGCTGCTGAGAAAAGTTATTACAGTGTACTTTATACCTGCATATTGTGTTGCCTACCCTGGTTTGTCTCATTCGATGTCTCTGACCTCAGCTTTTATCTGTCATACTCCTTTTATGCAATACTGTCTGTTGTCTTGGATTGAAATGTACTGTATTATTTATTGTATTATTTACAGCACTGTATGCATTTAAATTGCACTGTATGTATTTTGTTTGATCTTCCCTCTCTTATAACCCCTCCCTCCCCTCCCACACACAAGATGCTTCTGGAACGAGTTCATATTGTCTTTCCTGGTGAAACCTTTTCAGATAGATAAATAAAAGGTGTCACAACCTGCTAAGATAGTGGAGGAACAGACCTGATGTTGTGCAACATCAATCTTATTCTTTCTAATAAAGTACTACAGTGCATACCTGCAGTAGATGGAGGTTGAAGGAGGTATTACGGTTGAGAGCCCCCCCCTTTAAAAAAAAAAAAAAAAAAACATATCCTAAATCTGCCCCTTGCACAATTAGTGGAAGTGGAGTAAAACACGTCTGTCAGTGTTGTTATTTCTGATTATGTAGTGTTCTTAAAAATGTATTTTTTATTTATTCATTACTAGGATTACACATACCTTTGAACCAGGGGTTCTTTTACAAAGGTTCCATATCAAGCAAAACAGAACAGTGTAGCATAGGGAAAAAATAACAGTAATACAAAAACAGGGTTGAGTTCCAGGTAAGGTAATATTACAACTGGTGAAACAGGAGGTACAGAAATATTCCAGGTTGATACAACATCATTACAACAATAAATAAACATACAGCAGAACAAACAGGCAAGTTTGCAGTCCAGAAATATTAAACTTTGTCCATCAAAGATTAAAGCAAGGAAATAAATATCAGCACGGTGAAAATGTTGAAAGGAAGTGGTGAGAGGGTGTGGAGGAAAGGAGGAGTACATGAAGTAGTACTCGAGGGGAAATGGACAGGGGACTGGGGTCAGCAGGAGTTCACAACTAGGTAGGCCAAGGACATAGGGAGCAGGGAGTAGGAACTAGGGGCAAAGTCACATTTACACACTGTTGCCAGGTGACCACAGTTTGGATTTGAAAGTGCCTGTTCTGGGTTCAGAGAGGACTTCAGAGGAAGGTCATTTAACCAAGAAGGCACTCTGTAACTGAAGGTATGCTGGGCTTGTGAGGTCTGCCAGTGAGGAACATGGAAAGCATACTTAGCTGCCCTACTCCTATGACGGTTGTTCATTGGCAGAAGCAGGACTGGGTGACTGGGGGGGTTAAGGCAAAGCATTTTTTATTTTGCTGAGAGACAGGTTTAATATTTTATTCTACCCTGTAGATGGAGCCATTTGGTTTGTGAATAGAGGTCACAGGTATGAGTGCATTTGTCAGCACCAGTTTTCAGCCTGCAGGCCTTATTTAGCGATCTCATCAGCCGCGTGAGAGTGGTATTGGTGGCAGCATTGTAAATTATCAGGCTGTACTCTGTGATGGACAGAATCGAGCTGGTGACAACTTGTCATAATGCCGCACGTGTGAGACAGTGCCTGTGTCTGTAAAGGACACCACACCAACCATTCACCACCTTAGAAATATGGTTTACATGTTGGGCATATGATAAGGAGCTTTCTAGTGTGATACCTACGTATTTTAAATTCGTGGATCATCTCCAGAGGTTGATTTTGGTTATATTACAGATGGTTAGGCTTGTGGGTTTGTATTTATTTTGGAGGCTTGTAAAGAGCATTGTTTTTGTCTTTTTATAGTTCATTAGAAGTTTGCGGTTGGCAAACCAGGATTCAACTTTGAGAAGTTGTTGCAGATCATTTGTGAGAGGCAGAGGTCGATGACTGGAGAAGAGAATCAAGGCCATTGGCACAAAGGACTAGGTTACTGTCACAGGCTTTGGGTGGGTATTCAGAAAGAGGCTAAAGTGAGGCCCGAGGATGGAGCCTTGGGGTACACCAGATCGGACTGGGAGGCTACTTGATAGGGAATCATGAATTTTGACCTGTTGAGTTCTGGCTTCAAGGTAGCTTTTGAACCAACTAGCAACACTGGAAGAGAGGCCAAGGGATTGGAGAGAAGATTGGAGCAGGAAGTGATTAACTGTATCAAAAGCCTTGCTCAGGTCTGTGTAAATAGATGCAACAATCTGACCATGGTCCATGGCTTTGTGAATTCCAGTAGGGGTGTGGTGGTGCTATGGGCATGATGGCAGCCATGCTGCTTAGGGCACTGAATGTTGTATTTGTTTAGAAACTACGCCATCTGGTCGGCAACTACTCTCTAGTACTTTGGATAAAGGTGGAGGCTCGAGATGGGGTGGTAACTTGAGACTAGTGATCTGTCACCGCTTGTGCAGAGGTGTGACAACTGTAGCCTTCCACTGTTTGGGGAACTGCTTAAGTGACAGTGACAGGTTCAGAATGATGGTAAGGGGCTTTGGCATGACATCCAATGAGAGGTAAAGTAATTTCATATCAAGGGAGTCACTGCTGTACCTGGTTTTACCTAGCACCCTAAGTAGATACTTGTTGGCTTCAGTGAGCGTGATTCTCCAAAGTAGAAGGGGGGATGAGGGGAAGGTGTCAGTGTCAGAGGGACTTAGGGTTGGGTTCAAGTAAAATGTTTGGCTGCAGTACGTTTGAGATCCATGAAAGCTGTGGTGAAAGCATCAGCAATAGAGTTAGGACAGTGTACAGGATATCATTGACCACTACCATAGTGGGTGCCACTTTGCTTGTTCACCAGTAAGGTCCTTGATTTTTGCCAGAATTTCAGGCTGTCGCCCAAGAATTAGAAAGCTCATTTTGAAAGTGGGCAATTTGTCCTCACGGATTTCTGGGTGCAAGTCTTTCTAGCAGCTGTGTAACACTACTTATCCTCAGGCTTACCTGTGGCCTGTGCCAGATACCAAAGATTATCTCTAGCTTTCATCTTGCCTAATAGTTCAGCAGTGATCCATGGGTTAGTAACCCCTGGATTTTAATTTACTAGTGGAAGCAAAGATGTCACAAGCCTTATTAAAGTGTATGTTCAGGAAGTTAAGTGCATGATCTACATTGGAGAATGAAGTCAGAGGTGACCTGTTGCACTGTGCAAGGTAGGCCCGAGATTGATCAAGTTTCCTTTTTCAACACACGCTGATATGTAACTTTAGGTTGAGGTTTAGGGTCTAATTTGACCATAGACTAACAGGCAGTGGTCGCTCATAGAATCAGCAAGAACTGTTGCGCTAATATGTCATTGAGGGTGCGTGGTGAGGATTAGGTCTAGGAGGAGTTGTTGCCAATTTGCAGGTTGGCTCTAGTAGGGTGGTCACCAGTTAGGATATGTTATGTGCTGCAATGACATCTTTAAAGGGGTGGCTTCAGGGGGCCAACCAATTGTTATTAAAGTCATCCATAACAACCTTGGAATGATTTGGTAGGCTTTCCAGGTAGTCAATCACCATACTGATAACTGATTTGTTTTCCGAGGGAATGTATCCTCTGAATACATACAGGGCTTTGCTCTGCTGGCTGAGAAGAACTTTAACGCCTAGAATTTGTTAGTCATAAGCTTGGGTGGCAAGGGTAGTGGGTTCCTTCGGGAGTCTTTCAAGTAGATTGGTATTGAAGCCCTCCCTTTGCCTGCTCTGTCTAGCCTAAATAGTGTGTACCCAGTAATGGATATTGTGGAGTCTGGTATTTTGGCTGAGAACCAGGTTTCAGTCGGGGAGCGATCAGGGTTATGTTCCACACCCAGACTTGAGGTCATCAGGTTTTGGTAAGAGGCTCCAGATGTCGAGTGACGCAAGTTTAAGGAAGCCATGTTTTATGCTACCCATTTGTGGGCAATGCAGAGGACTTGGGTTAGTGAACATTCAGAGATAAGAAGTAGAAGCAGCTTGACCTTGGATATGTAGGGTTTAAGGTATTTGAGCCCTGAACTCTTGCACGGGCTTTTGTTTTTCTGGGGATGTATGAAGGGGTGTGGAAATGGACGAAAGGATATGTGAGGACCCAGGAGAGGCTAGTGATGGGTGTCAGCCAGAGGTTAGCTTAACATTGTCATCAGGACTGGAAGTTAGGGGAGCAGTACACTGGGTGGGAAAAGTGAAGGCATATTGAGTAAAGCGTATTGGAACAAGGGATGTGTTAAAGTGGATAAGCATAAAGAAGAGAAGAAATGGGTAGTTCTGGAGGAGGAGTGTAGGGACATCATATTAGGATAGAGTGGGGTACTGTAAGTAGTCAAAATGAAGATGTTTGAGAGACAAGGGTCAGATTAGCTGAGTGCGTGGAAGGGTAGAGCTGTCCAATGAGAATGCTGGCAGGTATAGGGACTAAAGATTACCATTTGGAAGCAGTGTTGCTACGATAGCACAGTGGTTAGAGTAGCCTCCTCAGAGTAGAAGTTTATAGGTTCGAAACTGGCCAGTGGTAGTTGGGGAAAAATCCAGGCAGGGACTAAAGCAAGCTAGGGTGCAAAATGGGGGAGCATGGACAGCAGTGGGAAGAAGCAGTTAGGATATGAGGAAGGAGCACAACAGTGACTCCTAGCTGTGACTAAGTATAAGGTGCTAGTGGAAAACTGGGGTGATTAACTAGAGCTGCAGTTGGTCACAGTGAGGCAAGAGCTATGCATTTTCACAAAGATTTAGCACTTTATGAGTGAAACGCTAATCAATTTTTAGAGTTAAATAAATCCTGCCACTATGACCTATAAATCTAGGGCCAGACCAGGTGGGTGGGTAGTTGGTGGGTAGTCGACGCAAAGCGTCGACAGGCTAACACAGTCCAAATGCAAGCCAAGCCCTCAGTGGATGCTGGCAGGATTTTTCAATATACCTTGCTGTGTGCAGGCTTCAGATACAGGGGAATGCAGGCTTTAAAACTCAGTTCGGAGTTCTGTGGAACTTGGAAGAAGCCTTGCTGTGTGCAGGCTTCAGCTCCGGGGGAATGCAGGCTTTAAAACTCTGTCTTGGTCCACAAAGATTGGCATGTGTCATCATGACTCAGTTAGTAGCACATCTGCCGCTGAACCAGAAGGCCTTGATTTCTAGTCCCACATCAGGACAGAGCTCATACCATAAATGCTGGCACCTGAGTGCAGTACTGGAGAAATTCTGTACTCTTGGAGTGTGCAGTCCTACTTTTGAGATGTTAAACCAAGTTCCTGTCCATCTTTTCTGGTGGTTGTTCAGTTGGATGTTAAAGATCCCATGGCACTTTTCAAAACAGCAGGGATGTTTATATTGATAAAAGTAATATATACAACAACAAACATACAAAAGGAAACCACTGTTAACCACACAGCATAATAGACAAGAAAAAACTCAAAAAAGAAAAACACAAAAAACGCCTTAAACATAAACAAGGAAAGCAGGAAGAAAACTAATTGCAGCGCAGCCCTAAGAAACCTTAACAACTAGACTCCTCACAAACAGTGTGAAAAGAAAAACCATGTGGCCTATGACAGCCAAGTAACATTTTTCCACTATATATTAAATAGGTCAGCAGGAAAATTCTTGTATTCTCTTTGGTATACCAGCCCAAGTTCCTTATTAACAAACTGTATTAACAAAGGTAACAGGACTTTCTTTGCTGAAATAGATATGAGCTTCTGGCATGCCAGATGGACCACTTTATCAAGGCCATTTTTAAACATAGCGTACTGTAATCCCATCCCACCACTGATTAGAAAAGGAACAATAATTCAAGTCCTGATAGGAAATAGTAGCAAAACTAGGGGACCTCCACCGTCTGCTTAAGTACTACCAAATGTCCTGGATGTATGGAAATCCAAAAAAATTGGGTTGCATTTCCTTGACTGACTGACCACAGATGTCTTGATGCAATATATCTCAGGCTCGGTCTTATGTTTGTTATTGCTCTCACTTGTAGTTTTCCATGTAGCAAAGTCACAAAAAGTCATGCATTTTCCTTGGGATCCCAGTGTTGAGCAGTTGTTTATTTCTCTTAGACTCCACTCCACCCCCCCCCCAAACTGTATTATCATGGACTGGTTCTTAGAAAAAAGTACATAATACATGAACATGGAGATTTCTGGGAACTATAGGACACCAGGGCAGAAGTCTGCTTCCATTGCCCTACCTTAAGTAAAGAAGAGCTAAGAAACTGAGGAAGGGGCAGGCCATCTGTACCCAAAGCCTATTTCTAGCAGTCCACCAGGCCTGTAAGACAGAAGAATAACATAACCATCCAAAGGCACCCAGGGTTTGTCAACTCCTAACAAAACAGGCTTTAGGAAAGGTAAACAAATTATGAAAGAATACTAGAGGATTCAGCATACCACTCCCCCCCCTTGGTCCTATAAGTAAACCCTTCATCATGGGCCATGTATTCCATTGGCCTACCCTTCTTTGTTCAGCTATGACCAATTCAGAGTCCTAGTTTAGTTAACCAGTGTTTCCAGGGCCAAAAGGTACCCTTAGAATTTCAAGGGGGCCATTCCATATAGGAATCCCCACCACATACGTGGGACAAGCTTCTGACGGGTCCCCTAAAGCCATTCCACTGCTTTTGCCCAGGTGTACTTCTAGCCTTGTAACCTTCAAATTTTCTGTAGAACAGTAGAAACAGCATGTGTAGATTCCAAGTCACCAACCAGAAAACACAGATCATCAGAACTGGGAGGGAATAATGATTTTCTCTGGTGTATACATTTCCTGTATGCCCAGGAAGCCCGCCATAGTCTAGATTAGAGTCCATTCCAAACACGCATAACAGCAGGCTCAGGGAACCCTTGTCTAACCCCTCTTTTCACTGGGACTGACTTTCCTTCCACATATGCAGCACTAAAGCTGAAGAGTAAAGACATTTTACTGAGTTGATAAAACAATCTAGAATCCCGACGGTGCCAAAACGGAAAACAAAAATACATGTGAGATCCAGGGGAATGACTTCACCTGGTGTAAAGCCAAGATGAGGACCAAGACCTGTCTTCTGTTACTTCGCTCCACAACCTTCAACAACATGTGGATGTTGTCTTGAGTATGTTTACCAGGGATGTTACATGTTTGAGAGGAGTCTGTTTATTGGGATGCAACTTGTGACAATCTAGAAGCCAGTATTTTGGTCAAAATTTTAAAATCTGTATTTAGGAGACTTATTCACATCCAGCTAGAAATATCTGATTTGTCCTCTTTCTTGTATAAAAAGATAAGGATACCCCTCTGTTGGCCAGGGCCAATCCCTCCCTCAGTGAGCAATAAATTAAGCAGAGCTGCCAGTTCTTTGGAAATCTCCTACTAGGTAATACAAATCTCCAGGCAACCCGTGTGTTCCAGGTGCAGACCCAGGATACAGAGCTTATAGCTTCCATCACCTCCTGGCAGAATATCTGCCTGAGGGCTGCTTTTGATGAACTAGAGGTCCAGGATCTGAATATCCCTCAAGACATCTGCCACGCCAAGGGCCTAGGGAGTGACTGACTCAATCTTGCAGAGACATGATGGTCCGAAAAGGCCAACATGTCCCTGGTGTCAGACAGGATCATTCCTTCCCCATCCGTAAGTACCAAAAAGTACAGTCAGATGCTCTCTTTTGCAGTCCTCAAAGGGTTTGTCTGGAACTTTGGTTATGGAACTAAATATACCACTTAAAAGGATCAAGAGACATCCGCTGGTACTGGAACTTGGTCATTTTAGTCTTAATAACTGAAATCTGGGCCAATAAATCCTGTCTTGTGTTTTCCATACCTGTGAGTAAACGATGAAATTGCTGCTGAAGACCCAAGTAGCAGATATATTTATCATTAGCTAGTTTCCTACCCTGAGACCAGGAAAAACTTTCAATTCCAGTTTCACATCCTCCCACCATTCAGTCAGAGAATCATATAAAATCCAAGTGGATTTTTAGCCTGGATAAGAAACAGCAGCTTTCACCTAATGATATCCTCCTGTAATAGGGACGTATTCAGTTTCAAGTGGCCAGGCCCAAATTATTATCCGGCAAGTGCCAAACGTGACACATACCAACTTACAGTGTGATGTGATGTCTCAGCTGTCAAAGTCTGATGATGGGAACAACCCAGCCAGGGGAATAAAAAGAAAATTTGGTTAGAAAGTCTGCCCTTGAAGAATGTATGTGCCCTCTTGCCTCCAGCTGTACAGGCTGTATCACCCAATCCTGTCCTTGAAATAACCTCATTCAGGCAGTTGGTATTAGAAAAAGCTTTTGTTGTTTTTGCTTCTCTGTTTGTGGGGATTAGTCCACAGTTAAAATCCTCCCAAATGTTGCACCCTTATTAGTGAACAAGTAAAGACTGAATTGACTTAAAAGCTCTACTCATTCTACCTTCGATTGTGGTGCATCTGTGTTAATCTTAATTTCAGTCCCTGCGGAGGTACATCCAGTAGGAGAACCCTTCCAGAGGCTGTGTCCACTAAAGGGGACACAAGGACATTCGATCTAGAGAAAAGTCCTACCGGGTCAATACTGCATGAAAGACAGCATGTGAATTACAGCTGTCTATTGGCGCATGTAGTTTCAGCGACAGGGGTAGAACAGCGGCAAGTAAAGAAACTGCCCTCTCATTCTCGCTTTTACCTGGCGCCATCAAGTTGCCGTGTGCTGGGGGCTTGGTTGAGCCGCCCCTGGTGGAGTGGCTAGGGCACCAAGACACGGCAGAATGGGAGCCTGGAACTGTGGTTCAGTCCCCCAGGTTTTCCCATGCTGCAACTTTTGCTGTTTTATTCTTTGGTGGGAAAAGCCTCCCACAGTGTTTTTCCCCATCCCCAACATCTGCACCCCTGGAGTTTATTTAAATTGGGTGGAGGGGAGAAACCCCCATTGGGGGTTGTGGGGGGCCAACCCCCCACAAAAAACAAAGAAGCCAATAGACTGTAAGGGCGTGTGCTGCTTGTGTTCATCAGTGTTTTGCCTGATGATATTGCAGCGCAGCTCTTATGGTTGCGGCATTAAGTGCCGCACAATGTCTTTGTGCGTTGTTATGACCTTGTGCCGAGAAAAGTATGTCCACTCCTGAGCACTGATCTTTTCCAGTGGATCAAAATGAGGAACCACAGGGCCAATGTTTTTGGGCCACATCAATGTCCCTCGTACTCTGGAGCTGGGTATCCTGAATAAACACTGTATCACAAGCCAAGTCTTGTAGATAGGACAAAGTAGCCAACAGCCTTTAGAGCTTTTAATGTTGTTGACATTTAAAGTGCCTACAGAAAACTTGTAGACTAACCCCCATAATGAGCAGAAAAAGGTAAAACAATATATCTGTTATCATTTAGCACTTTGTTTGCTACCTTCCTTTTGATTACCTCTTCTTTGAGGTCTGTAAATCAGGGAGAGCTCCCTCAGTGTCAGAAGAGGGATTATGTTGGGAAGAAGCATGAGTGAAGCCATCCGAGTCCTCCTCTGTGTCCCACCAATCCTTCCATTTCCTCAAAATATTAAATTTGTTCCTCAAAGGGATATCTTCCAACTCTGCTTGACTTTAAGCTGTCCTCTGGTCCTCCTAGCCAGGTTACCATTTGAAGAGTCTCTTATAGAAAGCGACACCAGATCCCCATAGGTACCTCAAAAACCACTGGTTCCACATTCATCTGAAGTGGTGCCTCCGTGGTGACTGCTGTATCAGGAGCCACATTAGTTTAGTTAGTTTATTTCATTTTTGTTGACTGGAAAAGGGGGATAGACAATTCTGTATATTTTCAGCCTTGTCTTGGGGGAGGTGGGAGATACAGATGGTAACCAGCTGAAATTGAACCAGATTAAGCTGTCAGTGGTATTTTTGTAGTGAATGGGGGAAATCTGGCCAGGACACTGGGGAAATTCCCTTACTTTTTTCGAGAAGTGCCATTGGATCTTTAACATCCACCTGAACAACCCATAGAACACACAGATGGGACCTCGGTTTAATGTCTCATCCAAAAGATGGCACCTCAGGAGTGCAGCATCCCCTCATGATGTACTACAGTGTCATTGTTGGATTTACCCCAAGTGCCTGGTGTGGTTCTTGAACCCATAACCTTCAGCTCTTCCAACCTCAGAGGAAAGTGTGCAACTTGCTGAGCCACTGACACTTTGTCATAGGAAGTGGACAAGTTGGGGGCTAACTGACAGAGTTGCAGCCATCAGGTGATGCTGAAAATCAGGGTCAGGGACTATGGGTGTTTCTGGCACCATGGTACCAGAAAGAAATGGATCAGGATCTGCTAGTTCCTCCTAATCTAGTGAATGTTCTTCCAGGTGAGGGCTGCAGGTCCCTCCCACTGACTCCTTGTGGCCACTCTACTGGGAGGGACAGTAGAAGTCTTGGCAGACTGGTAGGCTTGACAGATCCAGATTCTGCTTTCGGTGTACCATCCCACTGCATTTGGTTCATGTTTTGACTGGTCCATTGGGTCCCTCTTACTGTGCACAAAAGGAGCAGACTGTATAAGAATGCCCAGATTCATCACATAAGTTATGCTTCAGGACATTGAGGCAGTTGGAACTCAGATGGCCCAACTCTGAACAAAGCCCGCATTTCATTGTGTCACAGGCATTGCTAAAATGCGAGGTAGAACCCCACCTATAACATGCCTTGGGCTGTCCTGGATAGAATAACACCCCTGATCTCGTCTCAGAAAAAAGCAGTTTGGAAGATGATCTATCCTAGACTCCAAGAGCATTAAACAAACTTTGATATTCCAGCCCCCAGTCCATATATAGTCAGAGGCTATAATGGGGTTGGGACTACGAGACAGTGCACCTTTGCCAAAGCCAGTACAAAATATCCACAGTGCTGACTCCCTCATTCTTAAACAGAATGGTAAATTTTTTTACTGCTGGCTTAGTGAGGGGAACTACTGAAAATGGGGTCCATACCACTGTCTTTCAGCCCAGCATTTAGTTTCCAAAAGTGGTCTAGACTGGTGGGAGACTCAAAACTTGTATCAAAATAGGTATCACACTGGCACGGTGGTGCTGATGGTTGAGGCACTGGACGCCACACTTCGCGCCACACTGGTGACCCGGGTTTGGTAATGGACTCAGGCCGCCGGGGTTCGGCAGGGGAGGGATTGAGTGTCCGGAGGACTACTCTCCCTTCCCCAGGGAGGGTTTCAGGCTTCCTCCTTGGCAGCCCCTGATGGAGATTGGGAGCAGCGCAAGGAACTTGCGGTGCCGTGATTTAGGGGATGAGTGGTGGCGACGTCAGCACGTCTGTGCCAGGACATCATTGCATGTCCACGCTCCTGAGGGGCAACCACAAGACTGAACATCCCTGATGGGACAGGGAGGCGACGAGGGCTCTGGAGGCCAAGCCTCATCCAGCACCGGACCCTTGACGGGCTTCAGGGGTGATCCAGGGGCTGGAAAGTCCTGGCAGGGGTTTCGGAGGAGGGGGTCTTGGTGGGAAGTAGAGGCATAGGTCAAGTGAGCACCACCGAGAGATGCCCGTCTTCCGGAGCATAAATAAAGTATACAAAAAAATGGGTGTCGCCTGAGTGTATCAAGGCAAAATCTTTGATGCAAAAAAATCTGTGTCAGATTTTGGTAGGGTTCAGGGACACAAAAATACAGTCAGGCATCACTTCTGTTCCTTTTCTATAATGCAGCCTAACCACATTCCTCCTCTGGGCTGACTGGGAGGTAGGACGAATAAAGTCTGAATACTTTTTATTTTCTTGGGGGGGTCAAACTCTGTAATGTTCCCATGAGTTCTAGGCCTGGATGAAGATTGCGCTACAGGCAGGGAGGCATCAGGATGCTGTGAAATCTATGTCAGGGTGTTCAGCTTCTGTTGAGGCATGGGCTCAGGGCTGGTAGGAGCTGCCAAGTGTGCCACTGAGGGCTGAGCATCTCTGGTATTATCTTCGTGCTCCAAACCTGAGTGGTCACTTAACAGGACAGAATTGGGGACCTTGTTCTGGACGATAGTCAGGTCTACATTAGCAAACTGTGCAGTGTGAACCTGTATCCCATCAACAGAGTCTTTTAGCATAGGAGGGATTTCAAATATGGAGGTCTGGCCAGCAGACCTTTGCTTAAACAATACAGGATTTTGCACAAACTTAAATGACGCTGGGACTTAATAGAACTGGGGTTGCATAGCTGGGCTTTTGTCCTCTCTAGTATCAGCTTGTAGTTGGATTTATTCTGTAGCAAGGCCAAGCTGAGGTGAGGGGAGGAGAGAACAGACTTTCAGGTACTTGCAGGACCAGCTTTAAAGTCTCAGTAACGTCCATGGCAAAAAGGACCTCTGTAGCAATGGAACCACTTACTCTGTTTACTTGGTTTATTAAGACATAAGGAGGCTTGTGCCTATCTTGAATGTCTCCCACAACATCGTGGGTATATTTAACTACCTTGAGGTTTTGTATTCCATCCTAGAAATGAATTGTGTCTGGCTTTGAATGTTTCAAATAATGGAGCATCAATAACATGTTGTGGCAATTTGTTACATTCCTTCACTGATCCAACTGTGAGGAAATGGTTTCTTTTAGTTGTGTTAACCTTAGGAACTTTTAATTGTTGATTATGACTACACAAATTTTGTAATCTATTTTAATATTGAAAGCCACAAGATTGTTTTAATTCCAGGTGTTTTAATAGTTTGTACAATTTTAACAAATCACCTCTTTTGCGTCTTTCTTCAAGAGTAACCAGCCCTGTTTCTACAAGCCTGTGCTTATATGGTAGATTTTTGAGCCTTGGTATAGTCTTAGTAGTTCTTCTTTGGACTCTTTCAAGGAATTCTACATCTTGCCTCAGATATGGGCTCCAGAAAGGGAACATGTATCCAAATAAGAACGTATATAAGATCTGTATAATGGTAGAATTACTTGTTCATTTTTATTAGTGAAAGATCTTTTCACACAGTTCAAAATTCTGTTAGCAGCAAGAACAACTTTTTTACACTGGTCAGTAGCTGATTGCTGGTTATATATAATTATTCCCAAGTCACGCTCTTTATCTATTTGGGTTAGCTTTTTGTTGTAAATTGTGCACTGGTATAATGGAGTATTCTTCCTAAAGTGTAACATAGCACATTTGTCCACATTAAACTTCATTTTGTTTGCTACTGCACAAGATTCGATTTTCTTAAGATCTTCCACCATAGCTTTGCACTGACTAGGGGTATTAACCTTGCCTCATAATTTTGTGTCATCTGCAAATTTTATCAAGGTATTGTTAATATTTAAATTGATATCTGTTATAAGAAGATTGGAAAGGGTTGGCCAGAGGACTGATCCCTGCAGGATTCCACCTGTTACTGAACCGGGTTAGGACAGTGTTCTGTTTGTACACACAGATTGAGACCTGTCAGACAACCACATTTTTAATCCAAATGATAATCTAATGACTAAAACCCATATTATGTAGTTTTAATATCAGTTTGTCATGGGAGAATTTATCAAAGGCTTTGGCAAAGTCTAACATACTGTAGCTACGTCTACAGGGATGTTGTTATCCAGACTCTCACTTATGCTGTTGTAAAATTTAATGAGATTAGTAGTGCAAGAAAACCTGGTGAAAATCCATGTTGAGTGCTATCGGAGAGGTTTTTATGTTTGATTTCAACTTCTGTTTTATCTTTGATAAGTCTCTCCATGATCTTACAACACAGGGAGGTCAGACTTATAGGTCTGTAGTTATTCACCATTTCCTTATTACCTTTTTTATAAATAGGAATGACTAAAGCTTCCTTCCAATCTGCTGGGACCTCTTCCGTAACTATTGATCTATTAAACAAAATAGATGGTGGAAATGATAAACAAGTAGCCGTTTCTAATAAAAATCTTGCTGAAATATTGTCCGGCCCTGGTGAAGTATTCGATTTTAATTTTTTGATTGCTCCCTCAATTTCTTCCCTAGTGAATTGAATAGTATTGTTATCATACAGCTGGGAATAACTACCGTCTTCCCTTTGGTGTTAAATACTGAACAAAAAGAAATCATTTAAGCAGTCAGCCTTCAGTTTATTGTCATAAATTTGTCTACCATCATTGATAATTGGTCCAATATGATTGTTACTCTTTTTTTTAAATTGTTTATATATGAGAAAATTTTTTTATTATTTTTGGTATGTGCCATTTTAAATTCAGTTTTATTTTTTTCTCGTTTAATTCATATATTTTAGTTGTCTCTGATTAAGTTTGTACTTTTTGACATTAGCGATTGTTCTATTATTTTTCATTGTTTTAAATGCCCTTTCTCTCCTAATCTGTTTTAAGATGGAACTTGTCATCCAGATTGGTACTTGACCTTTATTATTATATTTTCTTTTGATTGGTATACATTTATTTTCACAATCATGTTTTGTTTTTTTAATTAATAACCAAGTGTCATTAACTGACAGGCCATGCATAATAGTTGTCGTTAGAAGTTATTATGTTCCTAATACTGACAAAGTCGGCTTTACTGTAGTTTATGATAAATTGAATTCTGAGTTTTGAACCTGCATTTAAATATAGTGAACTAAAGAGAGTAGCGATCACTTTCACCTAGGGGTTGCGTTTACTTGGACTGGCATAGAGATCGCCACTGGGCCACACTTGATTGGATAATTGCCAAGACTCCAACCCATCTCATCAGCTTTCCTCTCCCAGCCTGCCTGTGTTAATTTGGTTTCAGTCTGTGCAGCTGACAAAATGTTGTTGTTTTTTGTTTTCTGCATGGCTTTCTGACTGAACTGCTGCATCTTCTGAGCTTTGGGATGAACTCCAGGTTTTATTTTTTGTTGTTTTGTTCCGGTGCTGTGAAGCACAAAACCCAAAGTTAAACTTCACAGCTTCAAATTCTGGGGAATCTTCAAACTGCTGTACACTGTCACTGTCAGATTGAGTGGGCTTAGCAGAAGTCAGCACCTTGTCTTTGATCTGCGACTCAGCTGGGCGGACTGACATTGCAGCTGAAGATCCATAACTACAGGCTGTGGCTCTGAGTTTGGCTGGGAGGTCAGAACATTGAGTTCGGCACTGGAACAGACAATATTTACATCAGTGCTTCTTACTGTCTGGGAATTAGAGGAAGTAGCGCCAGCACTGCACCTTGCTTGATGCAAGTAGAGTTTCTGTTTTTCAAAAAGCCAGCATTCTTCTTCCATGGCTATCAGTTGAAGCAGAGCTGCTTTCTTGGCCAGCATGTCCTTCTCCAACTTCTGCTCTTCCATAGTCACCTCACAGAACTTCACCATTTTGAAACATCTGGGACCTTGGCTGGATCCTGTACCTTCACCAGACTGTCTGTAGTTGGGGTAGATGTTCCTGAAGCAGAGGTGCTCGATAGCTGCACCTCTTGACCAGATTCAGCCTTTGATTGAGCAACCTTACAGTCTTCAGGTAAGAGGCTGTCTCGAACAAAACTGTGCCTTCACCATGGACCATAGCTGGGAACTGGTCACTGTCACCCCTCATTGTGCCTCCAGTTGGTTGCACAACCTGGGTAACATCATCGAACACCACCACCGAAGGGGCTTTCTCAATACTCTTGGTGGGGAGGGAAGCAGACTCCACCACCTGGGCCACCATCTCACTCTGTCCTCCAGGATCTTCCATCTTCCCACAGGAGGTGAATAGTGCCACCCTGAGGAAGAGTAGGGAGTTTCCTGATGTCCTGGCCTAATTTCCTCCATGCATTAAAATACCATAAACAGCTTAATCTGGTTCAATTTTAGTTGGTTTGTATCTGTATCCTCCCTCCCCGACAAGGCTGAATGTAGGCAGTATTGTCTAACTCTCTCTTCCAGATCAACACAAACTAAATATATAGATAAGATTCTGCCTCACTCTCCAAAGTCAGTTCATAGGATTCATAGGATTTATTTCAAGTCAATTAGCGTTAGACGTTACTTAGTATTACTTGGTATGAAAGAACAGAAGAAGGCCAGAGCCCATCGAGACTGTTCCCACACTGTGTGGGACATTATTTATCTATTATCCCTGTTATGTACGCTTAGGACCTAACTTCAACTCATGGTTGAAGGCCTGGTCCAATGAGAAGGGGTATGGCTTCAATGGGGACTGAGGTCCTACCTGGAACGTTGTGACCCTATACAGTAGGGATGGGCTGCATCTGTCCAGAAAGGTGAAAGCAGCCCTCTGTGAACAGTTCAAATGCTTCGCTGATGAGCATTTAAACTTGTCGGGGGGGGACCCAACAAGAACAGGCAAACTCTAGCAGCCCACCCCCACATGATAGAGCCACCAGAATGATGTTGCCAAGGTCACCTGGACCAGGCAGAAGGGGCGAAGCAAGGAAATCGGGGACACATGTTAAAATTAACAGACAGAGGAGGAAATTTCAGGGGACCAAAACCAGGAGTGAAGGGAGGACAGGCAGTAATACTTGGAAGGCCATGGTGACAAATGCCCGCAGCCTGGAAATAAAATCCCCAGACATGGAGGCTGACAGTTGAGGCAGACCTGGACATAGTAGTAGTAACTGAAAGCTGGTACACTGCCAATCATGGGTGGGAAGTACATATACCAGGTTATACTCTTTTAGGTGGGATAGGAGGCCAAAATAGGGAGGAGTTGCCCTGTATGTCAAGGAGGGTATAAAGGCAATACAGATACAGGGTAGGCAGGGGGAGGCTGAGGCACTGTGGGTTACCCTTGAAATAGGAAATGGCACAGCAGTACGCACAGGGGTGATATACAGGCCTCCAAGACAGGGGAAAGAAGTGAACAGGGACCTTGGGGATGAAATACACGAAATGGCAATGAAAGGTGAGAGTCTGCTGATGGGGGATTTCAGTATGCCAGACGTGGATTGGACCACCCAGGCAGCTGCTTCAGCCAGAAGCAGAGGCATCCTGGATTCTCTACAAGGGGCAGGATTCTGGCAGCTGGTACTTGATCCCATCAGAGATGGGCGATTCTTGATCTAGTAATGACCAGCGGATGAAACACTGATGTCCAGGTGGAGGGCAACAAGGATCCAGTGAGAAATGATCTGCAGAGTGGCAACTGAGGTTTAATTCAAAAAGTGCAGAATTATGCACCTGGGACTCAGTAACCCTGGGGAGAGCTACAGGATTTGGGGGGGGTGCTGAAAGTCGCCAAAGAGGAAAGAGACCTGGGGGTTACTATTTCAGAGGACCTAAAAATGTCAAAACAGAGCACAAAGGCAGCAGGGAGGGCCAGTGGCATGCTGGGGTGCATAGCAAGGGGTATCACCAGCAGAAGGCATGAGGTAGTGATGCCGGTATACAAAACCCTGGTCAGACCTCACATGGAGTACTGTGTGCAGTTCTGGAGGCCACACCTTTGAATGGACATTAACAGGCTAGAGGTGGTCCAGAGAAGGGTGACTAAAATGGTACAGGGCTTGCACCACAAGACTTATGAGGAGAGATTAAGGAACATAAGAACATAAGAATGGTGTTGGCAGATGGTACCACTTGATCCATCTAATCTGCCCAAGGTGGCTACCCCCCACTTTAATTGTTCCAGCCAAGCTGTCCACACTGTCTGCCCCACGCTAGCTGAAATTCTCTTACTGTTTTAGCTGCCACCACCAGTGCTGGCAGGCTGTTCCATGGTTCTGGCACCCTCTCCATGAAGAAGTACTTTCTATAGTTGCTCCTGATCTTGCCTCCCACCAGATAAAGTTGTGCCCCCCCCTTGTCCAGGTTCCCTTGTTTTCTTGGAAGATGGTTTCCATCTTGTTTATTCCCTTGATGTATTTGAATGTTTCTGTCATGTCACCTCTGTTTCTTCTCTGTTGTAGTGAGTACAGCTTCAGTTCCTTGAGCCTAGTTTCATATGTCTTGTGGTGCAGCCCCTGCACTATTTTAGTGGCCTTTCTCTGCACCATCTCTAATCTGTCTTTGTCAGGTGTTGCCTCCAGAACTGGACACAGTACTCCAGGTGTGGCCTTACCAAAGATCTGTACAGTGGCATGATTACCTCTTGATTTCTGCTTGTAATGCCCCTACCTATACATCCTAGGATGCCGCTTGCTCTCTGTGCCACTTTTTCACACTGTTTTGTGACTTTTAAGTCATTGTTGATGAGTATACCCATGTCCCTTTCCATATTTTTTACCGCCAATTGGTGCCCATCCAGTGTGTACTTTACTTCTGGGTTTTGCTTTCCTAGGTGCATGACCTTGCATTTCTTGGCATTAAACTTTAACTGCCATAGTTTTGACCACTCCTCTAGTTTCCTGAGATGGGCCACCATGCTTGTGGCCCTCTCCTGCGTGTCCACCCTGTTGCAGAACTTTGTAACATCTGCAAACAGGCATACCTTTCCCTCCAATTCCTCTGCAGTATCACTGATGAATATGTTGAAGAGTATTGCACCCAGCACTGACTCCTGTGGCACGCCACTGATTCTGACGTAGACAGCCAGTTCTGAGTGCTGTATAATTTTTTGTAAATATAAATGGGTTATGGACTGTCTGTCCTGAGAGATGCTGAAACAGCATGTGGAAATCTAACACATCAAAACCCCCAGGGATAAGTTCAAAAGACAGGAGGTAGCTAAAACTGCAGCTATCTGACATGCAATAACTTTGTTAAATTTGCTTCGAAGCCATGAATCAAAATATCCATTTTATAATGCCCTTAGGGAGATCCTTTGATGGGCACTAGGTGTCCTGAGAAAAGGGACACCGGCCAGTGTTATGGCTATCATCCTAGCAAACCAGTTCATTTCATCAAAGAGACCTTTGATGTCTAGGGATACAGGTCCCAGACTGCATTGTAGACCAATATGCATGTGTTTGTGTGTGGGAAGGGGGTCGTCAGAGGGAAGCCAGCATTACATCAAAGAGCCTTTGATGTCTGTAGATCACAGACCAGTTTGAAAGGTCACAGGAAAAGAGGAAATTCATGATGTCACCTATTATTTTTTTCAAATATCTTGTTTGGACATCCTGTGTTATGGAATATAAAATTGTAATACACCAAAAGGTGGAGTTAGGTGACCTCAGATAGAAGGCCGGCTCAAGACTGTTTTTAAACCTTCTGAACAAACCTTAGAAAAGCCATACATTCATTTTTCTGAATGAGAAAACAGAGACCACGAAGCACTGAAAGAAAGTAAGACCAGTCTGAGTGTAAGGATTTGTAGGAATTTGCACTTTTAAACCTGTTTGTTTTAAGGCTGTATGTGTTGGGACATTTTGTTCTGTAATTTTACTGTTTTCCTATTTACCTATTTTAAAGTAAAGATATATATTTTAAAAACGGAAACTGCCTGGTGTGCCTTGAAATTTCTTTTTTATACAAGTGAAGCTTTGAAGGTTATAGTTGACACTGTGTATGAGCTTATTGTGATACCAGACTGGGAAACAGAGTTCTCTAGGTCTTGCATAGAGTTCTAAGGGTTCATTTGAAATACCTGATTAGGTGCCCGTAGGCAAAGCTTTCTGTCTCCCCCGAAGAAGGACTTATCTGAGCCTGACAATTGGGTACGCTAACGAAAGGTTATCCGTTTGAATCCCTCCAGAACTTGGGACTAAGGTGACTTGAACCCACAAAACAGACAACAGGGTTACCATGTACTGTTCACAATTGTACGCTCAGAGGTTGGCACTTTGGGAGTAGAGGGCTGACCGGCTGAGCAAATTCTATGACACTGGTCACCTCCTTCCTTCAGTAGCCATTCCTAACCCAGTTGACTATCTTGTGCCCTAACTCTGTGTGCTTCAGCTTATTTCCCAGCTTCCTGTTGGGGATGGTGTCAAAGGCTTTACTGAAGTCTAGGTACACTGTGTCTACTGAGCCGCCTGGCCCATTGTTTTGGTAACCCAGTCAAAGAAATGTGTCCAGTTTGTCTGACATAATCTTCCTGCCGTGAAACCGTGTTGCCTGGGGTCTAGTTTTCTATTTTCCCTCAGGTATTCCGCTATTCTGTTCTTTAGTAGTGCTTCCATAATTTTTCCCCACTATTGAGGTTAGGCTGACTGGGCAATAGTTCCCAGTATCCTCCTTACTTCCTCCCTTGTGCAGGGGCACTACTGTTGCTGTTCTCCAGTCCTGAGGTACTGTGCCACTCTCCAGTGATCTACAGAATAATTCCGCTAGTGGTGCTGGAATTTCTTCCCTTAGTTCCTTCAACACCATTGGGTGAATTCCATTTGGCCCCATTGCTTTATCAACTCTAAATTTGTTTAGCTCTTCTAGGACTCTTTCCCTTGTGAAGGGGCTCGTGTCTGCCTCCTTGTTATTGTGTTCTATCTGCTTTGGTGGAGGACCTTTTCCATTGTCCTGTGTTGTAAAAACAGAGCAGAAGAACTTGTTTACCACCTCTGCTTTGTGATTGTCATCCTCTGCCATCTGGCCATCTTATGCTATTAATTTGACTATTCCCCCCTTACTCTTCCTTTTTTCTCTCATGTATCTATAGAGGGTTTTATCTCCCTTCTTAATTCCCTGTGCTATTTTTTCCTCTGTTTGTGCGTTGGCCCTTCGAATGGCTCTTCCTGCCTCCCTGAGCTTGTTCCTGTAGTTGTCCATGTCGGCTTCCTTCTTATGATACCTTGAATTGCTTAAAGGCCCTCTTCTTATCCCTTATTATTCAACTTTAACTTCAACTTTTGTTGGATAACAAATTGAGATAACAATATCTCATTTACAATTGCATCTAACACTTAAAACATTTTACGTACAACAAACAAAAAGTTGTTACACACAACAAACAATTGCATAAATCTTCATTACAGTGTAAAAAATTACATCAGGTTATTAAACTATCCATAACAATTACAGTATTTATTATAAAGACCAACTAAATGCAGCCTAAAACGTGCCGATTATATTAATTCCTGTACCTTCAATTTCTTGGATATACAGTTCCGTGTCCTAGACACTGATGAGGACAATGTTTTTTCACCAAATCCTGAACTACATCTTGGAACACAAAAGGTGATCCAAGATGTATATCTAAGAGAATAATTTGGATCTAACCTAATTTTCAATAAATCCAGTAAAAATACTGGTAATAAGCATAGAGGATAGTGTATAGGCAACAGTGAACAACAACAGTGTTGTTCACTTCAAGAAGTTGTCATGACAACTATTGAAACCTCGAGAGAAGCTCGAAGGTTTGAGGTGTCATGACACCTCGAGAAGTGAACAGCACTGTTGTTGTTCACTGTTGCTCATACACTATCTTTTACAGTGGATGGGCAAAAGTAATGAGAAAAAAACTTGTGGTTTGTTTCGCAGTCACGCAATGATGTCGGGAACCCCCCAACCCGCCGAGTCGGTGACAACACTCCTCCGCATTTTGAATTAAACAATTGGGCTTCCGCTGTGTGCTGGCTAAGATATTAACAAAAAGGCACTTAATTTTACATTAGGACATCCACCAGTGCCTTCGCTGAAGTACACTGCCCATTTTTTCGTTGCCACGAACCACAACTTGCACATGCGCAGACGTTGTAAAATCTGTTGTACCATTGATGTGACTTACTAACGATGGTACAACAGCATCGTGACGTCACATCAATAGTACAACAACACTAGGGAAAGCTAGATTTTTAAGAATACAACATTCTAACATACACTATAAATTTATATACTAAAAGATTCCAGTGGGTATCACGACGATCCTGCAAGGATGTACACCCTGATTCCTTATACAGGATACAGCTATGTGTTCTATATTGTAAATCTGTGATGAACCTAAGTGCACTTTTATAAAGCGGTTCTAATGATCCCAATACTGATTTTTTTAGCATTTTTATGAATGCAGTCTCTATAATCCAAAACTGGCAAACATAAAGAAGTAACCATCAATTTCCTTATTTTATATGTAAACATAGTCTTATTCCTGTAAAAAAAAAAAAAAAAAAAATCCAAGCAACTTTTCAACTTATTCGAGATGTTCATTATATGCAAATCAAAAGACAAATGACAGTCAAGCATCAGTCAACCTGTCCCAGCGCAACACCAGATAATGTATGGATATTCCCATTGGAAATATTTTTGCTGTTATTTTTTTGAAGTATCATCCAGAGTGACTTCTTATCATTTAGCAGGAGCCTCAAATCATGAAGCATACCCTGAACTTTTAAGACGTCCCTCTGTAACACCCCAATTGCTTCATCTGTATTTCACCCTGCAGTGTACATAATGATGTAATCAGCATAAAGATGCATATTATTGTCAGGTGAGCAGCATTCAGGAAGTTTATTCATGTACAACAGAAATAGGGGACCCAAGACAGAGCCTTGTGGTATCCCTGATGTTATACCAATAAATTCGAACAAATACTGTTGTCTGTGACACACTGTTTATCTGTTGTGCAAATATGAATAAAACCAGCTCAGGGCAGGTATGCCCAAACCAGTTGATTTGTGACAATTTAACAAAATTGTATGATGAACTGTGTCGAATGTCTTCGACAGATTATTGATGCTGAGTCTTGAGGTTTCCTCCTTTTTTTTGATTTACTGATTTGACGTGTACATTGTTCAGTAACTGTTGTTATGGCCTTCTTAAAATGCTTCCAGTTATATTCCACATCCCATGCTTCCTCAAGCTAGTAATGATTTGATTCTTGATCTCATATCTGGAAAGTTTGCCCTACGGAAATCCAGGATCTTGATTTTTGTGTGACATATTTCTTCTGCCTTGTTGATTGATTGCCAGACTGACCTTTGGTCACTGGCCCCATGGCTTACAAACATATGAAATGCCAGCAGAAACAGGCCTCATGGTGTATCGAGTCTGCTCGATTGTGCAGCTAGCCCCTCAAATTGAAGCTGCCCCATCCTCCCCTTCCCATAACCACCCCCCACTTTGTCCCACCATCTCTTAAATCCTCCCACTGTTCTACATGATACCGCCTCCCCAAGCAGAGTGTTCCACTTACTGTATCTACCACCCTTTCCATGAAAAAGTGTTCTGATTTCCCTCCTGAATCTCCCCCCACCAATCTCAGCTGATGCCCCCTCGAGTTCCTTCCCCTTCTGATCTGAAGAATGCCTTCTGTATTAATCCTATTAATACCCTTTAGGTACTTAAAGGTTTAGATCATATCCCCTCTATCCCGCCTCTCTTCCAGGGAATACATTTGCAGCTCTCCCAGCCTCTCCTTGTAGGATTTTCCCTCAAGTCCCTATATCATCTTTGTAGCCCTATACTGCACCCCTTCCAGCAATCTAATGTGCCTCCTGACATTTTGTTTACGCCCACCTGAACATTTGAAACCCTTGAACTGTTTGTGAGCACTAAGTCAAGGATAGCATGGCCTCTAGTGGGTGAGTTCACTAGTTGGTTGAGTCCTGCCTCGTTCAGTGTGAGCAGGAACACCCTACTCCTTTCAGAGGATGCTGTGTATGAGGTCCAATCTACATTGGGCAGATTGAAGTCCCCAACTATTAACAGCTCACCTTTGTCAGCCATCATTGAGATGGCTTCTAGGAGTTTCTTGTCGATTTCTAGTTCCTGGGTTGGGGGTCTGTATATAACCTCCACTCTGATGGGGTCCTTGTCCCCAGCTCCTAGGGTAATCCATAGGGCCTCTGTGTTCCTGTGTTTTCCCTGGATTTCTGTTGCATTGATCCCCTTCCTTCCCTCACAGTCCCCCCTGAAGTGCATGTAACCTGGTATGACTACATCCCAGGTGTGATTCGTGGTGAACCACGTTTCTGTGACTGCAACACAGTCTAGTTGTGTCTCTGCCAGCATGGCTGTGAGCTCTGACATCTTGTTCGGTAGGCTACAAGTGTTATTGCACTTTGCCTGCCATACCTGGGTCTGCCTTTGTAAGGTCTGGTTATGCAGTTTCAATTTATAATGTTTGTGTTTCATACTCCCACCGTTTTTCCTTGGTGGATTGTCCTTCTGATCTAAGGTTACACTAACCTTATGGTGCTGAAATGCCATACTAGCTGAGAATGGGGGAGGGGTAGATGGCACTTTCTCTGATGCGATGGGTGCCTTTGCTTCCTCCACCTCCACTAGTTTAACTGAGAGATATGGATGCTGAACTTCTCACCGAGCACTCAAGTTACCTGCCTTGTGAGGTGTAGGTCGTCGAAGGCGAAAAACTCCCTCTCCCAGAAGGTGTGCCAATCCCCTATATAGTGATGTCCTTTTTCGTTACACCAGATTTTTAGCCAGTTGTTAAGTTCGGTTATGTCTTTCTCTCTGATCTTCTGCCTGCTGTTCCCCGTCTCCCAGACAGAAGAATCTCCAAGAAAGATACACTGGATGAAAGGGTTGCCATCTTGTTGCCAAGTTTCATTAGGTTTTGGTTTGTTTCCTCCACTGACCTACTGGCTAGGTTATTTGTTCCTATGTGGAGAATGACATTAGTGTTGGGTTCCCTATTGTGCATAATATTTTCTATGAGGTCTTTGGACTGTGATATATTTATCAACTATATGAGTCATTACTGATTTAAATCTCATCCACATTTCATCAACACTAAGATCAGTATATTCATTTTTCCATTTCCATTCCATAAGGATGTGTCTTATTTGTTCATAATCTGCTTTATCGTAGCATCTGAGCTCCATTATTCCAACATGTCTGTCTTAGTTTTGATACAAAATTATACCATGCTATGATCGCTACCTGCAAGGGGTTCTCTTGAACTGCAGTCTGTTATGTCTTCTACCAAATTACTTAAGAACAGATCCAGGACATGTTCGGCCCTTGTGTTGTTCGCCACATGATTTTCTAAGTTTAAAAAGTCCAATGTCTCCAGGAACTCATACTCAACTGAAGCAGAGGCCGTGCCATCCTTCCACCTTATAACAAGATAGTTGAAGTCACCCACCATAATTAATTTGCTACCAGAGTCTTGTTCCTTAATAATGCTTAGGAAATCTGCTCATAAATGAGCTGGGAAGGACGATTTTCTGTAACAAACCCCTTATATAATTTTTTCTTCCTGCGGTGGTAACAGTTTAACCCAGAGATGTTCAAATACTATATCTTTGTATTCATTAATTAGATGAACCTCTGTTCCATCCCTTACATACAGTGCAACTCCTCCTCCCTTCTTTGTATCTCTGTCTTTGTGAAAGAGCTGATATCCTTTGACATTTGTTCCCCAGCTCTCATTATGCCACCACAATTCTGTTACGGCACATAGCGCAATTTTCTCTATATTTAATACCGTTTCAAGTTTATCTGTCTTGTTTCTCAAACTCCCGGCATTATTTACTAAAGCTTACCACCTTTCTTCGTTACTCTTTTTTTGTCCTTAGTGTTATTATCATTGTTGGAAGCTTTCAGATCTCCACCCTCCTTCCCCACACCAGTTAGTTTAAAAACGTGCTGATTATTCTATTAATTCTGTCAGCTAAGACCCTAGTCCCTAGTCTATTTAAGTGTAACTCATCTGTTGCAAAAAAGTTATGTCCATTTTCAAATCTTTTCTGGTTTTCGGCAAAAAATATCCTCCCTATTGCATCATCTCTTCAACCATCCATTTAACCTCTTCGTTTCAATTAGTCTCATCCTACCTGCCCTAGGAACAGGAAGTATTTGAAAGATCACTACAGTATATTTTTCTTTTTTTAATTCCATGCCCACCCATTCAAAGTGCCTTTGGATTTCTGTTATACTTTTCTTTCCTATGTCATTGATAACCTATATGCAGTGCCACTAATGGTTCCTTAGAGTTCTCAAGGAAGCCATACAGTTTGTTGCTTATATTTGTTTTATACCAGCCCCTAGAAGACTACAGACCACAGTTGTGTTTTTTTTCTGTCTGCATATTTATCTGTGTATTTTAGGATGAAGTCACCTAACACCATTGTGTCTCTTTTAGTGGTTTTGCTTGAGTTGATTATTGTTCTTCGTATTCTGAGCTATGTTTGAACATCAGTTTCCTCGTTCTGCTGCTGCCACTGTGTTATCATTATCTTAATTCTGCTTGCTCACATAACATACGTATCTCATTTTGTTCCCTATTTCCATTATTCTCTGCATGCATTTTATTGCCTTCTGGTTTAGCCCAGCATCCATCTGATCATTTTCCGTGATGATCTCATGTTCTCAATTTCCATTATTTCCTTCTTGCTTCTAGGTTGTATCTCATTCCCCACCTGATCTATTCCCTCTGCTAGTATGTCATAGTATTGCTCAGAATCAGTTGGGTAGTGTAGTCCCTTCTTTTCTTTCTTGAATCCCTTTGCACATAGTGCCATTCATTTTCATTTACTGTATCATTTTCTGAGTCATCTTGCTCTCCTGATCTCTGCTTCTTCTTATAGCTTCCTTACTATTCCTCTTGCCCCTTTGACTATCCTCGGCTTCTGTAAATCTTCCATTAGTAATATTTCCCCTGATTCTCCTTGCCATGTCCTCCTGTGATTTTTCTAAAATAACCAATCTTACACTTAATTGTTGTAGTTCAGATAATAGTTTTTTATTTGTAATACACGTCTCACAGACATATTCACCTTTAATGATACCATCTTAAGGATACAGTGAGTTCATCATGGGCTTGCCCTCGAACTCGTATACACCTGTGAACCTATGATGTTTGATTATCATGTACATAGTGCATTCTGTATATTTGAATCCAGCTTCTCCATCAAGCGTAATGATTGTGTCACTCATATTGTTGTAATAAAAAAAAAAAAAATCCAGCAGGGCTGGTTATGCCTTCTAAAACAACAAGCAAAGGCTGGGAAATAAAGCCCATAAATGAGAAGACACCAGGGATTTCTGGTGTGTTAAATGACTGATTCATCACGTTAAAAGATTAATATAGAAATATTGACATTGATGGCAGATAAAGACCGCTTGGCCCACCCAGTCTGCCTATTTCCCCTACCTGTTGGATAAGCTGTAGATCCTAGTTACCTAACAGCCTACTTCCTTCTACCCCCCAATAGAATTGCTTTATGTCTGTCCCATGCATCCTTGAATTCCCCCACTGTTTTTGACCCACAACCTCCTCAAGAAGGCCGTTCAAGCATCTACCACCCTCTCCATGAAAAAATACTTCCTCACATTGCCCCTGAGCCATCCCCCCCTCTATCTTCAAATTGTGCCCTCGTGTTCTTGTACATCTCTTTTTCTGAAAGATGCTACCCTCTTGGACTTAGTTGATTCCCTTGAGGTACTTAAATGTTTCTATCATGTCCCCCCTCTTTCCCTCCTTTCCTTGAGGGTATGCATATTAAGATGCTTTAGTTTCTCTTCCTATGGCTTCTGGTGTAGACCCTGCACCATTTTAGTTGCCCTCCTCTGGACTTCCTCCATCCTGTCTATGTCCTTGCTGAGATGGGGTCTCCAGAACATATATATTCTTTGCAAAAACTTAATGAATGCACTAGTTAGGGCTGAAGTGACAAAAGTAGGGAAATGTGGTGTTAGGGTTTCCAACCCTAGCACCCCACCTCCACCCACCAGACAGCAACAGGAGAAAACATTACTGTTTCACCTCTCGTGCATCTTCACTAATCAGGCATGGGGTGTGCCTTGGGGTTGTCAACCCTAAGGCTCACCCCATTCGATCATGAAAGAAGCTGAGATGTGTAGAGAATATGAGAATGGGATGAGCGTTAGGGCTGACAACCCCAAGGAACACACATCATGCATGATTAGCAAAGATGCAGGAGAGGTGAAACAATAATGGTTTTTCCTGTTGCTGTCTGGTGGATGGGGTGGGGTGTTAGGTTTGGAAACCCTATCACCCCATTTCCCTACTTTTGTCGCTTCAGCCCTAATTAGTGCTCTAACAAAGTTTTTGCAAAGAATTTCCTTACTTTTTGAGATGGTATAATTGAATTCTTATTCGTCTGTAGAGGGCCCTGTGCTCCCATCCTTCCTTAGATGCCTACACATACATATATGTTGCTGTGGAAGTGCAAGGCTCGGAGGGGTCCTGTGCTTGCATTTGTAGCAAAACAAGGATGGAATTGACAGTATCACCTTATTACCTCGCCTCATGAACCCAGTAATGAAAATGTTGAAATCTCTGCCAACATGTGATTCTGTGCCACTGTAACGCCATTGCGTGCCAAAGGTGCAAAAACACAGTTTGACCAGGGTTTGAAAAATGACAGCTGTCATGTTCATGAGGTGGTTAAAAAGATGTGTATGCGGACAGTTTTGAGTCAAAATATTTAAAATTGCCAAAGTTATGAGGGAGCGTAGTAAAATTTCAAAGTATGTGCATAACTTTGATATTTTTACATATTTTAACCCCCAAATCTCAACATAGCCTTCTTATGACCCCACCTGATGAACAAGGGCAGTGAAAATGTTCAAATCCCACCTAAAAAGTGATTTCACCAAGCAACTGCAAAATCACCATTCCAGCTGGATTTGCGTACTTCCCCTGCCATTGTTCATGAGGTGGAATCTCATAAAGGCCATGTTGAGAATTTGGTGTAAAAATATGAAAAAATTGCAAAGTTGTGCACAAAAGTTGAAAACACCATTGCACTACATTGATTCCCCATATGAAAAAAGAACATGTTTTGCATTTCTTCATACAAAGCAAGAATCTTGTTTCATATTATGCAATACGAGACAAGATTTATAATGTTAAAAAACATTTTAAGGGGATTTCTGTTACAGATAAGTGGCGAATCCAGCTAAGGAGGTCCTGATAAACAAGCTACATATGTGGTATGCACAAAGTTGAAAACCCCATTGAAATATGTTGATTCCCCATACGAAAAAAGAACTTGTTTCGTATCTCGTCATACAAACTAAGTATCTTGTTTCATATTACGCAATACGAAACAAGATTTATAATGTTAAAAAAAACATATTTTAAGGGGATTTCTGTAAAAGACAAGTGCAGAATCCAGCTAAGAGGTCCCAGTAAGCAAGATATATGTGTTGGTTCCTCCCAGAATATCATTTTTGGGGTTTCTTAATTTGAATTTTGAGGAAAAACTGAAAACAAGATGGCAACCAGACAAAAAGATTTTCCTCAAATGAAAAGAATGGTATCAGTATGACAAACTAATTCTTTTTGTTTCATATACCTAATTTAAGGTGCTTACTGACCATGTTCACAACCAATTTATGAAAATTTTAAATTGGAATAATTCTGAAATTGATTAATATTGTTTCACCAAACCAGCAAAAGGCACATCTGTGAGTCAGCCCCATTCTACCCTGAAAACATCAAACCAAAATTCCAAACCATTTGGACCGTAGCCAAATTCAAAGAAAATCCCATTCAAATCAATGGTGAAAAACCTACAAAAAAGTCACTCTTCTCACTATTCAGATCTCACCATAATGAAACTTAGTACATTCGGAGATCTACCACATGAGACTGCATATGCAAAAATGTGTGCAAATCTGTTGAATGGTCCAAAGATATTAAAGTGCAAAATTGAGTTTAACATAGAAGCCTAGTTCAAATTAACTATAGTGGCGTATTGGCCACTATTATTTATATATATATATATATATATATATCTTTATATATCTTTTAGAGAAATGGAGTATAGTAGTAGACTAGAAATAGTATAGGAAGGAAGGGCAGGAACCCATATTTGTTTACTATTGACTAAGGATTTATATTGGTTCCAATAAGCTTGGTAGTGGAAATTTTTTTTCTATACATATTTTATGCTCGTTTTTCCCTGTTTTCACCTGCACCACAGCTCAGTCACATGTACGTTTGGAAGCATGCACACATGTGACTCTGAGGCACCCTACCGCTTCTTACACGCCCCCACCCGCCTATACTGCCCGTCGGACCTCCACCGAGGGCAGTGGAACTCTGGTGGGTGAGCGACAGAGATCCTTCCGGAAAAGGAGAACTGCTGTTATGATTACTCAATCCTGCTCCCCGATGATCCTTGCTCATTTCTGAACATGGGTCATCAGTGTGGTGAGGTAAGGCATCCAGTGCCTCAGCCCTCTGTGCCACCGGGCCGGCCGGGAGTGGAAATTTAAATGTTCCCTGTTTTGTTATGCAATTGTCACAAGACAAATTCAAACCACAGCTATTAGTGTGGAGACTAGCACAGGCCAGGGTATGCAAACACCGATAACCACTTCTTGAATTTCCTTCGTTCGCCAGTGGACTAGATCAGTCCCCGACCCAGTTTGCTAATGTAGTCCTGTATTCTTATGTATTACTTCAGTGCCAGATTCCCTTTAAGAGGTGTTGCAGTGATAGTTTATTTACGAAAATCTATCAGTCCTTCCTTAATAGTTAATCGGTGGCTGAGATTCACTTATGCTTGATCAGGTTATCAGTGCCTCCTAAATTATCCTCTAGTCCTTGACCCTGGGCATATAATGGTACTAATTATTTTAGTCAATATTAACTTACCCCAAGTTCCCAAAACCCAAGACATGCTAATTGGAAGCCTGTAGGGTGCCTACCCCTTTTTCCCGCTTGACTTGCAAGACACGCAGTGCACGTGTCTCTGCTTGGGTCTCCACACACGCTCACCCTGCTCGCTATGGGGCTTGATTTTAAGGACTGGGACCTGGAAGTCAAGTTTGGGAGTCATGTGACCACTCCTTTAGCTGCCACCTTAGTTAACATGTATAACATTTCTAATGTCCCCAGTGCAGTCACCTAGGCGATATGTAAAATGGCTATATAGACCAGACAGTAAAAACTAGATTAGTGATGCTGCTCACTTTGCTACTAGCAGCATTTTTTGTAGTCCCTCGTCTCATTAGAGAACTACAATCCCCTGCTTACCTGGTTGCGGTTCCCTGGCAACAGTATACACACAACCAACACACCCAACCCTGGAGCAGATATCTATTGCTTGCTTAGTAGGCTCCCAAGTGTTACAAACAGAAAATGTAGCTCTGCTAGCTGGCCCTTTGGCGCTGAGGGTTGAGGCACTGGATGCCACACTTGTGGCATGTCGGCGACCTGGGTTCGGGAGAGGACTTGAGCCATCGGGAGTCGGGAGGGGAGAGGGAGGATCGAGCATCCTGCAACAGCTCTCCTCCCTCTGGGGTGGGTAAAGTGGTCTACGTCACTCTGCAGCGGCAACTGAAGGAAGTCAGGGGCACTGCAGATAGTGGCGTACAGCTGCGGGTTGGAGTGCGACAGACGTTGGCATGTAGTGTACTGGACGCCATTGCACATCCAGCTCCAAGGGGAGAAAACTCAGGCAGAAAATTGTGGGGTGGTCATGGTGGCTGGAGGCTGTGCGCCATGCCCCCGGACCTGAGAGGTGTGCCTCCCAGGTATCAGGATCCAGGTCCCCATGGGGGGGATACTGCATACCGGCCTGCATGGAGGAGAGTTGCTGATCAGGCTGGGTCCGAGTGCCAGTGGCCGGATGACCTGTTAGCCCGCTCTGCAGAGGTAGGAGATAAAGAATGTCGTGCTAAAAAAAAAAAGAAAAGAAAATGTAGCTCTGCTGTCTTGCCATACACAGCAGCTCTGTATCAAGGCTGTGCATTTCTTGTTATATAATACTGTGTTGGAACTGGATGCAGTTCTTGGCATTAACAGCAGGAATGAGCTGGCTCTGTGGCACGGAGCGAAGGTGTTCGCTCGACACACCAGTGACCCAGATTCGCATCCCGAGCCTGGGTGTCAGGAGTGGAGTCCAGCATGGAGGGAGTTTAGAGCATCCTTTGGATGCTTCCCTCCCAGGGAGGTGGACTTTGGACTGCTGTTCGTTGGCCCCCAGAGGTGGCTTGGGGTGGCGTTCTTGGTGGCATGTGGCCTCAACACACCACCAAATGCTCCTGCCCCCAGGACGCCGCTGCGGTTGGCGCGTTGTGGGGGGGTTAGGAGAAAAGTGGAAAATCTGCCCTTGGTCGGCCAGGATGGTGGCCACAAGTTCCTAGCCTGGAAGTGTCAGTGCCATCCCCGGTATATGTATTAGACGCCTACGGGTGTTTCTCCTCCCCCGGTTCCCCCACGGGGGTGGGGCCCACGTGACGAAGGGTTATGTCAGGTTACCCAGGGTCACGGCAATGAAGGAGTGGCAGATGTGGGCCTTGGTGGCCTGAAGGAGTGGCCGACTGGGGGCTTGGGGAGGAGTAAAATAAAAAAAAAAAAACAGCAGGCATGGACAAGAACACAGTTCCACTAGTCACACTGAAAGATTGATTCTGTTCCAAGTGAAAAATGGACATACATTGCTGTTGTGTAGATATACATGCATACATGTATGTGAAAGAGAGAAGATGATTTCTTCATCATGTTCTTTGCCCTCGCCAGCTCAGTGGGAATATCCTGTCATCCTTTTATTTTCAAAGTACTCGTCTAGTTTATTTTTATTTTTAGATAGTAACTGTATTGGCGCTCATGTCTTATGTAGTGTGTTCCAAGAATTCACAACTAGTCTTGTGAAGTACTTCCCAATATTTTCCTTTCATTTTTGTCCTTTCAGTGACATCATGTATCCCCTTGTGCTGTTGTCCTCTGACATTATGATGAGCTGGATTTGGTCTGATAGTGTTAATCACTTTCAGGTAAATGAAGACTGTGATCATGTCTACCCCAAGTCTTTTCTTTTTTGTAGAAACTAGCCCCATCCTGTTCTGCCAGTCCTTGTAGCTCTTGTTTTCCAATCCTTCAGCCATTTTTGTTGTTCTTGTCTCCCCTTTTTAGTCAAACCAGTATATTTCTTTAGCTATGGGGACCAGAACTTCATGCAGTATTTGAGATGGAGCCTAACCAAGGTTCTATACATAGGTGTTAAAATATCTCTTGAGCAATATATGAAGTTATGGTAGCACCCACCCTCGTTGTTGTTCCTCCTTTTCAGTGTTTTCTGATGGGTCACCGTTTCGCAGCCAAATGCTGCTTCTTCAAGACCTTACTGTAAAAGCAGGTTGGTGTAGTGGTTAGAGTACTGGTAAATTCCAGTTTCAAACTACACTAGACACATATACTCACTGTGCATGCTTGGGCAAATCACTTTTAACCTCTTAGTGCGCTAGTACACAGCTGCAGAAATGGGTAGAAGCAGGTCCCCACCATAAGGTAGATGTTTGCATCTCAACTGGGCTATCCTGGGAAAATAAATTGCAAAAAAGAAGGCCAAGGACTGAATTGGCTTAAAAATCTCATCAGCTTTCTCACCTACTTGAGGTCGTCCCTTCATGGCTGAGTCGAGGTAGGTTAACATTATCAGTACTGTATGCTACCATATGACCATTAAGTGCACAGTATCACTATTCAGTATTCCAAAATCTTGCCACCATCAAACTGCTGGAAATTGAGCAACATTTTACTACCTGGTCCATAAGGTAACATGTGAACTCTCTCAGTGGTTGAACCTGACCACAGAATCTCTCCTACCATCTGTTTAGTTATCTAACCACTGCAGGTTACGCATGCTGAGTAAACAGCAGTCTGGCACTGAACCTCAGATATCTCAGTTCAAAGGCAGGCTGTGCTAACCTCCCCTGTGCCATCCAAGATATAATTATGCACATTAATGTACTACAAAGTACATACTATAATTTCTTTTTTCAGATAAGTAATTGATAGTTATGTGCATCATCCCCGATTGAAGTTTTTAAATTATAGATAAAATGCTTTCATTTGCATGAATATTTCAGATGCTTAATTTTCATGCCTTCTGTGGCTCTTCAGCTTGACCCAGAGTGCTAACAGGTTATTATTAAGCTTGCAGACTTCTGGGAAAATGTCTGTGAACATTGATTACAGAAAGGGGTTCCCATTCTGAGAATAGACAGGAACGTAGAAAAAGCACATAATGCTTAAGCTTTATAAGCTTAAAACTTGTAAAATCACATTTTTTTTTTCCATTCAACTTTTATTGAAGTTTACAGTACAGAGAACGAACCACTACAGGCTTAACAAATTAGATATATACTTAAAACAAAGTTTATAATGGTTCATTTTCCACCAAACCCTCCCCAAAAACTCAGCACAGCATTGTACCAACAAGGGTGTGGAGTACCCTATCAAAAAATATGGACTTCAGTTTTGTAACGCATATAAAGTTTGAAAGGGGCCCCAAATCTTATTGAATTTATCAGTTTTATTTGCAAGACTTGCAATAGTCCTCTCCGTTCTGAGGTTAGCAAGGAGTTCCTGGAGCCATTCCACATAATTTAAATTATCCGAGTCTTTCCAGTGTCTAAGGATCACTTTCTTGACAGACAAAGAAATCAAAGCCATGTAGTACTTTCTACATGCCACAGAAACAGATGAAAGATCCCCCAATATACATATTTCAGGAGTGAACAAATCAGAAAGCCCTAAGAGTGGATCAACTCTTTGTCTAATAGTGGTCCATAGTGATACCACTCTAGGGCATTCCCAAAAAATGTGAAGAAGGTCTCCAGACTGCGACCTACAACTTGTACAGAGCGGAGAGGACAGAACACCCAGTCTGGCAAGTTTCTGTGGGGAATAGTAAATATTATGTAGAATTTTAAATTGCATTAACCTAAGTCTATCTTGTAACAAAAATTCATGACAATAATGCCAGCTACGGGACCAGTCAAATTCCTTACCTGGAAAGAGGGACTGCCAGTAGGCTACCGGGGCATAGTTATCAGGATATGCCCATGCAAAAAAAGACTGTATAGTTTAGAAACAGTATGGGGCAAACTGGCCAATTCAGCTAACGAAGATTGAAAGTGAACACGAGTTCCGGGAGGTGGAGTAACCCCAAAAACTTGCAACAGGAGATGCCGTAACCGATAGACCTTAAATATACTTTTGCCAGGTATCCTGAATTTACGCATGATATCTTCTGAAGAAGACCACCGCATATCAGCTGTAATGAGGTCCTCCAACTGACAATTTCCTAACTGAGGAAGCCAAGAAGGTGACAATGGCTTATTGTTTATTCGTACGTTGGGATTACCATTTGTGGGCTGGGAAGTATCCTTAATATTGTCATGTTTAAGAAAAGCACATAGTTGCATATGAGCCTTAATCGAGACTGCAATGGGAGGGTTACTAAATGCTTCAAGAGGGGAGCGTAATTTGGAATATAACATCGCCCTGGGAAAGTATTCATATTTTTTAATAAGGGCTGTTTCCACCTTTAGCCATAGTGGGATATACCCAGAACAGGCTGAAAGTTGATCTATTGCCAACCACCTAAGATATTTGTTGGCCTGGCTGGCCCAGTAGTACAGTCCAAGATGTGGAAGCCTCAAACCTCCTCTTCCCTTAGGGGCAGCCAGTTTATGGTATGCCATCCTCGCTTTCTTATATCCCCATATAAAATTGGAAAGCATACTATGCAGTTTTTTAAACCAAGACATCGGGAGTACAATATTTAACATATTAAGGGGATAAAAAAGACGGGGGAAAACATTCATTTTGATCAAACTGATCCTGCCCCACAATGAAAGAGGGAGAAGGGACCACCTTTGAAGATCCTGGTCTATCTTATGCACCAGAAAATCCAAATGTAACTGCTTAAGTCGAAGCACGTTTCGTGTCAGAGTAATTCCGAGATATTTAATGGAATCAGCCTTCCACGCCAGACCAAATGTAGTGATTTCTTGTTTATAGACTCTATGATTAAGAGGAAAAACCAGGGTTTTACTTATATTAAGCTTGTAATTAGAGACTATACTAAATCCCTCTATAATGTTGAGGATCGGGGGAATGGATGTAGTCGGGCTTGCTATTTGGAGGAGAAGGTCGTCTGCATATGCCGCAACCTTAACTTCATGACCATTTAAGGAAATACCTGAGATGTCTTTAGCTTTTGTCAGCCTCCGAATAAGAGGCTCTACATAAATATTAAAGAGCAGCAGGGATAATGGACACCCTTGCCTGGTTCCCACAGATAGCTTTATCGGAGCAGAGATCACCCCATTGCAGGAAATCCTGGCAGAGGGTAATAAGCATAATGAGTGAACCCAGCTCTGAAATTCTCCGGGAAAACCAAAGGCCTCCATCACTGCAAACAAATACTTCCAACAGACTCTGTCGAAGGCCTTCTTGGCATCCAGGGAGACCAATGCCATTGGGAGAGGAGCATCTCTGGAGGCCGAGAAGACATGAGCCAAAGTTCTTGGGTGGTCAGCTGATGACCTACCTTTCATAAATCCGACTTGCTCCTCGCCTATTATAGAAGGAAGTACTAAGCTCATCCGATCCGCAAGTAATTTGGCTAAAATTTTAATATCCTGATTGAGAAGGGAAATCGGTCTATAACTAGAGACCTGGTCGCATGGCTTGTCTGGCTTGGGCAATAAAACAATCTGCGCTTCAAAAAGGGAGGCGTCAGTTGCTTGACCGAAGAGAAGAAAATGGAAAAGTGGAAGTAAGATGGGAACTAGTTGTTTGGAAAACACTGTAAAAATTAGAGGTAAACCCGTCTGGACCAGGGGTTTTATCAGACGGAAGGGATTTAATTACCCTTTCTATTTCCTCTTCAGAGACAGGAGAAATTAATGCAGTTTGCTGAAGCTCAGTAAGAGTGGGTAATTGTAGGTTCTTCAGATATACCTGTAAATCCTCCTCCAAAGGAGGGGCTACCATGGGACCATATTGTTCCTGAAAATAACTAGAAAATTCTTTTACTATCTCTGAAGTTGAAGTTTTAAGGGAATCGCCATCTAAGGAACGAACTACAGCAATGAACCTGACGGACTCCTGTTGTTTGACCTGCATGGCTAACATCCGCCCTGCCTTCTCCCCTTGGTCAGTATAGACTGCATTCGTTCTCAAAATAGCAAATTCAACTTGCTCTCTTAACAAACCAAGGTAAGCGTCCTTCAGCTTAACTAGCTCCTGCTAAAAGCCTCAGAAGAAGCTGGGGAGAGACTAGCCTATGCTTCTGATCTGAGGACAACAAATGAGAGGCTTTATTTTCCCGCTCTTTTTCCTTTCTCGGTTATCCCAATCATAATCCCTCTCAAGAAAGCTTTGAGAGCTCCCCACTCTATGTCGGGTCATCCCGTGGAATTGTTATTTAAGGCCATAAACTGCTGTATTTGAAACGCTATATATGCAACCTTATCCGGTTCTTTTAGAATTTGATTATTAAGCTTCCACCTTCTGCCCTTCTGGGGTAAGGACGCAACTGAGAACTGACAGGTGACTGCTGAATGATCTGAATGTGGGCCCGAGACAATATTAGAATCTACTACCCCCGGTAAAAGATCCTGAGATATCAGAATATAGTCAATCCGGGAGGAAGTGCCATGTACTGGCGAGACAAAGGTGTATTCCCTATGATTGGGATGAAGCACTCGCCAAACATCGCACAAACCAATGGAATCCAATAGGTCCCTGAAAGCCCTCTGAGTGAGCAAGAGGCGGGAACGAGATCGTCCTGACCTATCTGCCGCCTGGTCAAACACCAAGTTAAGATCACCCCCTATTATGGGAAGATCAGAGAATGAGTGCAGAACTTCCAGTATTTTGACAAAAAACCCGGGAGTATCCATATTTGGGCCATAGACACTACCCAGGAGAACGTCCATTGTATATAGTTTCCCCTTTACAAACAGAAACCTACCACAAGGGTCGGAGACAATTTTGAGAGGCTAAAAGGGGATAGATCTATGTACCAGGATCATGACCCCTCTACTTTGGATAGTACCTTGTGCCACAAATACCTGCCCCACCTGCTGGTGCCTCATCTTATCTGCTTCAGTATTAAGAAGATGCGTCTCCTGCAATAACATGATTTCTGCTTTAAGGTGACTTAAATATTTCAGAATTTTGTATTGTTTGACTTTATGTCTAGCCCCCGATTTAACATTCCAAGTAATACACTGAATATCTCTAACCATCACCCTCTGGGTAGTTGCGGTCAGTCATAATAAAGCACCTACACCTATTTATGAACTCACTTATACCACTTGTTGAATATATGCTGTGCTTACCCACCCGCCTCCCAACCCAGCCCAGCCCCCAATAACCACATACAAAGCCCCCGGAAAATGACCCAAGACCACTGAATAAAGACCAGCCCCTCCCACTCCCACCCACATATTGCCTGGTACATGATAAACAGCTCACCTATACTTCCCCTATCGCCTCCCCACTCCCAATGACTAATTTAACTAGAGCAATAAACAACACTTACAGAGCTTATAAAGTGGCAGTTAACTTTGAAACAAACTGTAGTTGTATGAAGTGTCCCAGGATACCAAAATAGCAAAACTTGTTAGATATTAACATCAGTAATCCCTACATCTAGAAGTAAGCCGGTAAAACATATAACACTAACCCAGTCTCTAAGTAAGAACGCCGCCATGGTGGGAGAAGGTGAAACCTAAGCACTGTTAATCACGATGGGAACAAAAGCAAGAAATTCCAGAGGGATTTCTAATTACCCTTCTCCCTTTAACATAATCTCCCTTCATCAAATAACCAAGCATACAAAATACATATTAATTGCCCCCTAAGAATGTTGTTTCTCTTAAAATAATATTAGACAAACTATTTTTCCTAGTATAAACCCAATATGCGACCAATATATGGGGAACAGCAGCATATGCAGTCTTTGGCGCCATCTAGCGATAAACAATCCATGCTGCAAATTAAGATTGACTAACAAAATGAACAGTAATGGATCTCTAATGGAAACAGTAGCTCTGTCCCACATTTCAATGTTCTTCACAGCAGTACTAAAGCAATCGCAGCATCAGATTAAACTCTTTGTGCAAACCGCATGCAGATCTTCTTCAGAAACATTAAGTCCAGACCCATGTACGCTTTCAGTATTAAAGGAAACCCTCAGCGGGTAGCGCAGGTTGCCAGTGAAGCCAAGACCATCTGCTGTCACTTAGATATCTTGGTGGGGCCGACAGAAGAGATCGCAGCACTCTCCAGATAGCCGGAACCTCAGATTAGTCAGCTTCATGATTAGTATGTGCAGTCCTCAGAGGAAAACTGGCCAAACCCCCTACAAACGCCAGGGTCTTTTTTTTTTTAGTCAAGAAAAAAGAAGAGAAGGGGAGCCCTTAACAGACATCTTGCTCCACTAGATGAATTTTCAGATGGGCACACCCAGCTCCAGCTTCAAGGGGCACGGAATAATTCTGGAAAAGCAGCTCTAAGATCAGTAGCTGCAGTCTCAGCGTCGTCATATGCACACAAAGAGCCTGCCACGAGCACTTGCATTTTGGCTGGGTAATTCATCCTAAATTTAATAGCTGCTGCTATTAACCCGTAACTATAGGATGGTAAGAGGCTCATTTCTGGTGCACTGACAGGGGTAGGTCTTGAGTAACCCTAATCCTAGATCCTTCCGGGGCATTGCCTCAGTGTTTGCGCACAGAGGTTCTTTTTGTCTTTTAAATAGTTTTTATTTTAATGGGTTCACCACAATATATCCAAGGCACACTGCCTTAAGGGTAGCTGGTCCATTCCACTGGGGTGTCAAACAGACGAGGTATACTGATGAGTCCTGGTAGGACGTAAACACGTGTCTATGTCTTCTGTTAGCACCCTTTACAAACTGTGTGAGAGGCCTTTCGGCACCATGCAATTCTGCTTAAAGTTGGACCAGCATAACATTCTGTGGTGATTTGCATATGCAGCCCATGATGCTTTGCATTGTGGGGGCATGTGTGATTTTGTATTTTCTTAAAAAAAAAATAGCTACTTAGCCTTGCTAACACAGTCTGAAATCTCATTATTAGTGTCAACAAGCAGTTGCTGTAAACAAGATGTCATCAAGGTTCTAAGCTGGTCCAAGGCAGCCTCTCTTGTTATGGACTGAACTGGATGGACTGGGCCCCCAAAACATTTGTGAATTCCTATCAACCGATCAGGGGGGTTGTCAGGGTACTAAAGTTCTCCGCTCGGACACCCAGGGGCCTGTGTTAGTCCCAGTATCAAGATTAAAATCTGCTGGGGACTGAGCATTTTCTGTAGCTGCACCTAGACTCTGGAATGCTGTCCATTCTGCACCCTCAGTGGAAAGATTTAAATCACAATTCAAGACCTGGCTGTTTAGATAGGCCTTCTCAGGAGACTGATAAGCTCCATTAATCTTTGTGGAATATGCATATGTTTAATGTATAATTTAAATAGAGATTTACTGTTGCTGCGATGTATTATCCATAATTTAAATTTATTTGTACTGTCAAGTGCTTTGAGCACTGGAAAGGCACTATATAAATAAAGTTATCATCCCATCTTATCCTTATAGATGTAATTATCTTAAAATACAGGAACCTTTTCAAAAAGGACTGAACATATACAAACCAAAACTGGACACTTGTCCCAAGGTACGGGCTCCAAATAGATGGCAGCAGCAGACATACATTCAAGACAACAGCAGGCACCAGATAAGGATAGTGGGTCCTCACCTGCCTGAAACTGCAGTAATGCCTGGATCCCCGACATAGACTGGATTCCACTGGGAAAGGGGTTTGGGGTGCCCCCCCACCATGTCCCCGCCTGGTGGGTAAACCAGGGCTCCATTGGGGGGGGGGGAGTCCCAACAGGAAGAGGTGGTGCCAGGTAAGGTAGTTGGGTGACAGTGCTGGGTTGGGGTGGGGTAAAAACAGAAAACAAGAAAACAGTACAAAAACACAGAAAAACTGCAAGAGTGCAGAAATGTCATATACCAAAGAATACACAGAGTAAACCAATGCTGCAGAGACATTAAGGATAGATGGAGCCACCTCTGACCTCCTGACACTCCCAGAAGGAAAACATAACGCAGACTCTGACAGCAGAAGGAAGTTGATGAGCCATCAAGTCTGCCCATACTATACTACCTCACTCCATTGACCTACTGTACTGATGGGCTATTTCGTTCTTCCCCCACCTTCTTACCACTCAACCTTGTGTTGCTCCCCCGGGACTATGAGGCTCCCATGGCCTGACCCAGCCATGTTTTAACCACTTTGGGATCGCTGCCCACAACACTTAAGTTTCACCAGCAGTCTGTTCTGTGGTTCCACCACCCTTTCCATTATGTAAAGCTTCTTCATGACTCTCATTAACTTGCCCCCTACCAAACTCCAAGCATGCCTCCTGGTCGCTGCTTTCCTATTCCTTAGAAACATGTCCTGACTATTCACACTGTTTATACTCCTCAGAAACGTGCATGTTTCTTCATGTTTCCCCTCTTGCGCCTGGCCTCCAGCAAATACATATTTAGAGTCACCAGCCGATACGCACAGGATGTGTCTTGCTGGCCTTGGATCATCTCAATGACCCTTCTATGCACTGTCTCCAGCCCATCTATGTCCTTCCTCAGGCGGGAACTCCAAAACTGAGCACAGTACTCCAGATGAGACCTCACCAGGGATCTGTATATTAGCAGTATCACCTTGTTTCTCCTACTATCAAAGCCCCTCCCTATTCACACACCAGGATCTGCAACACCTTGCTATATGCTTTGTTACAGTGACTTATTTGCTTGAGGGAGTCATCCCTCTCCTCTGTTGATATGGCAAGTGTAAACTCCCCCCAATCCAATATTCCATGTGTGGGTTCGGTTTCCCTAACTGCACTACCTTGCATTTCTTGGGGTTAATTCTAGACCATGTCTCCAGCTTCTCTAGGTCCATCTGGAGCAGCCGCACCTCTTCCTTGTCATTTATCCCTGCTGCAGAACTTTGGGTCATCTGCAAAGAAACATGACTTTCCCCAGATGCCTTCCGCTATGTCACTGATGAATGTATTGAGTAGGACAGGTCTCATGACTGATCCCTGTGGCACCCCACTCATCTCCCTGTCCCCAACTTGGCCCTGACCACTACTACCCTCTGTTACCTCCCCCAATTTCCTACCTACATGACTAAACCCTGCTCCACTCCCAAGTCCTGCAATTTTTCAGAAGCCTCCTGTGTGGTACCAAATAGAAAGCCTTGCTGAAGTCAAAGTAGAGTAAATCTACCACCTGTCCTTTATCTGTCCCCTTTGTGACCAGTCGAAAAACAGTATCAGGCTGGTCTGGCATGACCTTCCTGACATAAACTCATGCAGTGATCAGGTAGATCCAGACAGCCCACAAGATTTCAACAACCAGCTGGTCAAGACACCGTCAGAGTAAACAGCAACAAACTGGTAAATTTTCAAAAACAAATCATCCAAAATGAACATAAATATCTGAGACAATGAAACAAATTGGTTCACATGTTTTTAGACTAAACTAAAAATGATGATATTTAAAAGCACAAAAGTAGCAGAGGAGCACAACTTGAGAACACTTCAATGTAGGAGCCATCTTGATAATAAACATTCTATATGTTCCTGAATCAAAATGGGGAAAAAAGCACAAAGTAAAAGACACAAGAGACAAAAATCTCCATCTAGCTACCAACTTAGTGCAAACCAACCAAGACAAATTAAAAAAAATATATACGCTCTTAATCTTTTTTTCCGGGCATATTCAAGGAGCTGTGATTGACATTTTAAAAGCTATCCCTCCTCCTCCTCCGCTTAAATGTTACATGTAACCGTAAGAAACAAAATTAATCTCAAGCTCAGGGATGGATGGGTTCCTCCTACGAACATGACCCTGGAATGATACACTACTGTCTTGGCATATTGCATAGTGTGCTGTTAGAAAAAAACACATGAAGCTAACAAACAAGCACAAAATGCACAGAAAAACCCTAACAGTAGTTTTGAAGGTATGTTAGACCGCCATTGACACTGCAAATTGTAATGATTTGGTAAAGGAGCATCTAGATTCCCTTTCAGTGTCACAGCTGGGAATAACAGTGCCCTTTAAAACAGGCATCTCACAAAAGTAAAATCTCTCCTCTGTTCATGAAAAACTACCCTTGGAAAAAAAAATGCAGGCGAGGACTTCATCTCCAGATTAAAGGTTTAGTAATTCCAAAGTCAAAAAGATATCCTGTGGATCAAATGCTAACAGACACAGTGAATTTGCATATATGCTACCAGCGCAAGTGTCTTACTTTTCATAACTGCAGTACATTTCTAGTCTATTTTTCAATACCCAGCACATTTCTACCCTGCATGAAAGTTCACTGGCATGCACTCAATTTGATTTCCCTTGCCAAACGTAACACATTTTTATCCCCCATTAAAGTACATTTGCATTCGCTCATTCTGATTTTTTTTGCCAGATATGGCCGACCCTGACAACACAATTCATACTGCCATTTCCACAACAATAGAGCCTGATGAACAAAATTCTCCATTTCACTGGGTATTCAGGAAGAAAATCACATGTATAAAAATAGTTTCATTTTGTAAAGGATTTAGCATCACTCCAACAGTGCTTTTATGTAAGGCATTGCCTCTGCCTAAATGTATCCTCTTATTCAAGAGTTGTTTTCATAAAATATTCAGATTTGTGCAAACATTATGAGAGGGTTTCAAAAGTCAAAAACATTACAGTTATATAGATAATGGCTTCAAATAATTTAGAATTTCTCAATGCTTAGTGCATTTCCAAGCCGCATCTCTGTATGCAAGAAATGTGCTAAATCTCTTATTTTTCAATTAAGATATGAAGAGTAAATGCACAAATAGGAAATTAAATTATTACGGGATTGCCAGTCATAATCCTCACCCACAAAGACATTATAAACCAATTTATGAGGTATTTTAGGTTTCAAACATGATTAACTTTTCCATAATGTCATCTGCTGTCAGACTTGTAATTTTCCTCTTTAAAGGAAGCCATGGCATCAGCTGCACAGCTAGAATGGAAGGACTATCCCTCAGCTCCCATAGGCTTCATATGCAGATACACTGTCTCCATCTCCCAGTAGCATTACCAGTACTCCATGGCTATGAGCATCATGACAGGAATCCAATACAGCACTAATATTCCCACAAGTCTACTGCTTGGCACAAGAATCAGGTTTATACAGAGAGAGACAAAATTAAAAGTACACCATCAACCCATTTGATAAGCATTAACTACAATGAGGAACTTAAGGCAGCAGTATTTGTTAGTCACCAAGTGTATTTTTTCCCAGAAATAATTTGCTGGCTTTCTTTTTGTTTTCTTTCATTCCTGGACTAAGATATGGGATTTTGAAGTTTTTAAAAATTCCCGCTCCAGTGATATGGCCACCATAACAAAACAAAAAAAAAGTTAAATAACCAGAACGCACATGGATTGCTGAAATTTACTGGCACGTCCTTCTGTCTGTGATTAAGTTTACTGCCATCAACTCCAAATAAAGTATCTAAACAGTTTTCTTTTTTCTTTTTTGCATGTGTACTCATGGACAGCTGCAAAGTGATCGACGTGTGAAAGCACGATCGAGCACAGTCTAACTTTGTTTTGCCTCAGCAATTTTTCCTTTTTTTATTGATTTAAACTCTACTGAAATAAAATAAAGCTGGTTTACCAGATTAATGACTAACAAAGATACTGTTGTTTCAAGTAAACATGTTGTGTTGAGTGCATTTAGTGTGTGATGTCAAACACTGCCAAACTCAAATGCCGTGTACATGTTTGAACCACGTAGTCTGTGACCATGACAACCATTTCTTGCTGTCAGAATATTTTTACAGATCTAAGCACTAGCGCAAATGTAGCAAAAATATTTTGACAGCAAAAATACCTACTTCTACAGTTTACACCGAGTACATAGTGAGTCATAGGCATTTTAAAAAGAAGATCTGTAGATTCACAACCCTGTAGATCCCTTGTGGTTTGACTGGATTCTAAGGGTCCTCCTATAGTAGAATAACCAATTTATTTTTGTTTTACAATGAATTTACTCAAAATGCCCAGCTGAGATGCATCATCTAAGTTACAGTTGGTCTTGAGGTTGTTTTACCCAAATTTAAAATAGGACGGGCCGGAGCCCAAGGAGAGTAAAGGTCTACTGGCACCAAAAGAGAAAACACTTGTATGTAAACAATTCAGCTTATATTTTACATATTTTCTACACTTGTCCCATTCGTTATTAGATGGCTTTGTCTGAAAATAGTTCAGTTGTCCCATGGATTTTGCTGCTTGTCTACAAGCGACAATCTGCTGCTTGTGACAGCATAATCATTGCACAGATTGTGATGTCATAAACAAAGCAGTACTGTATGACATCATGTGTAGACAAATGGAAAAATAGATGAAGTGCAAGGAACGAAGATCATGTGGTCAGGCAAATGTCCACAGTAAGACAGAGTCAAGGGGGAAAATAGCAAAACTGTGATACATATAAAACAAAAAGGCACGCACCTCAATGCAAAAACATTGAAGCAAGGGTTAAACTAAAAACACTCTGGCAATAAAGCCAAGTTTTCAACAAACACAAAGTTACACATACCGCCTAATGAAATGCATCATGGGTAATATATAACTGTAAAGTGACAAATTGCCTCACAAACACTCTGCAAAAGCTTAAAACAGCAAACCACAGACATATTTCTGGCAGTTGCTCATCTGCTCACCAGAATAAAAAATAAACAACATGAAATATACTATAACCTGAATTGTGTTCAAATATTATAATTCACCAGTGTTTTCCCAGGAGGTATCAGCTGTCTTTAAAGTGGCATGCTCTAAGGTCCCTAATGTGTAAGTGGCTATGGAGAGATCTGAACCTGGGTTCTCACTCCTCCTCACGGTTCTAGCTCAAGCCACTGCGCTGTGGTGTCTAATCTGAAATTCTTTCCTCCCCACTTACCAGGTGCTACTGTTTTGGTTAACTGCTTCTATGTTAGCTGCTGAAAATATGACTTGCTGCTGGCAGTTTAACTGATCACAAACAGCAGCTGAACTGTCTACAATGCAACTGCTTTGTTGCTCTATTTCATAGTGAGCAGGATTCCATTGGTCCCAAGATGATGCACTGGCAGGATGTTGATGAAATAAACAGCATCTAATCTACAGGAGGCATTCAACATTAGTTTTAATACTCATTTGGATTCATGCCATACCTCTTAACCACTTGTCTTACAAATCAATGAGAAGGCGTACAAATGTCAGGGATAAATGACCGAAATTAGAGGTACATCAAGAAAAAAAAATATATAATTTCAAGAAACTGATGGAGTATATGGCTTCATGTAAACATCATTTTCTGAAGGACTAGATGTTAATATTTGTTATGGTTGTGTGCTTCAAGATCATAATAGTTAGCAACATAGTTTTAGGAGGGACAGGGAACATTCTGTTGAGGCAAAAGTGAGGACAAGTGATGGGTATGGTTCATGAGCTCCCCTCCACCCAAAATAATACCCACCCAACACCTGCTGACATGCATATGAAGTCTAACTTTCATTAGGTATTCACAAATGGCATCAAGAAAAAGTGCACAAAGCAGGTGGCAAAGGCAGCCATTCACTCCACCCAAAGAAAGGGTGCAGCTCAGATTACTGAGGTGGGGAGAAAGGGGAAAAACTGGGGAAAACAATAGTAAGCCATCAATGTGCCCCCCACCCCAGATTTTATCCCTTCAACCTTGTTTACATCATCATAGCTGATGGAGAGCCACATAATAAAGAGGAGCCTAAGCTGCACAAGGCATTCCAATGATTATCAGCTACAGCAGGTACACAGAGATTAATATCTTATAGGTCACTCAAGGTCAGCATAATCTGTGGCTGAACAGGCAACAAATCACTGCAACACGTGCTCCGTCTCTTTCTGCAGGCTTCTGATTGATGTTGCTTATGTGCTACTGGATGAAATAAAGGAACAATCAATCTCACAGGTCGTGAGGACCAATATTCATTGCTGAAAAGAAAACCTGCTCATTTATTGAATCAATTTTCTCAATGGATAACACATATGTACTGTAGACAGCATTACAGCAAGGTCTTATACTCTGCAATCATATGTATGTACAATTAAACCCATTATCACCAATACAGAGATTTTGTTTTCTTATTTTTACAAATCAAGACATCTTGTTTACAGTGGGGTCCTGTTTCTTCCTGATTTTGCAGCAGGGAAGACTGAGACAGTGGGAGGGAGGCCAAGTGATGTACTTACGGTCACAGAGAAAGCATGGGGTAAGATGTGGTCATACCACACTGTCTTTCAACACTATTTGGGGGAGTGTTCCAGGCACATTGGTAACCTTGCTAGTCTGCAGTCAGTTGTAGATTGTTCTGTGAAAAATTACCAGAAAAGATAGTTCCTCCACATCTTTTGTCAGTTTTGTAAGTGGAATACTAAGAGAAAGCCTACACTGTGATAAAGTATATGAGTGACTCAGGAAATGTGGTTTACCACTGGCCAGTGAAACTAAATGTATTATACACCATCCTCCAGTACTGCATACTTTACTCATACAACCTGAGATTTCCTATGGGAGGAAAAACTCTTAAAGGGTTAGTACACCCTCATATCTTGCAAATGTTATTTGTTTCCTTGTCAACAGACAACTCATTCTGTGTAGCTGGTGGGGATATATGCGTTTTGCCTTAATTTATTTTCACTGTTAACACCAGTCCCTGTAAGTATCCTGGGGGTCTCCGTTGTATGGTTGTTGAAATCTCACTGTGCCTGACAGCTACATTAGCATATGAGTGCATGATATGTCAGCACCCTTTAGACTCAACAGTATGCCTGTCTGCTTAATTACAGTTCAACAAAGCAAGCTATAGGAAGGTACGAAATACCACACGTATCTTCAATTAGCTTTACATACTGCCTTAGATGTAATGCAGGTTTTTTCCCTTTACAGGGCAAGTTCCCTCAAACTTTTTTCTGTTTGCCAGAGTAGTGTGTAGGCATGGCCAATGATTCTCTCTCTTGCAACCCCCTAATTTCATCCTAATTTAAATTTAAATGAAGTTGCTTCAGTCTGTCCTGTCCTGGTGTGAAAACCTGTTTGATGCCATTGCAAAGGATATGACTTCACTCATAAAAGGAAACATGGGAGTTGATAATGTGTATTTGCCTGTCAAAGGGACTGGGAGTAAGCAAAGAGCCCCTAGCACATATGTTGAATAACAAAACTTCACAAACACCAGCATCCTTCCTACTGCATTTTTCCAATTCAGACACACTTTCAGGCAACAGAAAGTGTTAGGAAACTTACCCTGAAAAGTCTGATGGACCGCACAAGACAAGAATACAGGGACTTCAGAAGACATACAACAGAACTGACAGACAGTAGTGCTTCTGCTGACATGTGCATGTACACATCAACTCCCGTGATGCCTTGCAAGAGTGGGGTAATGACCTTTGCAATGGCATCAAACATGTTTTCACACCAGGACAGAAAAGAGTGAAGCAGCTTCATTTAAATTTAAATTTGAATGAAATTAAGCAGGTGTAAGACAATAAATTTTTCATGCCTACAAATTACAGAGGTACATAGACAATAGTTTGAAGGGACTTTCCCTTTAAAATACATTCAATCTGTGTGTTCTAGAGAGTTTTTTTTTCAGGTTACGTGTACTTTCAGCCTAGAGATACATGGTGTAAATGGGTACTGTGGCATTATGTTCTCATATACTAATGCAGCTCTCAGGGACAATGAGATTTCAACAACCAGAAAATGGAGAACCCTAGGCTAGTTACAGGGGCTAGTAAGAACAGTGAAAACAAACTAAAGCAAACACATATGTCCCTAACAGCTACACGAAATGAGTTACCTGTTGGCAAGAAATTGAACAACATTTACAAGACATGAGGTGTACTACTCCTTTAATGTAATTCTTATTAAATATTTATTTTCCCACTCCCCATACACCTAGGCAGCATCCTTCACAGATGATGCCGATGCCACTTCATAACAAGCTGATCACATGAATGATAGGCAACTGTGGCCCTCCATCCCAAGGAGCCAAATGCCTCAGCTCTGTTACACCCAACCCCCAGATGATTCCCACGTGGAATTCCAGGGTTCCTAGTCTTAAGGATGCTGCATAATGTGCGGCTGCCTCAACACTGGGTCCAATCACGATAAAGTACAGTTACGTAAGAACTTACCGTAACAGTAGATCTTCGAGAACAACTCTTGCAGCAGGTTACACCATTAGGACTGAAGCCGGCAGGCATCAGGACCCCACAGAAAAATTCTAGCTAGCTATCTTCCGCGGGGACCACCCCCGACGTCGGTCCCGCCTCCGACGTCAGGCGTAGTACATAAGGGGGCAGTCCCGCCAGATTCCCCAGTTCTCCCGCCGGAGACTTCCGGCCGCAGGTTGACATTGAAAGGGGAGACCGAGGATCCATCATCAGAAGACAAACAGGAAAAATCCCTGTTAACAAAGGCTAAAGCCATGTCTCCTCCAAGGGGGAAGGTGGGCTGGAAGGTACCTGCTGCAAGAGCTGTTCTCGAAGATCTACTGTTACGGTAAGTTCTTGCGTAACTGTACTATCTTACTGCGAGACACAGCTCTTGCAGCAGGTTACACCATTAGGACTGATTCCCAAGCAATAGTGCTTGCAAACACTCTTGGAGGAGGAAATAAGAAAGAACATTCCAGATCCTGAAACTAGGACAGGAGACCCTGTAGCACTGCCAGGCCGAAGCCTACTCTTCGCCGTGAAGCGATGTCCAGGCTACAATGCCTGATAAAGGTATGAACAGAGCTCCAAGTGGCTGCAGCACAAATGGCAGAGGTGGAGATGTTTTGAAGTGCTGCAAAGGATGTGGCCACACCCCTAGTGGAATGGCCCCGGACTGCTCCTGGGAGGGGCTTTCATTTGATATCATAACAGTAAGAGATGCACTGGACAAGCCAGCGAGACAGGGACTGGTTGGATACTGGTTGGCCCCTCATCCTTTCGGTAAAGGAGACGAAAAGTTGCTCTGAAGTACGAAGCTGCCTAGTTCTGCTCAGGTAGTACCTTAAGCTGCGGTGAACATCCAGGGTGTGAAGCAGCGCCTCTCCTCTGTTAGAGTAACTAGGGAAGTAGACCGGCAGGTCAATATCCTGATTGAGAGTGAGTGTGGAAACCACCTTAGGCAAGAATTTAGGATTCGTCCTCAGGGATACTCTGTCCCGGTGGAAAATTAAATAAGGCTCTTTGCACATGAGAGCCTGAAGCTCAGAAACTCTTCTCGCTGATGTAACAGCAACCAAAAATAATGTTTTCCACGACAGAAAACGCAGCTCGCAATCCACGGCAGGTTCAAAGGGGGGGAACGTGAGTTTCTCCAGGACAAAGAGCAAGTCCCAAGGTGGCACTGGGTCCTTAATGGGCCGCCTAAGGTGTAACACCCCTCATAAGAATTCTTGACAGGCATCTAATTGTGCCACTGTGCGCTGTCCCACCGGGAGGTGATAAACTGAAATGGCACAGAGGTGCACTTTAATAGAGGAGTAGGCGAGACCCGAATGGAAAAGGGAGAGCAGGTACTCTAACACCGCTTTCACCAGACAACCTAAAGGGGAAAGGCCGCGTGCTTGCGACCATTGACAAAAACGGCACCATTTCATGGCGTACGTCGCATGCGTTGCTGGCTTTCTGGCTGCAGAAAGGACTTCCGCAACCTCTTGCGAGACCCTGTGACGCAAGATGGCTATGTCTCTAGGAGCCATGCATGCAGGTTCAGTGAGCGTAAGTCCGGGTAGACCAGTGAACCCTTCTCCTGAGACAAGAGGTGGGAGCTGAATGGCAATGGGAGCGGAGGTTCCCGGGACAGCTGAACTAGCAGAGGGAACCAGATCTGCCTGGGCCAGAAAGGGGCCACCAGGATCATTGTTGCATGCTCTCTGCACAGTTTGAGAAGAACTCTCTGGATCAACGGGAAGGGAGGGAAAGCGTAGAGGAATCTGTCCCCCCAGGAGAGGAACAACGTGTCTCGCTAGAAAACACCAGGCCCTGGATCTAGCGAGCAAAAATTGGGCAGTTTTGAGTTGGATGGGGAGGCGAACAAGTCCAATTCTGGAGTTCCCCATTGAAGAAACAGATCCTTTGCTACCTCCTGGAGAAGTTCCCACTCGTGGACTCTGGCCTGGGAGCGACTCAGGCCATCTGCAATTGTGTTGTCCACCCCGGGAACATGTACTGCGATCAGGTTCGTGCCGTGTCGGATTACCCAATCCCACACCCTCATGGCCTCCCTGCAAAGGGGGTAAGAGTGTGCGCCTCCTTGTTTGTTGAGGTAATACATCACCACCGTGTTGTCTGTCTGAAGCAGGAGAGTACTCGGTGGGATCTCTGACTGAAAAGCCTGCAGGGCATAAAGGACCACCCTCATCTCTAGGATGTTGATATGGAGGTGGGCCTCCAGAGGGGTCCATGTACCCTGGGACTTCACCCCGTCCAGGTGTGCTCCCCACCCTAGACCTGAGGCGTCTGTGGTGAGGATTACCTCCGGGGACAGCGTTATGAGCGGGACGCCCATAGAGAGTGTCCCTGGGTCTAGCCACCACTGCCAGTCTCGAATCGCGGTATTCGTGATTCTGACTGGATACTGCATGTGGTCTTGTCTTTGGTCCCATTGCACCTTGAGCATCCACTGAGTTACCCGCATGTGGACCCTTGCGAAAGGGACAGTAGGAATGGCCGCAGCCATATGTCCGAGCAAGTGAAGGACCGACCTGGCTGGGGCGGTCTTGTTCGACGAAAGCTCCCTTACGAGGGATCTGATGCGCTCTGCTCTGTCGTCTGGAAGAAATGCTCTTCCCTGAACGGTGTCCAGTACTGCGCCTATAAACTGCAGTTTCTGCGACGGTACCAGGAGGGACTTCTCATGGTTGATTAGGATACCCCAGAGATCGAAACAGGTCCTGGGTGCTCTGGATCGCCCGTAAAAACGCCTCTCTGGAGGCGGCCATGAGAAGCCAATCGTCCAGGTACAGGAACACATAATGGCCCTGTCTCCTTAGAGACACTGCCACGACTGCCATGCATTTGGTAAAGACCCTGGGTGCCGATGACAGCCCGAATGGAAGGGCTCGGAACTGAAGATGATGGCCAAGAAACTCGAAGCGCAGGAACCTCTTGCCCCTATCGGCGTCCGGTGATGAGTTGGCCTGGCCGGCAACGGTCTTCTGACAGACGACGGCTCTGGGGACCTGTGGCGAGAGGCCGACATTGGACGAACCAGCGTCACGTCCTGCGGCCTCTTAAGTGAGGTGAGCTCCTTGGTTTTCCAGTGAAGAGGAGGAGGCAAGGAAGCAGACCTGACGTCGGGTTCAGAATGGCGGGAACCCGACTTGTGGTGATGGCGGTGATCCCCCGACTTAAGCCAGGGCCTTGGAGGACGAGGAAGGCCTGGGAGTCTTGGCCTGAGAAGAGGCAGAAGATTTTCTCACCGCAGCGGGGGGAGGCTGAGAGCTGGCCCGGGAAGGAGAATGATCGGACCTGGAGCCAGAGCTGTGCGAGTCAGAGGCCCTAGACGGGGACCTGGAAGGGGCCTTCTCCCTGTGCTTCTCAGCAAGCTTGAGGGCCTTCTGCGAAGAATCCCCCTTGGAAGCCATGGTCTTGAGTTGCTCCTCTAGCAGGAATGCCTGTAGGGCCTTTTGGCGACGGATCCGGGTTCTGCTGTTGAAACCCTGGCGAAAGGAGCAGGACCGGGCGTCGTGGTCTGGGCCTAGGCACCGGACACAGGCCGAAAAGTGGATCCTGAATGGGATCTGCTTCCTACAGGCGCATTTCGAGAGTGACCGGAGGTCGGGAGGACATCAGAGAAAAAACTGAACTCGGAGAACAAATTTCCGTGGAAAACACTTTTACCACGTCGCTAGAAACTGAACCAAGGGTCGAGACATGCAAGTCAACGGCGGAAAGAACAGGGGAATCTGGCGGACGCGCCTTATGTACTACGCCTGATGTCGGAGGCGGGACCGACGTTGGGGGCGGTCCCCGCTGAAGATAGCTAGCTAGAATTTTTCCGTGGGGTCCTGACACCTGCCGGCTTCAGTCCTAATGGTGTAACCTGCTGCAAGAGCTGTGTCTCGAAGTAAGATCTGTTAATAATCAGATTTAATAAAACTTCGGCCTTCAGAATTTATCTATTTTCAGATGAGGCCTACAAGCATTGTAAGAAATGCTTTGGGTTGTTACTCAGGATGTCACAATATCAAATTGTGAGCAGAGATATTTGTGTAGCAAAATATTACAATATACTGAGTATCACAATAATGTGCAGCATTTCTAATTAAAAAAAAAAAAACTCAGTAAAAAAATGGGACAGGGAAAGAGGGTGAATCAGGAATTTTGGTTGCACTTGAAAAATGATATGCGGCCAGAGCAGCAGAGATGAGAACTCAAGATGGTATATCATGGTATATCTTGCTGCATGATAATCATAATACTGCACCCCCCCCCAAATGATAAATTATCTTCAGTAGAAATTATCGTGATACACTGGCATATTGTGTTATCATGACATCCCTGTTACATGCCAATACAAATAGTTTCTTTATGGCACAAAAATAGGAATCCAAAGAAATATTGACATTTCATGTATCCTGAAGTGAAACTACACTTCAAACAGTTATATGGGTATCAGCTTACACTCACTCACTCACTCATGTGTCTGTTATTTACAGAATATATTTTCTGCCACAGACTGTATGTCATATTTATTTAATTTTTTATTTTAAAATTTATTTACCCAGGATAGCACCGCTGGGATGCAATATCTTGTTTTCAGTGGTGCCTTACTTCTGCAGCTGGGTGGGACTGAACACCAGGAGGTTAAGAGACTTGGTCAAGGTCATACAGTGCATATTTGGCACTGGTAGGGTTTGAATCTGTGATTTCCTGGTTCTCAAGCCAGTGCCCCAATCAGACCACTATCATACTGCCTCATATAAATGTTCTTACATCACTGCTCCATTCTCATCTAGTGGAGGAGCAGGGCTGAAAAGTTTAATTCAAATTCCAAATGAAATTTACAGTGCCTTGTAGTCAAAAGAAAAGAGTCTCGGAGAGGGAGAACTCTATGCAGCTGAGGTCTGCTTTGTATTCATGTCATGTTAGGGATCTGATCTAGCTATTCAACAGCCATTTTCCCACTTGCAGCTCACTGCTCCCTCAGCGGTTACAGTTTAGCAATTTATATAGATCCTGGAAGGTGTGTTGTAATCCTATCAAAACCAAGATCTAAACAAGCTGCTATCACTAGTTCTCATTTCTTTTTAGTGTTTGACTTGAGGAAGCTGTAGCTGCGTGGGAACACTAATGGTTTTCACAGGTTTCCCAACCTAGAGAAATATCAGAAAAGCCCAATGCAAGACTGTCATTCAGGTCTTCCCCCACTGTATTACATCAACTACTATATTACTGCAGGCAAATACTGCTCATTTCTGCATTGCTTTCATTTAAGCAGCTGGTGTGCAGAACGTGTAGGGACTACAATTTGACAGCGCATGCTGTATCATGTGCTTAGCTTGGGAAAGGCACGTGGAGCCAAGACTCCTTTCCAGGTGCAAGCCAGGGAATGGGGGTGTAGAACAAAATCTGCAAGCATTAAATAATAAAGGCAGTGTACACTGGAACAGGTCAACTCAAACTAGATACCACAAACAGAATAATAGATACCTTACTGTGTATTACAAGGCAGTAATCCCATTGAGACGTTCTGGGGATACAGGTAACCTCGAGAGCGAAGCTCGAGAAGTTCCATGTCCCCAGAACGTCGAGATGGGATTTCTGTCTTGTCATGCAAAGTAAGGCATCTGTTTTTTTTTTTTTAATATATGGATGCGAGGTGAACTGACTCACCTCCAGTTCGCAAGTCCATGTGTTTGTCGGCGGTCTTCTTGCAAGCATCACACATATGGATCCATCAGCGATGTGGCCTGTATTTAAACCTGTTTTTTTTCCCTTCGACGGCAGTATCTGTCAGCCACTGTAGTGAGGCGCCAGGCAAAAATGAAGGATTTTTTGTCGAGGAAGGCATTTCAAAGTAGGGGGAGATGGCCTGGAGTAGGCAGCAGAGTAAAAAAATGCTTTGGTCAACATTGTCGATTTCTCTTGCTAAGTGAGAGAACAAGCCACCATGTTTTTGAATTTGTTCTGCCCACCCACACAGGAAAAGCGGCCAATCAGAAGGCGCGCTTATGACGTCGTGGGGGGCAGAAGGCATTTTTGTGGGCACTTGCGCTGTTTGGTACCAGTCTTAATACTAAAGTTCAGCGGTGGAACGATAGTATTAACATTGATTGACAATACTATTAACACTGATTGACAATAGTATTAACATTGGAGGCGCGATTGTATTACCAAAATGTTTTTGTATGCTTTAGCAGACTATTAAATTCACGATCCATATATTAAATTATGGTACACAGTGCAAAATGAAAATACAATAACAATAAAAAAAAAAAACAGTGTTATTCAAAGAAAAATTAACAAAGCAGTAATATAATTAGGACAGTTATAGTACTTTAAATTTACCCCCAGTGTGTCCCATGAAATGAGCCTTTGAGCAGCTATGGCACAACTGCTGAAATTCATTTTACCCATGACATTTCTTTAAAAAAAAAACAATCAAGACTGCACATTCCAGGAGCACAAATCCAATATTTATTTACATGGAATCTTGAGTCCAGTCTTTCAGCCTGTATGAAGAGGCAGCAGTTTTGTACATAAAAATTAAAGGACCTATGGGAGGCTTCCATTGCCTCAGAACAGCAAGCTATAAAGAAATTTAGGTAATAAACAATTGACTCCTCATCATTACTCTGAGTGACTGGGGATCTGAAACATTAGTTTTAACTGTACTGGTTATAAAGAAAGCTTACAGAATAAATTACCCAATTAAATATGTGGCAATTATTCCTTGGACTCTGCCCTATGCTCTTCCCATTGCTTGTTAAGTAGTACCTACAATTTATCTTGGCAATCTGCTTGGACAGCTCTCTGAATTACTTCAGCGGTATAGTCCAGTGGTCAAGAGCATTGAGCTGCAAACCTGGAGACCAGGGTTTGAATCCCACAGCCACCACTTGCATACTATGCAACTGTGAGCAAATCACATAACTTCCTTGTGCTCCCAGGATATACCTGGAAACAAGCCTTAGCTTAGTGTGCCTTTCCTGGCCAAAAATTGTAAACTAAAAAAGATAAATATTTAGCAAATTTTTCTGTGGTCCACAAGTGTGATGTCCTCCCATGGGTGTTCCTTCTGCAAGCCACACTCACCAGCAACAGACATGGGAGGACTTATTCTCCCTCTCCACCTTCAGTCACCTATGCTTATATACTGTCTTACCTGACCAGCACAGCACATTGGGCACATGCCACAGAGGGGGACAACCTCAGAGGACTTACTGCACCCCCCCTCCCACTTCAAAGGGGGCTGGGCAAGCTCCTACTCCTCCTGAGGGGCAGACCAAGGGGGGCGAGCTAGCCAGAGTGAGAATCCAGAATTGTCCCTTGCAAGTGTAGTAGCAGAGGTCATTTCAACCCCTTCCGGCCATCTGGGTGCTGGTCCAAGTGCACCTGTCAATAAGGTGCCAAAATTAAAAATTCGCCACCCCTTCCCAGAGGTCCACCCCCTGGAGTTAGAATACATAGTTGGGGGCACAGCCCTCCGCATATATACCAGGTGGCGAAATTAAAATCTTGGCATCCTAATGATGGACACGCTCGGATGGGTGTGTTCCGATGGTGGAACCCATTTCAACTGCCTAGCCCTACCACTACCCTCCTTCCTTAGCTGCAGGGCACCTCCAACCAGAGAGTTGAATATAGAGTGAGAGTCTAGAGTGCAGACTCCAATGGCTTAGTTGAAGCCGTGCGTCTGCCATATTAGGGGAGAACTGAGGTGCCGGCAGATAGCAGGAACCCTTCTTGACACTTAGATAGTGGCACCATCACACAGTTCTGACAGCAATCGAGTAATACACTGCTTATACAAGCAAAGGACAAACAAGCATACCTTGTTTTTGTCACCACAATGTGCATCTGCTTCATCATTTCCCTGCTGTCAATGGTGCTTCCTACCCAACAGAATCAGCAGATTGCTGTCAGAACAGTGTGCTGGTGCCACTATCTAAGTATTAAGAAGGGTTCCTGCTATCTGCCGGCACCTCAATCCTCCCCTAATATGGCGGATGCATGGTTTCAACTGAGCCATTGGAGTCCACACTCTAGCCTCTCTCTATATACTGAACTCTATGCCTCCAACACCTTTCCTATGGGTAAGCCTGGCCAGATGTGTGTGGTGCCAAGCCACTATAAGAGGCACTAGGGTGTCCCTACTCCTTTTCCTTGATGTCTGAAGTGGGGGTGGGGTGGGGTGGAAAGGATGAGAAGGGAGTTGGCAAGGTTAGAGGAATGGTCAAATATATGGCAGCTTAGATTCAATGCTAAGAAGTGCAAGGTAATGCACCTGGGAAACAAAAAACCCAGGGGAAGAGTACACAATGGGGGGTGAGATACTAACAACAACAAAAATGGAAAGGGACCTGGGGTAGTCATATCAGATGACCTAAAGGTGGGCAAGCAATGTGGAGGGCAGCAAGGAGGGTTGGGAGGATACTGGATGCATAGGAGAGGCATCACCAGTAGAAACAAGAAGTTATTATCCCTCTGTACAGACAGCTGGTGAGACCACATCTGGAGTACTGCGTGCAGTTCTGGAGACCCAATCATGAAAGACATAGACAGGATGGAAGCTGTCCAGAGGAGGGCAACTAAAATGGTGCAGGGTCTGCACCGGAAGACATATGAAGAGAGACTTAAGGAGCTTAATATGTATAGCCTCGAGGAAAGGAGGGAGAGGGGGACATGATAGAAACTTTCAAGTACCTCAAGGAATCAACAAAGTCCAAGAGGTAGCATCTTTCAAAAAAGAGGTGTGCAAGAACAAGGGGCACAATTTGAAGATAGAAGGGGTGGCTCAGAGGTAATTTAAGGAAGTATTTTTCACAGAGAGGGTTGTGGATGTATGGAACAGCCTTCCAGAGGAGGTTGTGGAGTCAAAAACAGTGGTGGAATTCAAGCATTCATGGGACAGTCATAAAGCAATTCTAGGGGGTGGGGGTAGGAAGAAGTAGGCTGCTGGTTAACTAGGATCTGCAGCTTATCCATCAGGTAGGGAAATGGGCAGACTGGGTGGGCCAAGCGGTCCTTATCTGCCGTCAAATTCTATGTTTCTATGAAGAAGATACCACCACATTGCATCCCAGATTTCAAAGCCCAACAGAAATGGGTCTAGGTCTGCAGTGTGAGCCTAGGTCCCCTGCAAGGAAGCATAACACCCAAACCACTTCTGCTGTTTAACTTGCTTTTAATCCCCACGGCATATCAGCTCCCCAAGCCAGGAAGAAAATGCTATTACGCGTGTTTTTCATTCAGGTTATATCCCTTGACTAAAAGCAATAAAGCAAGGGTTACACTGGAAGGGCACTGGCAACAAAGTCAAGCTTCAAAGAAATACAAATTTACATACAGCCCCTAATACAAAGCATCATGGGTGGTATATGGAAATCGCCACCAATTACCGCATTGTGGTTTGTGTATACATACTGCTTATGATGCTTTGCATTAGGGAGTATGTGTAATTTTGTATTTCTTTATATTCACTAATGTGTCCTCATACAAATGTCATTCAGATAAACAGGCATAACCCATCCAAAATGCTTATGTAAAGGAGCCAGTATGTAGCTCATTTGCAGCACTGAGTCCATCACACTAATGAGTAGAACACACTACCTTCACAAATTTAATTTAATTGAACACTCTTCTTACTGTAATTGCCAGTGAGCCAGATAACATTGCCTGCAATTTTCAAAGTCCCTTAGCAAATTATTATTAGAGCAGAAAAATAAAACCAATTAGCAAACAAACCATAAAAGAGATATTTTCAAAGTCATCAGTACTGTCACATTGTATCTCCTTGTACTTTATACACCCTCTAGAATCAGACACAAGCTACTGAAATCTGTCTGGTTATCCGTTAAGCAATTCTGAAGCAACCCATTACAATATATTCTTTATTATGTCAGAGGCCAGGGCATGTTTTTCTTCAAATCCTCTGACTCTAAGACAGAAACAACCAACAGTCCCCACAGGGTTTACAAGAAACGCTGCCTCCAAATAACCCACTGGACTCACATTGACTGTGGGTATTCCCCACTCCGGGATTTAATTTGGAGGCAGGGAGTTCTGGTGACCACTAGCAGCCTCCTACTGTGTAGTGGAAGTGAGGGTGTATCCTGACCATTTTGACCTTTGTACAGCAAGCACCTCCCACATCATGTTATTCAACCATTGTATATACTTCCAGGAGGGGGAACACAACATTGTATGGTCGCAGATAGCATCAAGGTTGCACCACATTTCCATAACAGAGGCACTAGAACAGAGTTTGAGCGAGCTGCCTCTGCAGTGCAAACTGCATTCCTGTCCTGAGGCATGTGATGTATTCTTACTTGCTCTTTAACACTGGTAATCCAGATGCTCATCAACAGCTATATCGTACGTATTTTCATCAAAAATGAAAAAGACTCTGGATTTAGAACTCTGGATGGAATGCTATCCATGGTCATCATCATGGATAAGATCATCTTTATAGCAATCTCTGACAAAGAGGGGGACGGGATTATGAGTTAAAGGAAAACAACGTGAAAAAATGATAAAAACACATGGTCAGAGTTAATTGTCATTAACTAGCTACTTATAAGTGAAATAAACCACTCCAGGGCATCCACTGCTGGAGAATTAGTGCACGTCTTGGGTGCATTAAAACAACATACCTTTGGTGTGCACTAATTTTCCAGAAATGTACACCATGTCGTGAGTTATTTCTTTCTTAAACTGCCTCAAAACACTGACTGAAATTCTCTTAACTCTACCTACCCGCCCACACTGCCACTTTGAGTATTACAGTATTACATAAAAGACCTCATTTGGAGTAGCCTAGCTGCACTCCTGTCTTTTCAGTGTGGGGGGGGGGTCGTCCACTGGTGGCCAGTTAGGGTTTGCAGAGACAGAGTAGACAGGGAACATCTGGGCAGAATGAGTGGGCCAAGCAGTCCTTTTCTGCCAAAAAGTTCTATGTTTCTATGTTTCCAGAGTTTCCCAGCCTCAAGTCTTTCAAAAAGCATTCAGTTGTCCCCAAAGTACAGTTACATAAGAACTTACTGTAACAGTAGATCTTTGAGAGAGGCTCTTGCAGTAGGTATTCACATACAGGACTGAGTCCCAAGCAGTCTGGAACAAGGAAAAGCACTTGGAAGGAGGATTGTTGTCCATAGCATGGAACCTCAAGGCTGAACGGTTCTCATGAAAGAAGACCCTGTAGGACAGACAACCCGAAGCCTGCTCTACGGCGAGAGGCAATGTCCAAACCATAATGTTTCATGAAGGTATGGACAGAAGTCCAAGTTACAGCTGCACAGATGTCTGCCACTGACACATTTTTGAAACAAGCCGCAGAGGCAGCTACTCCTCTGGTGGAGTGACCTCTGATTTGACCCGGAAGGGTTTTGTTGTACTTGTCGTAACAGAAAGTGATACAATTCGCCAACCATTTTGAGAGGCATTGCTTAGAAACAGCATTGCCTTCCCTTTTGTGAGTAAAGAGACAAAAAGCTGAGATCCTTAGTCCAATTGGTGTAGTATCTCAGGATTCTGTGAACATCCAAAGTATGCAAGAGGTACTCCCCTTGATTGGAGTGTTGCATAAAGAAAGCGGGTAGCTCAATAGATTGATTCAGCATAGATTCAGCCACCACCTTAGGGAGAAACTTGGGGTTGGTGTGTAGAGCCACACGTTCCTAGTGAAAAATCAAGTAGAGGATTTTACACATTAAGGCCTGAAGCTTGGAAATTCACCGAGCAGAGAACGTGGCCACTAGGAACAGTGTCATCCAAGAAAGGAACTTCAAATCAACTGCTGCTGCTGGCTCGAAGGGAGGCAGAGTAAGCTTCTCCAGGATGAAATTCGGGTCCCATGGAGGGGCAGGAATGCAGATGGGAGGGTCTCAAATGGAGAACCCCTTCCAGGAAAGTCTTAGAGACTTCTAACTGAGCAGAAGTCCTGTCTACAAAGGAAATATGGTAGGCTGAGATAGCTGCCATATGGACTTTCAACGAGGAATGGCTGAGACCCAGATCCAAGAGGTGATGCATGTATTCCAGGACTTTGTTGACTGGGCATGAGAAAGGCTCAAAGTCTTTCGAATTTGCCCAGAAAGAAAACAGTTTCCACATCATAACATAGGTGGACCTGGTGGAAGGCTTCCTGGCTTCCACTAAAATGTCTGCTACTAAAGGAGAAACTCCAAAGCAGGCTTTAGCTATGTCTGCAGGAGCCACACAAGGAGATGAAGGGATTTGAGACCGAATGAACAAGAGTCCCCTGATCCTGGGCCAACAATTATTGTGACAGAGGAAGAGGAGGTTCCTTGAAAACTGTTGCAGAAGAGAGAACCAAACTTGCCTGGGCCAGAAGGGAGCAGTGAGAATCATTTGAGTTACTTCCGATCTGAGTTTGCCCAGGACCCTCAGAATTAAAGGAATGGGAGGGAAAGCATAAACGAATCTGTCCCTCCAACTGACAGACAGAGCGTCCCACCAAAAAATGTCTTGCCAGGTGGCCCATCGGCGCAGCGGTTGGATTTCCGCTTGCAATGCCAGCGACCCGGGTTCGGGAGCGGACTCTGGTCACTGGATGGCCGGCCAGGGGAAGAGTGGCTTGAGCGTCCCATGACAGCTTACCCTCTCTGGGGGGGGGGCAATGCCCATGACTTGTCCAACAACAAGTGGAGGCTCAGGGTCCTACAAGCCCCATTGGGGAAGGGTGGCCCAAGTACGTGGTGGACATCGGCGCATGGCGTCATGACGTCAAGGGCTACACAGCGTATGGGGAGAAAAATGGTGGAAATGCCTGCCAACGCTGGGAAGACGGACTTCCTGGAGCATGTCTCCGATGTGCCTCCACTCACCCAGCCACCTCTGGACCGACGAGAAGTTAGTAGCTTGGGGTGTTTGGGCCCCACCTGATCCCTGCTCAGGGGGGTAAACCAAAGCTCCATGGGGCCCTGGAGGTAGATGTGGGTAGAGCGGCAGGCAGGAGGATGACTCCTTGGCTGCCCCAAAGGGTCGCGGCTGGCAGGACGTGATGGAGTACAAATTGCAATTTCAAAACAAAACAAAAAATGTCCCGCCCTGGAGCGAGCGAGCAAAAGGCAGGAAGTTTTGCATTTTGGGGAGAGGCGAAGAGCGCTGAAAGATGTTGTTTACAACTTGCTGCTCTAACTCCCATTAGTGGAACCTGGCTAAGGACTGACTGAGTTCATCTGCCAGTGTGTTTTCCACTCTCGGAATGTGAACTACGGGCAAGTGAAGGTGATGTTGGGCTGCCCAATACCAGACTCTCATCGCTTCCTGGCACAGGGGTTAGGAATGTGTTCCTCCCTGTTTGTTGAGGTACCAGACTATGCATATGTTATCTGACTGTATGAGGAGATGACCGAAGAGGATGAAGGGAAGCAGAGCCTGAAGGGCATAAAGGACTGCCCTTAGTTCGAGCACATTTATGTGCAGGTTTTGCTCGAACATGGACCAGCTGCCCTGGGTCCTGTGAGACCCTAGATGGGCACCCCAGCCTTCTCCTGATGCATCTGTCATCAACGTCTGGGAAGGAGGATCGATGCAGAAGTGAACTCCCAGGCACAGGATCTCCTGAACCATCCACCATTGCAAGTCCCTGATCATGGGATCTGATACTAGTACCTCTTGGTCTAGATTGTCCCTGGTCTGGTCTCACTGTGACCGAAGCGTCCACTGAGAGATCCTCATATGGAGCCGAGCGAATGGGACTGTCGGAATGGCAGCCGCCATTAGCCTGAGGAGGCAGAGGACTGATCTGGCTCCGACCCTCCTGCAGCTGGACAGAAGAAGAGCCTGATTCTGAAGAGTGTCTAGCCTGTCCAGAGGCAAGAAGCTGAAGAAGAGGAAGCAGAATCCTCCCTAGGAGGGGAAGGGACGATCCCCTCTGGGGAGTTCCCAGGGGTGTGTATCCTCCCCCTTCGGGCACCGGAGGGTTCTCCTCTGGTGTCAGGCAGGGGGGAGGGAGTCTCCCATCTCTGACGTAGGGGATCTGGTATAGGGACCGGTGTTGGGAGACAACTTCTCGACCTCCCTGGTGAGCTGAGCCTTGGTCTCAGCTCACTAGGAGGCCAAGGTCTCCTTCAGATCCACTGGCAGCTGTGGAGTGGGTGATGGAGGTGGAGGATATGGGTACTGAGGGTACCCGTAAAAAGTATCTGTAATCTGACAGTGGGTAGCCTGGCATCGGGTACTGTGGTGCCGGATACTGCGGCGTCGAGTACTGCAGTGCTGGATACTGAGGGGCTGGGTACTGCGGCACCGGATATTGTGGTGTTGGGTAACCTGGCTCCAGGGGATCTGATGGAGCAGAAGGACCCGGAAGAGGCCCTGCTGGCGGGCCAGACGGAGGAAGCATTGGCCCCGTGGGCGTCGGGTCCGGCGTGGGTATACCATCGAGCGGGTCCAATGGTCCTGATGGAGGAACAGATCTTCCATCAGGCAAATGGATGCCAGAGGGTGGCGTCAGATCGGCCAGCGTCTGAGGATCCGGCGTCAGGGGGTCCGGCGCAGGAGGAGGGAGCCCTGATGGCAGCATCTCAAGGTCCTCAGTGACGACCGGGGAAGGAGGATTAAAATCCCCGGGTGTCAGTCAAGGGGACACGGGGACCTCAGTGGGCAACGTCGTGTGATGCTGCTAAGAGTCTTGGGCATCAGATGGGACAATAGGGTCTGGCGTAGGCTTCCTGGCCAGGCAGTCATCGGGGGAGCTGGCATCCGACTTATCGGCAGTGTCCGGGTGGACGTCAGAGGAGCCGGCGTCCAACTTATTGGACTCCCTCCCCAAGGAAGGTCACAAAGGAATGGCGGCCTTGTCGGAAGGGGGTTTGACTGGCACTCGCCCGAGGAGATGAGTGGCTTAGCAGCCTTGTCCAGGTGGGCATCGGTGGACCCACTTGAACCGGAGGGCCGTGAAGAAGGAGCAGCCTTAACGGGAGTGGAGGCCTCCAGAAGGGCACAAGCCCGACAGGAGGGGTGACGCCTTCTTGGTAGCGACCAAGACGGACATTGTGGAGCGATTCCCCGGAGGGGATGTTACCTTAAGGGCTATGACTCCAGCCGAAGTCACGGCTGATGTGGAAGACAACTCCTGCTCCTGGTGTTTCTGCTTGTCACGCTTTTTCTTATGGCCTTCGGGGAAGTGGACGCCTGCCTAAGCTTTTTTAACTCTTTTTCCATGGAGGCTATTTTCTTCTTGAGGAGATGGGTGGAATGCTGCCTTCTCTTGTGGGTAGCCGAGTTGAATTTCTGGCAGTGCTGGTACTTGTCCACGGGGTGGTTTGGGCCTAGACAGAAGAGGCACAAGGAGTGGCCGTCCTTGTGTGGAAGCTGGGAACCACGAGTCGCACTTATTCTTATGTGATTCGGAGGGCATCAGGGATGACATACACAGCAATTGTTGAATAAAAAATAAAAAAAACAGAGAAAACATGTCAAAAAAAAGTTTGAAAACTTTAAGACCGATGAATGACTGATGAGCGTTGTTCTGCAGTGAGGAAATTTCACAAGCCGACGGCGGGAAAGAACTGGAACATGGGCATGGGGGACCGCTCCTTTATAACGATGCTGTATGATGCTGGTCACCTGACGTGGGGGCAGTCCCCCTCCAGAGACTGCAAGCTAGAAATTTTTCCTTGGGGTTCTGATGCCTGGCGGCTTAGTCCTATATGTGAATTCCTACTGCAAGAGCCCTCTTGAAGTAAGATCTGATGTTAGAACTGCTATTAGTGACATCACAGTCTATCATGGTAACCACTATGATGTCATAAACAAAGGCACTGTTGAGGTCAGGCAAATGCTTTTTATACAAACTTTTTGGATAGACAACCAAGATCAGTTATAATCCTTGGAAAGGAAAACTGAAAACAAAAAAGTATTCTCTAGTAAATTCAAATAACTGAAACATCTTGACATTAAGAAAGGCAAACAAAACTAGTTGTAAGTACTATAAATTCAAAAAAATTGTACAACAAACTTGTAGTTTGAACTAAAAAAACACAAAAACAAATCTGTCGCACTTTCCTTTTGATCCATGTTCGGATTCAAGGTTCTGCAATTTTACTAGTCATCACTGGTTCTCCAGATTTTTTTTATTAATTTTAGGTGATTCAAGCCAAAACAAATAGCAGGTCCCAGACTCGGGACCCCTGAATTATTCTACCCACTGAAGACCTTATTTTAAATGCAATCTCTGCAGCACTGAGCACAAGTACTACTGCTAGTATGGAGAAAACCCAGTACACTGCCATGTTATTACACTGCCACCTGCTGTCACCAAAAACTGGTTCTGTAAGATCTGCAGCAATTGTTTCACAGCTGAGCATCCTCGCAACCTTAGCTCCTTCAGCCTAAAGGGCAGTTCAGGCTCTCACAGCACAGCATCTGCGTGAGAGAATTCTTCCCATTATGCACTTTCCTAGCAGTGCATCTGCTCTTATGACCTATATTGCTCATGTCTGTAATATAAGAAGTCCTGAAAAATGAAACAGACCATCTTCATCTCCAGTCACTTCTCCACTGGTAACTGGTGTCACTGAAACCTGGGGACAGTGGGTCTGTCCATTTCCATTCATCAGGAACACAGCTGACTCAGTGAGAGGAGCTTTCTGCTACATCAAGACTGTCATACAATCGTAGACGGGATTTATGTGTTCTAAACTGTTAATCTACCTCTGCCCAAATGTTATTTTATTTGTGCATTTTTTAATGCTACCCAAGGCTCCCAGCTCTCCACTCTTTCAGAAATCCTACTGTCCCCCAATAAACTCACCTGTCGCTGCTGGGCTGCACCGCCAGGCTCCCGACTAGATCAGTTCCTCTGGCCTTGGTTTTGAGATATCCCCGCCAGGAGGGCCTCCACTCCTAACCTGGCTTTGGTGAGAGAGAGAAAGGAGTGAAGTAAACATCTGCAGAGGATGCCCAGAGAGTTGCAGCCAATGAGTGAAAGGGCCTGATGGTGTGTGAGGGATAGAGGGGACATCACTCAATGCACTGAGAGGGCCAATTTTATTTTAATTTTTTTTATTTATACTTTGTACATCCTCTGGCATTTCTTCAGCTCCAGTTCCCCCAGCTCTGGACATGCCTCCCTGTGGGACTTTCAACCCCACAAATTACCCCTCGCGGTGATGGAGACCACATAGGTACCCCCACAGGACTTTCAAACCCACAAATTACCCCTCACCATGGGGCCACCCCAGGGTGGAGACCACCTGGGTACCCCGCGGGGCCGCGTCCTGACTGGTGGCCAAATCAGAGGATCATGAGGCACTGAAGGTTTTTTCTTACTTGCCCCAATGCCTCCCCAAGGATGACGACACGCTGTGGGACTGAGGAGGTGGGGCATGCAAAGATGTGCCCCGCTCCGGACTCCCACCTACACGCTTCCCACCTGTGTGGCGCCCCAGTTGACCTGCCACCCAGAAGCTCCAGATGGCAGTGAGCAGGGGATGCGAGACCCTCTCCGGGACAGAGCTGCTATGCATTGGCTTAATCAGGCTCCCGCCCCACCCCAGCCGACCCCCAACTACCCAGACTTGTTCTCGAACCCAGCTCGCTGGTGAGGTGCAAGGTGTGGCGTCCAGTGCCTCAACCCTCAGCCACATCGGACAGGCGAGGGTCAATTTTCTATTTTCTCCCTCCTCCCAACAAGCTACCTTTCATGGGTGTGCATGCTGGGGTGTCTGGGAGTGCACACGATGTGTGTCACTGGTACAATGGCACAACAAGCTGCCAGCAGGAACATCTACATGAGTGGTGCTGTGCCAAACCCTTCCCAAGAGGCCAGTATCCACACGGATGCTCAGTCACCCTCCCTGCCAACCTCCACTTCAGCCATCCCAGGCTTAGGGCATGAATTGGAGTCTTCAGCAAGCAGAGCAGATGCTCCATCTCTTAGCACCACAGAAGCAGCTTGTTCTACTTTTGCTCTAAATTTTTTTTAACTTTCTTTTTTTATTGTTTTTCAGTCAGAAAAAAAACAACAAACAAAGCATAACTCCTGCCAGACATCACCATATATCACCTGTGCCTAATCCTACTGTTATTGATAGCTTATCTGTCCTGTATAGCACCCATCTCCCCTCCCCACTTCCTCCCCTGCCTGGTGTGACCCCACTGAGCACTTACCCCATGTCCCCACTTTATCCCCCCCCGCCTTCCTGCTTTCTCGTCACAAATATTAATCCCCCACTTTTCATCCCTCCCCGGTTCCTCTGACACAACCCCACCTTAAAACCCTTTCCCTTATCTCTCTCCCGCCCCCCACATTACCCAGTCCTGCCCTATCACCTACTTACGTAACCCTGGGTAGATTCCTATCCAATCCCACCCCTCTGACTACTCAACCCCCTTATTCTGTCACCCCGTTTGTCTCTTCCTCCACCTCCGCCTGCTCTCATCTATTCTGTCCTCCCCCTCCTTTGGTCACCACCACTTCTGACCCTCCATAACTCTACCTGCATGCTCTAAAGCTCAGCTACCACTATAAATTGCTTGTCCACCTTAGGTATGCTCTTAGTACTGTTGCAATAAAGTTGACCTCTCCTACCTGATGTATTTTAACTGTACTTGCTTGAATCTGTATCTGTATGTACCATAATGTACTTGCCTGCTGTATATACCCCTATCTGTTTTGTAATGTCTACGTACCTTATCTATTGCCTTATGACGTGGAACCTTTGTAAACGAGCTTTTAGCTCAAAGGTGTTATGCGAGATTCCAATACATAAATAAATATAACAGGATCCATCCAATGGATAAGAATATAATAGTCTAAGCAATCGTATGTACAGCTCAGGGGGTACAGGAATCTAAACAGGCTTCTAAAAAAAAAAAAAGAGAGAAACAATATATCTTAAGAATAGCTACACTCTGCAAGATTTTGGTAGGCAATAACCAGATAAGAGACAAGAATTCCAAACATGGTAAAACTTCAGCATATAAGCTAATATAGCCACCTTCCAAACAGTAAACTGTCCCGAACATGTGAGGTGCATTCCCCCTCCTCTCCGCCTTGAACAACAGCTCAAATGCCCTATCACAAAAGTTACAGGCACTCTACAAAGTAACGAGTTAGGACAACTGTTAGTGTAATAAAATAAAACATAAATATATTTAGGAAGATCAAAGATTAGTAAACATGATTCAGTGCCATCATGTCAATGAGCAGTCTCCTGAAGTACTCAGAAAGTGGGAAACTTAATTCTCAGACATGTGAGAGAAGTCCAATCGCAGGACCCATTCATAATATTAAGAAAGGAATTCAAGTGCCCTCCGAGTCCGATGAGACTCGATCCTCTGTGACACTACAAGCTGCAGCAAACTCGTTTTCAAGAAAAGCCACATATTTCCCAGCCTCAGCAGGATCGGTAAACTGAAAAGTATGGCCACCATAGAAAATTCTGAGTCTCACTGGCATCAGTAATGAACTGATGACTCCCAGACTTCATAGCTTCACCATCAAATTTCTTCAAATGGGCCCCGATGGCAAAGGATGAGTTACGAAACAAATGTAAACTCTTTCCATCATAGTTTTGAGAGTCTGATTCCCGAGCTGCTTTAAGTAAAATATCCTGTGTCATGACCCCATCAGTAACAAATAAAAACAGTCCTTGGAAGGTCTCGCTGAGCTTTCACTGATCGAGGAGGGATACTGTAAGCTTTGATAAAATGTTCGACTATACTTTGCTCTAGATGAAGTGCTCCAGGCAGCCAAGACTTCAAAAACTGCAAAAGATCAGGGTCCTCCTGCCCTTCGTGAGACCAACAAGGTAGACATCTGAAGCTCATTGCACATTTTCTAAAGCTTCCAACCAATAGCATAACTGAGCTTTCTCCTGGACCAATTTTGCCAAAGTAGAAAGGTCTTTCATTGCTTGTTCCTCTGCAGCAGCTGTGGATTTAGTAACCACCTCGATCTTTAGACCCTGTTCTCTCATTCTCTGCAGTATCGTAGTGATTTTGCTATTGATTGCCTGCATAGACACTTGCAGTGATCTCCAAGGTGGCTCCGTATCTGATGGTACTGGTGGGGTGGTTGCAGCCTGAGAGGTCGACTGTGACTGCGGCTTAAGGCCTCCCGTAGCTCCCTTTTGCTGCCGGCCCATTATGCAAAAAATATATCTTCCGATGCAGCTCAACGGTAGACTGGCACCAGCTATTAAAACACCCAAAAATGGGATTGCACACTGAATTTTATTTTAAATACTGTGCTCGAAGTGAATAGTAGAAGAACTCACATCCAATCAGCAGGTGTGCTCCACAGTGACCCTTTTATACTGAATTTTAACACACTGGGTTCATCTCATTGTGATGTAGCATGAAGGGTCAAGGGGATCATTACAGCAGAGCAGTTTTGGTCTAGATTATCAATAAAAAGTACAGCATAAAAACTTTACAGATAAAATACCATTTACAGCAAGATACTATACATATTTGTACATATTCACCTGTGAGATACTAATTAGTCTCAAGATTAAGGCACACGTTAGGCTAATTAAGGGCACCAGGGGCAAGGCAAGAGGAAGAAAGATTGGCTTATGCAGGGGTTGTGAGAGCTGGTTAGCAAATGCACAGGCTGAGTAGGGGGTTATACATGACTCCCTAGAAGGTTTGAGTACTGTTGGATTCTTTGGTGGCCTCAAGGACATAATTCCAGCTAATTAGGATGCTCGTGGTAAAAGCCTTCTCAGTGATGGATCTGTGTACTCATGGAATGTGCGGAAGATTCCTAGAGCGTAATCTCAAGGCACTTTTACAAGCAGTGGTCTGTATCGGAATAACTGAAAGAGACACACTGCAACGTTACATTTTCTGTGTGTGCAAGCATTCACCTAACTTGAAACACATTCCCTGTTGCCCTGAGTTCGCCGGCTTCTGTTCTGTTCTGCCTTGCCATGTAAATTCACCATTCCATTCACGTCAGTGAACAGTAGCCCAACAGTTACACCGGATTCTGAAAAACTGACAGCAGCCCTTATAAACATTAAAAAATGACAAGTTCAATGCAAAATTCATTTAGGGAGGATTCTCCCTACTGAATTCTATTAAAAACATTTACAAAAATCATCCCTGTTGAGATGAGGTAACTTGGAGGTGTGTTACTTGCTTTTTGCATGGGTTTTGTAGTACTTTCGGCAGAATTCGTTCTGGAAGTGCCTCCCTAAATGAATTCTGCATTGAAGTTACATTTTTTTTGTGTTAGAAAGGTATAATGGCTTCCCAAAGTACCTGCGATTTGCCATGATGCCACCAGATCCCGCAAGGCAGGAAACACCGCCGAAACAACGGAAGATGCAAGCTTCCGAAATGGGCAGTCAGTGTACAAGTGGCATCGCAGTGCAGTGGGTACAGCGGAACAAGACTGCAGCACAAGTGAGCGGCACAAGTAAGCGCCGTGTAAAAGCGGCTTCAGTTGATAGACCTGCACAGACATGGCAAGTAAACTACTAAGGCAGGCAGGAAAAATACCATTTATTTTATTTATTTACAAACTGGTGACTGGGAAAGGCACACGGAGCCAAGGCTCATTTCTAAGTGTGACCAGGGGGATTACAGAGAAGGGACTATAACAGAACTTCACCAACATAATTGGTAGTGAAAAATACATAGGAAAAAAATAGTCCAGTAAAATAGTGCAATATTGGCAATGAAAAATAATTATAAAAAAGTACAGTAAAACAGAGCAATAGTAATACAATAAACAACTAGGAAAGGGTGTGTTTTTATGGAACGACCACAAGTATCTTCTGACCATGGATACTATTTATTGGCTATGTAGGGATCACGGTAGACTGGACAGACTAACTAGCCTTCTTCTGTATCATTTTTATATGTTTTCAACTATCAATACTCTGTATCATTTTTAAAATATGTTTTTTTAATTATCAATATTTATCTAACAATATATGGTCAACAATAGTGAATCAACTGTATATCGATATACAGTGTATATTATAGATGTCATAATATTAAAGACATATATTAAAGACATTTCTTGTACTACCAGCTGCAACTTCTTAAGTAATGCACAATCTGTGCATTAAGGACAAACTGACATTAAAGACAACTCTACTATAATGAAAAGCTTAAAATCACTAGATTTATACCAATTGTGTTTTTCCCTTTATTTTTATTTAATTTTATTTAATTGAATATCGGATTAAGACCTTTGAGCACAGGTGCTCGTTTGCAAAGGTTCCACTTCAGGTAGGGGACATACAGTAGATGATCAGCTCAGATGAAGCCTTGTCACAAAGTAGGTGTTTTTTTTGGTTTGTTTTTAACTTTTCCCTGTTGTTGGTCTTCTAAATATTGTAGCTAATACAGCAATTATTTCACTAAGTCTTCAAAATGTATCCTACTCTCCCCTGCAAACCACAAATCTGCTGTGGGTGATATCACAGTCATACTACGGTAAGGTAAATAGCCAGGAGGCCATATGCCCGTATTGCTCTTATGCTAAACCAATGAATAACAGCAAAGAGCACAGCCAGTTTTTATTAATTTGTCCAGTCGGTACTTGAAAATACTTTTAGATTCACTAATGATAACATTTAAGGGTAACCCATTCCACATTCCGATTGTTCTAAGAGTGAAAAAGTATTTCCGAACGGAATGTTGAAAAGATTTGCCAACTAACTGGAGGGGATGACTCCTAGTGTCATGTGAAGAATGATCTTTGAAATGCAACCCCCATTCACACATTAAGTAGGGGTCTTGAATTATATCATAAAGTAACAAAAGATCGCTTCTAAGGCGACGAGTAGAAAGTGTCATTAATTTTAGGGACTGTTGTCATGGTGAGCACTATGATGTCATAAACAAAAGCACTGCGGAGTTAGCAGGGGAGAAGGAATTTTTTTTATATATACAGACTTATTAGACAGACTACCAAGATGTGTTGTAATACTTGAAAAAGAACACTGAAAATGAAAACAAAAGTGTATTCTCTAGTAACTTATTATAAATGAAATATCTTATTTATGAAAGTACATACTGAAGTGCAGAGCTGGTCTTTAGGGACCAATCCTTTTGTCTCGGAGGGGACTTTAATAGACAAGTTCCACTGTACATTTTTATTATCACTACATCTTGTCATTGCTTCTTTCATATATCCCAGTCATCACTATCTGCGCTGCCAAGCTCCGTTAGATTACTCCCTTCTTGCATGGTCACTGCATTCAGTTAGGGGGCTGTAGGATTTAGTGGCAGTGTAGTCATTGGGGAAAAAGATGGCAAGTTCACACATCTTCAGAGCATGGGTTACAACTAAAGGCCATCAATCATTGTATGCCAATCAGGGGATGCTTCTACCCGCTTAAGGACCACCCATCTCCTTTCACTGTAAGCTCACGACTACACTAGGGGGTGTCTAGTGGCAAATGTTCATGAATACCACCAATGTCACCTCTGCCATGCCACCCATCAGTCTCTCTCAGTGAGTTGTGCAAAAACCAAAAACTCCCTGTAAGGAGAGTGTCCACATGGATACTTTTCACCCTTCCTCCTGGTTTCCACTCCTGACAAGCCTGGCTCAGGGCACAAATCCAGGCTGCCAGTGAGCAAGAGCTGTCCCGACTGACTGCCTAGCACCACACAGCCAGCTCACAAATACACATTCAAACTTAAAAATGTACTTCTAAAATTTCTTTGTCAAAAGAGACTTGTTTTATATATTGATTTATGGCCATTGTATGAATAGCAGCTATCAATATATCAATAAAAAACTGATTATAAGCTTCCAGTTAAAAAAATAAATGTAGTTGCTAGCTCTAACGGATCCAGTGTTAGCCTTTTTAAAGAAAATCATCTTTCACAGAGCTATCTTGGAGTCTAGCCATGTCAATATACATTCCTATACATCACACTTATAAAAGTCTTCTGATGTACAATATGTTGACATGTGTACTAGGGATGTATTAACATATGCAAACTATCAGTATGATCGATTCAAATCAAACTTTAACAATTTAAAAGTTACACCTTTCAAAATGATAATTTGTTAGTGCCAGCCCATCGGCACAGCGGTTGATTTCCACTTGTGACGCCGGTGACCTGGGTTTGGGAATGGACCCAGGGCCGGGGGGAGCAGGACTGAGTGTCCCAAGGACTGCTCTCCTTCTCCGGGAGGAGGGAGGGGTGTGTGACCAGTGCTTTATGGACCCCTGGCAGAGGCCGGGTGTACCACAGCGACCAGCACCAGAATGACACTCGAGGGGTGGGGTGGATGCTGGCATCATTGCACGTCCCCACACTTGCCTACAGGGGGGAAAACCACGCTATTGGCCACCCTAGATGAAGCCATCCCTCAGCTTCAATCAGCCTCCAGGATGGCCCGTCATCTGCGGCACCATGCTGGGTTGGTGCCACAGCCCTGTCCTGAGGGGTAAGCCAGGGGGTATCAAAGGGGCATGTCTAATGTGGAGGTGGGAGCGAGGGTCCGTGACCTGGCTGAGGTTCCGAGAAGCTGGTGCCTGCAAAAAGTGTAATAAATAAATAAAAAACATCATTTGTTTAAAATGTATTTATGCTGCCGGCTCCATGGCATCAAGAGATGGGTATTGCTCTGGCATGCTGGCAATCTGGGTTCACGCCCAGAGCACGGACATCAGGAGACAGTATAGCGCTGTGGTTCAGCGCTCTGAGCTGCAAACCTGGAGACCTGGGTTTGAATCCCACAGCCCCCACCTGCATACTGTGTGATCCTGAGCAAGTCACTTAACTTCCTTGTGATCCCAGGTCACACCTGGAAACAAGCTTTGGCTTACTGTGCCTTTCCTGATTAAACAATTTCTCCTTTCCAATCAGGAGCAGAGACCAGCATGGAGGGAGTTAAGAGTGTCCTTCGGACACTTCCCACCCAGGGATGGCACCATACCAGACCGCTTGGTAGGTGGCTCCTGGCACTGGCTTGCAGAAGGCGTTCTTTGCAGCGTAAGCCTCGACATGCTGCTGAACACCCCCATCCCCAGAATGCTGCTGCGGCTGGACAAGTATGTGGGAGGTGAGAGGGTTCCTAGAACAGTGGAAAAGTGCCCGCTCAGGTGACCGGATGACAGTCACCCGATTCTCCTCATGTCACACAGCCCATACAGCAGCCTTCCGGTACAATCCTCTGCCGTGTGCCTGGTACAATAATGGAACAGATCTCCTCTGTTGTGGGCCCCAGGAGGAGAGGACCCTTGGCAAAGGGATATGTCGGGTTGACCAGGTCACGGCACAAGGGAACGGTGGTGATGGGGGGGGGGATTAATTGGTGGGCAGGGGTTAACACACTGGCAACCCAAAGGAGTGGCTGGTTTGAGGAGGCATGGGAGGAACAATAAATAAATAAAATGTATTTATTTTACTTCAAAGGTTTTAGTAAGAAAGACATAGTGAGCTGGTAACAGCTCATTTTCAGATCCATCCTGAGGGAAGGGGACCTGGAGTGCAGTACAGCTCAAAAAGAATCATTCCTGCTATTTTTTTTTTTATATGGAAAACAAATGAGAGGAAGGTCCCTTACCTCCATGGGAACTCCTTTGTGGTAAAAGCAGCCTTTTTGGTTATACTCTCAAAGTAATGGAAATGATTGTAAATTGTCCCAGAGGCGCTAGCAGAGCGATCCTTTTCCACATCTTTGCTGCAGAACAAGCCCCATTTTATCACATAGATATAGGGACAGCACAGGGATGTGGTCCATTGAAGTCTATGGAATGTGATTTGAAAAAACAGTTTTTGGCCATTTAATTGGCCATTTGGTGAATTTGAAGCCAGGGTTCAAATAACAAGGCTCTTGCTGGTCAGACCCTGGCGCTGGCTTTACCAAATGGTCACTTAAATGTCCAAAAATACAGGTTACTCACCTGTAACAGGAGTTCTAGGAATGGTATATGTTGTTCATCCACACTGTCTGGCAGGTATCCTTGCCGCTTTAAATCTTGCCGGAAGGTCTTCAAGCTGGCTCCTCCCACCCACCAGGGTGGTAAAACTCTCGGCTCCACCCCATGACGCCAGATCTGGCCCACTGGAAGCTCAGGTTGTGCGTCGAAGCCGGGAGGTCGGGAATGGGATGAACAACATATACCATTCCTAGAACTCCTGTTACAGGTGAGTAACCTCATTTCTAGGGACATGGATATGTTGTTCATCCACACTGTCTGGCAGACTCCTAGCAGTTCTTCGGGAGGAGGGAGGCAAGGCGCACACCCCTGATACTTACTTGGGAAAGAGACTGGAGAACCGAGGCCCCAAAACCAGCATCCCGGCGTGACTCAAGGTCGATGTGGTAATGGGTGATGAAGGTGTGTGCTGACTTCCAGGTAGCAGCCCTGCAGATTTCCTTGATAGGGACATCCCTGGAAGCAGCCACCGATGCAGCAGTATGGCGGGTAGAATGAGCTCTTATCCCTCTGGGAGGCTCCATGCCCGCCAACTTATAGCAGAAATCTATGCAGGAGGTGACCCACCTGCTTATCGTCCGCTTGGCTGCAGGTCTGCCAGGTGCGGATTCAGCATAGGTGACAAAAGCTGGCGAACCTCTCCCCATATTTCAGCCGTGCGCTCCTTATAGTAAGCGAGCGCCCTTCTAGGGTCCAGAGTATGGAGCCTATATTCGGCCTCCGAGGTGTGATTGGGGGAAAACACCGTCAGAGTCAACACCTGGTTAAGGTGAAACTCCGACACCACCTTCGGAAGGAATTTCGGGTTGGGGCGCAGGACAACCTTGTCCCTGTGGAAGACCAGGTAAGGAGACTCGATGCAGAGCACCTGGAGCTCTCCCATCCTTCTGGCTGACGTGACAGCCACCAAGAAGGCGGTCTTCCATGACAGGTGAGAGAGTTCACACCTGTGCATTGGTTCGAATGGCTTGCCCATGAGCTTTGCCAGTACCAGCAGTAGATCCCACGGAGGTGGAGGTTCTCGCACGGAGGGGAAATGTGATCAAGGCCTTTGAAAAAGCGCCAGACCACCTTCTCCTGCGCCACCAACTGCTTCCCGGCCCGCGCCCGGTAAGCAGAGATGGCTGCCAGGTGCACCTTAAGGGTCGTCGACCTAAGCCCTTGCTGAGAAAGGGATCACAGGTAGTCCAATATGCTCGCCAAGGAACAGGAGGAAGGGTCCAGGCACTTGCCCTGACACCAAATGGAAAACCTTTTCCATTTGAAGGCGTAGCACTTTCTGGTCGACTCCTTACGGGACGCCTCAACTACGTTGAGGACCTCGTCGGAAAGATCCAAGGCCTGGAACTCTACCCGCTCAGGAACCAGGCCGTCAGGTGCAGGGACTGAAGGTCTGGATGGAATATCTTCCCCTGATTGACTGAGAGCAGGTCCAGGCGAGCTGGAAGCTGCCTCGGAAGCCTGGAGCTGAGGCTGAGGAGATCTGGGTACCAGTACTGGCGGGGCCAGTCTGGGGCTATCAGAATCACCTGCGCCTTGTCCCTCCTTGCTTTGAGCAGCACCTTGTGCATCAAGGGGAACGGGGGAAAGGCGTAGAAGAGGCCCGGGGTCCACGGCCTCGAGAAGGCATCCCCCTGCAGAGAGCCCTGCTGAGGGGGGGGCATGGAACAGCCTCAACTTCGCATTCTCCCTAGAGGCAAACAGGTCCACCTGAGGTGTGCCCCAATGGGAGACTAGATCTCGTACTACCTCCAGCAGGAGAGACCACTTGTGGGAAACAGCCCCTATCCGGCTTAGGGCATCGGCCAGGGTGTTGGAGGCTCCTGCCACATGAATGGCTAGGATATCCACCTCCAGGCTGCGAACGAGTGACCAGATGCGGAGAGCTTCCTTGCATAGGAGCATGGAGCGCATCCCGCCCTGGCGGTTTAGATAGTACATGGTCGTGGTATTGTCCATCTGGACCCGGACCACTTGACCCCGAAGAAACAGAGCAAAGGCGGTGAGAGCTAGGCGGACCGCTCGGAGCTCCAGCAGGTTGATGTGGCATCGGGACTCCCACGGGGACCAGAGGCCGTGCGCTCGGTGTTCCCCCAGATGGGCACCCCAACCCATCAGAGAGGCATCGGTCGATAGAGAGACCGTCGGCTCGGGGCGGACAAACGGGATGCCCTCCTGCAGATGAACTGGAACGGTCCACCACTGGAGAGCGTTCCACATCCCCTGGGTCACCGTCACTAACTGGTCCAATGGATCGCAGCGTTGGGACCACTGGCTGGCCAGCCCCCACTGAAGGGGGCGCATGTTCCAGTGGGCCCAACGGACCACGCTGGTACAGGCCGCCATTAGAGACCCAGGAGGCGGAGGAAGTCCCGGGCAGGGCGCAATTGCCCAACCAGAAATGATTGGGCAAAGGAGGAAAGAACCTCGGCCCTGTCCGCCGGGAGCCGTGCTCTGACTCGAAGAGAGTCGAGCTCTGCCCCGATGAAAAGAATCACCTGCTTCGGCTCGAGTTCCGACTTGGCCTCGTTGATGAGGAGGCCGACCTGAGAGCAAACCTGGAGGGCCAGATCTCTGGACCGCTCCACCTCCTGTCTGGAGGGGGCTGCTATCAGCCAATCGTCCAGGTAAGGGTAAACCCGGACCCCTCGGCGCTGCAGGAATGCTGTCACCACCGCAATGCATTTGATGAAGACCCTGGGAGCTGGAGATAAGCCGAAGGGCATGGCTTGGAACTCGAAAAGGGAACCTTCTGCTCGAAAGTGAAGGAACCTTTGATGGGACGGATGGATAGGGACGTGAAAGAACACATCCTGTAGGTCCAGAGAGCAGAACCATATGCAGTGTTCCAAGGATGGGATTATCTGAGCCAGAGTGACCATCCTGAAGGTTCGAGACCTTAGGAACTTGTTCAGGTCGTGTAGGTCGAGAATGGGGCGCCAGCCCCCCGTCTGTTTCGGAACCAGGAAGTACCTGGACACGAACCCCGGGTTTGAGGAAGGGTCCGCCACCTCTCTTATCACCTCCTTCTCGAGGAGGAGAGCGAGGTCGGCTCGGCGAGCTGACAGCGAGGCTTCGGACCCTGAGGCCCCCCGAGGTGCGATGGCTCTGAAGAGTGGGGCCTGCTCGAACTCCAGAGGCAGGCCCTTTCCTACCACCTCCAACACCCACCTGTCTGTGGTAATAGCAGACCAGGCGGAAAGGAAGTACCAGAGCCATCCCCGCACGGGGGGAACCTGGGGTAAGGTGACGAGGTTGTGGGCGACACCCCTCAACCCGTCACCGTGCAGGCTTGGAGGAGGGACCGGCCGAGGGACCGCCTGGGCCTTTACCTCCCTGCTTCCTGGAGGAGGAAGCTGCAGGCTTGGGTTTGGGACACCAAGTGCGAGCCTGCTGGCCCTGGTGTTGCTGGGCCGGCGTGCCGGGGGCGCAGATGGACGAAAGGGCTTGGGTTGAGGTCTGCGTCCCTTGTCCCTCTGAGCAGATGATACCGAGTCCAAGGTGGCATTGGACTTTTCGATCCTCTGGAGGTGGCCTTCCACTCCAGGGCCGAAGAGGTCGGTCCCCAAGAAGGGGACATCCGCCAATTTGTGCTGGGTATCTGCTGTGAAGGTGGATATCCTCAGCCATGCCCGACGGCGCATAGCCACTGCAGCCGCTACTGACCTGGTGCATGAATCACTGATGTCCAAAGCAGTCTGAAGTTGCTGCTTGGCCACTGCCCTGCCCTGGTCCCGCACCTGCTTAACCGTGGTCTGCAGGTCAGCCGGGAGATGAGGGGACCACCTCGTCCAGGAAGCCCAACAGGGCGTGAGAAAAATGTGCCATCAGTACAGCCGAGCTGGCCTGACGAAGGCCAAGGGAGGATGCAGTGTAGACTTTTCGCCCGGCATAGTCCAATTTCTTGGACTCCTTGTCGGGAGGTTTGTCCACGTCCCTAGCGTTTCCGGCATGCCGGAAAACGCTGTCGGTAACTAACCCCTCGGCCGAGGGATGTTCTGAGAAACCGGACAGGGAACCGGTAGGGACCGCATACTTCCTGGCCATCCTGGCCGAAGACGCAGGGCAGGAAGCAGGACGCTGCCAGAGCTCCAAGGCCGGGCCCACAATGGCCTCAGCCACAGGGAAGGCCTCCGTACAGGAATCCCCTCAGTCCAATATCTCCATGAGGGGATACTTGGCCCACTTTGGATACAGGCTCGAGCTGCATCCTGGTGGATTCCGAGATGAGTCTGAGCAACCCCAGGAAGGACGAAGGGCTGTCGCCCAGCGACTGACCTCCAGAGGACTCCAAGTCCACTCGCTTGGAGAAAAAGGAGGAATCGTCGTCAGACTCGGAAGAGTCCGCAAAGAGCTGCCTTGGGCCTGAGCCACCCTCCACCTGCCGAGGGCGATCGGGAATGAGGGTGACCGACAGCCTATGGGGCAGACCCTGAGCCGACCGAGAATTCTTGGTTGGAGCCCCAAACCGCAGCTGTGGAGGCGGAAGTTCCACCAGAATCGGTGGAGCAGCTGGTTTTGGCCGAAAAAACGGCCTGACAATAGGCTCGGGTAAAATGGGGGTTGTTTCGCCGCCCGTGACAGCCACTTAATGGCTGGGAAGGCGGCGGCATCGGCTTATTCCGGTCAGAAGGAGCTGTTGCCACATGAGGTCCTCTATATCGCCGACGAACTTGATGCCGAAGCTTCCCTCATCCGAGGAGGAGGAAGAGGACGCGGCGGTGCCGCCACCGCGAAAAGCGCCGAGACCGAGATCGCCGGCGATGGCGGATCGCTGGATCATGAAGAAGTCCGGAGACCGAGAACTCGGCTTTCCCGAGGACGGTGCGGAGAGGGGACAAGTGGAACCGGCTCCTCCCTCGGCTTGGAAGGAACACCCAAGGGCTCTGAAACCGGAGGCACTGGCAAGCCCACGGGATCCTCAACTCCAACCGGGGGAACCAGGAAGAGGGGATTTTCGGCTTCGCCGGTCGACAACCCGTCCAACGGGTCGAGAAAGATCTCGACTGCATCGATGGGAGTCTCGGTCAACTGACCTGACGGGGACACCATGAGACCAGTGGCTGAAGCCGAACGATCGGCCGAAGTCGATGGCCGACAACTCGGGGAGAGGGACCTTTCTCGCTCCCAAAAGCGTCGACGAAGAGACTTACCCTTGTCTTTCTTCTTGGACCGAGAAGAAGGTCCAGCAGACGTTGGTCCCTCTCCCCTAGTGGAGAGGGACAGACAAAGCTCCTTAAAAGAAGCTGTGTAACAGGAACCCAGGGAAAGCGGAATAAAAGCCGTGGTCGAGGAAGATGCAGCCCGCGCCGCCTCCTCTTCGAGGGCGATCATCTGCTCTAGCTGATCCACCGAGCCCACCACCGTGGAAACCACCGACTGGGCCTCTTTTGCCTTAACCAGAGGAAAACGTTTCTCGGGGCGCCCTAGTTGTAAACAGGCGGCACGGTCTTCGAGGACGTAGGCTGAGAAGGAAGAGCACAGGTTGCAAGCCTGCCGGACGTGCTCGAGGCCTTAACAGTACACACACGTGGAGTGCGGATCCGTCCGAGACATCATCTGCCCACAAGGGCACCGCCGAAAACTGGGAGTCGATTTGTCCATCACAGCCGCGAGGGATAGAAGACCGAAGTCTTTTAAGCAAAAAACCTTTAAATTCGGAAACCAAGAATTAGGAACCAGTCTTATACGCAGAGCGTTAAGGAGGGAACCTGAGCTTCCAAGCGGTAAGGAAGATCTGGCGTCATGGGGCGGAGCCGAGAGTTTTACCACCCGGGTGGGTGGGAGGAGCCAGCTTGAAGACCTTCCGGCAAGATTTAAAGCGGCAAGGATACCTGCCAGACAGTGTGGATGAACAACATATCCATGTCCCTAGAAACTGTGTTTTCAAATCATGCTCCATAGACTTGAACAAAGCATGCCCCCGTGCTCTCCCTATACCTACATCAAAAAATGCTGGAGTGTGGGAGCATGGCCAGCAACATAGAAGTGGAACAGGATTGCGCTACTAGCCCCTTGGGGACAAGTTACGATCCTTTCCATTCATTTAGGGGTATAATCAAAAAGGCTGCTTTCATCACAGAGGAGCTCCCATGGAGGTAAGGCAGAATCCTCTTATTTGTGTGCAGCACCAAGAAAGGTGCTCTTCTGACAATAATGCGCAATAAAATAAGTAAAATAGATAGCAGGTTGCAGTTGGTGAGCAGAGGCAAATGTAAGTATACAAATAAACATACAGCTGGGACCAATAGAGAGGTACAATGAATAACAGATTCAGAACTAAATGTGCGAAAAAACAGGGTTAAGCAGTGGTCTAAGGAGGGTGACTCTTGAGTGCCTGAGAGTCAGGTCACAATGTGGTCAAGGGCAATTACAAATAAAAAATAATAAGAAGGACTAACCTTGGCACCATTAGGGCTAGAAACCAATTTGTTTTTTAAATGAAACCTTGGAGTCAGCTTTGTCGATACATCAATGCCTCATGATGTTACTGCTTCAAAACAGTAACATATAAAAATATGTCATTTAAAAAACATATTATTTTAAAAGTCAACTTTTTATAGATCGTGCTACACCACCTTATTTCATAAGGAATTTGCAGCCTCCCATGTATTTGCTTTTAATTAACTAGACTGCGAGCATTTCCCTCTCCCCTCTAGCGACCCCTAATCTTCCACGCTCCCGCAAAAGCATCAGATGGCATATGAGTAAATAAGACAGTGTAATGCAATCACAGTACAGAAAAGGTACTGATCTGAAAGCTGGCCCAAGGGGGACTGAACGTCCACAGGATACTCTTTCTCCAGGGAGGAGGGCAACTTTCTCCACTATTATGCCGCCATCTCGGTGAGCACAGGTGGTGGAGCAGCAGGAGAAACTTCGGGAAGCAGGATGCAGCCTGGATCTGGACTGCAGTCTAACAACTGCCTGCACATGCGCACCTTAGAACTCTCACTGGCTGCACCTATGAAACTAAGCAGAAAAGGTCTGGAGTGCAGCAGTGTAACACTGGCACAACCAGACCCCACTACTCTAACTGGTAGCATTCACACAACTCAAACCTGCTGACAAGCATCCCTGAGCACCTCTTAATGGAATGCATCATGGGGTGATGGTGCTGTGGACCCCATGAGGACAGTTATGGGGTGGATGGTGACTTACAAAAAAAAATAGGCAGCTTAGTGACTAGGGAATATATAAAATTAAACAAAAAAGAAAAAAGTGCCATTACAAGGAGGTTGTAAAAGGTAAACTAACTCTTTACTACCTGGAGCACTTTTTGAACTCTGAGCATTCCACTGCTTAACCAAGATACAAAATGGCCATCCAGGCATAATTGAGTTTACGAACTTGGGATGTCCCAATATGGCTGGGGGCAAAACTGGGCAGGCAGAGTTTGTCCCACAAAGGACAAAATGGCAGAAGGGGCACAAAGCAGCTGCAGAGGTCTTCAGTCTTCTAAATGAAAAGGAAAAAAAGAGCCAAAGGGGCCCTCTCCCCAGCATGACGGGGACCTAAGACAACACATTCTGACTAAAAAGAAGGTCCATGACTGTGGAGATAACTGCTTCCAGGCCAGAGAGAAGTACAGAGCAGCACTGCAGGACTGCAAAACTAGAATTAAAACAGCCAGGAAGGGGCTGGCACACTGGTGCAACAGTATCACTGCCACCTGAGTTTGGGAATGAACCCTGAGCTTTGGAGGGTTGGCTGGGAGGAGGAGGACTAAGCATCCAATTAACTGCTCTCCTCCTCCTTTGAGAGGGAGGTTTGCACCCTCTGGCAGTTGTTTGGCCCCTAGAAGTGGCTGCAGGTGAGGGAGCTTGGGAAAACTAATTCGGGTACGGAGGAGTGGGGGCTGTTGACATACTGTGTGCAAAAACGTACATGGTGATGTCCTAGAAAGCACTGCATGCAAGCTCCTCCTGGGGACCAGTAAACTGGGGGAAAACCAGCCAGTGACTATGAGGGGGATGCTGCACTATGCCCCCCATATCTGTAGCTGGGCCCTGGCTGCCTGGTCCTGAATCTCCCAACCTTCACCTTTGCTTCAGTGGCAGACCAGAAAGTATGGGGTACCACCGAGGAGATGCAAGCAACCACACCTTGGGGGCAACCCAAGGGAGAATGGCCAACTGTGGTGGGTCCCGGGTGGCTCAGGATGCCAGAGGTCCAGGTAGAAGGGACTTTGGGGACAGTAGTGGGCATGGTGACAGCTGAAAGAGTTCCCAGTCAGTAGGAACTGAGGAGGGTAAACAGAACTGGAAAAAAATCCAAACAAAAAAACTGCCATGGAAGGACTAGAAACCATGATAGCGGCAGGTTTGTACAAATACCACCAAAACCTTCTTCCAGTACATAAGTGAACAGGAAAGTGAAGAAGATGATGGGGCCCTTTAAAACAGAGGTGGAGAGGAAGGAAACTATGAGAGAGTCAGAGATGATGGCTGAGATGATTAACAAATACTTTGCTTCAATGTTCACCAAAGGGACCCTGGTGGGTGGAGTGGACTCTTTGGGAGGGCCCATAACATCAAGGACAGCCACCATGCAACCACTAGACATCATGCCTGCCATGGTAGCAAAAAAACTGGCAAAGATCAAACCAGCTAAATTCCAATGGAAAGACACAATACACCACAGGATCATAATGGAGCATGAAGAACAATCCGTGACACCACTTGCAATAATCTTTCAGGAATCTATCCAAACAGTTGTAGTGCCAAAGGATCGGAAACTGGCCAATGTTGCCCCCATCTTCAAAAAGGGGGCAAGGTCGGATCTAGGCAACTATAGTCAGCCTGACATCAGTGCTGGGCAATACCCTGGAGCCATGATTAAGGGCAGAATAATGGAGCACTTGGTTGTGGTTAAGATTTTGCCCTGTCTCAGCTTGGTTTTTGTGACTGGCAGATCATGCCAAACTAACATGACTACCATTTTCATGGGGGTGGCTAGAGGCAGGGCCATAAACATTGTCTATCTGGAGTTCAGCAAGGCCTTTGATACAGTGGTGCGTGACAAGCCTATGGCAAGGTGAACCAGAGCAGTATACATGAGACATACACAAGGTTGACTGCAAACTGATTGGGGATAAAAAGCAGAGGGTGGATGGGCACTACTTCAAGTATACAGGAGTACCCAGTGGCATTCTTCAGTGATGGGCGTTAAGGCCACTGCTGTTCAATGTCTTCAACAACCTTCTTCTGGAAACAGGGGTCTTTAGCAGGTTGCTTTAGTTTGCAAATGAAACTGAGCTAGCCAGGGTGGTGAACTCCCTTGAATAAGGGAACAAACTTCAAGAGGACGCAAACAAGATGAGCAACTGATCTGACTCACGAAGCCACATATTTAGTGTAGCCAAGTACAAGGCGCTATACTTGGGGAGGAAAACTGAGGTACATCCTAAACACTGTTTGGGACTCCTCTTACTGCAATCCGGGACAAAAAGGACCTCAAGTTAGACAAGGGGCTGAAGAAGGAAAAACAGTGTGCAGCTGCTGTTGAAAGAGACAACAGAATGCTGGGGCACAACAAAGGGGGGTGACCAGCAGATTAGAGGATGTAGTCCTGCCACTTTACAAGGCCTGCGTAGGCCACCATACAAAGGAAGAACACTACTTACTCAGGCCACATGCAGATTTCAGATTTTTTCCTTTTTCTGCAAAATGCAACACTGAAATGTGCTGTACAAGATATGACTACGCATGGTCGTAAATATCTACAGCTCAGTCCCAAACAGCTCCTTGAAATTCCGAGATACATTGCCTCTTCCTGAGTACATCAAAAGGGGGTGACCAGCAGAGCAAGGAATGTAATTCTGCCACTTTACAAGGCCCTGGTCAGGCTCCACATGGAGTACTGTGTGCAATGTTCTGACTCCTATGGAACTCTTGATGAGTGTCCACTCTTCCTGCAGGGTGCAAGTCTTTAAGGCCTCCTTGAAAACATGTCCTTTTAATAAGGCCTACTAGGTATAATTCCTTTACTTGTTCATCTATTTGTTCAGTTAGGTTTTTAGTCTTGGGTTTGCAATGTTTTATAACTTTTACCTGTCTGATGTTAGCATATGGTGCCCTGAGCCTCTTGATAGGGTGCCAGATTTAAAAAAAATCTGCCTTGCTAGTTTTCGTTGAGCCAGTTCAGCAGTTACAACAGAGGGCCACCAACATGATTTGTGTTATGGGGAAAAGAGCTGAAAATCTAACGTGCACCCTGGAAAAAAGGAGGCTGAGTGGGACTTATTAGTGTTTTGCATGTTCGAGGATATCGACAAGATCAAACAGCTGGAGAAGTCTGAGCTGGTGTCCCGCAGCAAGATACAGGAACATGCTCTTAAGCTCAGGAGTGGTAAATTCAGGGGTAATATCAGGAGGCATATTTTCTCCAAGAGGGTGGTGAACCTATGGAACAGCCTACCAGTGGAGACAGTGAACATGAAGACAGCACAAGCCTCTAAGGTAAACCAGGACAAATTTCTGCTTACCAAGGGAATCACCAGGTACCGTTGGTAATAGAGTCAGTAGCAAACCTCTCGCCTGTCCCTAATTTTGCCTCAGAAATTTCCTCCATCTCTCCAAAATCTTGCATTTCTGTTACTGAATAGCACTGCTATAAATCATAAAATATTAGAAATTAGTATCACAGTTTAGTTTCTTCATGCAAAATGCTATTTATTTTAAACACCATATTGTGCACAGCGTTGCTGTTATTACTATTTTGTTTCAGATGCATCCCTCATTTTGGTCATTTGGCCCCGGTTTTTCCAAACCTTGTCCCCGATCAGAGGTAGGAGGTTGGAAGGTTGGGCAAGTAGAGAATCCTAATCAATAGGTAAGAGTTTGCACAGCACACTTACATCATACCAGCTTGTGAAGCAGGGGGTGGAGGTGATGGTCCTGGAGTCCCTTCTGACCTTAAATTGCTATGTTACTAAGGCAGCCTTAGTAAAGAGGGAAAGAGCGGAACTTGCAGCAGAAGAAAATACAGGGAGTTAGAGGGAAGGGGTGGGATAGTTACAGAATCAGTGTGGTTTTAGAGATCACAAAGGAGTACTTTGAAAGCTGGGAGGGGGAGAGACGGGGGGTAAAGCCAAAAGAAGGTTGTTACAGAGGATGAGGAAGAGGGTGAAGAAGGCAAATTTCCCAGTAAATGTTTTGGAATGTGATGCAGCAAAAGATTGGGAATCAGATGAGTGGAGGGAAGTGGCGAGGAGAGCTAGCTAGGAAGAGAGTGGAACCAGAAACAGAAAAATAGAAAATGTGATGGTAGATAAAGACCCAAGGTCTATCCAGTCTGCCCAAGATGCCTAACTACTATATATATTACAAACATACAAATAAGCCAGCAGAAGAAGGCCATTTGGTCTAGCAAGTCTCCTCATATTTCAGGGTCCACAGCTTGAGCTGATATCCCTGCCCTCCCTCCCCACTCCACCCATCCTCCCTACCCATGATCCTTACCTTCCCCCTATAGCTATCCCAGCCTCTCTTAAAGTTGCCCAGTGTCTTCAACAACATGACCTCTTCCGGCAGCACATTCCGAGTTTCCACAGTATATTACACTTATATTTTACTGAATAGACTATTTACATATTGATGTGCTTCCATTCCATTTTCAACTAACTCTCCTGCCACCCCTCTCACTTATCCTATTCTCAGACTTCGAGATAAGCAATCTCCTGTACTTATCCTGTCCTCTCTTACAACTACCACTAGATCTTTCATTTTTCCACAATCCTTTCTGTGAACTAGTATTTTCTGAGATCTCATCTTTCCCCTACTAATCTCTACTCATGACCTCTTATCACTGTGTTTTAATTTTGGTGAAGAGAACCCCACTATCAATCTTGTTTATTCCCTATAGGAATTCAAAGTTTTAATCATGTCTCCCATTTTTCTTCTATCCTCAAAGGTGTACTCTTAGGTCTGTCTGTCTTTTCTCATATGACTTTCCCTGCTGGCCATGAATCATTTTAGTCACCCTACATTGTACTACTTTCAGCCTATTCCTATCCTTCTTCAAATGAGGATTCTACAACAGTACACAGTGCTCTAGGTGGAGTCTAACCAGGGACTGATATAAGGGCAACATCACATCTCTAGTCCAACTATCAAAACTCCTACCTATACAACCTAACATCTTAGTAGCTCAGTATGCTGCAAGCCTTGTTGCAATGCTGAGACACTTTATGGTCACTGCTTATAACAACACCCATGTCTCTTACCTCTGTGGACTTGACAATTTGTACCCCTCCCATACAGTAATTTATTAATATATTTTTCTTCCAATATACATTACATTTCTTTACATTAAATTTAAATTGTCAGATTTTTCACCACTTCGCCAGCTTCACTAACACCAGGAGTACAAATAATGAACGGAATTGCTAGAAACGTCTATCCACAGTAATAGAGGACATATGTGGGACATGACTGTGGAAAAATAAACGTCATTTCTTTCTTCTTTCACCATCAATACTTTACCCTTAATGTCCTTTACTAAAAGTGCAAACAAGAAGATAATATAATTTGTGGTTTTCTGAGTACAGTCCCTAATGTTTGGAAACAGTAACCAGGTAACGTACGTAACAGGAACAGAGAACATGTTAACTAGAAAAGAAGTTATGTATAAATATTTTTGAATCTCTACATGAATTTGCAGTACTTTAACTCATTTGGTTAATTCACTAAGCAAAGCCAAAATATCTGCATGCAAAAGAATGTGATAACCATCCATCGAACACGTGGCAGAGAATTACGGGGCAAAGTAATTTCAGAGTTTTCCCTCACCAACATTTCTTGGGTAGTCACAGATTAAAACGCATTTGTACATAACTGGAGATAAGAGAAGATAATATTTAAAACTTTTTTTGATCACTTTAAAAATTAAACTCCAAGAATCTGTGAAAAAGTGTTTCATTAACGTATGTAACAGGACAGAGAAAAATTCAAAAACTTTAAGTGATCCCAGAAAACATTGTGGAAAAAAGAAAATCAGGCAATTTGAGTCATTTATTTTTTTCCACTTTATGTTTAATGTCTAAAGTTATGACTTAATCAGCATAAAAGTTCTACAGTTGCATACCATCACCACAAAGGAAGTTCATAATACAATACATTCACTATACTAACTAGAAATACCAGACACACTAAGTAAAATTAACTAAAACCCTAACTATAACACCACAATATACACACACTATATACATTGCTTATTACAGACCTAATACCTCCAACAAATGTACATATGTACATCTGGCAGACCCTACGTGACAGCATAACTGAATCCACCAGACATGAGCATGGACACTGGCCTACAGTTACTCACTCAAGCCGATGTATGCAGTACACCACTTGCAAACACACCAGCGCCCCATGAAAAATTGACTAGGGACCTGGCACACCTCAGGTGACAATGTAACTGAATCCATCAGAGTAGAACATGGTGCTTGCCTACAGTGACTCAATCTAGCAGGTGAGTGCAGTACACAAACTGCACACCCACCAGTGTCCCATGAAGACTGATCAAGGAATGGCAGACCCCAGGTGATGTCGTAACTAAATCCACCAGATGATAACCTTGGCACCGGTCCATTGTGACTCAAGTCAAGATGCTGTGTGCAGTACGCCACTTGCACACCCACCAGGGCCCCATTAAAGACTGACCAGGGACCTGGCAGACCCCAGGTGATGACATAACTGAATCCACCAGATGAGAACAGATGATAATGTGGGCAACCCACTGGACTGGAAACAAAATGGAGGCAGACACGGACACAACCACTGAATTGCAAACAAATGTAGGTAGGCATGGACACAAGCACTGGATTGCAAACAAAATGGAGGCACGCACGGACACCTGTTGGCTTGCAAATCAAATGGAGGCACACATGACCACAGCAACTGGCTTGTAAACAAAATGGAGGTAAGCATGGACACCCACTGAATTGCAAACCAAAGGGAGGCAAGCCCGGACACCCACATGATTGCAAGCAAAATGGAGGCACTATTCCCATCCCCCTCCAGATCAATGTCAGCAGTCCCTGGGACTTGGTAGACCATTCTACAATTCTTCAGCCCTGTCAGTAGCCCGCGGGATCCAAGATCAGTCCAACCCCCCTCCCCATCAGCCCCGTGGTATGTGAAGTCAGTCCCATTTCCCTCCCCAGTTCCAGGAGCCTTGTGGCACACTCCTAAAATGCTCCAGCCATGTAAGCAGTCCCTTGGGAAGCAAGGTCAGTAACACCCCCTCCCCATCAACCCTCTGGCATGTGAGGTCAGTCCCATCTATCTCCCCAGTCCCTGGGGTCTGGTGGCAAACTTCTAAAATTCTCCAGCCCTGTTAGCAGTCCTGTGGGATCCAAGGGCAGTCCCAAACCTTCCAAATCAACCCCCTAGCACATGAAAGGGAAAGGGAACATTGTTTAACCAGGAGTAGCACACTAAGCCGAAGCTTGTTTCCAGATGTAACCTGGGAGCACAAGGAAGTTAAGTGACTTGCCTAGGATCACACAGTATGCACCTAGGTGGCTGTGGGATTCAAACCCAGGTCTCCATATCTACAGCTCAGAGCCTTAACCCACTGCGCTATACTGCCTCCTAAGTCCCATCCACATCCCCAGTCCATGGGGCCTGGTGGAACACTCCAACAAATCTGCAGTCCCATGGAACCCAAAGCCAGTCCCAGCTTTTCCTCATTAGAGCCCCTGGCACATGAGTTCAGTCCCATTCCTCTCCCATGTCCCTGGGACCTGGCAGCACACTCCAAAAAATCCACAGTCCCATGGAACCCACAGTGAGTCCCATCATCCTCCCCATTAGCCCCCAGCATGTAAGGTCAGTACCATCCCCCCCTTCCCAGTCCCTGGGGTCTGGTGTCACACTCCTAGAACTCTCCAGCCCTGTCAACAGTCCCACGGCATCCAAGGTCAGTCCAACCCCCTCCCAATCAGTTGCCCTGGCATATGAGTTCAGTTCCACCCCTTCGCAGTCCCTAGGGTCTGGTGGTGAACTCCTAAATTTTCCAGCCCTGTAAGCAGTCTCATGTGACCCAAGGTCAGTCCCACCCCCAACCCCATCAGCCCCCTGGCACAGAGGTCAGGCCCATCCCCCCTCTCCAGTTCCTTGGGCCTGGTGGTACACTCCTGCAAATCCTTAGTCCCACTGGACAAAGGGCAGTCCCACATTTCCATCAGCCCCAGGCATGTGAGGTCTATCCTATCCCCCTCCCCAGTCCCAGGGGTCTAATGGCACACATTAACAAATCTACAGTCCCATGGAACTGAAGGTCAGACCCATCCCCTCCCCATCAGCCCCCTTGCACGAGGTCAGTCCCATCCCCCCTCCCCAGTCCCTGGGGCCTGGTGACACACTTTAACAAATCCTCTGTCCCATGGAGCCCACGGTAAGTCCCACCCTCCTCCAAATAAGCCCCCTGGCATGTAAGATCAGTCTCATCCCCCTCCCCAGTCCCTGGGGCCTGGTGGCACACTTCAACATATCCACTGTCCCATGGAGTGCAAGGTAAGTCCTACCCTCCTCCAAATCATCCCCAGGCATGTAAGGTCAGTCTCATCCCCTTCCCCAGTCCCTGGGGCCTGGCAGTTCACTCCTAAAACTCTCCAGCCCTGTCAGCAGTCCCATGGTACACAAGGTCAGTCCCACCCCCTTCCCATCAGCCTCCTGGCATGTGAGGTTAGTTCCATTCCCCTTCCCACTCCCTGGGGTCTGTTGGCATGCTCTTTCAAATCTGCAGTCCCATGGGATTCAAGGTCATTCCCACTGCCCTCCCTATCGGCCCCCTGGAATGTAAGGCCAATCCCGTCTCTGTCAGCAGTCTCAAGGGTCCTAGTGGCACATTCCTAAAATTCTCTAGCCCTATCAGCTGTACCATGGGACTTATGGTCAGTCCCATCCCTCTTCATATCTTGTCAGCAGTCCCAAGGGTACCTGGTGGCAATTGTCTCCCTCCCCGCTAGACTATTAGCTATACATTGCCCAGAATCATTTTGTAAATGTAATTGGTGCCACTGTGATTCCAAGGAGCAAGTTACCACTGCAATCTTTATTTTTTATAACATACAAGGGTCTTTAGTTGTAAAACTTTTTTGTTCTAAAATAGTGTCATTGGCATCTGTTCACTTTAAATTTAGTAGGAAATTACTACAGCACCCATTATGTCTATTGTTTTTAATCTCAGACTTTGCAGGAAACCTTCCCTTTCTAATTTACTTTCAGATCAGCTGGCAGCCCCCCTTCCCCAAAGCATATGTGTGACAATTTTAAAACAAAAGTCTTTGTTGCATCCCAAAAAACAAATGCTCAGTCAAAACAAACAAGTCTTGTAGAATATCTTAATAATCACAACTAAAAAATAAAGTACCACAAGAAGTCCCATCCATTTGTAGCTGGGACCACTGGTTTCCTGAGATCCATGTTACAAACATGACTGAACATGGTTGCAGGCTGTTAGGACAACTTTTGAAAATACTGTTTTGGATTCCATGATTTTTTTTTTTTTTACTTAAAATGCATCAGTAAATGACTACAGCACCCAGTACTTTTATATTTTAATCCCAACCTTTTGCAGCAAACATTCCAAAAATAATTTACTTTCAGAGGAGCTGGCAGCCCCTCTCCCCCAAAGCATGTGAAAGGCCATTTTAAACAAAAATCATTTGTTACACCCCCGATTAAACAAATACACACTAAAAGCAAACAAAAATATCATTAAATCTCTTAATAATCACAATTCCAAAATAAGGTACACCAAAAGACTTGTTTGTAACTGGGACAGAGATTTTTAGGAGGTCCCTGTTACAAACATTAGCATACTACCTCTGTCCCTGTTACAGTCGGGACAGTACCATAAGACCACTAAAAAATATGTTTGGAAGCCTGCAAAGTCATACATCCACAATGAATTACAAAGCCTTACACACCTGTTTAGCATACTGCAAAACTATGAAATTCACAGGATGTCTGGCACACAGAAGGCAGTTATTAGAGCCACAAAATAGATAACCTTGAACAATATGTCAAATACTTGCCATTTTCAGGCATAACTGGATATATTTTAAACAGAAATCACAAACCCTAGCAATACACATTATAAATTCAAATTTTATTTAACATAATTAACCATGTCCAGTAGCTAAATCCAGTTGTAACAGGGACAAATGTATTCACTCTGTCCCTTGTTACAAACATGATTGACATTTTCTCTGTCCCCAGAGACCTTACTGAGTGCCAATCTGTGCACAGCGTACTCCCATTTCAAATCCAGCAACGAAATGCAGTCAGATTTATAGCAGACAGTATAGAAAATCATTATTTCACTGCTATGTAGCCCCTTTCACGTCCGCTTACATTTCTGACCAGTTTCCACATTCTTGTTTGTAACACAGTCACACGTTTGTAACGGCAAGTTTGGAGGAGACAGAGAATGCTGTCATTTGGTGTTTGGGAAGAAAATTGATGGATACGAAGGAAAAGCAACGTTTAGAGGACTTAATCTGGTGTTATAATTGGCTACAAACAAGCTAATGACACTGTGAAAAAAAATCTCACTCCTCAGGCATGATAAACAGCTGTTACATACGTAGATAGGGGTGGGACAGAGACAGATAGCCCCGTTCTACTTTTAAAGGCAGCCAGAGCATCTCTGCAGTTTTGAAATGTTTTTTTTCAGCCAGAACAGTAAACTAACTGAGCCTCCTTCAGTTCCTGGCATCCAGTGCCTAGATTCTTGCACAGTTTCACATTTATACCAGTCAATCCCATATGCAATTTAGGGGGACAGAGAAGGTTACATATCAGATTGTCACTTTTTAACTCATTCTGGAAAAAATAAAAATATATAAAGGCATACACAAATGGTGATGTTACAGGGCTGTTTATGTAAAATGCATAGGGAGACTTATTTTTTCAGCACAGCATTTTGGTAGGTAGAATGAAAGCATTCAACATGTGATGTCTTGAAATGTCCCACCTAGCCAATGCAAAAACCAGGGGACAAATCTGTAAATTTAAAAAAAAAAAAAACATTTTTTCATAAGTACTAGGTAGCTGAAGTTATTTATGTTATCCCACTAACGTCTGTAGTAGGCATCAGTGCAGTTTTGAAATATATTTAAACACTCTTTGCAGTTACTGAGTGTTAAAGTGCATGTGATGGGAATATACCCATTTAGTATGAACATGCCCAGAACCAATTTAAGGAGATCACACTTTGGCCAAAGAGCAGGGACAATTTGGAACCAACTACCAGACTCTATGGTCTAAAGCCCAACATTACTAACCCTTAAGACTAGGTTGGACAGTTTTCTTCAAAGTAGGGGCATTAAAGGATATTACCACTATTAGTGGCCAAAAAGACTTGAAGAGCAAATAGCCAGTTTCTGTCTGTATTTTCTTACGTTCCTATGTCCTCTTTCATTTCCCTAATCCCTTCTTTGCTATCCACTCTTTCACATATCTTTGTGCCATCTGCAAATAGACATATTTTATTATGTATTCCTTTCCCAATATCACCAATACAGATGTTGAACAGAACTGGTCCCAACACCAACCCCTGAAGCATCCCAGGGGAAACCACTCTGTCTACAGATTTGACCCCATTCATCAGTACCCTCTGACTTCTACCCTTTAGCCAGCTCCTGATTCACCTGATGAATCCCCGCTCTTCACAAAGGTCCTCTGACTTATTCACCATCAGTCCTGTTACCTCTGATGAAGCCTCTAGTGGGAGGGGCAAAATGTTAGGTCAGCAGGTGCTTTGGCATCCATGTCAGCCTTCTTGTTTGCCAAATGCCATCTACTCACTGTTAGTACACTGCTGTGGCTCAATACATTACTGTTGAGAGGCACTTAATCTGTTGCAGCTGTGTTTATTCACATGGGACATGGGGCCAGTACTGTGCTACATTGATTTTGTGGAACAAAGCACCACCATCCTAGAGCACATCACCACCTGCATTTGTTTGTTCTTCAACTAAGAAGTCTTCAGTGTGGCTTAAAAAAAAAATCAGGGAAAAGGACCAAAATTAGGGACACATATTAAACAATGGTGATATCCACTCAGGAAGCTGGTAGAATATGAGATTTAATGTAAAATGCTTTTTCTGAGCAAGAACAAGTCTATAACTATAATGACTGGCATTATTTTTTACTTAAAATCTCCACTCTTCCGTCACAGAGACCCCAATTTTTGGAGGGACAGAGAAATATTTTGAGGCAAAATCAGGGCGCAACTTAAGGCCATGCTAAAGTCCTAATATGGCATGCCTGTTGCATTACCCCCTGTCCATTGTCATAGTTACCCAGTCAAAAACACCAATAAATTTGTCCGACAGGATCTACCATTCACAAATCCATGCTGCTTGTTCTCAGGCAGTCCATTTGACTCAAGGTATTCAACTACCTGTTCTCTCACAATCATTCCCAAAGATTTACCAGTAATGGTGGTGAGACTAACTAGAATTTGGAGAGGAATGTGGTGCAGTGAGACAGGTGACAGGAATCAAGGGAGAGGAGAGAGAGAGGTCGGAGGAGAAGGAGCAGTGGTGCATGTGGTGAGGGTGAAACAGCAGGAGCGTAAGACAGAAAGACTTGCACTTTTTTTTTTTTTGTTTACACATACGGGATAAGCTACATAAGAACACACTTTGTACTGGGGGAGCCACAACTGTTACACAGTAGGCAGTGGTGGCGTATCACAGCTTTTCACAAATCTGCACAAGTTACTGATTGCCACAGTAACTTTGTGCATCAGTATGGTGTTAGCTGATCTATAAACTCTGAGCCCATATTCTAAGACAGGTAGTAGGGACTGCTGCATTACAAACTGTTGAGCATTGAGGTCGTATCAGCTGAAGTTCCAGTACATATAGAAAATATTGAATGGACAACTATGCACAACCAGCCTATTCTGCCACAGAGGGGTTCAGATTCCCTCTGACCTTGAGAGCAAAGCTTGAGAGGTCCATGGGAATCAGAACCCCGAGGTGGCAGAACCCACTGTTTGTACATAAAGTTGCTCATCCTGTATTTTTTATAGTGTACAGTACTGTGTAAAATGTGTGCGTGTCAGTTCTTTTGCTTTCAAAATGAAACTGACTCATGTAGTCTCTAGAAGTTTCAGAATGCTGTTATACCACAGTAGGGTAAAATCATATTCCATGACCTTTAAACTGTGGTGCAACAGCATTTTTGAAAGGGATGGAATTCTATACAGAACAACACTCTACTATACACTACAGTATCTTATGCTGAGAACTGTTTACTGCCCTGCTAATGTGTTCATTTAAAGCAGCAGTATGTTGTTAATTGGCAACATTTTTCATCATACAAAAAACTATTTCTGACATTCTTAAATTTATCCTCAGTATAGTTTTAATGTTCTCAGATATTTTTAAAACCCCTTTCATAACTAATTTTGTATTTAATGACTCACGTCATTAAAGGATGACTGTCACTTGCTATTTTTAAAAACCTCCTCTGTAGTGGTTACCTGTTAAATGAACATACTGGATTCATACTGTGGATGTTTTAGGATAATGTTATCGCATGTTTTTGATGGTAAACAGCATAAAACTGTACAAAGTTATTAATTTTTTCATGGTGGGCAAGTCCAGGAGTTTTTAAAACTATAAAATCTTGTATCTTAGCCCAAGAATGAAAAGAGAGCAAGAAGAAAAATGGTTATATTGATGTTTTTGCCAGACACTGCTGAAAAAAATGACACGTCAACTAACAAATTCTGCTGCTTTATGTTCAGTTTGAGGTCAAACCATGATTTCTGAGGGGGAAAGGGCAGGCAGATTGAGGTAGTATTTAGGAAGAATTTAAAAAATGAAGACTGCATCCCAGATCAGTATAATTTGGAATAGTTTATATAAGCTTCCCTCTGTTTTCAATTTATACTACAGCATCTCCAGATGTCTTTATCCAAAGCTTTTAGCAGTAAGTCCCTGGGATCATACATTATATTTTTAGCAGAAGCTTACTTGATTCAGGTTATCTGCAAGCGAACTTAAATGCCTTTGCCCACTGTGCTTCCTCAAAGCTTCTCTTTCACATACTGTAGCAGATTTGGGCATATCATTCTGCACATTGAAATAAGGCAGAATGTGATACAAACTCGGGGACTCCCCAGCCCCGTAGCACGGCGGAAGCAGTACCGCTTGCTATGCCAGGGACATGTGTTCAGGAACAGCTCACTGTGGGCTGGCAAGGGGAGGGAGGATTGAGCGTCCCAGGGACTGCTCTCCTTTCCCGAGGTGGGGGTTGGTGCTGCTTCTGCTGCTTGACTGGAGACTAGTATGAATCCACCCCCACCCCAGCTGCAGGTTCTTACAACACAGCTGGCTATCCACCACACTGTGGTTCTGGTTAACAAGTAGATAACCAGTAAGCACTTGAGAAGGTCGGTGATAAACCTGGGGGTTGACAGGAGAAGGCAGACCCAGAAAAAGGAAAAGCTTGATTTAAAAAAAAGAACACCTCAGGGATGCTACAACTTTGGAATCCTTGGCTTCTTCGAATCTGATTTACATTTATTTTATGTGGGACAAATGAAAGGTACCAGCTCAAAAATTATTTCTAACACTGGTATAGAACTTTATTTCTTTTTGCCATAAAGGTTTTTATCCTCCACCCCCGCAAGTGACTGGGCAGCTACTCAACCTCATTCCCAAGCACCTCTGTCTTGTGCCCCCCTCCATGCTGGGGGGCTAATTCCCCTCTGGATTGTCCCCCAGCACCAGGGCCAGGGAGGGGAAGGCTGTCCTCCCCCTTCAGAGAATTCACATCGAGAATGTGCCCACCAGCCAGAGTAGAAGGGCGGGTCAAGGAGTCGGGGGGGGGGGTCACGAAGCCCTGGTCTTCTCATTTTTCCTCCTGTTTTGTCCCTCTATGCCCCATGGCGGCACAGAGAACACATGTGCATGAAGGTGCACATGCGTTCCGGAACTAGGGCTCTTTCCACCCCCCAGACCTATGCCTTGCCTCCTCCTGTGCATTGGCACTTCCACCAGGCCTCCGTCTGGTGGTAGCCAAGCGCTGGAAGACCCATCAGCCCAGTCTGGGAGAGAAGAGCTGCCAGGAGGCCGCTTGATCCTCTCCCAGACCCCCCCCAACCCATTCTCATTCCCAAACTCAAGTCACCGCATCGTGAGAAGTAAAACATTTGGAGGCAGTATGGCACTGTGGTTTAAGTCCCTGAGCTGCAAATCTGGAGACCTGGGTTTGAATCCCACAGCCCCCACTTGCATACTGTGTGACCCTGAGCAAGTCACTTAACTTCCTCGTGCTCCCAGGTTGTACCTGCAAACAAGCTTTCAGCTTAGTGTGTCTCACCTGGTAAAATAATTGGGTTAAAAAAAAAAAAAAAGGCATTTGCAGCGACTCAGTCCATTGTACCACCGGCTGGCTGTAGCAGTTCAATTCTAACTATTCATTATCTTATAAACTTCAGCTTTGTAGTTTAGTATCAATTCCAAGAGTCCTCCCATCCAAACAATCTTATAAACAGTGAAATAACAGAACAGCACTACTACAAAAATGACTAATAACTCTTTTTTTGCTTCATGTTTTAGCAGTGTGGACAGTTCTGTACTGCCTGAAATGTTCACAGTATCCTTAATCTTTTAGGAACTTCACTTGTGGGGTTGGGGCCTGATGGTATTTCAACACAAATCTTTACATTCATAGCCAAAGACGCTGCTCCATTTTGCACGTACATATTTAGTCTACCTCAATCACAAAGTAATATTCCAGTGACAGAAAGCATTCTGGAATTTAGCATATAAATAGGGGACAACTGTTATTTGTTAATTCTCACCAAAATCTTTTAATACGCAAAATATATTTAGAGATTCACACTATACGTGTTTCATAAACCAGATAATACAGACTGAACCTGAGACAGTAGAAAGTGCTTATCCCCCTAGGAGAATTGCACATTCCTGCAGAGCAGAGGAAGTAGGTTACTTCACCACTAATGTATTTATTATCCCAATGGTCTGTCTGATTACTTGATTTATTATGCCTTTGCAGGACTATGTGAGACCCCTACTAAATTACAGAAAATGTCACATACGGTATATAAAAATAAACTAATAATCAAGGTTGACATTAATAGATGTGCTCATATGATAGTCTGATGGTGTGGTAACTGTCACTGCAATAAACACTTACAATTATACCTTTTTTGAGACAAATAAGATCTTGTGGGTACATCTTAATAGTGCAGATGGATTTTTCCAGCCTTTCCTGAGTGGTGTTCTTTGCAACACAGAGTTTGTAGCTGGAAATGTCCATTGTATGTCATCAACTTGGTTATTTTACTAAGGAAAAAAAAAATCACGGTTTACCATGGTTGTAGTCTCGTGCTCCAGAAATGCCTGATCAACCCCTCCTCCCCCCGTCACCACCATCAACAGCACAGCAAAAACAAACTCCAGAAACAAACCATGTGCTGCTTACAGGTTAAGAGGTCACTAGTCAGTACACAGGGGCGTGTCCTGGGTCTGGCTTGGTCCAAGGTGTGGCAATTTAAATTTAACACCATAAAGTGTAAAGTTGTGCACACTGGCAAAAGAAATCCAAAAATAAAGTACCGAGTGGAGGAGTGAGGGTGGAGCACACATCTGAGGAACAGGACCCAGGGATCATTGTCAGTGACAGTCTAAGTCCAATGCGCCATGCTAGAACGCTGTAGAGAAAGCCAATAATGTGTTGGGGTGTGCAGACAGGGGGGTTGTTAGCAGAATTAGGTGGTGATTCTGCCCTACAGAGATCCTTGGTTCTATGATGTATGAGACTAAATACAGTTTTTAAAACCGGAGTGTTCTGAAAAGAGCAGCAAGGCTGTCTGGATGCAAGAAAATGGATGCAGATGCAGCATGTATCTGCGTCTGGATCAACCTTTGCCCCCACCCCACCCCCACCTTCGTGTCTTTCCTACACAGGTCTGGTAGAGACTAGATGCATCACTGAGGTGATGTGCATGTTGTCTAGGAGGGTATGTGGTGGGAGAGAGCAAATCACCCCCCAACCCATATTATCCCCTGCAGCCAATTAACAAATGAGACTGAACAGGGTCTTGAAGGAAGTTGCCATTCTTACTCTATTCAGCTAAGGTCTAGTACTGAGATGCACTCCGGGAGTTCTAGCGAGGGAAACAAACGGTGGATGGGAGACAACATATTTGTCCATGGGGAAAAAATTTAACAGAATACAGTGATGGCTCTCATTCTGTGTACTGAAAGGACTAGCCACAGGGACCCAAAAGACAGCTTGCTCTATGCATATATTTTTTATCATTTTACCTCTGAAAAAGGTGAGATACTGCCACTTTTCAGAGGCTGTTGCGGACACAGTCATATGGTGGTCCAGCTGCAGACTTCGCAACACATAGAAGCCTTCAGTTACAGGAATTCCTCTGACGGTTTCATAGATGTCGAACTCTTGATATATAACTGGCTACACAAAGAAGTAGGGAGGGCGATCTTTTGGTAATCTTAGATGGTGTGTTTACACTAACCTGTGGGTAGGTCTGCACAACTGCTGCTTGGTTCCACGCAGAGTTGTGTGGGCAAGGGAGGTGATGGGGTCAATCTGAGTTGGCAGCACTGACTAAGTTGCTGTGGTGGTGGAGAGCTTAAGGGTTGCAAGCATTTTCTGTTCCTGTGTGGATGCTCCTCATCGCCATAGCTCTGCTGAGATACTGACAAGGGATGGGAGCCTGTATGCAGTGGGAAGGAGGCTTTTTTTTTTTTTAAACACCAGATAGGGTACACTTGGCAAATGAATGCCTATTTACAAGTACACCCCAGAAGAATACAAAAGGCATGAAACAATTCAGGTGACGTTATAAGTGACGTATAATGATGAGAGCCTTGAAGGCAAGGACAAAGAGTACAAGAGTGTACAAGTAAGTGTACAATGCAAATTGTGGAGGGGAAAAAAAAGAAGAGGAGGAAACAAACGGTAACAGACTACCAAGCTAATACAATACAGTACATAGAGAATAATGGCTAGGCAGGTGTGTGTTATGATTTTTTTTTTTTTTTTTTTTACACCGAGGTTTATGAGCTCAACCAATCGTGTGTAAAAATATCATGAACACACACCTGCCTAGACTTTATTTTTATAATTGCTGGTGCTTTATATTTTAGTACTGCAAAAGCAGTTAGTAGTCAGTCAGCCGTGGTCGGTTTTCGACTGGAGTGCCGAGGCCGAAGCCCCAACCACAGCGTGGGTCCCCGGCGTGAGGATCAATCAGATATTTGTGTGTTTTTTCTGAAGGCAGGATCAACTACATAAATAGTTAAAAAAAAGAAATACTTTACTTCTGTGTGGATTTGTAGTCAGTCGGCGTGGGTGCTCCAGTACCGGGAAAATGGAGCCGCCATGTTGTTCGTGCCGCCTATAGACCAAGTAAGAGCCAATAAGGTGGTACGCCTGCATTGAGAGACACCAAATGCCAGGGAACCAAATGGATTTTTAAAGCAAAACACTGTAATAACCCTTTTTTGGGTTATTATGGCATCTGACAATACCTGTAGTCAGGTTGATAAATAGGGCCACCAGTAATTATAATAAAATAATACACATAAATTACACTCCCATTCCCAGGGATAGAATCTCAAGGTTGATCACAAATGTTCAAAATGTACAAAGATACAACCCTGCCTGGATAAGATCAGGGAGGCTAAAACAAGGTGCACAACTGAAAATATATCAGGATCAGGCCAGGGTGGAGAGCCACAGAGGGAATAAAAAAAAAAAATATATATATATATATATATATATGGATATGACATGAGCCTGACTGAAGATATCATATTTATCTTCATGAGAGGCCAATGATAATATATCTCAAGACTGACAGTGAAGCCATGCGTGAGATATCTTAATGTTACTGACAGGGGCGTCATTGCAGGGGTGGCAAGGTGCATTAGCGACCCTATGATATGCGACCCCTGCCTGCTGCCTGCCCTGGCTTGGGAATGGGAGGGACCTTGGCGATATGCCCCCATGGCCGTGTACTTGTTGAGGGATTCGGAGCCGGACAGTCTGCTCAAATAAGCCTGCGAGATCATCTGATCAGGGATGGATGGCACCGCGCTGACTATCTGCAGGCTCTGCAGCTTACTTTGCCCCCCACCCCGAAAATCATTGGTGTTGGAATGCTGCGGTTGGTTGCACTTGGCAAGTGCCACTTGTGCTGTGGTGCTGCTGTGATTGGCTGCTGGGAGGGAACTGGGAGGGCTTAGGCGCGAATCTGCGTTGCGCGTGTGTGGGGATTGGCAGCTTGCGGGATTTCACCGGTTACATCATGGCAGGCAGCAATTTGGTTCAGAAGGTGATGTTAGTGTAAGCCAAGAGGCAGCTAGCCAGTAGCTTCAAACAACAGAAGCCGAGAGCATCCAGGAGGCCGCGGGGAGAATCGGGCAATCCGCAATCGCAATCCAGCATCCGAGCATCGATCGGCAGACAGAGCGGGCACAACCGGGCAGAGTAGGTGCAGTGCAAGAAGAGTAAGACCTCAGGCCAGAGACAGTGCGCGGTGCGGACTCGGAGGTGGGAGTCGGGAGGGAGGACTCTACTTGCAGGCGGCAGCAGTGCAATCCATCCAAACCAAAGTCGGCACTAGTGCAGCAGTGTGTCAGCTGGGGACTCGGAGGTGGAGACGGGAGAGTCTCTGAGACAGAGAGCGTGCGTCCAGGTCAGGAGGGACTAGAGGCTTGGGAGAGGGGGTCAGGGAGTCGGCCAGTCGGGACTCGGGAGACCACCAGGCAATCCTGTGTTGCTGCTGCAGGGGTCAGGACTCAGCAGGTGATGCTCAGACGATGCTGGAGCCTGGGGAGGAGAGTTAGAGTGAGTGGTGGGCCAGGCAGGACTCAGGAAGAGGAGGCAGGCGATGATCATAATCATTGGAGCACTCTGCAGTGCAGGTGGTGGTGCCGCCTGGTGGGGTCAGGGGTTGTTGCCCTTAAGGTCATGTGGGAAGGAGCCAAGGGAGGAGCCGGTACTTTAGGCAGCTAATAAGGCAGGCTGAGTGAGCCTGAGGCGGCCGGTCAGACAGTCATTGACTTACTATTGGGGGGAAGGGGCTTTGCCTTTCAGAAGTGAGCTGCAGTGCTCAGTAGCAATTCGGAATGGGGGAACTCCTCTTTTACTGTTGAGGGAGGCCTGACCCGAAGTAGTCCCAATCCTTTGCCCTTGCCCCCGAGGCCTGATCGCCACACTTGCATGCAGCTGGGGAGGGTGCTAAAGGATTTAGGTGACTGATAGCCGCTGGCTCCATCATCTCGCACCCACAGGTTGCTGTTAAAGTCGGGTTGGGAAGGAGGAGGTTGGTTTAGGCAGCTAAGGCAGGCTGAGGCCTACAACTTAAGTGGCCAGATTCTCTGGGTGGCGTGGCGGACGTGTAACTTTTGTGTCCTCATAGTCTTCGGCCCAGGCAGTGGCATACTCAGCACGCCACCAGGCAGGTGAGGTGACAGCGGAGCATAAGCCAGTGGTTTTCTTCTGGTTGGAGCTGGAGTGGAGCCGTGGAGGAGCGAGCGAGGGGAGAAGCTGCAGTAGCAGAGGAGACTTTGGAGGAGGGCATCCGTCAGGACAGCCAGCCAGCATCGCCCAGCAAAGGTGGTAAGGTAAGTAGCTGCCTGCTGGCAGGCTAGGACATTTTTTCTCACTTGTGTTTGTTTGGACTGAGCTGTGGAATGATGTGGGGGCTGAAGCAACTGACACTGCTCGCAAGCGCAACCTGAACCTTCTTAGTTCTTTGTGGTACAGTATGTTGCTCCAGGCAGGGTGTAGGTGTAGCCAGACAATATACATATGTACACCAGGACTGTGTGTGTGTGTGTCCCTGTATGGCACAATCAATACATTTGTATTCCCTGATATTATACTGATGATTCCATAATTTGATGAAAACTAGCTATTTAATTTGAATCAACATCTGTAATGACCCATTTCAGATTTATATTCAGACTTTATTATCCAATTCATACCCATTTTTAAATTACTTGTTAACTAGCTCTATGTCACATTGACAAATGCCACCCTCTCTGGCTCCGCCCACACCGTGGCCCCACCCATATCATGCCCACCCCACCTTGCTACCCCTATGATTTTGCTGAAATGACGCCCCTGGTTACGGACCTCAAATTGAAGATAAATATGAGTTTTTCAGTCAGGTCACATCAAATTCTGTTTATACACACATATGTATTTGGCCAAATGATGGTACCTGTGAATGCTTGTGCCATTGTGCCACTCAACAAAGAGGTTCTACAGCAGGAAAGATAAACAGGATTTATTTTTCTATTTCCCTCAGTAGATGTTAAAGATGACTCGATTCCAAGTTGTGAATGAGACTTTCATTTAAAAACATGCATCCCCCTTGCTGTTCCATTTCACTGAGGACAGCAGAGAACAGGAAATATTGACTGTATTTCTCTATCTCCCCCATTATATGTTGTACTTTTAGTTAGTTTGCTTTCTTCTGTGGCTTGAATGGTGTCTTATTTACATATCTTCCTAATCCCTCCCTTGATTTCCTGACGGTATACCGTTTCACTGAAGAGAGGCCAGGGAAACACTACCAAGAATCGTGGGGTGATGTGGCCGGCACTGCACTACCATCTGTGGTAGCATGGTTCACAAAAGTGCCACTGGTGTGCCTGTGCACACTGGGAATTGGTCAGTCATGGAAGTACAACACTGTGTGTTGGATTTTATCTGTATGTCGGAGGGGAGAGAACAGAAGTAAGTTGAAACTACATTTTTTGTTGAAAAATGAAGAGCACTCAGAGCTGTGCAGCTGCTCATATTTCTGATAGCTGCTGCGGGTCACTGCAAAACCACTTTCATTTTTGGATTCCATTAGTCATTCTTATATCTGCGACATACTGGACTGTAAAAGATACAAGAATGACATATGCAACAATGCAAGATAATATATTCTACAGTAGCCAAGATAGCACTTTTTATCTTGCCATTTATCCAAAATAAACAGTAGATTCCACTTGTATGCAATTTTTGTTTCTATGCACAAATTACCTTGGTCCTGATTTTCACCCATAGACTGCAATAGTTAAGTCATTTGGCTGTAAGCAATCTATATTGCCAAAAACACAGTAGTAGCTGTACCTCCTGCTTACTTCCCAATTACCTCCAGGTGTTGGTAATGAGGTGCTAATCACCCAACTTGATCCTACTTGAGATCACAGCAGGATAGTTTAGTAATCCCGATTATTATGGAGCCAGTGAAGTGTAAGGTCCTGTCCCTGGAGGCAAAAGTGCAGCTGCTAGTCAACAGTCCGGTCCCGGGCACAACAAGAAAGGAACCTGCTGCAAACATTTGGTGTGTACATTTCGAGAGTCTGCCAAATGAAAAAACATAAAAACATCATACTCAGCGAGTGGAGCAGTTGCTGTACCCAGGATCGAAAGAGAAAGTGCGACTGCAAAGATGCCCACGTGGATGAGGCGCTTCTACTGTGGTTTACAGCAGCAAAAGACAGAGGCGTTCCAATAACTGGCCACATCTTACAGGAGTAAGCGGACAATCTCGCAGCAAGCATGAGGATGCAAGTCTGAATCTACCACCGGTTAAGTATACATATTAATAAATTATAAGATGTAACATCTATGCTCACACATGGACAACAATCCATTCTGAACTATTACAATTAAAGAGAAAACACGTAAAAATGAAAAAGTATCTATGCTTATGTTGTCATAATTCATTATAAGTGTAATACAGTTATCTAAATACTCATATAATGTTTATTTCCACAGAAAACAGGAGGAGACAGCGAGAAAATGAAAAATACAGAGAGCAGAAAGAAAAGGCAAGAAACAGGAAAAAAGAGATAAAATATAGGAATGACACTAATGCTCCAGCTTTACCTAAAAGTGGACTCAATAGACAGGATAATGGTACTCTAAGCAAACCATTTAATAAAAGTGCATAATACAACACCCTTAATGCTCGTTGTGCTGCGAAAATATTTGTCTGACATAATTTCCTTCTGAGAAAAATTTATATAACGTACCCCATCTAGAATTAAACTTTTCCCCTAAGTCTCTAATTCCCAAAGCTAACTTCTCAACTTTAATATTTTCAATTATCTGAGCTTTAATTTCTTAAAAAAGAAGGTACATTTTCCTCCATCCAATATTTCAGTAATAGATTTCTGACTGAAACCCCAACTAATTATAGAGAGCACTTCTGTTCTGTTGTCCATTTCATTTTTTTCATCAAAATGTCCTAATATACAAGTTTCTATGTTTATGTTATCCAAAATCATATTAGAACTCTTAAAGAAATTCTTAGTCTGTCTCCATAAGGGTTTAACTAAAGTACATTCCCAAAATGTATGCCTCAGAGTCCCGATCTTTGCTCCACATTTGGTTAGGAGAAGCTTGCAAGCCCATTTTAAATCTACAATGTAATGTAGAATACAAGTTGTGAAGGGTTTTAAAATGGGCCACTCTAAGATTTACTGCATTAACGGCTTTAGTAGAAAGTTCCCATATTTTCTCCCAATCCCAGTTATCTGTGTTTATCCCTAAGTCCCAGTTCCACGGTCTTATTTTTTCACTTGCTCGACCTCTGAAACAACCTTAAACAAGGCCATACATATTTGAGATTGATGGAGAGGCATGTAAGAACCCCAAAAAGCTATTAGTATTCACATCAGGTTCAGAGTTTAACTGAATAGCGGAGTCAATAGCTATTTTTAGTTTATCATAAAGCCTGGAGTCTTCTTTAAACCCATATTTATCCCCTAACCAATAGAAGGAGAAAAATTCGTCTCCCCTAACTATCTTGAACTTTCACCACACCCTTTTTTACCCATTCATAGTTAATAAAGGTAACCCCTTTTTTTGTAATGTTATTGTTTTCCCAGATTGACTGCTTTTTAGAATTCCAGAGATATAAGGGAATAAACGAGTTAACATATCTTATTACCCAAAGAGAATCCTGTATAATCTTTAAATTTCTAATCTTTATTTTCTTAGCATATATTATAGAATGCAGGTTTATCCCCACAGCATTAATAAGTGCTTCTCAATTTTAACCCATTCCGGAATATAAATACTAGCCTCTGATGATTTCACCCAGTGAGAAATCTGAGAAAGCCTTGCTGCCAAATAATACAAGAAGAAATCAGGAGCTTTTAGACCTCCGTTCTTTTTGTTTCTAGCATAACATTTTTTTTTACAATTTTTATCAAAAAATATATGATACGGATACTCTGAATATGGACGGTAATCTTGTGGATTTCTGTGAGGGTGTGGATATATCTTGTGCAGCATAACAAGACAAACAAAACTTAGCTTCCTAATAACTGTAAGGGGAGTGATACAGGCAATTAACTCTCTTAAAACTAATAAGGCACCAGGTCCTGATGGCTATTCTGTGAACTTATATTGGGTGCTTGTGGAGGAGATAGCGCCAATCTTAAAAGAAGTTTGTAATGAGGCTGTCAAGAAGGGTAGCTTGTCTGGTGATCAAACTAGAGGATTAATAACATTACTTAAACCTGGTAAGGATCCACAGGATTGTAAGAGCGGAACAAGATAGCATGCCAGTGGCTTCACAGTGAGCGTGCCAAATCAGTATGGACAAGTGTGCCCTGGGCTACTCTCCGCAGTGGCGGCTCTACACCAGGGCCCGCCAGGGCACGTGCCCTGGTAAAAAAAAAAATGCTGTGCCCCATATGTTGCAGAGCTTCCCCCATAGTAACAATATATCAGTGCCCTGGCTGTTATCTGTTGTGCCCCAGCTGTGCCCTGGTAACCATGTGTGGCTAGAGCCGCTACTGACTCTCCGAGTATGCCGCTAACAACATCTACAGTGCTGACAAGACAGCATTGTTTTCCTGAGCCACATCAGATGGGGCACTCATTTTTAAAAAAAGAGACTTGGACAGCGCATTAAAAAAGCCAAAGAATGCCTATCAGTTTTTGTTTGCCCCAACAGCACTAGTTCTGACAAAATGCCCATTTGTAATGAGAAAAAGCAGATGGCCAATATGGTTTTTGTGAATATAGATACTGCAGGCTGTCTATTCATCCAATAAAAATGCATGGATGACAGATGATCTGTTCCATGACTGGCTACGTTCCATTGACAAAAATAATGAGACCGCAAAGAAGAAAAATAACAATGCTGGTAGACAATTGCCCAGCACACAAATCAATGCAGTTACAAAATGTCAAACTGTTTTTCCCCCCTTAATCCCCCCAACCCCGCTGCATGGCCCGCATGCAACATGTGTACCAAGATGTTATTGAAAGTTTAAAACATTCTTATTGCAAAAGAATTGTATGCAAAATCCTAGGCAACATTGAGGAAACAACATCCATCACTACCAGCAGTACTCACACCTTTAAAGACATACCTAGAGTGATTTCTGTGCTAGATGTGATACATCTAGTTCACGCCACCTGGCTCAATGTAAAACTCGAAACTATCCAAAACTGCTACATCTAGACAGAACTGCTCGGACAGCCAATCGAGTCAGAGGAACCTATAGCTCCACACCCAGGAATGATGGCCGCTGAATTTGAGCAGTAAACAATGGTAGACAGCAGCGAGCCCACATCAGGAAAGCTAACATATATACACACACACACACACACCACGCACACAAATATACCAGGATCAGGGCAGGGGAGGAAGCCAGAGGAAGGAGGTAGTTTTTAATTTATAAAAATTACATTGTGGCTGTGAAAAACAACTAGAGCTTAACACCACAACAAAGGACTTGAAAAGCTGCAGAAATGCATAATCACAGCTAGAAATTAATCTATGTTGGAGAAAGTCTGTAAGTATGGTGTCTTGTGCTAAGAAACATCAGTAAGTGCAGATATTTGAACCCAACCTTCATTTTTACCAAGAAGAATTCTGTTCAAATATCCACTAATAAAACTGATCTTATTTTTCTTTATAAATAGCAGGAAAAATCCTGAAATCTCACTGGCTGAGTGATATCACCTGACCATGCATTAAAAAAAACAGTGATATATGGTCAGGTGCCAGATTTCATTACCAAGGCAAAAAAGCCTCATTACCTGCACAATCCAGGACTATTTCATGTGCATAATTTTGCATTTAAAATGTATTCAAACAAATGATTTTACACTAAAAATATTAAAAATGCTCAATTTACATAAAATATGTAAAAACAGCAACGCATTTGTAAAAGCACAATAAGCCAATTTAAATTGATTATTACAGGATTTAAATGTACTTCCCTAGGGGCATAAGTACACTTGGGTCTTCAACTTTGTGCCTCACTCCCCTGAGGCATGCATTAAAATCCTTTATAAAATGGACCATGAAGATCCTATTATCTCATTGATCAAGACATGTCACTTGACCATTGATTATTTTCAGATAACTGCACACCTCAACTTGTTAGCAAATAAAAGTCCATTTTATAAGTGGGACAACACACTCTAGAGTGTATGGCCATAAGGAAATAATGCACATGGTTGTAGTTGTGGAACTCTACAACCACCAAGGCATGCGTTATTCCCATGTAACTGCACACCCTGCCACATGTTATCTCTTAATTAATGCACATCCTGTCCTGGGTTATTGTTTACATAATTTTTTGTGTGTGGTCTGAGACTTATACAGAGCATAGTGCCTACTGACTCCATGAATACAACAACACATACCATTTTTAGTATGTCATACAGCAAGGAGAGTTTATGGGACATCTGTCAGGCAAGGCAGCATCAACACAAATTAACTATTACTATCCATTTGATTACTTAAGAAGGTAGCAGACAGAACTGGACCACTGGCAATGCGGCAGCACTAACACTTGTGACCCTGGTGAACCGGGATTGTAAACAATCAAGAGGTTGTGACCAGCTCGGTGGCACTGAGGGTAGAGGAAATGGATGCCATGCCTCGCACCATGCAGGTGACCTGAGATCAGAAGCAAGCTCAGGTTGCTGGGGGTTGGCAGGGGAAGGAGAGGATTGAGTGTCCAATGATAGTTCCCCTCTCCCGGGGAAGGGGAAGGGTGTCATCTCGCTCCTTGGCTGCCTCCTGGTGGAGGGCAGGTGGCAGCATCAGAGTTAGGGAGGCAAGAGCATGGCTAAATGACACGTGTGCTTGCCTACACACACATGCGCATTCCCAGCCATGAGAGGAAGGGACAGAAAACGGAAAAAGGAAGAGCTGCCACAAGCTCCATGAAGCCCTGCCATTCGATCAGCATCCCGTTTTGCCACCGGACCACCTATAATTGCCCCAATGTGGATTGTGTCCTAGGTGGGGGGGGCAGGATGGCCCTCCACCTTCCACCCCTCTACAGGGGGGTAATCTATGAAGGAATGGTGCTCGGGGGGGGGTGGTGGATGGTCCTAGGTGGCTGGTAGGGGTGGAGTGCCCAGTCTGCGGCCGCCTGGGGGATATACAGAAGATGGAAGAAAAAAAAAAACTTGTGTTGTAGAGGGGTCAGCGGGGAGAGTAGGATCAAGCAGCTGGGGAGGGAGGATCAAGCATCCCAGAGGATGCTTTCCTCCTCTGGGCAGAGTGGAATGTTTTCTCTGCTAAGTATTGCCACCTGGGTGACCACAGATGGTAGTTCAGGCTGGAGGAGCACACACTGGAGGAAGTGGCAGATGCCAGCATTGATACACAGGAACGTTTACGTGCATGTGTCACAAAGTGCTCACCATGATCTCAATCAAGTGGGCCCCAGAACGGAGGCTAATATGCTCATAGATTCAAGGGGGGGGACTGACCCCATGGGGGTGTGTGCAGGGTTATGTGGCGGCTCAAGAATCTACGTTAGTACATGGCAATGAGGGTCCGGGTGCCAGAGTGGAAGGGGACTTAAAAACAGAATGGAAAAAAAAAAAAGAAGGTACCAGACAGGCAACAAGACTGAGAGGGAAGTCTGATACAATAGTTCTGTCATACAGATGTCACTGGTGGCAGTAAAATCAAGTGTAAAAGGCAGCTCTAGAAGCACGGTGTTACAAGTAAAATTTAGAACATAACTAGATAACTGGGCAAAACAAAAAAAACTTGAGGCAGTTCATCAATGCAATAAGAGTATTGCCGATCACAGCACCAGCAGCCTGGCTTCATGGCCCTTTCCCTTCCCAGTGCAGCAAGGGCCCATGGGGCAACCTAGCTCCCAGAAAATGCTTTCCATATCAAGGGACAGCGTTGCTGACTCTTCTGTAATACTACCACCTGGGGGACCATAGGTGGTGGTGGTGGTGCAGCTGGTACTAGGCAGAAGGGAGCACACCATATGGCTCCAAGCCAGCACATACTGTGCATCTAACACTGGAGCCTCCTGCAGGCAATGTACAGAGAACAGGAAGGAAGGAAAGAAACACCACAGAAGAACCCTAGCTACAGTAAACGATGCACGGTACTTATTCGGGCCCCATGCTATCAACAGTTCACTCTTCTGATGGGCAACTGGGGGTGGGGCACTGACTTGAGGGCCCATCATGGTAGAAATCAGAGGTGTATAAGAAAAAAATCAGACGGGTTTGGGAGATAGCCCAAGGAGCAGGAAAGGGCCAGATTGGTAAAGAAGAAGGCTTAAAGGTTGGAAGAGAGATAGAGGGGCAGAAGAGGGACAGGCTGGCAAAGAAGACGACAAACAATAATACAAAAATACTTCAATGACTTTGCCTGGTGATTTTTTGTAGACCTCACTGAATAAGATGGAGATTAAACAAAGTTCTTGACCCACTAAGCAGTTAGCTAATCTTACCACTATCTTAGCCAAGATGCCATCATCACTTGAATCCATGACAATCACTGCTTTGTCTGTTTCAATTTCACAAAGCTGATCACCAGCATTCACTACGTCACCTAAAAGAAAAATTACAGAAAATGTAAATTAGTATTCATGCTCCTTTATGGATTTTCAGCCATCCTCAGAGCTGCAGTGAGTACAGTATTATTCCCAGACAGTGTTACTTTTCTAGAGCTCTCTGATCATTTTTATAGAATGTTCCCCATTTCTGAGAAAAATGGGACTCACTATCAGTGATTAAAACTGAATAGCTACTGAAGTTCAGAACAGTTTTGAAATAAACTTGAAGGACACAAACAGGCTGTGTCTGAACTATTTTAGAAAAAAGAAAATGTTTGTAATAACGTTTTCCAGAATCTCAGAAAATTGGTTCAGAAAGCTAATTTAAAGTTGCTGGATGTATTATTTTTTTAAATTACATCTAGTGATGATTTATGAAGTATTCTGAAAAATGTGAATATAATATAAATTATAAAGGGCATTCATTATGTTTTATGGTTACCCATTTCTAATTTGAATCTTTTTTTTGATCCAAGTGGTGAAAAATGTCTTGCTCCTTGAGGTGCCCATGTGGGAGGCTGGCAACACAGGTTCACATCCTGGGCCTGGGATGGCAGGAGTGGAGGCCAGAAGGAAGGTCGACGCTGGTTTCAGCATGGTCCATGCTTGGAGTGGCTTTCGGTGGTTGTCATGAGGTAGTGTGTGCTCCATTAGTGAACAGATGAGGAGCATGCTTCCACCCCAGAATGCTATGGTGGATGCACCACAGAAGGTGGGCAAGGCCACAGAACACAGGAAAACAGACCAGCCTGGCTGCTCCGTATGATAGCCTCCACCTGTCCGAGCCCCCCTGCCAGAACCACAAGACCCTGTTCAGCAGTGTACACAGTCAACAACCCTTGTCTCAAAGACCCCAAGGTGCTTCTTCTCCCTACAAGATGGCAGCAGAAGGGCTGGGGGCCCCAAGGACAGGCCCAAAACCATGGATAGCACTGGGTGTCACATGGTGCCCAGCATCGACAGTGAGTTCGACAAGCAGAGGTATAGACCAAAAGAAGAGGAGCACTGGGGGTACATGGATGGAGGGGACAGAGCAAAAAGTGTACCTTTTTCCTCAAATGTAAAGAACTGCTATATGAAGAACAAAGTATCTTTTGGGGGGGGGGGTCAGAGACGCACAGATGTTAATATAAGAAACAGTGAATTTGATGACGGCTAAGGACCGCTTGATCCATCCAGTCTGCCAACTTCTCTCTACCTACACTACTACTGCAGACTGTGCCTGATCTACAGCTCTTTTCTCCCTCCCACCCCTTCTTTTCCACTATGATTCCCCTTGTGCTTATCCCAGACATTCCTGAACCCCACCACTGTTTTCGCCCCAACACCTATGCTGGAAGGCTGTTACAGGAATCCACCATTCTTTCTGTGAAGAAGTACTTCCTCGCATCTCTCTTGAATCTACCCCACTCAATCTTCATAGCAATCCCCCTTGTTATTTATGATATTAATACTATATAAAATTAATATTTAAATTAAGGTACCCAGATTTTACTGTGCACAGACATGGACTTCACACTGTAATGGCGCCATGCACACACATGTCTGTGTGTGTGTGTGTGGGGGGGGGGATACATTCTCTGACAACCTCCCCCTGGCCTGCACCTTTGGCTCACTTGTGGATCATCTCTGCGGAGGTTCTCAGTTAATGTCTCTGGAGATCTACTAGCCTGCCTCCCTAATTTCAGCACACGATATCATCCTGGTAGTCCAGTGGAATCCCTCACACAGACCTTGTTCCTACATGCACAGAGTGCACCATTCTGGTCTCTCGACAATTTTACCCCCCTTCCCCAGCATCTCGCGGGTTCAGGTTGCACATTTGTAATGGTCCTAATGCCAAGCTGTAGCATTTGTACAGGCAGAGGTCATCACAAACGTGTGACTTGTCAGTGTAGGGTAGTTATACCCTTTGGGTAAGTCACTGAATGCCATTTTCATGGGGGCCCTATGTCCGTCTGCACACCAGCGCACTTTGATGTTCGACTGCCCAGAAGTTGTCTATGACACACTTTGGGCTTGGCTGCTGGGGGTCCCTTGAAAGGGATTGCCACAAACAAGGCACTGCAACAAGTTTGCAACAATCCTTGAGACCGAGGAGCAGGCCCATGGTGTTATAAATCAATTCATCATAGAAATCAGAATCTACAAATACACTGATAAATGAGAAATACAAAATGACATATATCCCTAATATAGGGCATTGTGGATTACATATGCATAGGTTGGCTATATATCAAGATGCCAAAAGACCTCACAAACAAACATCAAATGACAGCAAACCAGGTGCATATTTCACCTTTGCTAGGACACATCAGTGACTCAAAGCCATTGTTTCATACCAGGATGAGGGGTCAACCAGCAAAATGTTGACAGATTTTATGGTTATGGTGAGCCTAAAGTAAAAAAAACAAATACAAATGACAAGTACGGTACCCCAATGCAAACAAACAAGGGTTACGCAAAAAGTGCATCTGCAAGAAAGCCAAGTTTTAAAGAAATACATTACGCATGCCCTTAATGTAAGGCATGATGGGTAATATATGAAAATCCCTAAGAAGGAATTAGGCTGGCTATGCTTTAAGCCAGGCTGTAAGGTGCTAAAAGGCAGCACAAACAGAAAGTACTTGAATGTGGAATGGCCCTCTTCTAAATGTGTTACTGCTAGTCACAAAGAAGAACCGCCAGGTATAAAGAGTATTTATCTTGCTTGACTGATGTTGTGAAGTAAAGGAATGCTTCATTTTCAAACTCACTAAACAAGGTGATACATAGATACATAGACAGTGTCGGCAGATAAGGGCCTATGGCCCACCTAGTCTGCCCATTTGAGCTTGTAAGTTCAGTTTGTTTTCCTAGAAGTCTATTTCCCCTTACCCCTGACCTCTAGAATTCCTTTATGTCTATCCCATGCATTCTTAAATCCCGTGATTGTTTCAGCTCCCACCACTTCCTCTGGCAGGGTGTTCCTTGTCCACCACCCGTTCTGTGAAGAAATTCTTTCTCATGTTTCCTCTGAATTGTCCTCCCTCCAACTTCATCCATGCCCTCTAGTCCTGAAACATCTTTTCGCTTAAAAATAGTGTTTTCCTGCACCTTGTTCCTCCCTGTAAGATACTTGTATGTCTCTATCATATCCCTCTCTCCTCCTCTCCTCCAGGGAGTACATGTTCAGTTCCTTCAACCTGTCTTCATAGGACTTGTGATGCAACCCATGCACCATCTTTGTTGCCCTCCTCTGAACCTTCTCACCCTGTCTATGTCCTTACGTAGGTATGGTCTCAGAACTGTACACTGTACTCCAGGTGGGGCCTCACTAGTGTCTTGTATAGCGGAATTATGACCTCCCTTTTCCTGCTGGTGATGCCCTGCCTATACATCCCAGCATCCTATTTGCTTTACCTGATGCCTTGTACACTGTTTCCCTACCTTGAGGTCATCAGAGATGACAACCCAAGAATCCTTTCCTGCTTGGTGCATGCTATATCCTCACCCCAACTGATATATTGTGCCAGGGTTTTTGTACCCCATATGCATTATCTTGCACTTCTTTGCATTGAATTTCAACTGCCAAACCCTTGACCATTCTTCAAGTTTCTGCAGGTCCTTCTCATTCTGTCTACACCCTCTGGTGTGTCTACTCTGTTACAGAGCTTTGTGTCATCAGCGAACAGTGAAATTCTGCCTTCTAGATCTGTACAATGTCACTGATGAAGATGTTGAATAGGACCGGTCCCAGCACTGATCCCTGTGGTACCCACTGGTCACTCTTCCCTCTGTGGAGTGACAGCCATTTACCACCACCCTCTGTGTCCTGCCACCCAGCCAGTTACCTACCCACCACACTACTGTCCTGCCACACCCATATTCCCCAGTTTGTGTAATAGTCTTCTATGTGGCACAGTGTCAAAGGCCTTGCTGAAGTCCAGATAGGCCATGTCCACTGCCCTCCCTGATCCACCACCCTAGTCACCCAGTCAAAAATTCAATGAGATTGGTCTGACGACGACTCCCCTGGTGAAACCATGCTGCCTTGGGTCCTGTAGTCCACTGACAACCAGATGTTCCACCAATCTCTCCTTCAGTAGTGCTTCCATGATCTTTCCACTACTGAGGTGAGGCTGACTGGTCTGTAGTTCCTCAGCTTCCTCTTGTTCCCACTTTTGTATAAGGGGACTACATCTGCTGTCCTCCAGTCTTTGGGTACCTCCCTGTTTCCAGTGATTGGCTGAACAGGATAGCCAGAGGTTCAGCCACCACCTCTCTTAGTTCTTTAAGGACCCTGGGTGCACCCCATCTGGCCCCATTGCTTTATCAGCTCTTATTACTTCCAGTTCCTTCAGGACCCTTTCTGTGTAAAGGGACTTGTGTCCATTTCTGCACCATTCTCACCCTGTACTCCTTCAGACCCATTACCCCCTCTTCCTTAGTAAAGACTGAGCAGAAATACCTGTTCAATATGTCAGCTTTACTGTTGTCATCCTCCACCCGGGTCCCATCCTCTCCCTTCAGTCTCACTATCCTCCTTGTCCTTCTTTTTTCACTTATGTACCTGTAAAAGGTTTTGTCCCCTTTAACCACTGATTTTGCAATGTGTTCTTCTGTCTGAGCTTTGGCTTCCTTACTGACTTCCCCTGCCTCCTTTGTTTCTCCTGGTACTTCTCCTATCCCTTCTGCCTGTGTCTTTTTGTATTGCCTGAATGCAATCTTTTAGCTTTCACTTTCTTTGCTACCTCTTTGGAAAACCATAATGGTCTCCTCTTTCTTTTCCTCTTGCTAACCTGCTTAATGCATAATTCTGTTGTTCTTATAATCCCCATTTTAAATACTGCCCACTGTTCCTCAATCCATGATTCCTGTCCCATTCCCTTAATGCCTCTTTCAAGCATCTCCCCATTTTCCCAAAGTCGCCCCCTAAAATCCAGGATCGTGTTTTTGTGTGGTTTGGTTCTGCTCTTTCTGTGATTTCAAACCACAATGACTGGTGGTCACTGTTACCCAGGTGCTCCCCACTGTTACCCCACTCACACTGTCCCTGTTTGTGAGCACAAGGTCCAGTATTGCCTTCTGCCGAGTTGGTTCCATGACCAGTTGCTTGAGGAAGGCACCCTGAAGGAGGCCAGGATAAATCTGCTCCTAGTTGATGCTGCTGCTGGGATGCTCCAGTCCACGTCTGGTATATTGAAGTCTCCAACCAGTACTACCTCACCTTGTCTGCCATCCTTTGGATGGCTAGCATCAACTCCTATCTGTTTCTTCCTCCTGGGCTGGTGGTCTATAGACCACACCTGTCGTAATGGCTGGCCCCATTTTCCTTTCCAGCTTAACCCACAGTATCTCTCCCCATTTTGTTCCTCCTGGATCTGTGTGGCCCTTATGTCATTTTTCACATACAGTGCCACTCCTCCTCCTTCCTGCCTGCTCTGTCTCTTCTGAATATGTTGAGCCAGGTATGGCCATCTCCCAGTCATGGTTATCATTACACCAGGTTTCAGTGATGGCCACAATGTCCAGGTCTGACTGTACCATGACAGCCTCAGATCTTCCATCTTGTTGCTAAGGCTCCTGGCATTTGCATAGCTTTCCATGATTTGACCTCCCTAGACTGCTTCACTGTTCTCTCAGCCCCTTCCTTGGTTGTCATTTATCCCTGGTTCTCCTTGCTGTCTGCCCTTCTGCTGAATTTTGCCCTTTTCTGCTTATCCACCTTTTGGACACTAATCTCCATCTTTTGCACACTGCTTTGCAGAGATAGCCACTCCTCTGGTTCACTGGTTCCATTACTAGCTGTGGGGGTGAGTGAAGTAGGTACCGTCCTTGCTGGCCTGCCACCCCCTCTTGCTAGTTTAAATGCTTGTCAATGTAGCATTTAAACTTATCATTGATTGCTTGTATTCCCTCCAGGATGGATGCAGGCCGTCAGGCTTGAATAAACCTCCATCCTCCAGATGGGTCCCCAGTCACCAATGAATCAAACCCTTCCTCAGCACACAGTTCTTCAACCATGAGTTAAAGCTCCTGGTGCATGCACTCTATGCTCTCCCTTGCCTCTCACAGGTAGTACTTCTGAGAAAGTGACAGAAGTAGCTACTTGCTTGAGACCCCTTCCCAGTTTCCTAAACTCTTCCTGAACTTCCTTTGGCTCCCTATTTGCCAAGTCATTAGTACCTAGGTGGATAATGACATCCAGCTCACCCTCCTGTCTTGCCTTCCCAGTGATCCCCAGTATCTTCCTTCCATCCCTCCAGGTGCTTTTTGTTTCTTTTGCAGAATACAGAGAACTGGTAAGGCATTAGACTGTGATGGCAGGCAGATAAGACCGAAGACAGACTTCATATACCAGGTACAATAAAGTTTTCTTTAAAGGTACATAAAGTCAGCACAGCTGAATTTCCTAAAAATAAGTGCACTTACTTATCAATAGTTTTTTAGACAGGAAAGTGTTCTGCACTCAAACACCAGTATAAACTGGTATGTGCCTTGTTAACAATGTACAGTACTGTACATACATGTCTGCAGAGTGAATATAATGAGGGGCTCTGGTCACCAGTACATATAGGTTAGTCACCTGTAACTGTAGTTGTAGGAGGACAGGCAGGTAGAGGGAGGTCTTCAAGCTAAGCTCCTTCCACCACCCAGGTGGCATAGCCTCTGGCTCCACCCTGTGATATCAGATCTTTGCATGCTAGAAGCAGGGATCTGTGTGCCTCTTGCATGGGGAGACTGGGTGAGTTGTGTGGATGTAAACTGTATACCACTCCTAGAAAGCACAATTACGTAAGAACTTACCATAACAGTACATCTTCCGAGGACCATCTCTTGCAGTAAGTCTGTAAGTCATTACTTACGGGAGTATTCACCAGGTGTCACTGTCACATGGCAGCTTCTTCCAGCAGTCTTCCATGGGGGCCTCCCACACGACATCGCTTCCTGTGGATGTGTATAAGAGTGGGCGGCCCCCAGTACTCTCTGTTCACCATTGGCTTCGGTGAGCATGGCCTGGACCAAGGTAAACGAGGGCCAGAAAAACAGAGAACAGCAATCCCACTCAACGAGCTGAGTTGCAGATTTGAGGCAACAAGGCAGGGGGGGCGGAGAGTGGGGGACTTACTGCAAGAGACAGTCCTTGGAAGATCTACTGTTACGGGAAGTTCTTACGTAACTGTACTATCTTCTACAGACTGGTCTCTTGCAGTAAGTCATTACTTATGGAAAATTACCAAGCAGTAAAATCAAAATGGGAGAGAAAAGGCAAGGCCAAAGATGTAAAAGCACAATACAACGTCAACTTCAACTGCACCCCCAGAGGCAGATAGGCCGGGGAGGGGTACGGACTAAATGTTTGATAAGTAACAGAAATGTCCAACTCAGACCCCTTCCGTGCAGGCAGATAGGCCAATGGTTAGGTGAAGATATTTGGCATGAAACTAGGAGAAATGTCATCCCAAACCACACCCACTCAGGCAGAAAGGCACAAAGGTGGGTGAGGACAGCATGCAGGAGGCATGATGTAGAAAGAACTGTAGGTGGCCAGGCACAGTGATTCATCCTGATGAGGCAGAGGTCAACAGGCACTGGCATAAAGTCAAAGTCAGTAAATAGACAAGCAGAGCAGATCAGATAGCAGAAAAAGAAGCACCGGTGAAAAAACATCTCGGATGGTCATAGGAAGGAACAACTGAAGGGCTCCAGCAGGGAGAGTGACAGGAGTTCCAATCAGATCCGCATGGAGGAGTTAAGCGTCCAGTCTGGGAGGAAGCCTCCAAGAAAAGTAAAGAGATCCCCGTGCGCCTCCGAGGCCTGCAAGAGGAGGCGGAGGATACCTAAAAAGCGGGTTAAGGTGCAGAAGCGGGTCCCACCCCGCGTGAGGGGTGGGGATGCCGTGGAGGGGCAGACTGAGCCACATCTTGGAGGCCCTACCGTGGTCCCAGGAGGCACCCCGGTAGAGGGGATGGGCATGGGGTGGCCCGCCTGTGGGGGTGCAGAGGTGGGACCTGGGGGCGTGATAGAGGTCCTGAGCAGACCGGAGAGTATGCCCCGAAGCCTGAAGGGAATCCAGGATGGACTTAGCACCAGGTCCAAACAGCAGGTTCCCAGAAAAAGGGGGCATCAGCAACCGAGAGTTGGACACCGGGCGGCAAACCCGAAACCTGCAGCCAGGCGAGGCGCCGAAGGGGCGCGCCGGAGGCTGAGAGGAGGTGGGCCGTCGTCCAACCGCGCCGAGCACACATGGAGCAGGAGACGGAAAGGGAGGGCATGGCAGACAGCGGCTGAGCTGATCAGGGCCATGAGGAGCGGGCTGAGCGGAAACAGGATGAGACCAAATATGAGAGAGTGTGTGAAAACACACAGGAATCAAAGGCAGGACAACCATGGCAGGCTCCATGGGAACGCAGAGGTAGGCAGCCATGTCCCAACAAAAGGAGTCCTGATCCGCAGCAGGGAAGCCAAAAGCATGCTGGATCTGCAGCATGCGCTCCATGAAGGAGGAGTCCGAGAGTGAGGAGGGATCAGGGGGTTTAGGCGGGGCGGCCTCCAAAAAGGAGGATGCGGATGAGGGGGACCAAGGTTCCCATGGTCCGAGAGGTCCCCACCAGGAACATCCCCCATGAAGGGATCCCACCTCTTGAAAGCACCATAAAGGGAGGCCCCATATATGGAAGGGGGGAATCAGCGGGAAGCTGCCAGGTCCAGGCGCAAGCGCCCGAGCAACAGGGAAGGGGAATAGGACGAGTCCGGACCCTGACCCATGTGCCGCAGGACCCCCATCACAATATGGGCGATGCCCGGAGCCTGTGATGGGTCCAGAGGCAGAGGACGCCCAAGGGTGGCATCAGGAAGAGGGCAGACCAGCCGAGGAAGCGCCGATCCTGAGCAGCAGGGGGAGGCACCTCGATCCCTGTGGACCAGGACCGGTAAAGGAGCAAGGGACTCAGGGTGAGGTCCATGCAGCGGGGCTGAGGACCCGGAATAAGTTGCAACCAAAGGATGCGAAAAGGGCGATGGGGTGGAACCCCCCCCCCCGAGGACGCCGTCCGGTGCCGGGACAAGCAGAAGGGGGGGGCAAAGAAACAGAGCCCCAAGCAGAGGGAGTCCTAGGGTGGGAAGCCCCCATCGTCAATGAAGGAGGCAGCCCTGTCATTGAAGTAAGGAGGAGAGACCCCGCCGTCGACGGCAGAATTATCAGCATCGATGAGGGATCAAAGGAAGCCTCTCCATCGACAGGGAAAGCTGTCCCGTTGACAAGGCATTCAAAGCATGCTGTCCTCTCGACAGGAGAGGCTGCCCCAGTGACGAGGAGCGCTTCATCGATGGAGAAAAGGGCTCAGTCGATGAGAGAACAGGAGAAACATGGCCCATCAACAGGAGAAGAGCTCCCGTCGATGAGGGGAGAGAAAAAAGAACACGTGTCATTGACAGGGGAGCATCCCCATCGATGAGGAATGTGCCATTAACGGGGCAACACTGCCAGTCGACAGAAAACATTCAGAAACAAGCTCCGTTGATTGGACATGACCCGTTGACGACACAATAAGCCCATCAGGCTCCGTTGATGGGGGAAGCAGCCACGTGGATGAAGAAGGAACCGTCAACAAAGGAGGAGCCATCATTGACGGAGTAATGCGGAGGGAGTGTGAGGAGTGTGAATCCCTCTCCCTCCTATGCCTGGAATGAGTGCCCTTGACTGGGGAGCCTTTAAGGTGCCCCCCCCCCCGCCCCCCGAGGTCCATTCCAGCCTGGCTGGATGAACAGCCATGAGCAAGTCCCAAGGCCCAGCAAGAGAGCCTGAGCCAGGGAGCAGCAGGGGAACTGTGAGCAAGGAGGGCCGGGGGCACTGTGAGGAGCACAGACCTGGCCCAGTGGAAATAGAAGAGAAAGGCCTGGTAGTAGTACACATACCCAGGACCAGAGGCAGGAGCCGTGGGTGCAGCGATTAGTGCACAAGCTCGGGTCCTGGAAGTAGAAGAGCCAGGGCCTGGGTGTGTTCCACAGACTAGGCAGAGAGAAGCAAAATCGGGCTGAGCTGTTAGTAGCAGCCCTAGTGAATCCCCAACCCAGCAAGAGAGCCTGGGCCAGGGAGCAGCAGGTGTACCGGGTGCTCTAACAGAACACTAGGCCTGCTGTAGATTAAAAAAAAAAAAAAAATCGGGTTAGGCCCTAAAGAAGCCCCAGACTCAGCAAGAGAGCCTGAATCTGGGAGCAGCAGGGGTACTGTGAATGGGTCACAGGCCTGCTAAGGAAGTCCGGGGGTGCTCAGAGCAAGTCCCAGATCCCGGACCCAAAGGAAGAAAATTGGTTCAAGTTCGAGTTGAAGACTGCAACCCAGGAGGTCAGAAGAGCTGAGTGTGAGCTGAAACCGGCAAGAAAAATGAACAGAGGGTACTGGGGGCCCGGGCCGGCCCCTCTTATACACATCCACAGGAAGTGATGTCATGTGGGCGGCCCCCTTGGAAGACTGCTGGAAGAAGCTGCCATGTGATAGCGCCACCTGGTGGATACTCCCATAAGTAATGACTTACTGCAAGAGACCAATCCACAGAAGATCTACGGTTACAGGCGAGTAACCTATATTTCTAAAGGCATGGATACAGTTCACTATCCACATTCTGGTAGACTCCAAGCATTCCTCCGGGAGGAGGAGGCATGGTGCACACCCCTATTTGGTGAACAGAGAGACCGGAAAACGAGGACCCCAAAAGCAGGATCTCATGGACTCATAATGTCAATGCTGTGATGGGATATGAAGTTGTGTGCTCTACTCCAGGTTGCAGCTCTGTAGATGTCCCTGGAAGCAGTAACTGAGGCAGCGATATGTCTGGTGGAATGAGCCATACATCCCTTAGGCGGCACCCTACCAGATAACCTATAGCAGAGGTTAATAAAGGATGTAATCCTCCTGGCAGTTGTCCATTTTGCTGATGGTCTGCCAGGTATGGCTTCGGCGCATGTTACAAACGGCTGGTGAGCCTCACCCAAACTCCAGCTGTATGCTCTGTGTAGTACAACAGCATCCTTCACAGGGTCTAGAGTATGGGGCCTGTGATTGGCCTCCTGGTAAAGTATACTGGTAAGTTAATTACCTAGTTAAGGTGAAACTCCAATATGACTTAGGGGAGAAACTTTGGGTAGGGTCGAAGAATGACCTTGTCCCTGTGAAAAGACCAGGTAACAAGAATCCACTGATAGTGTCTGGAGCTCACCAATCCTTCTGGCTGATGTGGTGTCTATCAAGAAAGCAGTCTTAATCCAGCCCAGTGGTGTGGAGGGTTGAGGTGCTGGACACCACACCTCACTCCACGCCAGAGAACTGGGTTCAGAAAAGGACTTGTGTCACCAGGGAGGAGAAGTATCGAGCACCCGGAGGACTGCTCTCCTCTCCTGGGGAGGGAGGATAATGCACCTCGCAGCACTGGCATCTGCCAGTGGAGACTGGGAGCAGCATGGCTGACAGGAGCACGTACACAGGTAGGGGGTGTCCGTGGATGTCCTACGTATAGGTGTAGGAGCATGCCTGTCATGCACTGAACATCACTGCATGGGACATGGAACAAAGGAAAAGGTCTGGCACCTGGGAAGGTGATGGCGGGACACATGGACGGCACCCACACTCATCACCGGGCCCTCCCTGCCTACCTCCAACTCTCTCAGGCCACCGTCTAGACTGTGGATAAAGCGCCAGAGGAGTTGGCGGTCCCACCTTGGGGGACTCAGAGCCACGGGGTCGGTTAGGTCAGGCATGAAGTGAGGGAGATCCTGGGACAGAGGTTCAGCAGGAGGTCCTCGGCTGAGTGGGAGAAAGCTGGATCCCAGCGCCCATGCTGAGAACAGGAGGTGAAAACAGACTTAAAAAAAAAAAAGAAGGCAGTCTTCCACAACAGGTGTGACATCTCACACCTGTGCATTGGCTCAAATGGCTTGCCCATGTGCACTGCCAGTACCTGCAGTATGTCCCACAGAAGTTAAGGTTCATGCATCTGAGGGGACAAGTGATTCAGGCCTCTGAAAAAGCACCCAAGCACCTTCTTCTGGGCCACTGTCACTATACATGACGATGCCCAGTACACTGAGATGGCTGCCAGGTTGCCTTAAGGGTTGCCACTCATAGGCTCGACTGACAGAAGGACCACAGGTAGTAGAGAATACTCATCATGGGACAAGTAAGGGGATCAAGCTCCTTGTCCTAGTCATCCCAGTGGCGCAGAGGACTGAGGTGCTTGCATCTCACCTGCCGCCACACCATCGACCTGGGTTCTGGAAACGGCCTCAGGTTGCTGAGGGCTCTGGGCTGGGGGTGGAGAGGATTCAGCATTCCAAAGACTGCTCTCCTCTCCTGAGGAGGGGTGGCCAAGTCATCTCAGCCTTTGTCCGCCACCGGGTGAAGACCTGGGGATATTGCAGGCTCAAGAGGCTTCAAAGAGAAGGGCTGAAGTTCTGCAGTGTATGCACACCTCCATGTGAGTGCACTTGAGTGCTGCCGCAGCCAGGGGGAACCTAGTGAGGAAAACTGGAAAATGGAAGGAAGGGGGGGGGGGGCCTAATGAAGCCCTGCCTGCTCTCCTTTGGCCTACACCACCATTCAGTCCCCAGGGCACTTCTGGATTGTGCTGGGGGGGTTGGGAGAGACTGTCCTCTGTCCTCTGGCACCACTGTGAGGGAGAATCCTGGGGGGATTTAAGCCCCCAGGACTGGGAAAAACAGTAGCCAGTCATGAGGGGGATGGGGCAGACAGCTGCCCGCCTGGCCTGCAGAGGATAAAAAGCTTTATGGCAAAGCTCCCTGCCCTGGCACTAGATCAAGAACCTCTTCCACTTGAATGCGTAGCACTGTGAGTTGATTCCTTACAGGATGCCTCCACAACATGGAAGACATTTTCCAAAAGCCCCAAAGCCTGGAAATCTAGCCACTCAGGAAACAGGCCGAGAAGTGCGGGGATTGAAGGTCCAGGTGCAGGATCTTCCCCTGTTATCTGGTTAGCAGGTCCGGGCAGAGTGGCAACTGCCATGGACGCCTGCTGCTGAGGCTAATGAAATCTGTGTAGCAGAACCACCTGGGCCAGTCGGGGGCTATCAGGATAATCCGTGACTTGTCATTTTGGGTCTTGACCACGACCTTATAGACCATGGAGAAGGCAGGGAAGATGTAGAGGAGGCCTGGGGTCCAGATACTCACAAAGGAATGGAGCAAACAAACAAAACCAGCACTACTCCAGACTAGTAAAAAAGGCTTTATTAAAGTTTAAAAAGGGCAGTATACCCACAACATGCTAAATGAGGCAACATGGAACCCCGACTGGTTTCGCAGCTAGTGCATTATCCTCCTGAGGACACACTAGCTCGCGAGCGAGGTCGGGGTGGTGCTGCCTCATTTAGATGTACTAGTATACTTCCCTAAACTTTAATAACGCCTCTTTTCACTAGTCCGGAGTAGTGCTGGTTTTGTTCGTTTTGCTGATATTTTTTATCCGTGCACACTCCTTGCAGCTAGAGTTGTCCTTTGTTGCTTTGACTCACAAAGGAATCCCCAACAGTATTTAGATTGTGGGGGCAGGCACAAAGCAGCTTCAGCTTTCTGGTCTCCCAAGAGACAAACAGGTCCAACAGAAGAGTGGCCCAGTGGCATAGAGGGCTGATGCGCTGGTGCCTTACCTCAACCCACGCCAGGGACCCGGGTTCATGAATGGACTCTCGATGCCTGGGGCTGGTAGGGGAAGGAGAGGATCGAGCATCCATAGAACAGCTCTACTCTTCTGGGGTGGGTAGTGGGTTGATGTCATGCTGTAATGGCCTCTTGCGGAGGCCAGGAGCACTACAGACACACACAGGAGGGAATGCACCAGAAAAAGTGGAAATACCTCTCCACTTCAGCCAGATGATGGCTGCCCGGCTCTCTAGTGCCATTCATGTCCCTTCAGAGTCCTCCATCCCAGCAGTACCCCGGGGCCAAGTGTAGTGCTGGCCTGCCCCCACTGGGGCTGGCGCATTCTCCCTCGGAGGAGGGGGACCCATCTGGCAAAGGGTTATGCCGGGTTACCCTGGGGGTGGCTGCCATGTGGGACTGGAGACTCAGAGGGCAGATGGATCAGAGTAGCCTTGGCAAGCCTGAAGGAGAGGTTGAAGTTGAGCATGCAGGAGGCAAAAAAGATAATACAAAAAAAAAAAAAAGAAGTGTGCCCCACTAGGAGAACAGATGGCACACCCACGTCCTGATACAGGGACCATTCCTGCAATGTCTCGCCGACCCAGCTGAGAGTGTCTGCCAAGTAACTGTTCACTCCTGCGACATGGATCGCTAGGAGATCTGCACCAAGGCTGTGCATGCTGGTCCAGGCATGAAGAGCCTCCCAACACAACAGAAGAGAGTGTTTCCCATCCTGCTTGTTCAGGTAAAACATGGTTGTGGTGTTGTACATCTGGACACGTACGACCTAACTCTGGATCACTGGAACAAATTCTGTTGCAGTCAGACAAACTGCACATAGCTCCAGAAGGTTGATGTGATGATGGGCCTCCCAAGGTGACCAGAGTCTACAAACACCAAAACCCATTGGCTCTGTGGTCTCTCAGATGTGCTCTCCACGCTACCAAAGATGTGTCTGTCATGAGCGTGATGGATGGCTCTGGTGAGACAAATGTCATTCCTCCTTCCAGATGGTGTGGGCCCAGCCACCACTGGATGGCATCCCACACTGACTGGGTCACTATGACAGGCTGGCCAAGTAACCTAGGTGCTGGGACCACTGATGTCCCAACTCCCACTGCAGGTGGTGCATCTGACAGTGAGTCCAATGGATCACACTAGTAGAGGATGGCATGTACCCCAGCAGCCACAGGAAGTTCTGGGCCAGACGTGAGAGCCCAACCTGAAATGATCAGTCAAAGGAGGTAAGATCAAGTGCAAGGAGATGGACCTTGGCCCACAGGCAGTTTAGTTCTGCCCTGATGAATCTGATTACCTGCGTAAGGACTAGTTTGAACTTGGCTGGGTTGACCACCATGCCAAGTCCATACAGATCTGGAGGGCCAGATTTCTGTACCTTTCCACAGCCTCCTTGAAAAACCCGGCTAGAAGCAGTCATCCACTTAGGGATATACTTAGATACCATTGTGCCATGGAACACTACCACTGCCATGTCCGAAACAAAACGGACGCTATGTTTTCTGTCCACTTAGCACTCACTCTTCATTTCCCTCACCTGGCGGTGCCCCCGATCCCTCAAACACACAGTAGCCCCACTAACATTTATTTTATTTTTAGAAAACAAAGAAATCATGCCTTTAGCACTCTGGATCTCAGCAGCATTCAAAATACTTCCTGCATTAATGTCCCGGACCACAGTCCCCGCCAGCACTCACACTTTATATGCCGCTACACTGTGTCACTCAATTCTCCTCAGCATAGACTATGCTTACCTTGTTGTACTCTATACACACTCTCTGCACGCCGACTCGTCTGACATTGCTCCATAGTCCAGACAATGATTTATTCACCTTTTTCACGACATTTTAAAAAAATAGGCATAATTCCTGTTGGACTGTGACAATGGTTGAAAGTGGGAGGAATCTGTCACAAACTCACTCCTGGGGGCCAGGCCCACTGAGCTCACAGTGCCCACTCTTAAGTGCAATCCTTGGGGGGGGGAGACAGGGATACCCTCCTTGTCCTTTAGAATGCTGACTGAGGTCATAACTGCACCTCTGCCACGAGGATCTCGGGCATCCCTCTAGCTCTGGATAAGGGCACCATACCAGCCTTGAGTCTTGTGGGCAAATCTGAACCTTTACTTGGCTATTACACAAAGGAGGAAGACCCAAGTGTCATACTCTCTTCAGGGTAGCAGCATAACACCTGATTTAGCCTTCTCCCTACAGGATTTGCAACAGCCTGGTTCAAAGTCTTTGTAGACTCTGGTATTCTCCCTGTCCTTCCAGATGTCCCTACAGACTCTTTCCTCAATTTGGTTGTTTACAGTGGCCCCTCTGGCAATAACAGTTTTCACCAAATTATTAATAAACCGTCTACAGTCACACATACAAAATAAGAACTATCATGCAGGCAAAATTTATTTAGAAAAACAAAAGTTTTATTAAAATACAAGTACAACTAAAAAGAGAATATTAATCCGGGTTACAGTATAAAAGAAAAGAAAACAGAAAAATGTACAAAGAAATGCACCAAGACTGTTAGCTAATCTACCTGAGGTCTGAAGATTTCAAAGTCCAGAGAATCACTGGTTTGTAAATTACTTCAGTCTCTCTGCAGCAGCATTTGGTGTGAAATTGCCCTGAGTGCCTGTGCTGGGGAGTTTTTATAGAAGACCCCCCCCCCCCAAGTCTGTGAATAAAGACTGTCCCTTCCAGGTCAGTGAATAGAGGTTGGCCATTCTCTTTAGGTCACCGGGTGTCACCCTTGCACTTCCCAAAAATCTTATTTTCCTGATAATCTTTGATGTGTCAGATTCCCATAGTTAATACAGGGTTTATATTGTAAGCCCTGTAAGTGGAATTTCTCACAAGTATGCTGTAAGGATGTGTTTCTTTTTCTATTACCTCACACAGGCGTGTTAGAAGGATCTTTCCTAGCTAAAACATCCGGGGCTTTGAAATGGCTTAATTTAGTTAGTTATAAGGAAGGTCCTGTAAGTTTTATGATTATACAGGTGATTTTATTACTTCTATTTACCTTGGTCAATTCCTATTGGAAATACCCCTTTGATCATGCATCCACAAGCTTTTTGACAAGAACTTGTCAGATTCCTGCAAGTAAGACTGGCCTTGTAGGTCAGAATTACATAAAAAAATATATACATCAGAATAATATCTACGAATAATGGCTAGCACTGGGGTATATTACTACATTCCTCCCTCCTAGACTGAATTTGTGGGAATCCATCTCTGTGCAGGGTATGACTTTCACAAACTCTGTTCACTGCTCTAACTGGCAAGATAGCCCATCTGCGTTAGCACTGGCAGATCCGGCCCCATGGTAATGGTCATATCATAGTCCTATAAAGTAATGCTCCATCTTAAGAGACGGCAATTTATTTTCACCATCTGTGTTAGCCACCCCAGCGGGTTATGATTGATCTGTACCTCAAAGTGCCTCCCGTAGAGGTACGGCTCTAATTTCTTCAGAGCCCATACTAGCACAAGGCATTCCTTTTCAACAGTGGAATATGCCTGTTCCCAGGGAAGTAACTTTTTGCTAAGGTACACTATTGGGTGATCTTTCCCTTGGTTAGAGGCCTGACTGGATTTGAAAATCATAACTAAAACTACCAGAGCACATAAATACCAACTCCAAGGCCAATTATATAAATCTGACAAAAGGGGTCATTGGTTTAACCAAAGGGTTGTGTCCCTATGGAATAAACTACCATCTGAAATAATTAATAGTACTTCTATCACCTCCTTTAAGAATAACTTGGACAAATTTTATGTAGGCATAAGGACATGGTTGTACTAAGAGAGACTTCTTGGCGCAAGCTATTGTTTCTTACCCAACTTATGAAATGACTGTTATGAACTGATTAGGTATAAGCTGTTCAGGCTCAACCAAATCCCCTTTTACTAAGGTAAGAGACATCCCCATGTCCCTTAACCCATGGGTCTGCACCCCATTTACCATAACCAGGTGCATGTGCTCCCTCATGTTTACAGGCATGTTTTCAGGGATACACAAACAACCCAACTCTGTTTGAGCACCACTTTGGCCACTCTATGCCTTTTTAGGACACTGTCTAGCAAGATGCTCTGGCTGTTTGCAAAACAAACAATCACTTCTTTTATCCGATAAATCCCTTTTTTGTAACCTGAGGCTGCCCCCTTTTTGTGGAGGCAGTAAGGGTTTTAGCTGCCCTGAAGGCGCACTTTCCCCCTTCTGTGCTGCCATGTCCGTCTCACTCCCTTTCACAGCAGGCTGGTTCCTGGCATAGTGGTCAGCGAGCTCAGCAACCAACTGCGCTGTTTGGGGGTCTCGGTCCTCTAACCAGGTTTTTAGCCTTGCTGGGCAAGCCCAAAAAAATTGCTCCAGAAGCACAACCTCCTCAATTTTCTCTAAAGAGTTTGCTTCCACTCCCTCCCACCATTTCAAAAACTGACCCTGCTTTGTGGTGAGTTCCTCATAGCTCACGTCAGAGCTTATGAAACTTAACCCTGTATGCTTTAGGCATTAATTCATACTTTTTAAGCAATGCAGTTTTAAGTTTCTCATAATTACTACTGTCCTGATTGTCCATTTGGCCTTGTATCCCATGCCTTTTCCCAGTAAGCAGCAGGGATAGCTGGAAGCTCCAGGACTCCCTGGCTATTTTAGCCTGGATACAGACCTTTTCAAACAAATTCAAAAATGCATCCATATCCTCTCTCTCTCTCTCTTTAAATTTAGCTATTCATTTAGAATTTAATTTGTACCCCAGTCCTGGAGTTCCAGGTTCACCCCACCACTTACCTTATCTGGCGCTGGTCGTTGGCGTCTTAGCTTCACCAGTTCAAACTCCCTCTGGCACTTTCTTTCCTTTCTTTCAGCCTCTCTCTGAAGCTGCCTTTCTTTTTCCTCGGTCTCTCTCCAATGCTGGTTTTCTTTTTTCTGCATCTCCAGCTCTCTCTGGAACTTCCTCTGCTCAAATTCCCTTTCCTACTGGGCTTCAAACTTTTTCTCCTCAAATTCCCTTAGCTGCTGGGCTTCAAACTTCTTCTGCTCGAATTCCAGCTCCAATCTCAACTCTAGCTGCATCCTGCTCCCTTCTAGCTCCAGCGCTGTGGTGACCTTCCCCTGGTGCTGTGGCTCTTGCTGTTCTCCTCCCTCAGACTGGACACTGTGCTGTTCCTTGGCATCCCCACGCCCAAGGTGTCGTCCCTTTCCGTCACCGATCGTGACTCGAGGTCCCAGGCAGTTGCTTGCTCATTGGCTGCCACAACAGCCTCCACAAGGTGCTTTTTGGTTTGCCCCTCACACTGGACCCCTCTTTCCTGACACAACTGCTTTAGGTTTTCTGCAGTGTATTCGCTGAAGATGTACGCCATCTTCTTCCCTAACTACTGCTACACTAGCTTGCACCCAAGGGGAAAAAAAAAAACAGGTAGGGAACTTTATACTGTAACCAAATTACGTATTTTTTTTTAATCTCTGCCTTGATTTTGTGTGGACTGTTTACAGTTTATCAGTCTGATACACTGGGCTCGAATCCACTATTATGCCTGTGCCACCAATATCTCGAATCGCAACAGTATGTAACCAAATCTCTCAGATCCCAATGCTGTGCACCAGATCTGTCACAAACCCACTCCTGGGGGTCAGGCTCACTGAGCTCACAGTGCCCACCCTTAAGTGCAATTCATGATGGGGGGCAGGGATACCCTCCTTGTCCTTTAGAATGCTCACAGAGGTCATGACTGCACCTCTACCATGAAGATCCTGAGCATCCCTCTAGCTCTGGATAAGGGCACAATACACGCTTTGAGTCTTGTGGCCAAATATGAACCTTTCCTTGGCTATTACACAAAGAGGAAGACCCAGGCATCACACTCTCTTCGGTGTAGCAGTGTAACACCTGATTTGGTCTTCTCCCTACAGGACATGCAACAGCCTGGTTCAAAATCTTTGTAGTCTCTGGTATTCTCCCTATTCTTCCAGATGTTCCTACAGACCCTTTTCTCAATTTGGTTGCTTACGGTGGCCCCTCTGGTAATAACAGTGTTCACCAATTATTAATAAACCTTCTACAGTCACACATACAATATAAGAACTCTCATGCAGGCACAATTTCCTTAGGAAAACAAAAGTTTTACTAAAATAAATAAATACAAGTACAACTAAAAAGAGAATATTAATTCGGGTTACAGTATGCAGGAAAAGAAAATGGAAAAATGTACAATGAAATGCACTAAAACTGTTAGCTAATCTATCTGAGGTTTGAAGATTTCAAAGTCAGTGAATCGCTGATTTGCAAATTACTTCAGTCTTTCTGTGGCAGCCTTTAGTTCTTAGGCAGTTTCTGTGCTGACACGTGTTCTCTGTGGTTAGGAGAGGGTCCAAGCAAAATATGTAAAATGGCCCCGAGTGTCTGTGCTGGGGAGTTTATATAGAAGCCATACACACAGTCTGTGAATAAAGACTGGCCCTTCCAGGTCAGTAAATAGAGGTTGGTCTTTCTCTTTAGGCTACCAGGTGTCACTCTTGTGCTTCCCAAAAAGCTTATTTTCCTCTCTCTCTGCCTCTGCAGTATGCTCCTGCCCTCACTGATGAATGATCTTCTCTTACACTGCTCTATATCCTCCTCATCTGACCCGACCCCTTTTTCAGGCCCCATTCCTTACCTCCCATCCTTATCTCATGGTATTCTTGCCATCTCTTCTCCCCCTCCTGTACCAATACTACTTATCTGCCTTCAGATTTTGCTGCTTCTGGTAATCCTGAAACTGTCTTGCAATATGTAATTACCAAAGTGTAAATATCTATTTTGTTAGCTGTTATATTCAATTTTCGCTACTCGTGTTTATTACAAAACTGACCTGCAATATCAAAGTGCACATATCTGTGACTCCCTGTAAGGACAAGTCCTTGCTCCCCCACCCCTGGAAAATGGTGCACAGGTTCTCTCGCTGAAAGTTACTACCACCTCTGCAAGGTCCTCACTTTTCATCTCCTCAGTTTACATACCTCCCCAGAACCAAAAAGTTGCCTTCCTGTCAGTCATTACATAGCTCTCCCAACTTCCTGATGAGGCCGAAATCATCACACTAGATGATTTCAATACTAATTGGCTCTCCAACACTTCTGCTCCCCTAAAGGATGCCATAGCAGCCTCTGACCTTACTCAATTGGTTCCCATTGTCACCCGCTACAGTCCAAGAATGGGTACCTCGACCCTCCTTGATCTTGTACTCACAAATTGCCTACACACATTTACAAAAGTTAATTTACTACCAAACTCACTGAGTGACCACTCCTCAGTCCTATGCCACTGGACCTATCAAGCAAAAAAAAAAAAAAAAAAACACCCAAAACTATTCTACAAAGGTGGCTCAAACCTGGTAAACTAGGATGCCTCAAACAATACCTTTACAACAGGGACTGGACCCCCATCATCGAAGCTCCTGACATTGACTCCACCCTAGAATACTTTATCCGTTCATTCAATGCAGCCTGTGACCATTCTGCCCCTCTCAGCAAACAAATCATCAAGGGTGCTGACACCCCCTGGATCTCCCAATCTCTGCTGTATCAAATGCAAGAAAGGGATGCCCTTTGGCACAGAGCCCTGGAGACCGGGTGGCCAGGAACAAATGCACCTGGAGTATCCGCAAGGCTAAGGCCGAATATTAGCGAACCACCCTAACAGTTACATGGTGCTCAGGACGAAATTTTTGGAAAAACCTAAAAGAACTTAATGGTAAATCTGTACCCCCCCCCAAAATGTGTATAAATGGGTGCGTCACAACTGACCCAGAACTCATAGCTAACTCACTTAATTCCTCATTCTCTGAGCTCAGCTCAGTGCTCTCCACCAATTTCTTTGCCCTAACCCCCGTTGCTGCTGCCTCTAAAGTCCCCCTTTTCATTTCAGAGTAGTCTCCCAAAACGAGGCTGCCCCATTCCTCCTAAAGGCAATTAGCAACTCTAGATTTTGCAGTGACTCCCTGGATCTTACATTGCTGAGACTGACTTTAATGAGGTACTCCACCCACTCACAGCTCTCCTAAACCACCCACTATCACTAGGTCGTTTTCCTGCAAAATGGAAAACTGCCCTTATCACACTTATCCATAAATGCGGGGACCATACATTGCAGGGTAACTACCGCTCCATATCAGTACTCCCACCGCTCTCCAAAGCCTTAGAAAAAATCATTGGGACTCAACTCTCTGACCATCTAACCAAATACAGCGTTCTGTGCCATGAACAACATGGCTTCCAAAAGAGCCACAGCACCACCACTGCTCTTCTGGAATTCACCAATGTCTTGCACACATCTCTAGATGCTGGTCAACTAGCAGGTGCTATATTCGTAGATCTGTCAAAAGCTTTTGACACTGTTCACCACTCAGTGCTACTAACCTCCCTTACCCACCTCGGCCTGGCACAAGATGCCCTCTCCTGGTTCCATGACTATCTTACCAGCAGAACGCAACAAGTAAGAATTACCAATACCCTGTCCTGTCCCCTCCCAGTTACATCGGGGGTCCCTCAGGGATCCATTCTCAGTCCCCTTTTATTCAGCCTATTTCTCAACACCATCCTGAGTGCGTGCTCTGGTAAACTCCTTCTATTTGCCGATGATGCGGTGCTGTTCCACATCCACTCTGACCCTACCACCCTCCAACTATTGCTTCAAAAATTCTTCACTGAGGCTGAGTTATGGTTCACCAACCACAGACTTGTACTCAACTGCAAAAAAAAAAAAAAAATGTTATTTTCCCACCCCCAAAAACAAGCACAGTTCACACCCCCTGCTCATAAAAAAATGTCCGTAATGAAACACTGGAGCAAGTCACTTCTTTTAAGTACCTGGGGGATACACTCAACTCAGGGCTAACATATCATGAACATGTCCGCCTCCTAACCTCAGCTGTCTGCACACACATTGGGCTCCTACACCTCTACAGACACTGCCTCCCCCCAATGCCTTTAAGCTGGAAATCTCCTCATCCATCCTCTCGCTCATTGACTAAGGAATCTTGATCTATGGTGCAGCTGACAACACAGTCCTTAATAAAGCCTGCAGGCTGGCCACCGGCTGTGACCGCCTGACCCACACATGTATGCTTTACACCCGCACCAGCTGACTCAATTTCAATGAGTGACTGAAGTATCAGACCTGTCTCTTTGCCCAAAAAATTAGGACAGGCCTTCCCGGTCTCACATCCCTACTGAAACCGGCTCATTTCACTAAAAACATGTGCCACTCTAAGAAATCCCCCTCTGCAAAACCTCGATGGGACAGAGAACCTTCCGCTATAAGGCTCCATTCTCTCAGCCCCCAAACTTGGCCATTACAAATCCCTCCTTCAGATCCATATCCAGCAGGAGGCTGCCTGTGACTGCTATTGTCCCCCTTAGATCAGCCAATAGGCCATGTCCTTGGACAAAGGACCATTCTCTATGCTGGTCCTGCTGAAAATGGCACACTGTTAGTAAGAAGCTCTCACCTAGGCTACGCTGGTTGCCCCGGAGGCCTAATAATTTGATGTCTCTGTATTTTGTTTTCCAAAACATTCATTGTAAACACTGACTCTTTTCTACTTTATGTAAATTGTTTTATGTAATTACACTGTAATCTCCTGATGTGGAGCCTTTCTAAAGAAGTCTCTGACTCACAGGTTGTAAATTCCAATAAGTATCGATAAATAAATATCTATTTTGTTAACTGTTATAAACTGTGACTTTTATATTTCTGTATGTTTTATGATTCTTTATCCCCTACCTGCTGTACGTTAATTTTGTTATTACTGTAACAGAATTCCCTCGTTGTTTTTGCAATTTACTGTATTGTTTGTTGCTGCACTCCTGGTTCGACCCTGAAAAAGGGACTGTATTTGTCTCAGTGGACTTACCCAGTTACCAAAACTCAATAAATAAATAATAAAAATCTTTGATGTGTCAGATTCCCATAGTTAACACAGGGTTTATAATCATAATTCCTGTAAGTGGAATTTCACACAGGTGTGCTATACGTGTTTCTTTTTCTATTACCTCACACAGGTGTGTTAGAAGGATCTCTCCTGGCTAAAACATCCAGGGCTTTGAACTGGCTTAATTTAACTACAGTAATTATAAGGAAAATCCTATAAGTTTTATGATTATACAGGTGATTTTATTACTTCTGTTTCTCTTGGTCAGTTCCTATTGGAATTATCCCTTTGATCATGCATCCACAAGCTTTTTGACAAGAACTTATCAGATTACTGCAAGCAAGGCTGGCCTTGTAGGTCAGAGGAAGGTCAACCCCCTTTTAAAAACAAAAAAAAAAACAGTCTTTTCTCTATGCACCTTTGCTGATAGAATTACATAAAAAAAATATATATATATATATATATACACACACACACACACACACACACACACACACAACAGAATAATATCTACAAATAAGGGCTAGCAGTGGGGTAGCTCTTAACACCAGCATGCTCTCGTTCCACTCCAGCTTGCAGTGAAAGTTAACTGTTATGCCAGTTTGCACAATGCTACAGTCACTAAAATGCAACTGTCTTTCCGGCAGAGGGTGAGTGGACCACGTCTGCAAAGTAAACAGGTTAAAATGTGTAAAAGAAAAATACTGTTTCTTGAAGGAATATACTGTAGAACAAGAACAAATTATATCACACCACAGCGCCATCTACTGCCATATGCAGCAGTGAAGGGACTATTTTAAAAAAATGCTTTTTTTAATCTTTTTTTTATTTACATTTTACTCTTTTTTTTTTTTTTTTACATATTTTTTACACATTTTATTTAAAATGTAATAGAAATCCAATTTTTTAAGTGCAATAATATCCTGCAAGGTGTGTGGTATGGGCTATACTGGACCTCCCAAGGGCTATAAGCTGCTCCACCAGTGGCGTCGGGCCTCATTACATCCCTGCAAGGTCTGGCACAGTCCAATACTGCCCCTCCTGACAGGTATTATTACCAGCATGTCCACTGTCCCTAGTCCCATCTCATTCTTCTATCTCACCCCGGTTCATTGGTTTTCTTGCATTAGGCCCAAGAGGGGCAGGTGATCTACCTCAATCAAGATAAGCTGAGGCAAATTAGGCTCAAAGATCAAAAATCCTGAATGAAAAAGGTGCTGTAATTACAGAAGGAACCCAAGAACAGTGCTTAAACTATTTTTTTTCTGTACATTCAAGAACTGCACTACTTGGGGGGTCATGTCATAGTACTATGTGAACAAAATCATACTGTACATGGTAAAACAAGAATGTCAATCAAATAAGAGGGTAGTGAAGGAATTAAAAAGACCTTCACATCTAAACATCTCCCCAGACCCTTTGGGCAACCCTTTTAAGGGTGTAGGGAATACCGATACTGAGATCGTAGAGAAAAGAAAGCAAAATAATGTGGCTTCCATTTAATGTGTCTCTCAAAGCACTTTATAATCCAGGAGAGGGGGGGGAGGAGGAGAATTTCTTTATTTACTTTTGGTAACTGGGTAAGTGTGCTAGGCAATCACCTGCCTATTTTCAGGCACGACCTGTGAGAGAACATGTCAAGTACAGAGATGCAGGTAACATTACAGGGATAAACAAATACTTGGTACATTATGTGAGGTGCATAAAAGTCACAGGATACAACTGATAGATAGACTGTAGTTGGGAACAAATAAACAGTTGAACGTAATTGCAAGCAATCACCATCATTCTCTAGTTGACACTGGGTTAAACTAAAGACTGCCAGGACTGGTTCAAAATAAGGCGTCGTACACAGTAAGTTGCAGAGTGGCATAAGTGCATGACATTCAGCTCCATACACGTAGTTACAAGAGGGAGGGGCAGAAACAGGCAATAGAGTAATAAGTGCTAGGAAGGGAAGGGAAGCTGGGTATCCCGAGGATTAGCAGCATTTGTAAGCATCACAGGCCACAAGGTAATTAGAAAGGGGATACTTAAAAGAGGCATGTGATTTGTAGTGCCTCAGGTGGTGTGGAAGGGAGTTCCAGAATTTAGGGGCATAGTAGGAATTCTTGCTACAGTTTTCAGAGTAGAGAGAGATTCATACAGAGTAGAGACTGATAAGAGAGCAATTAGAGAGAACTTAAACACATGAAGGTTATGTGATTGCTCATTATGAAATGGGTAGCAAGAATCTCAGCTCCTGATTGGTCAAGAGCTGCTTTCCCCCAGGCTGTCATCCCAGCACAACAGCCCGGGTGAAAGTAGCTCCTGGCAGTCAGTCAGTCCTCCTTACCAGCAATCCTCCATGGCATATCACTGCCCGTTGTCATCGACTGCCCACTCACTATTGCTGTCTGGCCGCTTGCATGTGTACACACACAGATCAGCGGCTCGAGTAGTTTCTAACCATGTAACTGCCTGCCTGAAATTTAATTTATCCCCGAATTTACCTTTTCTAGTTTTTACTTTAGCTGCAGATTGCAGCTCAAAAGAATGCTGCCACTGCCATTTTCAGTCGCAGACTGTGGCTCCAATGAACAGCTTTTGGTCCCGCTGCCTCTCATACTCTCACAGCTTGTAAACCGCCACCATCGCTCACCACACCATACTGCGATCCCAAAGTATACACATTGTACAGTACATCACATTTCCCCAACAACACACTGTCTATTGAAATCTCTGCCTGCAAGACTGCCTCCACCTGCTGGCTAGGAGGCAACACTACAGTGACCAAACAGGACTACTTTTTTGTTTTAAAAGATTGGTGTACATTTTTTATTTACATTTCCTATTAAATGATACAAAAAGTGTTTTAAAAATATTTTATTTACCAATGGTAATGGACCCATTTCATAATCACAATAAGGCACTCTGGGGGGGGGGCATTACAGTGGGATAATGGCCCTTCTTGGGTGGTGGAAGCACTCAGCTTCATCTCATGAGTCAACCCACCTGAGGTGAGCAGTTCATCCCACCAAAAGGTCCCCCCCAAAAATCGTGCCTTATTGCTTAAGTATCATACATTCATTAAGTGGCAACTGTGGGTTTTAGACCCAGGTGTCCAGGTTCAGAGCTCTGCACCCTAACCACCAAACCCAACTGCCTCCTTTGGAAGGCTCTGAACTGACACAAGCAGTAGAAAAATGGCCTCTGAAGACTTTTGGTGACAATTTGCCCTATAGGTAATAAGGGCAGAGTTATAACTTTGAAATGGTGTGGTAGGTATAATGTAGATTTGTTTCACTGGATGAATTTGTACCCCCCCCCTTTTTTTTTTTGCTGTTACTTATCTGAAAACAGCAAAACTATTAACATTTCTTCTGAACTACAGCATGTCTGAATGAAAACAAAGAACTGTTGCTTTAAATACCTTCGGTTCAACGTGATCTGCTGAAATGAACACATAACCCTCTTGAACTGAAACACTCAAAACATAAAACGTTAATTATGGATGGCCTCCCCCTACTGCTCAGAAGAAAATCCAGTTTTAATCTATTGAATAAGGGCTCATAACTGTCTCTGCTCTTGAGTAATAATGGTCCTTTGAACCAAGAGCGCGCTGTGACCAGCATGCTGAATGGATGAGAACAGCTACAGAAACCCGTGACACCTCTGCTATACATATTGCCATGGAGCAAAATTACAGCCCTACTGGGAACCATAACAGGTTTTTGACTACAAAGCTTGGGATCCAATATGTGAAAATGACAAAAGAATGATACATTTTTTGAAACCAGCAAAGCCATTTCCTTCAACCCTACAGTCATTAAACAGAAAGCTAGATATATCAGTAAGCAGTCATATTCAAACAGAAGCAAGTGTACTGAATCAGTTATAGCTTTTGTTTATATTTTAAAAATACAGTGGTAGTCTGATCTAAAAAAATAAAATAAACACATAACAGAACACATTTATTTGACTTAAATTCAGACAATGGCCTTCCTGCCTGCATACCCCCTTCCCTCTCACCTGTAGTGCTTATTTCTAAGATTGCCCTTGGCTGGTATGTCATGCTACCTAACACCCTTGGCTGGTATGTCATGCTACCTAACATATGGCACATTTTGAATTACTGGAATTTCCTAAGCCTCAGTCTCTTGCTTCTTTTTATTGTGTAACTATGTATTATTATGTCAACTTTTGTATGTATGCATACCCTCCATTCCTTCAACGTGGAACCTTAGTAAACAAGCAGTTCCTGCTGAAAGGTATTTGTAATCCTAGATTTCAATAAAATAAAAAAATAAAAATCCCTGTCCTTGAAAAAGTGTCCTGAGCTGAAAACCTGTTCATTTCCAAACATGTCCTGTGCAAGAGGGTACAGGGAGGAATATATTTTTGTACAATAAATATTTCAAGGGGGAAAAGTAAAAACTACATAGGGTAGATATGAGGAGACAAAGTTAATTATAGTAACATATTTTCTTCTAACGTAATAGTACAGCTAATCAAACTTACACATACATATCATCTCCTGCTGATGAGGGATGCCATGCCCTGGAGCATAAAATTCTATGTTTTCAAAAGATGATCTCTGCAATGTGCTTGTTCCAGGCCTCCCAGCATTCCAACCCAAGATCTTTGAGCTAAAGAGGCCAAGAAGACTTCAGCTCTAATTTGAAAAATATTCCAGTAATAGTAATTGGAAAAACTGTTTACATTTTGCATTCTAAAAACACCCAAACGATTCAGTCAAACCTAATTACCCTATCCTGAAAAGGGGTGTTGGGGGAGAGGGGGTACTTTGGCTGTTCAAATCTATTACAAGAAAATATATTACTATGGTGAGCAATTTCTCCTTCTAACCACATGAACAAGAACAGCCTGACCAAATGTGTGCAGACTCCCAGCAGTACCCTGGGTTGCAAGGTTTTAGGATTTCTTTGGGAATAGGTTCTGAAGTACAGAAATAGCAAAACTAGCATCCTCTCTTGCCTTTGTGTCTAGGTAGCTCTGAGATACGAATATGTGGACTGTGGACCTGGTAGCAACTTTACAAATTTCTGTGCAATCCCCCCTCCAGTCTAGGTCTTACCTTAACTGCCTACTGCACCATCCTAGACTCCCCAGGACTGCCTAGATGGCTGACAGGGCACTTGTATCATGTGCCAAGAGCCCCGGTGGGATTAAAACCAGGGCTCTTTGTCAAAATATCCATGGCCATCGCCACAAGTCAGCCTTTTTCCTCAGGCCCCTCCAGTCTGCTGGGGCCAGGACAGGAAGAACTGCAGCAACTTAAAGAAGCCAAAGTGGGGCCAGAGAACGGGAGCAGGAGGAGTGTCACAGCATGTTAGGCTGCTGCACCCACATAGCATGCACAATGCGGAGCAGGAGCTCCAAATGTGAAACCGGGCCATGCGCAAGCATTCACTCGCAATCCTGGCTCCAAGATAGGTAGCGGAGCTGGGGCAAACTGTTCAACACACCATCAGGTGCATACTAAAGAGGTTTCCTGGCCCAGGAATGGCAGTAGGTTAGAAAGTGGAACTGGACATGGTACACATGCACATCAGCAGGGACAGCAGTGCAGATAGACATCTTGGACTCTGAGGGCTCTGACTCTAAAGCGGGCTTACTGCCCTACCTAATAAGCACATTTCTGGCCCCAAAACAGTCAGTGGGATCAGGAAATTAAAAAAACTGCATGTTGGGACTTAACTGGAATCGACAGCAAGCTGCCAAGTTGGTACTCAGGGTAAACAAAGATGGCAGCAGTGACCGGCACAACTACCGCATGCCGGAAGAAAAAGACGGCTGAAATCTATTCTTGCGCGTGCTTTCGCGTGCAGCTGCACGCTCCTCACGATGCGCTTTGTCTGGAAATGTACACATTGACTCCCTGGCTCACTGGAGCCTTTTTTTTTTTCTTTCTGCATGTACAGGGAGGGGGGAGGGAGGGTTCTGTGTCCCATTGCGACAAAGTAACAAAAGAAAACGGATTTCCAAGGTGGAAAAAGAAGTGATTAGTGGTTTCTCTCATACCATTTATTTTCCACCAATCACTTCTATCCATGCTCCCCAAGCATTCCGTGGTGTGGCAGAAAATGTGCTGAGAGGGCACCATCATGGAGAGCTGTGAAGAGCACAGGAGCAGAGGAGGACCGTGGACGCTTGAGAATGTGGCAGAGTGGACCAGCAGACCACCATATCCCCAAAAGGAATGAAAATTCTGTTTGCCTTCGAGAGCAACAAAGCAGCCAAAAGAGGTATATGTGTGTGTGTGTGTGTGTGTGAGTGTACTGCTGCACTAGTATCTTATGGTGACCATGTAGAGGGGAGCTGAGCGAGGTACTGCACACTATGAGCACTGCAGGGCCAGGTGCAGAGTCCACCAGACAGATGGTTTCTGACTCTAGGGTGGGTAGTGTACTGGTAGGCTGGGATTCCGTGGCTGTTCGACTGGAGCCTGGAGTGGAGCGGCTGGGGCCTTCAATTTGCTTGCTTGCTGGTCGGAGGGTCAGTGGACAGGGGTTTCACTGAAGGCAGGGGGATTTACTGCTGTACACTGCGTGAGCACAGACACAGATGACTCAAGTCAAGGTCCTCCAGGATGGAATGGAAGGAACAATGTTTTTCAGTAGCATGTCTGGTTGGGGGGGAGGTGCTGCCTGCCAGTGCCTGCCTCACATTTACCGACTCACTAAATGCAGATGGGGGGGTACCTGATCCTCCGAGTTGCTGCTTGCTGGTCAGGCTGTCGGGGTTTGGTTTTGCAGGTTACTAAAGTCAGGGGAAGGGGTGCTGCTTGACAGTGTGAGTCTGGGGCCTTCGATTTGCTTGCTTGCTGGTGGGGGAGTCAGTAGATGGAGCAAGGCGGTTGCTCTGTTACTACTTGTTTGGGGTTAGTGGGGTTAAGTCGGGGGGGTGGTGGACTAGTGGTTAAGGTGTGCTGCTATCTGAACTGTTTTGCGCACAATTTGTTTGTTTGCTGGTTGGTGGTCAATAGATGGAGCAAGCGATGTTTTGCAGGTTACTGAAGTTGGGCGGGGTTCACTGAGTCGAGGTCCTCGAGGATGGAGGCGAGGTTTGCAGTAGCATGTTGGGGGTGCTGCTGCTGCCTGTCTTTACATTTACCCACTCACTGAGTTTGTTTGCTGGTCGGGGTCAGTAAATGGAGCGAGCGAGGTTTTGCAGGTTACTGAACTTGGGGGTGCTGCCTGCCTCCATTTACCATACCACTCACTGTGTGTAGATGAGGGAGGTACTACTGCACTTGGTCTTTTTGGTCATTCTGCTGGAGGGGGTCATCGTGTGAGATCCTCAGAGTTGGTATTGCAGGTTACTAAAGTCGGGGTGGGGAGGTTGCTGTTTGACAGTGTGGGCTGGGCGGGCCTTGAATTGCTTGCTTGCTGGTCGGGGGGTCAGCAGATGGAGCAAATTAGGTTTTGCGAGGGGTTACTGCTTGCTTGTTGGAGGTTAGTGGGTTACTAAAGTCGGGGGGGGGTGGTGCTGTTATCTCACATTTACCCATCAAGTGCACTGCTGACTGAAGAAATGAAGGGAACTCAAAAACGTTTTTGTGCATGATTTGTTTGTTTGTCGGAGATTTTGCAGGTCACTGAAGTTGGGGAGGGGGTTTCACTGAGGGCAGAGGGATTTACTGTACACTGAGTGAGCACCACAGACAGATGACTCTGTCTCGAGTTGAGGTCCTCGAGGATGTGATGGAGCGAGGAGTTGCAGTAGCATGTCTGGGGTGGGGTGCTGCCTGCCTCACATTTACCCACTCTGAGTGTAGATGAGGGGAGGTACTAGTACTACTGCAGTTGGTCTTTTGTGGTTGTTCTGCTGGAGTGGGGGTCATCGGGTGTCTGTGAAATCCTCAGAGTTGCTGCTTGCTGGTCAGGGTTTACTAGAGAGGTTTGCAGGTTACTAAAGTCAGGGGGAGAAGGGTGCTGCTTGAGAGTGTGAGAATGAGTTTCTCTTTTGCTCATTAAGACAAGTCCTGGTGAGGTAATGGGTGGGCAATATTTAAAAAATAGGGTCACAGATTTACTTTAAATGGAGAGATTTTATAAATGGGTATTTAATTACACACAGCGTTTCATGTTGAGACACCCCCAACGAGATCAAGATGTACACCCGGTGGCCAGCACCAACCACCACCCTAAGTTCACCTTGTAAAATGTTTTTTTACATTTAGTGGCAAAGTAATTCCTCATACAGTGCTCCAAGCCTCTCCTCCACTCATTTCCTGTTGGGTTATTACCCTTGGCCTGACCCATACCCCACCACACACGAGCTGTGGCTGATACATTGGGACTTGGGGGGGGGGGGCACCAGATCCACTATCTTCCTTGCTGATTAGTGAGTGCTTTTATATAATGCAGTAAGGTGCTGGTGTGTTGTGTGCACTTGTGTAAACTGCAGTGAAAGACATTTATGCTGCTAGTGCAGCTTTCTGTGTTTCATGCATTTTGTCAAGCAAGCTTCAAATGCTGTTACTATGCCCAACTGAGACAAGGTGCGAGTGAGTCGTTGGGTGATATTAGGCTGCAGGCTGAGGCTGGCACTAGATTGGCTAAGGGAGGGGCTATCTCAGAAAACATGTTGTATGGCATTGGACAGGCCAGGTCAGGTGGGTGATCAGAAAAGGACAGTTGTCCTTTGTCCATGTGTCTGCTGAACTGCCCCCAAACAGCATCTGTTACGAACAAGAGGGCCTGGCCTGGCTGGTGAGTCCTACTGAATCTGACTCCGTTCAACTCCTACTCCTGACTGACTATATCTACTTAGCAGTTGCAGCAACGTTATGTATGACATAAATATACTGCAGTTAAGTACTACTCCGTGCAGTTAACAGTGTGTGTGTACATGTACTGTACTTGCATACTACTGGAGGTCAGGGTTAACGGGCAACAGACTCCTAGGAAAACATAAAGTAAACTTACAAGCTCAAATGGGCAGACTGGGTGGGCCGTAGGCCCTTATCTGCCGACACTGTCTATGTATCTATGTGAATGGATGGGAATTGGAAACAGAACAGGTGTCACCTGACAGACTACTAGAGACTGAGACGGTGATGATCATGAGACCGAGTCTGAGAGACTTTGGTACGGTGGCGTGGCTGGGAGGGATTGGTGCTGGTGTGGTGAATTAAATGTTGTTTGTTTTAGTTATGTAGATAGACTTAGACAGGAAGGATATAATAATGGTGACTCACTCTCTGACATGTTTTTTTTTTATATATTTTTAGTGTAGGGTCTGAACCATTCTGAACTTGAGTTATTTTTTTTCCTGGAAGCTGCAGCGCAGAACACAACTCAAACTTGCACCGTGCCGTCGTCAGCTGGTAACGGACTGGTAGTCAGTCAGTGACCAGTCAACTCACGGGTCATCATCATCACACTGTAGCAGCAGTTGCTGCATGCTGCTTGCTGGTGCTTTGAAAGACAGTAAGTATTAGTATGTAAAATATAGATTACACATTTCTGACTGTTCACACACCATACACATTTATTGCTATATAAGTGTAACAACCTGTTGCAGCTACATTACCATCACCTCAGCCAGCAATATGGATGGTGCTGCTTGCTACAGCATGAGACTCTGTCACCTCAAGTCATGATGAAGGGTTTCATCTCGAGGTGAGTGGTAATGTGGCTGCAACAGGCTGTTACACTTACATAGCAATAAATGCTGCTTAAATGTTTCTCTTAGTAGTGTCTGATTTGGATATATCTTTTGACGAAGTGAATTCAGCTTTGCATTGGGGGTTATATCACCGTATGTGTGATTTTGTATTTCTTTGGTTTGCGGTTTACTTCTGGGCTGGCTGCAGCTGCCCTGTCAGACTGCACGACCATGGCCACCGGGCCACTGACTGCTTGCTATCCTTGGTTGGAGAGCCTAGTTCCTTCGCAGCACCTCTCACTGTGACTGGATCACTGGAGTATTTTTGGTGCCCTAAACTGGTGATGCAATTGATTGAATGAAAAACAGTCCTCCACCTCCATTATAGGCAGCACAGGCCAGGATCCTCATACTTAGTATCCCCCTAAGCTAGGGGGCTAGGTAGCCTGCACTCTACAATGGAAACAGACTTGATGGCAGATAAGGTAGTGTGGTGCACATTGTGCAGTTCAGCTTGCAGTGCCGTCCTGGCATGCCCTGTGTAACCATCCATCCTAGTCACTGCTCTCCGAGTGTCTGTCTAGCCTGTTAATGTCCTTTTGAAGATGCAATCGGGCCTAGTCCTCCTGATATTCTGAAGGTCAAGGCAGCCCTGCTGTTCTTGGCTTAGACATCACAGTTGTATGTGATCATGGACTTCGGGATGCAGGTTCAAGAGGGAGCGGAAAATGCAGTCTTTAAGCTGCTTGTGTTTTGTTGTCTTTACAAAGAGGGTAGTGCGTCATGCAGCTGTATTGAAGGAAGCAGTAATGTAACAGTGTCCTGATGAAGTGCTGTGGTATCCTGACCTGTAGATTTGTAGAATGTCAAGCTGCTTTAAAAAGTGCTGTTAATGTGGGTGGGACAGGGCAAAATGGGAGGTTATGGGTTAGGGTGGGGGGCTGGGTGCCAATGTGGGAGTGAGTGAGGGGCAGCGCAGCTGCAGAATAGCGCTGTTGTGCCTGTGCTGCTAACTTGTTGACTCTTGTCTTTCTTGACCCACCCCTAAAAAGTATCTGGTAATTGTCCTCCTCTCCTGTATCTGGTAACTGAATCATCTCTCTTGCTCCAACTAGTTTCTGTTATAAATATGTTTACAAATTTTTTTTTTATTAATATAATTTTTCTTTAGTGGCAGAGGCACAGCGCAGTCAGACTACCCTTTCTGCAGGTGTTTTCAGCTCGCCAGAAACAGAATCATTCTAATTTATCCATCTGCAGCAGTGCTAGGTGCTTTAGCACTAAATCAAGACTTTAAGACACGGATCGGCATGTTGCAGATCATGCCTCTAAGGCTTAAGCAGTGAACAGTCTTGTTTCTTCTCATCAATGAAGACATTTCCACTTGTGATTAACAACGGTTACATTCTGTCGCTCAGTACTGTCTAGATCTAGTTTGGAATTTCAATGACCCAGTAACCTATCTATGTGTGTACCATAGTGTAACATACTTACAGTTGCACTACAGTAATAATAATAATAATAATCTGGTGTAGTTAGCAGCAGCAGCATTTAGTGTTTATTTCAGAGTCGGGCATCAGAGAAATGACACTTTTTTCCCCCGGCTGTTGCAGTTTGACCACCAATCATGTTTTGTTCTCCCTTAACCTTGGGGACATCCTGACTGTGTGTTATTTCAGCAACCAGGCTGGATAGCGGACACATTGCTGCCTATAAGTAACAATATCCGTGCCCAGAAAGGTACGGTACTGATGCACATCAGCACCACATTACCATTCCTCCTCAAATAACAGTGATATCAGACACCACTCCAGGCTGGATATCGGACACATTGCTGCCTATAAGCAATGATATCTGTGCCCAGAAAGGTACGGTACTGATGTACCAGCACCACATCACCATTCCTCACCAAAAACAGTAATTTCAGTTACCAGGCTGGATGTCGGACACATTGCTGCCTATAAGCAATGTTATCCATGCCCACACAGGTACGGTAACATCATCACAATTCATCCCAAAACCGATAGCATGATTGAAGCAGTACTTCTACAGTTTCATACTACAGCCCTTGCCTTGTGAATAGTAAAAAAGTAGTGGCTGCGCTGCACTGTTTATATTACCACCACTGTACTTCACTGAGAAAGGATACCACAGTCCATAAAGTAACAGTTTGCGTACATTAATATCATCATACCTTTCAGGTTCAAATAATCAAAAAGTCCTTATACTTTTTGTTGAAAATGGAAACATTTTTATTGTTTCACAGAAAAACTGGGCGAGAAACAACAGTTGTACAAAGAGAGGTTGAAAGTAATAATGCAGGCACAGGTTGCATTGAACAAAATTTGACTGATCATGGCACATCGCTGTGTTCTGTTACAAATGGAACACTGGATCATTCTGCTTCATCATGTGTAGTGATGCTGCAGACAAATCAGGAGTCAGAGCCTAGTAGAAGTAGTGTGGCAGATGATGATTCATACTAACATACTAAAATGGCAGCAGAATAGGCCTAACAGTCTTTTGTGTCTGCTCGTTTGGTCAGCCCCCAACCTGGGAGCTGACCTTGCTGCCCCCCTCGCCCTCTCTGGCTTCTCCCTTCCCAGTCCCAGATATTCTCGCTGCACAGGACTTTGCTTCCAGAACCCATCCCCTGTACCTGTCCCATCCCCTCTTGAACCCCTCCACCGTCTCTGCCTCCACCAGCCCCCTGGGCAGTGCATTCCATGGTGCCACCACCCTCTTAGTGAAGTAGCACCTCCTCCTTTCTCCCCTGAATCTCCCCCCCTACAGCTTCCACCCATGCCCTCTAGTTGCTCCCCTTCTTTTGGAGCACCCTGACTGCTCCTCCCTATTTACCCCTTCATGTACCTGAAGACCTCTATCATGTCCCCTGCTCCCTTCTCTCTTCCAATGTGTACATATTTAGCTCTTCGAGTCCCTTCCCATAGGCCCTGTTCCCCAAGCCCCAGATCATTTTGGTTGCCCTCCTCTGGACCCTCTCTAGGAGTTTGATGTCCCTCTAATTGTGGCCTCGAGAACTGCACGCAGTACTTAGGGTGCAGCCTCACCAAGCAGTTATATAGAGGAGTATCACTCCTCCTTCTGGAGGTGACCCCCCAGCGATGCATCCCAGCATCCTGTTGGCCTTGGCTGCTGCCCTCCTACAAGTCTCAGAGTTGTTCATCTTGACATCCACCACCACCACCCCCGGTCCCTCTCAGCCATTGAGACTTGTAGCATTTCCCCACCAGGGTGTACATTTGGCCTGGGTTTCTGGCTCCCAGGTGCAGTACCTTGCATTTCCCTGCTTTGAACCTCAGCTTCCACTTTCTAGACCACCTTTCTAGAGCTTCCAGCTACCCCTGTAGAGCCACCCTCCCCTCCTTCCCATCCACCACTGCCCCCAATTTTGAGTCATCCGCAAAGAAACTCATCTCACTCCTGATACCCTTCCTTATGTCAGAGATGTAGGCGTTGAACAGGAGGGGCCCAAGGACCGATCCCTGAAGGACCCCACTAATGACCCTCCTTGGGGATGAGACTATTCCACCAACCACGACCCTCTGGGTCCGGTCCTGGAGCCGATTTCCTATCCATCTGATCATCTATTTCCCCAACCCCATTTCTCCCAGCTTATCCAACAGGCCCCCGTCAGGAACAGAGACAAACGCCTTGCTGAAGTCAAGAAAGAGGACATCCACTGGTCTACCCAGGTCCAAGGCACTTGTCACCCAGTCATAGAACTCCACAAGATTTGTCTGACATGATTTCCCCAGGACAAATCCATGCTGCCTATTGTCCAGGCACCCCAACTTTTCCAGGTCCCCCCCAGCCTCTCCTTGACAATGCCCTCCATCACCTTGCCCACCACCGATGTCAGGTTGATGGGCCTGTAGTTCTCTGCCACCTCCCTTGATCCCCCCTTGTGGATAAGTACTATATGCACCACCTTCCAGTCCTGGGGCACCCTTCCTGTCCTCAGAGAGATGATGAAAAGCTCCACCAGGGGTTTTGCCAGGACATCCGTCAGTTCCTTCAGCACTCTGGGATGTAATTTATCTGGCCCCAGTGCTCTCTCAGTCTTAAGGGACCCGAGGTCTTCCCTCACTCTCTCTGCCATGATTTCCACCTCCGCTACCTCATCTCACCCTGCTTTGCCTTCCCCCCTCCTGCCAGTGATGGCGCCCCTCTCCCCAGACCTGCTGATCAGTAAGGGCCCCCTCCTCAGTTTCACCGTCTCCTCCCATGTATGATGCAGCCCCCCCATTTTCCTTGGTGAAAACGGAGGCGAAATACTCATTTAGTACCTCAGCCTGCTCCCCCGGGTCTTGTGCCCATCCCTCCCATTTTAGTCCTGCTAATCTGCCCTTCACCCTTTGTTTTTCCCCAATGTATCTAAAGAACCCCTTATTCCCTCTCCTAATTTCCCTGGCCAGGTTTTGCTCCTTCCTTGCCTTAGCCACCCTCACCACCCTAGAGGCCCTTCTGGCCATCAGCTCATACTCTCCTTGCTCCATTTCACTCCTTGAACACTTGAAATGCCTATAAGCTGCTTTCTTTCCCCTCACCACCTCCTGAACCTCCCTGGTCCACCAGCAGGGTTTACAGACCCTACCGCATTTTCGTCTTACTCTTGTACAGGTGCTGGTAGCATCCTGCACCCTTCCCCCGATGATTTCCCACCTACTGTCAGTGTCCATATCTGGGGCCCAATCCCATCCAAATGCTTCTTAAGGATCCTTCCCATTTCCTTGAAATCCGCCCCCCCTGAAGTCAGTTACCTCCGTCTTTGTGCAGCCTTCTACCCCTCCTAGGTCCAGACAGAACAAGACCGTGGCATGGTCGCTCCACGCCAATGGGTCCCTTACCTCCAGGCCCCCAATCTGGTCACTATCTGCCAGGACCATATCCAGTATCCGCGCCTCCCTGGTCGGGTGCCCCACCTGCTGAGTTAGGAACGCGTCCTAAAAGACATACAACAACCTCTGTTCCCTGGCCACTGAGGATGTCATAGTCTCCCAGTCCGTTCCTGGCATGTTTAAGTCCCCCAACACCGGGGGGGAGGGGCATGGCCAGCTCTGTAACATGGCGGACACAGATTAGCTGAGCTCCCTAAGGCACTACAGTTTTGTCTGTGTTTCAGTGACCCCCGCTGCCAGTTCAACCGTTAAATTTTGCGTGTAATATTAGTAAAACGGATGGCGTCTGCGAGAAAGAAAGATAAACAACTGCGACTTAAATTTGGAACCAGAGAAAAGCCGAATCGCTCAGGGCAGGGGCCTGGTCCAGAAGACATGAGGTTGGGGCCCACTAACGATGGAGGAGATATGTCCGATCTACAAAGACCCCTTGCAGCTGTCCTTGCCACTCTGATACAGATTCAACATGACATGAAAGCAGGTTTTGCTAATATTACTGCTCAGATTACTCACATGCAGTCCGTAGTCACCAGACTGCCAAAAACAACTGCCGTTCATGCCGATCATATTGCCCAACTGGAACGAGTGGGTACCCTGGAAGACTCTCTCACTGTGTCTGCTAGAGATAAGATCTCCCTGCAAAATACTGTGCGAGAGCTCATGGCCCAAGTAGACAACCAGGAGAATCACTCGAGGAGGTTGAATATAAGGATTGTGGGATTGCCTGAGGGTCTTGAGGGGGGTGAGCCAGAATCATTCTTCCATAAATGGCTGGTGGAGCACTTAGATTTATCCCCTAATCTGGCACAATGTGAAATCGAGCAGGCACACAGAGTGGGGCCTCCTCCCAAAGCGGGTGACAGGCCCAGGCACTGCCTGGTAAAACATTTAAGGTTCATGAAGAAAGAAGCAATACTTAAGCAAGCCAGAGTACAGGGCCCGATTGAAGTGCAGAATGGCAAGGTCATGATTTCTCAAGATTACAGTAGGGAGCTTCAATTTAAGAGACAACGCTTTGCTGAGATTAAATCTAAACTGTTTCAACTGGGGTAGAAATTTACCATTCTGTATCCAGCAAAGCTTCGTATCAACCATCCTGGGAGTGCCCCTACCGTGTTTTCATGTTCTAAGGAGGCTACACGATGCGTGGAGGAGGAGTTGAAGAGAGGCTCTGGCTGAAGTGGCCGGCTCAGATAAATGAGGCCCTGGTTTTGTTTTTTCCGAACTGCTTCAATATGTCACCAGGAATGGGCGGCCTAGACGTGGGATCTAAAATGCTGATGGTCTGTCCCCATACATCGGCGCATACATTGGTGCCCCCCGACTGAGGATAAATTTCAGTGCAAACCTGCTGCCCACAACATGGAAGAAAAGTCATGGGAAAGAAGAGTTTGACTGGTAAGTCCGTGGGAAGTTGGGAGACAGTGCTGAGGGGGTGGGGTGGTGTCAGACCTGCAGGGGGCCGGCAGCTGAGAGAAAAATAGATTAATCAAAAAAAAAAAAAGAAAGCTAACCAGACTAGTTACATATTAACATATACTGACTTTAGTTGTGGTAAGTATAAAGATCTTTTGTCCCATGTGGTACATATACTGACCAAGGTAAAACACAGGTAAATATTCAACTCTGGGTCCATTAAATCTTGGTAATGGCCAAAAACAAAAGTCAATGGTAGAGACTTTCAAGAAAATGTGTTATAAAAAAACGACATTCATTGACAGGGTACATACACTAAGAGCAACCTTTTTTGTGTGCATTTTAATTATGCAATTCCCTAGCAAGCCTTTGTGTCAGTAAAATTGTTCAAGGGAAGGTATATGCCACTAAATAAACACAAAGCCACCCTAGGGGAAAAAAAAAGTCGTTGTTATAAACTGACATGCAAATAAAATAACAGAGGTAGAAAAGAAATTAAAACTGAACATCAGACAACTGTAAATATTGTATGCGGGCTCTGCATGCCATACAGCAGACCCAGTGTTCTAACTGACTACAACAGGGGTCATGCTTGACCTATTTTTACATTTTTTTGTGTGCACTGGTCCAGCCAAGAAATGGTACCAATCTGCACTTGTCTTCCGAAGAGTTATACTGGCCACAAGCTATAATAGAGATAAATGGGGGGATGACTCCTCATCCTGTCCCTTGCAATTACTATCTTGTTTCTAGTGGCACTCTCTCTCTCTCCCCTTCCTATAAGCTCTCCTGACATCTAAGGCATCTTTTCCCCTTCACATCCATATAAGTTCACCATGGTGCCCAGCTGCACCCTCTCCTCTTAAGTTCTCTCTTGTGTCCAGAAGCAACCCCCTCCCCCTCCCTATAAATCTTCCCTGATGTCTAGTAGCACCTCTCCCTTTCCACAGCCATCTAAGTTCACCCTGGTATCCAGTGGCACTGCCTCTCTCTCTCTCCCCTCCTTAAATTTTCCCTGGTTTCTAGTGGTACCCTCTCCCCATCTCTAAACATCCTCCTGTGTGTCCAGTGGGACCCACCATCTATATATAGCACCCCCCAACTCCATGACCCTGATCCCTGATGACAGCCAGCACAAAACGTCTGCTCACCTCCTCAGCCAGCCGCCATCTAACCTGCACAACTCCAACGCAGCTAAAAAAAAAAAAATCTATAGTGCTTAATACCCTTTCTCCACAAATCTCAGCCCACCGCCCTTCCCACCCATGTCCCGTTAGTCAAACCTCACCCACAAGAAGACAAGTATTAGTATATAAAAGTCCTGTAGCAGCATACCACCTATCTTTCTTAATTTCACCGCTGAGTCAGAATGCCAGTAATCTCTCTGAGTACTGCTTTTCGATATTGCATGACGGTAAAATTGCTGGCATATGGGCCCAGTTGTAAGACGTTTAAGATTGGATCAGTGGTGTGCTGCTTCAGGTCTTTTCTAAAATTTGTCCACATATGCATGGGTTTTCTGACTAAGGGGACATGGATGGGAAGGTTGGTGGGCCTAAGATAGGTGGGGGGAGGTTTTCGTCTTACACTAGCCCAAACACAGAAGTCAAAGAAAAGTCACACTGGCCTGTAAAAGTTTGCACTACGCCCTGGGACAATATAATAATATTAAAATCAACCCCTGCTACAACATATTCCAAGATTTGTAATGTGGAAGGACCCCCCCCCCAACCGAGTTAAAGCATAATTTTGACATGAAACATCAAAGTGTCTAGTCCTAGTACTAACATATGTACTCTGCAGCTTTTCCAAGAAATTTTTAAGGAGCCCGATTTTTCATGGATTTATTTCTACTTTGTGTGAACCAACTTCTTTTCTCATCTTCTAATGTGGAAATAAGCCTTACAGACGGGTGCCAAGCAGACCAACAGTCTACAGCAACCTCATTTTTAGGTAGGGATACTTTGCCCATTTCACAAGTTGGCCATTAGATAAACCCCTTGTTTTTGCTATTCAGTAACTCTTCCTCCTTTACTCAGCAAGGTATGTCATAGTAAGAGGTTGTCCAAGAAAGAAAAGTTACAATATTTACCATAACGCTAGGTCTTCAATATCTTCTCCTAAGAGAAAAAAGCATGCTGAATCTATGAGTGTTGTGTGAATAAAGGAACCTCTATATTCTACAGATGGTATGGGTATTTATGTTTATAACTGTTTCATAACTAATGGTGCCAGTTCCCCTCTGGTTCTGGTCCCCCAGACCCAGAATTCCATCACAGAAAACATTTAAATGCATTCCCCTCCTCAGAGCCAAAAGTCACTGCTTGAAAATCCCCTACACTGGGGAAGGGGGCTTACACAGACATGCTCCTTTGTACCTTTATCACCCTCTCTTTATAATAAAAGTATTCTTCTGCAGTCTCACAATGCGAGACCACTGTGTCCCACCATTCTTCCTTAGTTTGATGGCTCAGGTTTAACTCCTTTCTACTGATCAATTTCTTTGTTGCAATGACCAGAACAGAAACTATATTTTCTGTACTTCTGACAATATATCTTGTAGGAAAGCTCTCTGAAAATGATTCTCTCGGTAAAACTATCTGTATTCGTAAAAATTATCCATATTCTTTAGCAGCTACTTCCAATACTTCCCCCCTTTTACTCCATGCCTAAAATATTTGTGTTGGGGGGGAAGGTTAAGATTTCTCAACACCATGATCACTCCAAATTTCTGTAACATACTTTTCAACTTTACTACAAACGCCCCAACTATTCAGTTTATGAGGATGAGTACCCGTGAGGCCATTCAGGATTAGTTTCTAACTGGCTGATTATAACTATTAGGCCTATAAATGGAAGTAATTCATATTCAGAGTAAAGAATGTTACACTTCCTTCAAATGTACAGAGTAATCAATCTAGGTTATTAAAACCCGAGCCTGTGTATAGCAAGAGACATAAATCACATTAATAGAGTGCGCTCATAACTCTTAATAAGTAATTTTCATAGTGGTACAAAATTAGAGTTCAGAATTTTCATATAAATTTACAATTAGGTCCTCAATTTTCTTAATAATAAAGCTTCTAGGTTGTCATCAGCCATTTCAGTAAAACAGAACTGACCTACCTTTTTGCCTACTTGCTGGTTTTCTGATTCCTTTATACATCTGAAGCAGTAAAACCCCAAGAGCCATAATCTCCACAGTGCACCTATAGGGAACACCTTCTGTCAAGTGTATTCCCAGCACGATAGGATAGTTGAGAGTCCAGCGGTACATTATTTACAGATTTGTACCTTTAGCTTGCCTGATACCATAGGTTAGCTGGTACAGCACCTGGATGGTATTTTAGGATTCAATTCCCAGTTAGGACACATTATTTTCTCATCAGGATTTCAATTTCCACTGTCTAGCAGTGTCTAATACTGTGTATTTATATGTAATCTACAGATGGTAAATATATGCCATACTCTCACTGCTCAAACAACCTCTAAAAGTACTGGAAGTTCCTGTTTTGAACAGCTTTTTGGAATTTTTGTAAGCTACAGCACTTCTGCAACCATTTTGTGGCAAGCTACTAAGCTTGCAACTGATAACAGAGAAAAGCTGATTTGCCTCCCATCTCTCCCTCTGAACTTATCAATTATAAGTACTCTAAAGGAGGGATTAGATTGACCCCGGAGTGGCCGGACGACCGCCCTGCATCTCCTCCACCTTATTTGGACCGGGGGGGGCTCTTGGGTCGGGCTCTGATACGTTAGCCCTGGGACACATTTTACTGGATGGCCACTTGTTGGCACCCTCGGGGAGGCTTTCATCTCTGTGGGGCCCTCAGACTTGACATATCAATGCATACAACCCCTGTTGTTATTCTGCCCCCCCTTGTCAAATGCCTCTCCCCCAATCCTGGGCATTACTGCCTAGGACACGCATATAATTTATATGGTTAATCTTGCTGGAGAGAAGATGTTCCATTGTTTTTGGAGTAAGAGGTGATACGGCCTCCTAAGGCTGGTCTGTAATACAGCTCAGTACCTTTAGTACCCTTCTGATAATCCCTTTCTTTGTAGATTAGGAGGTACCAGTGGAGGGACCACTTATTACTGTGGCTCCTCACCTTGTCCCATGGTGGATCATAGGTGGACAAGGACCAAGGTTAATTCAACCTTGAAGCAATTTTGACTAACACGGTCATAATGTTTGACTATGCTTTTTTTTTTTTCCCCAATTGTTTAACCAGGTGAGACGCACTAAGCTGAAAGCTTGTTTACAGGTGCAACCTGAGAGCACAGGGAAGTTAAGTGACTTGCTCAGGGTCACACAGTATGCAAGTGGGAGCTGTGGGAATCAAACCCAGGTCTCCAGATTTGCAGCTCAGAGCCTTAAACCACTGCGCTACACTGCCTCCCTATTTTTCAGTTCCAGTTATTGCTTATCATGTTGGTGTGCACTCCATGGACTCCCCCTAGTCTTTCACATTAGGTTTAGATGGCTGATCTAATTATATCTTCCTTTAATATAAGAGGGATAAGCAATCCAGTTAAAAGGGCACAAATACTGCAAGAACTACAATGCAAACACACCACAATAGCCTTTCTGCAAGAGACCCATCTTACAGATCAAGAGCATCTCAAACTCCACAGGAGCAGGTTGGGAGAGGTTTACACCTCACATTATGTAGATCACCCACATCGTAGGGGGGTGGCTATCCTGCTTAACCGTAATACCCCTATTAGTATTAGCCAAGTAAATACCGATCAAGAGGGTAGGTTTTTTAGACTGCAGGGTGAACACAGGGCCAAAATGCATATTGCTTAACTTATATGCTCCAAATGAAGAATCGGCCCACATCCCCTTCCTAATTAAAATTTTAGGAAGACATGATCAAGGATATTCAGAGTCTAGTGGTGGTGGGAGGGGACTCAATACAGTGATGGATTTAACCCTTGATAGGATTGGTTCTGCATCGAAAGGTTCCTCGAAAACAGGGAAGGTGATGTCCAGATTGTGTTTGGAGTTGACCCTATCGGATGGATAACGATTCCTGAATCCTTGCGGTCATGATTATATGCACTACTAGCCTAAATACAAGATGTATTCTCACACTGAACTATTCCTAATTTCTATGGCGTGGCTATCGAAACTGGTAAAAGCTTCATTTGGCTCCATAACATTGTCTGACCACGCTCCAATCTCTATTCAATTTGAAATGTCCCCTAGGCCAAGGGTATCCCTGTGGCACTTAAATGCAAGTCTTTTGACACATTCTGAATTTTCTTCTCTAGCCAAAGATGCTACTACACATTTTTTACAAACAAACTCCATAGGAGGCGCTCGAGTGAGTATCCACTGGGACACCCTGAAATGCTATTTAAGGGGTAAGATCATTAAATATGCTTCCCACATCAAACGCAAACAAATAAAACAATGCCTAGACTTAGAACGAAGAATATCTGCATTAGAAGGCCACCACAGACAGACTCTAGATGAAATAACAAATTTACAATTGCAACAAGAAAAACTTAAATGTGTGCAAGAACAAGGGGGCACAATTTGAAGATAGAAGGGGGGCGGCTCAGAGGTAATTTAAGGAAGTATTTTTTCACAGAGAGGGTTGTGGATGCATGGAACAGCCTTCCAGAGGAGGTTGTGGAGTCAAAAACAGTGGTGGAATTCAAGCATGCATGGGACAGTCATAAGGCAATTCTAGGGGGTGGGGGTAGGAAGAAGTAGGCTGCTGGTTAGCTAGGATCTGCAGCTTATCCATCAGGTAGGGAAATGGGCAGACTGGGTGGGCCAAGCGGTCCTTATCTGCCGTCAAATTCTATGTAATAGGACGGTTCTTCAGCTTAGGGATCCAGAAAGTGGTGCGGCACAAACATATCCACCCAAGATTGCCCAAATGTTTGAAAAATACTACTCCTCTTTGTACACAGCAGGTAGAGGACAGGACCATTGGGATCGCTCACGTAAATATTTAGATAGGTTGCATATACTCACCTAAATGAGGAGCAGAGTGATCTCCTTGGAGCCCCAATCCAAAGATCGGAGATTTGGGGGAAAATTAAATAGTTAAAAAATGGGAAATCTCCGGGCACCGATAGTTTCCCATCAGAATTCTATAAGTAATTTTCGAACTTCTTGATGGACCCACTGCAGGCAACCTTTAATGAGTTGATGGGAGGAAGGGGAGCACCCTGCCTCCTGGAACTTAGCCCAGATCACTGTAATCCACAAGCCGAACAAAGATCCAGAGGAGTGTGGGTCTTACTGCCCCATCTCTCTATTATCAGTAGACCTTAAAATATTTACCGGCATCCTGGCAGACCGCCTGCAGTCAGTGAAATCTTCAGTTATACACTCTGATCAAACGGGATTCATAGCTGAACGTTTTATTCAAGATAACATCCGCAGACTACTTAACATCATTTCAGCTCAACACAATAACAAATCATTTCAACTGGTCATCAGTATGGATGCCAAAAAGGCATTTGACAGAGTGGACTGGTCATTCATGCAACTCGTCCTGCAGAGATTTGGGATGGGCGAACGGTTCATATCTGACGTGGGGACCCTCTACTCTACCCCAGAAGCTCAGATCAAAGTGAACGGTCACTTAACAGAACGGTTTCCCTTGCAACGAGGAACCCAACAGGGCTGCCCCTCTCCCACTTACTATTTGCTTCGTCCCTAGAACCACTGGCAATATCCATTAGAACTGATGACAATATAATGGGGGTGTGGGCATGAGCAGAAAATAGCTCTCTACACGGACTTCCTACTTTTTCTGGCAGAACCTACCCATTCATTACTTCATCTTCTGCAATCCTTGCAAGAGTATGGCTCCCTAGCAGGTTATAAAATTATTTTTCAAACATCAGAGCCTATGATTCTACGTGGTTCTCCACCCCCACTTTTTAAATGTATTTTTCCCTTCACATGGGCCATGAAAAACATTTCCCGATATCTGGGGATACACATTTCAGCAGATATCACTCTGCTCTTCAAAAATAACTATATGAAGCTCTTCCAGAGCCACCCCGGTGGCACTGAGGCACTGGACGCCACACCTCACGCCACGCTGGCGACCAGGGTTTGGGAGTGAGTTCGCGAAGCCGGTGGCTGGCAGGGGAGGGTCAGGATTGAGCATCCGGAGGACTGCTCTCCTGTCCCGGGTGGGGGTGGGGGATCTGTCTCGGGGTCTGGAGACTCCTAGCGATGGCTTGGAGCACAGCAGCCAGAGACAAGGAGTTAGTGGGGATTGGCTGCAGTAGCGACCCTGTAGGCATGCATGGGAGCATGTGTACCTACGCTGGGATGCATTGCACGACCGAGCCAATTGTGTAGCAAAACCAGAAAAAAAACTCCCGCTGGAGACAGGTGAAGGCACCGCCCCAATCTATACTCCCAATGCTGGTCGGATCTCTCTCTCCATCCCCCCCACTCCCTGGCCCGGAGGCTCAACCCTAAGAGATAGAGCACCCTGGGAAAATAAGGCAGCCCTTCCCCGGAGGGTTCAGACCCAGGGGATGCGTCAGACAAGGTATGCGGAGATGAGGGACCGTCACAAGTGGGAGCTAGCAATCGGATCAGAGGTAGCTGGAGAGAGTTCCCCAGCGAGGTAGGAGAGAAACAAAAATTTGAAAAAGAAAGAAGCTCTTCCAGGAGATTCAGGCAGACATAGCTCGCTGGAACGTTTTACCCCTCACCCTATATGGCAGAATTCAAACTCTTAAAATGAATGTCTTGCCACGTTTGTTATTTCTTTTCCAGACCATCCCTATCTGGGTACCAATTTCCTTTTGGAACCTACTACGCAAGGCAACTCAAAAGTTTATTTGGTCAAATTCACACCCACGTCCCTCTAGAAAGATATTACAAGCCCCACGTAATGAAGGTGGCTCTTCCAAATTTTTATAATTATTTAGCAGTTGGGGGGAATTATGTACATGGGCAAAGAGAAGGGTGGCATCAGGTTGGTATCAAATAGAAGAGGCCTCAGTCAGGGGGTGGGCTTTATGGTCACTACCGACAAACAGTTTACGTTCCCGGATTTGGTCCTGCACAGAGAATCCTTGGGTTAAACATTCCCTACATATTCTCCTCTGTCTACGGAAACTGACAAACACCCCCAGCAGGATTAGGTCCCTTATCCCTTCTCTGTCATGAAGATTCCTTTTGTCCACCATGGCTTGATAGGGGATTCATAAGATTATGTTCTGGTCATATAGACCTGCACCATCTATAACTCTAATGTGTAATATTTTTCTGCATAGTAATTATCCATCGCTAGTTTAAATTTGCCAATGGTTTTGCCTGAGACTAGTGTCAGGCAACGAATTCCAGCAAGCAACAACTCTTTGGGAAAACCAGTTTCCTCTGTGGTTCTTCCTGCAATGTTCACCCCTAAGCTGTGCCGAGTGCTTACGTAAACTTCCCTATTGTGTTTTAAAGTCCAGTCACAGGCATTCTCTGGTAGCCTCATTATTTAGTGCTGTATGAACTAGGCACATCTCTCCTCTAGTTCTTCTATATTGTAGTGAAAGTAATCCTAGTTCCCTTTGTCTGTCCTCGTAGTTCTGATCTGTCATACCTGCTAGCCATTTTGTTGCTCTCCTAAGAACCCCCTCTGGTCTCCTCACATCCCTCTTGTAATAGTGTACTGGCCCCGAAAATAAGTTGTCTACAGTATTTCAGTGTAGAAATAAGAGAGGATGTCTTTCCTTTTTATTCCTACAAACTAAATCTTCTCTCAGGAGGGAGGACCATTATCGATATCTTCAGGTTAGACATTTTTTGCCTGGTCACCCTCTCTCAGATTCCCGGAAGAAAACCACACTGGAATTTTTTTTTAATCACACTGTTCTTCTTAATGTTAAAATCCACTATCTCTCAGAATTATATTAAATACTATCCATCACAACAACTCCTCCTCCTCTGGAGCTTCAGTGGCAAAAATGGGAGCAGGAGGCAGGAGCCAGAACAGATCCCTCTCAATGGGCCAAACGTTTAAAGAAAGGTTGGCAGGTGATGTCCTCCCCTACCTGAAGAGAATTTCACTGGAAAGTGATAGGTTCTTTTCCCCACCAGTAATAACTAAACATTTCCACGCTACATACACCGATGCATGCTGGAGAAATTGCGTGAGCGGGGGGGGGACTACTTTCATATATCTTGGGCCCGTGCTAAGCTATCTAATTTTTGGCTGGTGGTTCATTCTGAAATCCAGGCCTTAACAGGGCTTGATGTACCCTGTTCTTTAACGGACCTAGTGCTGGGCTTCTCAACTCTGCTGTCTTGCCATAAGAGGGTGGGAAGCTTGGGCCACATCCTAGAAGTAGCTGCACTTATGTATTACATCTAAATTGTTATCACCTGATCCATCACATTGGTTTGTTGGAAAGCTAGAGTGACAGATTAAGAAAGGATGGAGAATATTATAAGTCAAGTCCGACTCCAGCATGATAAATGTTTGGAAGTGTGGCATCCTTAGCATGTGGCTTGTTCTCAGGTTAACTCTTGACGGAGTTGCTGGTGTCTGTTTACTAAAACAATATAAATCGTTAACACAAGCATGGTTTCATTTTTTTTTTTTTTTTTTTATTTGAGGAGGGGTGGGTCCTGGGTGTGGGGGAGGGTTTGCGTGCCAAGTTCTCTGATCTTTTACCACCTTTTTTATTGTTAATTATAATTCTTGTTGAGACAAGTTTTCAAACCTGAATATAATTACATATGGATACGAATGCAAGGGATTATCCCATACCTCAAGAGAAGGGAGTGAGAAAAACAATGCAGCAATAAATGCCTTTATGGCCTTCTGCAGTTATGGACTATAGCTTATAATTTTATGGCTCTGACATATTGATATGTAACCCCCCTACAAATGGGGGTTCCTGAAAAGTCTTCCTCAAGCTTGCCTAAATGCTCACTGCCAGGCTGGTGTCCTGCATTTTAACAATTTAAATGCGACTGCCAGAGAGTGCCTGTATAGCCTCTGTGTACTGTCTCTTTAAGAGGCAGTATAGCGCAGTGGTCTAAGGCTCTGAGCTGCAAATTGGTGACATCCGGCAGACCTGACCTGGGTTTGAATCCCACAGCTTCCACTTGCATACTGTGTGACCCTGAGCAAGTCACTTAACCTCCTTGTGCTCCCAGGTCGCTCCTGTAAAAAAGCTTTCAGCTTAGTGTGCTATACCTGGTTAAACAACTAAATAAAAAAAAAAAAAAAAGATCTGCCTGGATTACAGTCATAAGTAATCTGAGAGGGAGCTCTGTTGAAAGATGCAACTATTTGCTGAAAATCATTTAGAGTGATAATGGTAATGTAGCTTGTCTAATCTGCCTTCTTTGCAGCAAGGACTGTTTTGTTTATCTCCACTATCTTGGTCCTGGACTGCGAATTGCCCAATCAGTTCTGGTGGGACTTAAAATGGAGCCGGACTACTGGAGCTGTCTGGAGTCAAAATCTGCAGCAATTGTAGTTTTGGGCTTTTGGAGCCTTTTTACACCTGAAGGGGGAGCCTTTGTTGTGACTGACAAACAGATCATCCAACCAAACCTTTCAGATTCTGGGGAAAGTCCCTGGATTGTTGGCAGTTGAATCAGATCTCGGTTGAGAGCTGAAGAAGCAAAAAGCTTGAGACAGTCAAGCAGCCATCTGAGTAGCTCTGCGCAGGAGAACAGCGAGTTGTGGCCTACATGTCTGCTTGATGCCCCTGAGAGGGAGAGAAGAGAATTATTTCGGACTAAATCCAAGATTGAGAGAACGAAGTAAGCCACTGATTTTTTACTAAGCTCATACCTGAAGACCACCAAAGATTTTGCTGAATACAATTGGCCTGTCAGGATTTCCACCTGCTTTTGAATCTCCGGTTTGTGCAGAGACTTTGTGATCATGACCGGAGAGTGGTTTGCCTGATACAGCAGAACTTCCTTACATGTAAATGTGCTGTGTATTGAAAGTGGGTCGTGATTTGGTTCCTCACTGTATGAACTGTGTTCTGCTTGCTGAAAGCTTTATCCAGCCTAATCAGACTGAATCTGCGTTCAGCTCCATTCGGCCTGGGCCATGCCACACTGGCCCTGCCAGACTACCCCACTGCACAGAGAAAGCCACCAATGAGAGACCTGCCTGGGGATCAGCCTCCTGCTCCACATTTGAACATGAACAACGCCTCAGAGAATCGTGTGGGCCCTGCTTCTCCTGGCACTCCAGATTAACCACCTGCTATCTCGATTTTCATCCAGCCTGTGTCCAGTCTTGGGTATCATGAGTAATCATCAAGGTAGCCCTCTGCAACACCAGCCTAATCTAAAAGTGTGTAATCTGATTGTCTTGTTTTCTCTTCACCAACTGAGCCCTCCGGTTCCGAATTACAAATAGTGTGTGTTGTGCATGTTGTTTTCTTCCATCACAGAGCCCCAACCAGCTGCAATGTTCCTGGCTAGCCCACCATTCTCCATCTGCGTACCCAGAGCATGACACTGTTTATGGACCCTGAAGTGCATGCATAACTGTTTGATTGATGGAGCCTATAAGCAAATTAACCTGATTACGCCCCTCCCTTGTTCAAGTCCCTTAAATAAATCAGATCTAACTCTTTTTTGCATTACCCTGACTGTGGTTCCAGTTTGTGCAAGAGTACTGTACTGCTGTTATTTGCTGCGTATAACCTTGTTTTACAGGGGGGTCCCCAGGGGCGAGCCAGAGGAAAGCCCTGGTGGTAAGTGCAAACAGTGTGGGTACTTATGTGGTGTATCAGGAGTATTATGAAAGTGATTATTGTGTATTGCTGTGGCCACTAGTAAGGAAGGAAGGGGGTTACAGTGTCCCGGAGGGCTGTGCCCAGGTTAGCTTGACCACTACCAATCCGTTTCAGAACTCAGGCCCCTTAACCTGCTACTAGCCAAGCAGGCAGGGTAGTAGCCCTTGGGATAGTGCCACCTAGGGGTTACAGATATAAGTGCACTTAGTTTTATTAACTCTCCTGAGGATCATGATTTGAAATTATTGTTGCTGTTTGATCTGCATATGTCAGACCCTGTTATTTCTTTAAAACAATAAAACTATACCGAAGTTAAAAAAAAAAAAATACTCTAAGCACAAAGAGAACACTATAAATGTTTTATGTCAGGACAACAGTGTATTACAGTATTAGTGTGGCCTCTACTGCTCAGGTAGGTACAAGAACTACAGAGTGAATCCAATGGGTCCAAGAACCTAAAAGACAATACTCGTACTGTAAGTATACCATCATTGTTCAAGATGCTGTAATTGTAATTTTTGACTTCTACTATAACTCCCAGGTCATGCCTGAAAACAGGCATATATATATATATATGTTGGATCCGAGTGGTCAGATTGAGAGGTCGCATACTGGCACGCCTTCTAGAATTTTTCTTGGCGGCGTGTCACTACCGGCCTCTGAATGGGTGCGCAACCTTGGGGTGATCCTTGATGATAGGCTGACTTTTCAATCTCAGGTGTCGGCCGTCATCAGAACTTCCTTTTACCATCTTAGGAATATTGCCAGGGTTAAGCACCTTGTTCCATCTGACTCCTTGCCAATGCTGGTCTATGCCTTTGTGTCCTCGTGCCTAGACTACTGCAACGCCCTTTACTTTGGACTTTCTGGGGTTGAAATCCGACGCCTACAGCTGGTGCAGAACGCGGCAGCCCAGGTTTTGACTGGGACAAGTAGGTCCTGCCATATTACCCCGGTGCTGTGTGAACGGCACTGGCTTCCTATACGGTGGCGGATCACCTTTAAAGTCACTTTATTGACTTTTAAAGCCCTTCGCGATCAGGGTCCGTCCTATCTGAAAGACCTACTGGTCCCTTACTGCCCTGGCCGATCGCTCTGCTCGGCCGACATGGGGTTGCTGGAGATTCCAAGAGTGAGTTTAAAATCTTCAGGCAGCAGAGCATTTTCTCATGCTGCACCCACTCTTTGGAATTCTCTACCATGCCGGTTACGGGAGTGCACCTCCGTGGAGATATTTAAGAAAGAACTGAAATCATATTTATGGAGAATGTCCTTCTTAGATAGTTAAGTTAATTGTAATATGATTGGAATTTTATTGTAATTTATAATGTTTTTATGATGTATTTTTTATAATGTATTTTTGTGTGTTTTGATGTTTTGTATTGAAATTTGAGTTTATGATTTTAACTTGTTCAGCACCTTGATATATTGAAAGGCGTTATATAAATAAAATATATATATATATATATATATATATATATATATACACACACACACACACACACCTAGTGGATTCCACCTGATATCAAAAACAAATAAATACAATACTGTATAACCATATGTGACAAACTGATCTCTCCCAGATTCAGCCTGCGACTGTTACCAGATTTCAAAATCCTTCAGACACCTAAAAGGGTCACCTTGGTATGCCGCCATCCATCAGTCGCAGTCCCACTCGGGGTATCTCTAGGTCCAAATCCCACCAAAGCTACTTCTCACGCAGTAGAGTGCTCCACCAAAAGGGCAAGTGACCCATCCCTACTGCACAGCCGAGAATCACTCTGACTGTAACCTTCTCTTCAGAAACAGATCATCAGTTTTTGTCAATTATAACCCAGTTATCTGTACCTCAAAGAACTCAGTCAGAGAAACATGAAGTATATAAATAAATACTGGGGGCCTGGGGATCCTGGCCAGCAGCCATCCATATGAACATACGAAGAAGCCAGCAGAAGAAGGCCATTTGGTCAGTCGAGTTTGCTCGTACTGTAGGGTCCACAGCTTGAGCTAATGTCCCTGCCTTCCCTCCCCACTCCTCCCATCCTCCCTACCCATGATCCTTACCTTCCCCCATGCCTATTCCAGCCTCTCTTAAAGCTGCCCACTGTCTTCAATGAGATGGCCTCTTCCAGCAGCACATTCCAGGTGTCCACCACCTTCTCTATGAATAATTGCTTCCTGACCTCCCTCCTAAACCTCCCACCCTTCAGCTTAAGACTACTGTGCCCCCTCGTGTTATGGTTGCCACCCAGCTTAAAGAGATTCTCCTTATCAACCTTATTTATTCCTTTCAAGTACTTGAAAGTCCCAATCATGTCCCCTCTCTCTCTCTCTCTCTCTCTCCTGTCTTCCAGGATGTACATATTCAGTGCCCTCAACCTCTTCTTGTATGCCTTACCCTGCTGACCTGCTATCATCTTTGTAGCCCTCCTCTGGACCTTCTCCAGCACATTAATGTCCTTTTTTGAGGTGTGGGCACCAGTACTGAACTCCATACTCTAGTTGTGGCCTTACCAGTGACCTGTACAAGGGCAATATAACCTCCTCTCTCCTATTACTTATCCCCTAGATATGCATCCCAGCTTCTTGTCTGCCTTTGCTGCTGCTTTCTTGCACTGCGTGGAGTGCTTCAGGTCACTAGTGATCATCACTCCCAGGACCTTCTCCTCCTCCTCTGATGCAGATACTCCGATTCCACCCAAGTAGTACTCTGTCCTGAGATTCTTGGCTCCAATTTGCATAACTTTGCATTTCTTGGCATTGAAGCCAAGCTGCTACATTCTGGACCCCTCCCAAGCTTTTCCAGATCTTCCTGTAGGTCCTGTATCCCTTCAGCTGTGTCCACTCTCCCACAGAGCTTGGTGTCATCCGCGAATAGGCACATTATGCCCTTAATGCCACCCCCAATGCCACTGATGAAGACACTGAACAACACTGGCCTCCACACCGTGCCCTGTGGGACCCACTGGTTAACTCTCCGGTGCCAGATAACTCTCCCCCCACAACCACTCTCTGGCTTCTGTCCCTCAGCCAGTGTTCCACCCTTCGGGCCATCTTTTCCCTGACCCCAAGATCGATCAACTTCCTGATCAACCTTTTGTGTGGCACAGAGTCAAAGGCCTAGCTGAAATCAAGATAGAGGATGTCTACTGCTTGGCCCCTGAATACTGTCTTAGTGACACAGTCAAAGAAGTAATCAGATTTGGTTGACACAATCTCCCCCCGGCCCCCATTAACCGATGCTGCCTCCCATCCTAGAAACCGTGCTCCTCTAGACATTCCACCAACCTTTCCTTTAGTATGGTCTCCATAAGCTTTCCACAATGGAGATCAGACTGACTGGTCTGTAATTCCTTGGGTTATCCTTAGGACCACTTTTGTGGAGGGGCACTACATGTGCTGTTCTCCAGTCCTGCGGTACCACACCTGACTCTAGTGAACTATTAAATAAGTCTGCCAGTGGCCCTACCAACTCCTTGGCCAGTTCCTTTAGTACCCTTAGATGTACTCTGTCTGGGCCTGGTGACGTGTGCACCTTCAATGCCAGCAGCCCCTCCCTCACCCTATCCTTCTTTATCATTACATCTGTGTTCCCCTCCCCCGGCTCCTCTATTCCCTCCTGAAAGCACTGGTCCGTCCTTCTCCCTGGTTAAGACGAAAGAAAACAAAAAATTACTCACCTTAGTAATGTTGTTTCTTCTAATGGAGTCTTGCTATATTATGACATATGCAGTTTGTCCGAGCCTTAGAACTGCTCCGGAGGTGAAAGAGTTAACTTCCATGCCAGGCATGGAATCTTGAGCGCGAGCTCGGTTGAAAAAACTCTGTCTGTTGATCTTCAAACTGAAACTGACAGATCTTTACGAGCAAAAACTCACTAAGGTTCTGTGTGGAAGCCGTAAACCTACACTAACCAACTGGCTACTAAAATATTAACACATTTTTCTGGTCCCAAAACCAAGACTCAAGTCAGGGGACCCAGAAAATAAAATAAAATACAATGCAACACCCAAACACCCCAAAAAGGAGGGGTGAAACACACAAGGTGGGCATCATTAAGTGCCAACACTGCACTGCCCACCCACATCCCAAGAGCAGAGGTTCTGAAAGGGGCAGGGGGGGTCATAATATAGCAAGACTCCATTAGAAGAAACAACATTACTAAGGTGAGTAACTTTTTCTTCAAACAACATGAAGTCTTGCTATATTATGACATATGCAGACTACACAGCAGTACCTCCATGGAGGAGGGACAGAACCTACTTAGGAAATAGGGTCTGAAGCACAGCTGTGCCAAACCGAGCATCCCTCCTAGCCTGGATGTCCAGGGAGTAATGCTTGGTGAAAGTGTGTACGGTTTTCCAGGTAGCTGCTTGACATATCTCTAAGATAGGGATGTCCCTGGCCGCAGCTAGGGACGCAGCTGTACCTCTGGTAGAGTGAGCCCTCAGGCCTGAAGGGGGAACCTTACCCAGTTTTTGATAGCAAAATTGGATACAAGAGACAATCCACCTGGCAATGGATCTTTTAGTGGCAGGTTTCCCTTTCCCAACCTCACCATAAGTGAGGAACAGTTGGAGGGAGTCAAACCTGTGACCCTTGGTACGCTCTATGTAGTAACTAAGGGCTCTCTTTACATCTAAACTGTGCAGCCTCCTCTCGCCAGAGGAGGAATGGTCAGTGAAGTACACTGGAAGAGATATAGATTGATTAAGGTGGAAATCTGAAACCACCTTAGGCAAGAACTTCCTGTTAGTCCTGAGGACTACCTTATCTCTGTGAAAGGAGATAAAATCAGGCTCCACTGACAAAGCTTGTAATTCACTTATGCGCCTGGCAGAAGTGATGGCTACTAGAAACACAGTTTTCCAAGTCAAGTACTTAAGCTCTGCTGAAGACAAAGGCTCAAAGAGAGGTTGCATTACCTGAGCAATGCAAACATTAAGATCCCAGGCAGGAGCAGGGTCCCTGAATGGAGGGTTGGTGTGAAGCAATCCCTTGAAAAACTTGGAGAATACAGGGTGAGCAGAAAGAGAAGAGGGCTTTCCTGCTGAAATAAAAGCAGAGACAGCTGCCAAATGCACTTTCAGGGTAGCTGGCCTCAGCCCCAAAGTATTTAGATGGACCATATAGTCCAAGACTGTGGGCAAATCAGCAGATTCTGGGGAAATATGCTTCCCAGAGCACCATATAGAAAACCTTTTCCATTTAGAATTATAAGTAGCCCTCGTGGAAGGCTTCCTAGAAGCTTTCAAGATTTTGAGTACACCTTGAGAAAGGTGTAGGTCAGCAAACTAACTCCTCAAGATCCAGGCCTTGAGGTTGAGGGATTTGAGATTCGGATACCAAACTCTCCCCTGGGCACAGGTTAACAGATTGTGATTCCTGGGGAGACACAGGGGAAGATGGACTGCTAAGGACAGAAGCAGTGGATATCAGGGCTGTCTGGCCCAATCTGGAGCAATCAGAATCATCTTGCAAGGTTGAGATCTGATTTGGACTAGCACCTTGAACAAGAGAGGGAAGGGGGGGAAAGGCATAGAGGAACTTCCCTTCCCAATCGAGAAGGAAGGCATCCAGAGGGACTGAGCCCAACACTGGGGGACTGCAACAAAAAAGCGGAAGTTGGTGATTGTCTGGGGCTGCAAAAAGATCTATCTGAGGGGTGCCCCACCTGGCAAATACTAACCCCAGTACTAGGGGATCCAGTGACCATTCGTGATGGACCTGGGAAATCCTGCTGAGAGCATCTGCCAGGACATTGTCCTTGCCTGGGAGGTGAACTGCCATGAGGGAGGTGTTCAGGAATAAGCCAGAGACCACAACTTCATTGCCTCAGTGCACAAGGTCAAGACCGAGTGCCCCTTGCTTGTTGATGTACCACATCGTAGTGGTGTTGTCTGTTCCACCTGTACCACTTTGTTCTGAACAGATGCAAAAACCTGAAGTGCTAGAAAAACAGCTCTGAGTTCCAACAGATTGATGTGGAGCAGAGATTCCTGAGGGGACCACAATCCCTGGGTGGTGAGGTCGCCCATGTGAGCTCCCCATCCCAAGAGGGACGCATCTGTAGTAAGTGTCAAGGAGTGATGAAAGGAACCCCCTGTCTCAGATTGCTCTGATCCTGCCACCACTGCAGGGCCTGGATCAGGGTTCGAGTTACTGGGATCAATTTGGTTAGAGGATCTCTCCTTTGAGACCAGAAGGCTCTCAAATGGAACTGAATGTCCCTCATCTGAAATCTTGCTCCCTGCACTAGCTGTGGAAGCAGCCATGTGCCTAGGAGCTGTAGAAGTGCCTTGCTGGTCGAGAGACCTGCAGAGTGAAGGAGGAGGCCAGAGCCACCAGGGTCTTTACTCTTTCTAGAGGAAGGAAAGCTCTGGCCTGCTTTGTGTCCAGTTCTGCCTTATGAAGGTGAGTAGCTGAACAGGCTCTAGAACTGACTTTGGGAGATTGAAAAGAAAACCTAGAGATGTAAGCAACTGCTGGGTAACCTGAAGGTGTGATTTGACTTGGTCTGGAGACTGACCCACTATGAGCCAGTCGTCCAGGTAAGGAAAGATGGCAAACTTTTGCCTTCTTAAGTGAGCAACTGCTACTGCCAGGCATTTTGTGAATACCCTTGGGGCAGAGGTAAGGCCGAAGGGCATTGCTCTGAACTGGTAATGGCCTGAGGGCAGTTCGAATCTGAGGTACTTTTGGTGGGAGCTTCTGATGAGAACATGGAAGTAGGCATCCTTGAGGTCCAGGGACGCTAGCCAGTCCCCTGGCCTTAGGGAGGGTAAAATAATTCCCAGAGTCACCATTTTGAATTTTGGTTTTAAAAGGTGCTTGTTTAGTATCTTAGATCCAGGATGGGCCGCCATTCTCCTGTCTTTTTTGGTGTAAGGAAGTACCTGGAGTACAGTCCTTTGCCCTGGTGTAGGGGAGGAAGAGAGCCAGGAGGGTTGAGAATTCTGTTTCCAAAGCAAGAGCCTCTAATGGATTAGCAGGTGGAAAAGATCTGGTTCTCATCTTTGGAAATTTTTTGAAGCTGAGAACCAGTCCCTGGCTTACTACTTCCAGGACCCACTTGTCTGATGTTAAAGACTCCCAGTCCTGGATGAAGTAAGCCAGCCTGCCCCCTACAGGTAATGGAGAATTGGCCCTGGGCATCCCATCAGGGTGCCTGTTTGGCAGGGGCTTTAGGCTGAGGGGTGGGAGCAGCCTGCCTGCACTCCGTCCTGCCTCTCCCTCTGAAGAACCCCTCTGGGCATAAGCTGAAGAGGAGGCCTGGCTTGGTAAAAGGCCTGTGAAAAGGCCTGCCCTTCCCTGGAAGGCTGCCTCTGAGGAGTGACTTGCCTCTCCTTGGCCTGTGCACTCCTATAAGTGGTCCTATACTCATCCATTTTCTTCATGTAATTCTCTGTCTGCTCCCCAAACAGAGAATTACCCACAACAGGAAAATCCATGGCCTTAGCCTGGTATCCTGTGACATGCTAGTGCACCTGAGCCAAGCCATTCTACAAAAAGCCACAGATGTAGCCACCACTCTTGAAGATACATCATTAGAGTCCACTGCAGCATGGAATTGCACCTTGGATGCCTCAATACCATCAGCAGCCACCTGTTCCAGCTCCTTGGCAAGCTGGCCAGGGACCTGTTTCGCTAAAGCCATAACAGTATCCCATCTGGATTTCTGGTATCTTGCAACATAGGCCATATAATTTGCCTGTCTGAGTCCCAAGGATGCTGCCATGTATTGTTTCTTTGCCATGGCATCAATCCTCCTGAGTCCTTGTCAGGGTGTGAAGCCAAGGGAATATTTGCCTTATCACAGGCTGCAGCCTGCACTACCCCAACATGGCTGCATTGTTGTGAAAGGAACTCCGTTGTCAGGCCTGACCATGTGTACCTCCTGTCCATCTTTTATCCACAGGAGGTAAAGAATTAGAGCTTTTAAAATTTTTATTGTCTGTTTCCTAAAGATTTATGTAAAGGAACAGACAATCTCCTGACTCTGGGATATCCATCATTTCCACATAGTCAGGCTCCTCCTGTTCATCCACAGCTTCTTCCAAAGGGAGCTGGAGGGTTTCAGCAACTTTTTTATAAAACAGAAAATGAGAAGGGGACTCAGAAAGCCTAGAGGGAGACACTCCTGAAGGTCTGTCAGGGGAGATGTCCGGTTCAATGGGCACATCCAGACTTTCAAAATCACATTCACTCTCTTCATAATCCTCCTCCTCCTCCTCCGGTTCATAAAATTCCTCTATATCATATTCTTGAACCGGTGGAACTGACCGAACCGACCGTTTACCTGATGGTGGCGGTTCGGATGGAACCGGGGAAAGCGACTGGACAATTTGGATCGCTTTGGCTATCTCTGCAGCGGTTGGAGACTCCGAGATCAGCTCTTCGTTTGCCCGAGAAGTCTCACCCTGGTCAGAGGGCACTCCTCCGTTCGGTTGGCACCGAACTGGGCTGGCCATCCGGTCAGCGGACTTTTGGCCTCTCGCCCCGAGCCTACCAACTCTCTTTATCCAGGGTAGCTGCAGGAAAATTCTGCAAATCTGGCAGTCTGCATTGAGGTGGTCAAACCCCAGACAATAAACACAGGTGGTGTGGGGTCAGCCTTGGCAAAGACTTCCCACACACACTGCAGTGTTGAAACCAGTGGGCCCGGTTTTTCTTTTGGGTTTCTCAGACATAGTGCCAGTCCTAACCAAACTTACCCGTTTATGGCAATCCACCAGACAAGACCCTCTTATCGGTTCCCCAACCGTGTCACGGAGTCGTGGAAAAACGTTATAAAATCCGTTTTTTAGAACCGATAAGAACCGTAACCACACCTAAATCATAATTTAATAAGTTTTAACAACAACCTGATCGGTTCAAACCGAACCGATAACGCTTGCAAGTTCCACAGAGAATGTAAAACCTATCTATTACTTACGATACCACAGACAGAGTGTGAACTGACCGGTTGTCAGTTTAAATTCGGTGAAAACCGAGAAAAACAATACTTTAACCGACAAAATGAACCGAGCAGAAGGAGAAATTCGGAGCGACTGTTCAGTGAGGCGGAGTAAAGAATCTGACAGTTTCAGTTTGAAGAACAACAGACAGAATTTTTTTCAACAGAGCTCGCGCTCAAGATTCCATGCCTGGCATGGAAGTTAACTCTTTCACCTCCGGAGCAGTTCTAAGGCTGGGACAAACTGCATATGTCATAATATAGCAAGACTTCATGTTGTTTGAAGTATTCATTTAGTATCTCTGCTTTTCCCCCATTATCCTCCACCCACTCCACCCCTTTCTTAAGCCTAACAAACCCTTCCTTTATGTCCCTTTTCTCACTTACATAGCGACAGAAAGCCTTCTCGCCCTTCTTAATTCCTTCAGCTATCTACAGCTCCTTCTATGCCTTTGCTTGCCGGACTTCATTACTTGCTTCACTAGCAAACCTAAGGTAATTTTCCCTATCCACCTCTCTCTCTTGGTCTTCCTGAATTTTCTGTAGGCCAGCCTCTTTTCCCTTACTTTCTGGGCAACCCCAGAACTGAACCAGCTGGGCGCTTTGGCCCTTGTGTTCTTTCCCCTGAGCCTAATGCACTCATCTGTGGCAACCAGTATTCCTTCCTTAATGATGGCTCACCTTTGATCCACCCCACTATCTGCTGTGATGCCTGCCAGATGGCTCCTTAGCACTTTGCCCATTTTCCTGAAGTCTGCCCTCCTGATATCCAAGATTTTGGTCTTAGTCTGGATGCTTTCCCTGCACATATCCAACTGGAACCACACTGTGCAACGGTCACTTCCACACAGTGACTCCCTGGCTGTTACTTCCTGTTCATGCTCCCCCATTTGTGAGCACCAGATCAAGAGCTGCCTCAGCTGTTGCTGGTTCAGTGATGCCCTGAGTCAGGAACCCATTCTGCAGTCCTTCCAGGATCACCCGACTCCTGGCACATGTTGTGGAGGGTATGCTCCAGTCCACCTTGGGCAGGTTGAAGTCCCCCACAATTACAACCTCTCCTTTCCCTGCAGCTTCCAATACTGGTGCTCGAACAGTCACAAAATTAACAGTCAAGCCCAAAAAGACTGGAGCACTAAAACCCATTTAAACACCACTCAAGCTCTTCAAAATATATAGCTAAAGTTAATTTTTATTGCATTTTAAAATGACAAACGCCTGAAGCATTTCGGATAAAATCCTTTGATAAAGGATTTTATCTGAAATGCGTCAGGTATTTATGTCATTTTAAAATGCAATAAAAATTAACTTTAGCTATACATTTTGAAGAGCCTGAGTGGTGACTAAATGGGTTTGAAAAGCCATAAGAGCCATTGTCATTGATCTCACCAAGACCCTCAACCTGGTGAATCATGCGATCCTCCTGACCAAGCTAGAGAGCCTTGGATTAGACCACCTTGCAACTGTCTGGTTTAGAAGTTATTTGGTAGGCTAGGGGAGAAAAGGTGGCTACCGGTGAACAAAAGTGGAGCCACAACAAAAGAAGTGAACCAACAAACTGCGTAGTTGGGCTTCACAATGATGACCAAAAAAATTACCTTTAAGCTAGGTCCAGATAAAAACTATTTATTTGTAACATACAAAAAATGACAGTAAAGCAGCCAGCACCCGAACAGCAACACGCAGATGTACGTTTCACATCAGAAAGACACTTTTTCAATGTGTTGCTGATACTACCTGCTGCACCATTTAAATAGGTAAATTATTTAAAGACAGTGTCACATTTTAAAGCATAATAGCAGTACATATAAGGTACTAAACAGATACATATAACAATATATAACCACCATAAATAACCATATAAACAGGCTGTAGGCTACAATCAAACAGTCAAGTGGAATTCCTGCCTATCCTTTAACCGTGCAATCCCTGATGGAGTCCCACGGGAGTCCATACTCAAGCCACTACTCTTCTCCCCCTTCATTAACAAACTACCATCCAACTGTGGAAAAGCTAAAACAATATTGTTTGTATATGATGCAGTCTTATATAGGGATGGCAATGATATTGCAATAATTGAGATGGGGCTAAGTGAGGACTTTGCCTTACTGGAAAAATGGCTCTCATCCAACCACTGAGTGCTCAACAAAAAAAAAAAAAACAAGACCATGCTCTTCAGGTCTAGAAACATAGACACAGATAGAATTGACCTACTAAAGATCTCTGATGACAAAGTGACCAGGCTGGAGGTTGTTGATAATATAAAATGCCTTGGAATGTTACTGGACAAGAACTCGCATTCAAAACTCATATTGACCGCACCACTAAGCTACTATTCCAAAAGATGGGCCTGCTATACAGACTCGGAGCCTACCTCATAAATGCAGCCTTCCATGCATAGCTAACTCCATCCTGCTTCCGTCACTTTTCTATGGTGCTCCTATACTAACATCTCTATGGGAGACTGAGCTCACCAGACTCAGAACACAATCACAAGGCAGGCAGGTTTGCAGTACAGGCTGAAAGCAGGGAGCACCACTGTACAGTGCTTGCATCACTAAACTGGTCTTCCCTTGAGGACAAACTTAATCATCCCTTGCTCTGCCTTACCTAAAAAATTCTAAGCAGTCCTCTACCCCACCTTTAGAACATAGTGGTACATAGACAACATGGAAGAACCCTCTGCTCCTCCTCACAACCCCCTCTGAAACTACCTAGAGTGCCCACGGCTGCTGGTCAATGGTCATTTGCATACAAAGTTACTGGGCTCTGGAACAAGCTCTCTTCCACCCTGCAGACCTGTCCCTCACTGTCCTCATTTAAACACTCACTAAAGGTACTCCTCTCCTCCAAAAATAAGTGCACCTGTACCTGTTGACCCTTAGCTAGTAGATTATGTTAGACAAAGTGCCCTCGAGCCTGCTCTTCCTAATGTGGTATGCTATGGTGTGATAACACAGTGCTTACTTATGCACCACTCAGATGTAAGTTGCACTTCCATTGTAATATTATGTGGATAAATGTAAATTACACTCAGTGTACATAACTAATACCTAGTCCTGTAGTCTTGTACTGTCCCAGCTGCCATGTATAACAGCCCACATAAGTACACTTGCTAATTTATGCTGTTCTACTTAATTCTGTTGTAAAATACTGTTATCTCTAACATGTTTATATTGTTCATGCTGCATTTTATTGTGTGCTGTGCCTTTAGTATCTGTAACTAATCCCAGGTCGCCCCTGAAAAAGGGACCCTTGGTCCCAGTGGACCCACCCGGTCACCAAAATTCAATAAATAAAATAAATAAAGCTACCTGCACAAGAAACGTTAGAGAACAGTCCAGGCTGGCGAGCACAGGTGCCCAACACAACGCATCCTATAGCTGGTAGAATGCATTATCTGTCGACTGAACTTTTTCTGGTATTTTCTTCCAGGTGAGATCAGACAGGGGTTTGGCCATGCTGCTGAAATTCAGCACAAACTTATAGTAGTACCCTGCTGTCCCTAGGAAGGCCCATACTTTTGTCTTGATCTTTGGGTGAGGCCCATCCCCGTATTGCCTCAATTTTCAGCGGCTCAGGTCAGATGTACCCACTCCCTACCTTGTGCCCAAGGTACGACACTTCTGCCATTCCTATACAGCACTTCTCTGCCTTGACTCCCAGCCTAGCGGCCTGAAGTCGGTGGAACACCTCAGTCACATGCCTGACGTGATCCTCACAAGTCTGGCTATAGATGGAAATGCATCCAAGTGTACCGGATGGAAGTCTCCTGCCTAATTCAGAATGCGGTCCACGAGCCATTAAAAGGTGGTTGCTGCATTTTTCATCCAAAATGGGATTACTCTGAACTTGAATAATCCAATCAGGGTGATAAAGGCCGACCTCTTTCTGCCTTCAGGAGTCAGAGGTACCGACCAATGGCTCATCAGGTCTATGGTGGACAGCTTAATCGACTCCCCTAACCTCTCTAGGACCTCATCCGTCCTAGGCATAGGGTATGACTCCAACTCCATGCAGTTGTTAAACTTGCAGCAGTCAATGCAGAACCTCATGCATCCATCCTTTTGGGGGATCAGTACCACCGGAGAGGCCCAGGAACTACTGGACTCCTGGATCACCTGGAGAGCTAGCATCTCATTGATCTCCACTTCTATGGTATGTCTTACTCCTTCTGGGACTCTGTAGGGTGGCTGTCTCAGTGGGGCTTGGGATCCTGTATCCACATGGTGCTCTGCCATCATGGTATACCCTAGCTTTCTCATTAACATCTCACCAAATGTATGCAGCACCCCATGCATTTTGTCATCCTGGGCTGGTGTCAGCCACTCTGAGAGGGTAGTAGCATCCACAAGGGATTCTCCCTTAACCTCTCCCACAAGATCCACCAGTGGGTCTGCTTCTGCCTCCTCCTCCTCCACATAGCTGTACACAGCCAGGACCATCTCATCCCGGTCATGGTACGGCTCCATCATGTTTACATGGTAGACTCACTGTTTGTGCCTTTAGTCTGGTAGTTACCCCCATGTAATTAACTTCATTCACCCTCCTGTTCATTGAGTAAGACCCCTCCCAAGCCGCCTGTAAATTCTGTCAGACAGGGATGAGTGTCATCACCCGCTGCCTGACTTCGCACTTCCGGGCTCTGGCTCCATGATAATACCACGTGTTCTGCCTCTCTTTTGCAGTGGCTAGGAGCCCCTGGACAAACCCCATGAGCTCCCTGAGCCATGACCTGACATTCAGGACATACTCCACAACAGATTCCCCTTGGGGCAGGCTGGCCCTCCCATTCATCCTTTACCAAATCAAGGGGACCCCTTACCCTATGGCAAAACAGAAGCTTGAAGGGTGAGAACCCTGTGGACTCCTGGAGGACATCTTTATATGGGAATAAGAAATCGAGTAAGTATTTGTTCTACTCTTTCACAAGCTGGTCAGGGAATGCCCTTAGAGGAGATAGGAAATTATTTTTATTAGTTAACTGCCCTTCCATATTCCTTTCCATGCTAGTTGTGCATTCTGATATGCTTTGATAATTTTCTGTCAAATAAATAATCTAGCTTTCTGGTGCCCTCTGAGCTACATAGAGTTCCATGCTCATCACCAGCTACTGCTCTTTCCTTTCATATTTCTAAGACATTCTATGACATCAGTAACTCCCATTCCATGCTATTCATCTGAATGGCCTGGAATGGTGTTACTGATGTCATAGAATGTTCTGACAGTATGGAAAGACGGAACTGCAACTGATGAGGAGAGAGGGATTCAAGGTAGTTAAAAAGACAACAAAATTAGATTATTAATTTAACAAACATAGTCAAAAATATATCAGAATACTGGGTAGACAATAAAAGAACAACAGAGCACATTTAGAAGTGTAAAAACTGTTTCCTATCACCTTTAACATGGCCTTTAGAGACTCACTGAATCACTCGACCAAACCGTTTGTCTGGGGTGGTATGGCAAGGCCCTGAGCTGCCTTACCTCACACTTCTTCCAAAGACTAACCATCAGATCAGAGATGAAGTTGGTGCTCTGGTGCGACATAATCTCCCAGGAAAAACCCACCCAGTTAAATATCCCAGCAGTTCAACAGTCACTTCTCAGCCTTGATGAAGGACAACGGCAGTGCCTCTGGGTACCTTGTGGTGTAATCTACAACCATCAAAATGTACCACTTGCCTGTGTGACAAACTGCTCCCAGCTCGTTCTTCAGCTCCTTCTCCTGCTAATGAGGTAGTAGTTACTTAGTTGTGCACTGCCCCCAATGTGTCCTCAGGAGCCAGTACCCTCACCTTGTAATGGGTAGTGACACATAATACTGGCCCTACTATCGAAGTCAATACCCATGATTACATCCATGGACAGGTCTACTACAACACCCACCTCCTGTGTACCCTGGCCACCTTCTCAGCTTAGAAAGATCTGGGGCATTGACACAGGGATTGCAGAACCTCACACTCCTTTAATCTTAGAAAACTGACAGGCAGGATCTGTTCCTCCTTAATCAAATCCTGCTTCACCACAGAAATAGAAGCCCAGTGTCCCTCAATCCCTGGATCACCATCCTATTTACAAACACAAGGTGCAGGTGTACAGTGGAGTTATAGGGTACTGCACTCTGTGTACAGGCTACTAACTGCTGGGAGCTTCCAGACCTATCTCTCCAGCTGCACTCGCACCATCAGCACTATTTTTTGGGCAATCCTATAATGCCCCAGTTTCTAGCAAATACAGCATCAGCGTTCACCTGTCTCCTTGATTTTGAAATCAGGTAGCTTCCCTTTTTGCTCAAGTACAGGCTGGCTTCCTTTAGGCTGCCCACCCACCATGGGTTCCCTAAAAGCACCTTATGTCCCTCCACCATTACCTTTGTGATGAGAGGCTGGTCAACGGGATATCAACTGATTAGCCTTCTCCACTGCCTCCCTTGCAGAGCTCAGAGTTCTATCCAGCAACCATATTCTCAGTTCCTCAGGTACAGTTTTTAGGAACTGTTCTATAAGAAATAAATCTTTTATTTCCTCAACAGAGCAAACTTTTGCACCCTCCACCCACTGTGCTAACAAATTACTTAGCTGCACACACACACATCTCTGCATAACTATCTACCAGGACATATCTTAACCCTCTAAATGTTTGCCCACAGGCCTCAGCAGTTAACTCAAAATGTTTGAGCAAGACATTTTTCACTTTATCATAGTCTGTGCAATCTTATTGTCCATTCTGGCAAAAGCTTCTAATGCCTTGCCCATAAGCTACCGCTGCGTAAACTGAGGACCCTGCAATACGAACTGATTGGATAGACCAAGTGGCCTTCTTCTTCATATGTTCATATAAGCAGTGGCAAAAGGTGAATCACCAAATAAGTCCTGCCCAATTCAAACTGCCCCTAGAGTCTATCAAAAAATCTTAAAAGCAAATCAATTAGAATTAATTTTGGCCTCCTGTGTCAGACCCCTTATTATTCACAGTTTGTGGTGTTGTCCTCTGGAACAGAACCTACATCTGTCTCTCATGCTTCTCTCAGCTGGATATTGTGCTGGTGCGGCCTCTCTCACTCATCTCACTAGATCTGGTGCTGATGCCACTCTTCTTGCTCTTCAGTATCCCGCTTTCTCCTCTGCAGATCCGCATGTCTTGTGCCTCTCAATTTCTGCCTTCACTTTAAACAGGGCAAGCTCCAGCTCCAACATCTGTGCCCAGTCTGCTTGCACAGCTGCCCTAGTCATAGGCTCTGGCTCGTCTGCATTCTCCCTAGCCTCCACCTCATGACTTTGGCTAACAGTGACCACTTTTGCACCACTTCCCTGGTCAATTTTTCAAGGATGTCTATGAGTTCCACCCATGTTGTCCTTCCTCATAGCCCAGTTCTCTTTCAGCACAGCTCCTGCAGGTTTGGTAGTGTGCATTTCTCATATGGCCCAGACATAATGTCTTTTATCTGTCTATCTATCATCCACTCTTGCTGATAACATAATAAAACTGGCAGAATATACAATCCTCTCTTGTATATCCTGTTCTGTGACTTGACACATAACCTTTATAGTGACAAAACTGTTTCAGATCTCTCACTGCCTCCAGTTTGTAACAAACCGGTCTCTGTTAGACTCAGCCAGCAACGGTTACCAGCTTTCTCAATCCTTCAGACACCTGAAGGGGTCACCGTGTATTCTGCTACCGCTTAGCCACAGTCTCACTCAGGACATCTCTAGTACTGAATTCCACAAGAGTCACTGCTCACACAGGACAGTGCTCCACCAAAGAGGCAAGTGACACACCTCTACTGCACAGCTGACAACAATTCTGCTTTTAATATGGTAATTGTAGCCTTCCCTTCAGAGAGGGGCCACCAGTTTTTGGTCAATTATAACCCAGTTATCTGTACCTCAAAGGCTTTAGTCACAGAAGAAAAAATTACTTACCACAGTAATCTTGTTTCTTACAAGGGATCTCCTAGTAGTATTAGGCACTACTGCAGTCAGTCTAGAACTGTCGGCTGCCCCCGAAACTTTGAGTTTTGAATGTATGCAAATTAGAAGACTTTGGAATGCTACATTCAAAAATGCTGCCTTTCTCCCAAACTGCAAGATTTTATTTTGTAAATGAAACAGTGGGCTAATTACCAATTCAAATTAAATACCCTTAACACTAATGTCCTCCCCTTGGTGGAGAGAACGGAAACCTAACAGGCCAAGAAAAATCACAAAAAAAGAGAGCTAGTGATCCTAGCCATTCTTGTGTGTATTAACTATTCGGCAGCATAAGAAACTCCCATCTAGTGCTGAACCTGATCAGGTTATATAAGGGGAGGTAGGGATGGTAGGTCTAATACTACTAGGAGATCCCTTGTAAGAAACAATATTACTATGGTAAGCAATGTTTTCTTCAAGACCCAGGAATCTCCTAGTAGTATTAAACACTATTGCAGACTACCAAGCAGTGCCTTGGGAGGAGGGTACAGAACCTATTTAGGAAAAAGGTTCTGCAATAATGCAGTGCCAATCCTAGCATCACACCTGGACTGAACGTCCAGGTAGTAGTGCTTTGTGAAGTTGTGGACTGTACTCCAAGTAGCTGCTTTACAAATTTCCAGCAAGGGAATGTCCCTTCCAGCTGCCACAGAGGCAGCAGTTCCATGAGTGGAATGTGCCCTTAGGCCCTGTGGTAGCTGTTTGTTAGCCTTATTGTAGCAAAATTTGATGCAGGATACTATTTAACGTGCAACTGACCTCTTTAAGGCAGGCCTGCCCTTTCCCACTTTACCACAGGTAATAAAAAGTTGTGAATGGGAATCCCTAAGGTCCTTAGTATGTGCAATGTAATACCCGAAGGATCTTTTTACATTCAAGCTATTGTAACCCCCTTGTTCTCAGGGGTTGCTAGAATCCCACTTAGAATCAGTGGCAGGCAGGGAGAGGCAGCTAATGAAATGCCAGTTAAATGGGTTTCACAGTGTCGCACTCGGTTTTTCAGTCTCAGCTGAGCTGGAGTGATGTCACTTTGGAACTGTAGCAGCAGCATAAACCACACTGGAAGCTAGCTGCAGGGAGTTAGCTTTAGAATGCTGCGTTACAGTGCAGTTAGTCTGCAGTTGGAGTCAGTGGAGGAGGTTGCAGATAGTGCAGTCTCTCTCTTTAGCTCTGTCAGAGAGCTACCAGTAGTGGTTTTACTTATTTCTCACCCTAGTGTGAGCCAGAACAGCCTAGTGGTGAAGTGGTGGAAACCAAGTCAAGTGGTTTTCACAGTGCCCCATCCCAGGAGGGATGGGGTGGATTCCAGGATTCAGAGGCAATCCCCTGATCCAGCCTTGACTGTGTTGAAGCTGCCTAAGATTCAACTGCTCTGTGAGTAACTGTGACTTTTATTTGGAAAAGCCCTAGGGCACCAGCATTCCTTGTGAATTTTGTCTGACAAAGGAATCCTGTCACCTAGACTGTTTTGTGTTGAAAAGTGTCTACTAAAGTTGGGGTCTAGTGAAGAGACATTGCCAATTACAGAATTTTTAACTTTCTGACACCTTAGAGGTGTGTAATGTAGTATGTTAAATGTGAAAGACATTTCAAGATAGCATCTAGAGGCCGGCTCAGTGACTCTGAGGGCTGAGGCACTGGACACCACACCTCGTGCTACGCCAGCAACCTGGGTTCAGGAGCAAACTTGGGTGCTGGGGGTCGGCAGGGGAGGGTTGAGGACTGAGTGCCCTTGTGGTGCTCTCCTCTCTGGGGAAGTAGGGATGGGATGGCCAGGCATGCCAGCGGCCCCCAGTGGAGACTGGGGGCACTGCAGCAAGCCAGGCAGCACGTAATTAGCGTGGCCGATGCAAGGTGGGGTTGCTGTGCACCAGAGCGTCGAGGCATGCGCCATGCACGGGGGGGAGAGAGAGAGCACAGAACAGGTGGGACAGGCGATGGCTCCTGTCTCCCATGCCCTCCCCCGGGCTCTCCCCGACTGGCCTTCCAGGTCCTCCACCCGGGCCCTCACCTGCGGCCAGAGTCTGACTTAGAAGAGTGCCAATGAGGAGGGGTGACCCACCCCAGGCAGGTTAAACCAGGGGTGCTGGCTGCAGGGAAGGGGGGGGGAAGAGAGGAGGCACAGATCGGGGGGGCCTCAGGCAGGAAATGGACAGGATGCCCAAGAGAAGGTTCCACAGGCTGTGACCGGAGGGAAACAAAGCTAAAAAAAGAAAGACAGCATCTACAAGTTTTCTGTGAGGGTGTTATTAACCAGATGAATAGCAGAGTATAAATTTGGAAGCAAAAGGTGGGAGAACCCCCATCTGGAGCAACCAGTTTACCTCTCCGGGTTCAGTTTGGGCACCTGTGTTTTTTCTCAGTGCATTTGGCTAGTGCCTGAAGAAAACAGCTTACCCAGATGGGGGGTGGATTTTCTTTGAGCCTGCATGTGCTCTTTGATGGTCGAGGGTGCCACCATTAATTCCTCATGAAATATGGGAACGTCTCCTAGTACTGACCGTGTGTGCCAATCTCTTCATTCAGAACCAGAGTGTTCGCTGTTCAAGTCAGAACCTGAGGGTTCACTATTTTTTTGTCCAGTATGCCTGTGCTAAATGGGAATTTAGGAATGTCTGCACCTCAGTAATCTGCATTACCTGTAGGAGTTGCCCTGTGGGGTCCATCTTGTCTTTGTGATTATTCTCTGTGTATGTGAATAAAAGCCACACTCTAGAATCCCAACCTGGTTTGGACAGCACTGTTATTGCTTCCACTGTATCTGGATTTTTTTCGGTGCCCCTGTCCAGAACTGCAAATCTAGCATAATTATGAGCAAACGTTTTGTCCCAGGGACCTAAGTTGATGGCCATGGTAAATGGTCCCGCCAGGTAGTTGCCACACTTGGTTTGCCTGTCTGTGTATGGCAGGCTCAGAAGAAAATGTACCAGTAAACTGAACTGTAGTGACAACCCCCATCCCTCTCTTTGGCGCCATGTGGTGAGAAGAGCAGCCCTGCTAGTTAAACAAGGGGGGCCGGTGGGGGTGGGTTACATTATGAAGCTTTTGTTCACCTGAACTGAATTTGGCTCTGAAAAATACAGGCAGACTGATGGACTGGTTCGAGTGAAACTCAGTTACCACCTTTGGAAGGAACTTCCTGTTAGTTCTGAGGACTACCTTGTCCCTATGGAAGATAATGTAATTCGGATCAGTGCAAAGAGATGGGAGCATGCACACTCTTCTCGCTGAAGTCATTCACTGGAAAAAAAGTTTTCCATGTGAAACATTTTTGGTCAGCTGTAGCCACTGGCTCAAAAGGAGGTTCCATGAGTTTGGCTATGCACAAATTCAGGTCCCAAGGAGGGACTGATTCCCTAACAGGAGGGAACATATGTGCCAACCCTTTGAAAAACTTTTTTTTTTTTTTAACGGGGTGTGAAGCTATTGTTCTCTGAGCACCTGCAGACGAATAAGCAGATACTGCTGCCAAGTGAACTTTAAGGGTTGCAGGCCTGAGGCCTAGAGACTGCAAGTACACCAGGTAATCAAGCACTGTGGGCAAATCTGCCCTGAGGGGGGTTGTCTCTCTTAGGCTTGTACCAAATGGTAAATCTTTTCCATTTTGAAGTAGAAGTCTTTCTTGTAGAGGTTTTCCGAGAAACTTTCAGTGCTTTAAGTACATCTTCTGACAAGTTAAACTCAAAATATTTTAACTCCTCAAGAACCAAGCCTTTAAGTGAAGGCTCTTGAGGTTCAGAAAAACTATCTGCCCCTGGACAGCTGTTAGACTTTGTTGGAGAGACAAATGGGCTCCTTGGTGGGCAGACTGAGCAACAAAGGGTACCAAGGCTGTCTGGCCTAGTCTAGAGCAACCAGTATCATGGGTGCAGACTGACTCCCCCCGTCTGAAAAGAACTCTCCTCACCAGTGGAATCTGAGGAAAGGCATAAAGGAATTTCCCCATCCAATCCAAGGGCTAGCACATCCCTGGGCACTGTGCCCGAGGATGGTGGCCAGCAGCAATACAGTGGAAAGTTGATGATTGCCTTTTGATGCAAACAGATCTAATTCTGGGGTGCCCCACCGCCTAAAATTGTATCCAACCCTTGCCTGTTTGGAGTCCATTCGTAGTGATCCTTGCTGATTCTGCTGAGTGAATCTGCCAGTGTATCGTCCTTCCCTGGAAGATGAATGGCAAACAGATGAATCTCCAGGGAATAAACTTAGGACCAAATCTTCATGGCCTCCATGCACAGTCTTGAAGATATGGTATCCCCTGCTTGTTGATGTACCACATGGTGGTTGTGTTGTCTGTCCTGACTTGGGCTGACTGACCCCTTAATTGCGTGGCAATGGCATTTAGAGCAAAGACTGCTCTCAATTCCAAAAGGCTGATGTGCTGTTTGGACTTCTGAGGTGACCAAACTGCACCGATTTTGAGGTTGCCCGTGTGCATCCCCCACCCTAGGAGGGAGGCATCTGTTGTTAGGACCACCGTGTGCTGCTGCTGCTGAAAAGGGACACCCTATAGAAGGTTCTCCTCTCCCTTTTTTTTCCCACCATTTCAGGGTCAGTAACAGAGTTCTTGTGACTGGCACTAACTTTGGAATGGGGTTGCCTCTTTGGGACCAGTGTGACTTGAGGTGATACTGAATATCCCTCATTTGAAACCTGGAGCTTGACACTACTGCTGTAGTTTAGGCCATGTGTCCTAGCAATGCTAGCAGCTGTCTTGCAGTTCTGGGCTGACCTAAAGCAAAGGAGTTTGCTAGGGTCAGTAGATTTGACTGGAAGAAAAACTTTTCCTCATATAGTGTCCAGTTCTGCTCCAATGAATTCCAGTGGCTGAACTGACTCCATCTGAGATTTGTGAGCATTGATAAGAAAATCGGGTGACTCCAGGGAATCCTCCAACTGCTGGTATTACTTCCCTATGACTCGTCAGTCATCCAGGTAAGGAAATACACTGATTCCCTGCCTTTTGAGGTATACTACCACCACTGACACTTTGTGAATGCCTGTGAAGCAGAAGTGCGCCTGAAGGGAAGTGCTGAAACTGGTAATGACCTGTGGGGAGACAGAACCTTATGTACGTTCTGTGGCAAAGTCTAACTGGAATGTGAAAGTAACCATCTTTCACATCCAGGGATTCCAACCAGTTTCCTGTTCTTAGAGCAGAGACAACTACTGCTAATGTTACCGTTTTTCTTTTCGGTCAGAAAGTATCTTGAGTACAAGCTCCTTCCCCCTTTGGGAAAGAGGGACAGAGTCTATTGCCCTGGCTTGCAGGAGCTTCTTTATCTGTAACTCCTGCAGAACAGTCTCTGATGGAGTTGGAGGCCAGAACATCCTGTTGTTCTGGAGTTTTGGAGATTGCTTAAACTGCAGGTAAAGACCCTGACTCACTACCTCCAGTACCCAGATGACTGTGGCAATGTTTTACCAATGTTTGAAATAGTAAGACAACCTGCCTCCTTGGGGGGGGGGCAGCTTAATCAGTGTAGTCAAGGATTCTGTCCAGACTGTGGTCTGGGAGCCGCAGCTGGGCTGGCATGCCCATCAGATCTCTTGCCCCCATTATGCCCTCTAATCTGTGTGTACTCTACAGGCATTGGGTATGGGACATAGGATCTAGAGTAGTACTCCCTACCCCTACCGCCCCTTCCTGTGGATCTATAAGAAGTGGAGGCCCTCTCTCTCGCTCTCTCTCTCTTCCCCCCTTCCTCTCTCCCTCCATTTGTCTCTCTGAGTTACTCCGATGGGTGATTTTGTATTCCTCTAGCTTTTTCATGTATGCCTCAGTTTTGCCACCAAAAAGGGAATTATTTTAGCATGGAAAATCCATAGCTTTTAGTAGTATGTCTGGTGTGAGATTGGTTGCTCTGAGCCAAGCAAACCACCTTAATGAAACTGACAAGGCCAGCATCCTGGCCACTGCCATATGATTTGGTACTTTGTGGCATCCAAAGCTATCCTGGCAATATCTGCCATGTAAGCTGCTTGTAGGAGGAGAAGTAAAGATACCACTTAACCGCTCTTCCTCATTGTGTCAGTTTTTCCTGGAATCTTTGTCCGGTGTGAGAGATGCTAGAAGGACTTTTGCTTTATCACAGGCTGCGGCCTGTATAACACCTTCAGGATCTGGATGGGTATACAGATAATCAGCAGAAGTCCTAACCAGTTGGTACTTCTTTTCTATCTTCTTGCCCATTCCAGGGATAGAGGAAGGTGTCTGCAGTATTTTAAAAATAGCCTTCCTTATGGAATTATTGTTAGGAAAGGGCCAGCTTTCTTGTGGGAGTGAGACCCATCATATCCCAAAAAAATCTGCCTCTTCATCATCCATCGATTCTTGTGAGGTGAGGCCCAGGGTGTCAGCCATTTGCCTTACAAAAGAGAAGTTGGGTGAAAAAGTATCATGCCCACATTGAGGGGAACCAAAATCCTCTCTTCAATGTAGACTTCAAGCCCCTGATCACTAGGAACCAGTGGTGGAATTTGAACCAGTGAACCCAGTATAGAATCTGCATTTTGTAGAGCCTGGAAGACTTGCAAGGCTCTAGCAATTTCCTCCGCAGAGGGAATTTTATCTTTGTCTTTTGGGAGTTCCTTTCCTTCTTCAGCAGGAGGCGCAACAACATTTTTTTTTTTTTTTTTTGTTAAGCAGGCACAGCCTCAAAGCTCAGACCCCTTTCCAGTAATGTTGGGGTCTGAGGTATCCTTAGAGGGTCTCTCCTTTGTCATAAAGAGGGATAAGAAGGACCATCTTTCACTTTCCTTTGCTGACACTGAGGTGGGAATACAAGCCATCTGCTCTAATCTTTTGGCTCTCTTTTCTCTATAATCTTTTGTACAAAAAGTACCACACAGTTCACAATTAGAGAAAAAATGCATGAGACTCAAGCACTCTATGTACAAATTGTGGCGATAAGCCTTAGCAAAAATTTGAAAGCACTTTAAACATTTTCAAAAACCCATGGGTCCTCTTTTTTGGTCTGTCTGACATGCCAAACTGTCAGAAGACTGAGAAAACATGTACCAGAACTAAATTTAGAACAATAGCGTTCGGTTCCTTATGTTTAAAAGGAACTGAGATCAAAACAAGCCTATCTGTTTTTATTCAAAAAGGGATTGGTTCCTAGAATGAAAAGGGAACAGATTGCTACCCAGAAAATAGATATTCAACTGTATTCACTACTAAAAATGCGATTGGTTCCTAGAACAAATGGGAACCGATTGCAATTAAAATAAAGCAATTTTAAATCAGTATTGTCAAAATAAATTTTAAAACTAAACAGCTAGCGGTCGGAACTGCCAAGTTACAATACTTTGGACTAAAACTGGTTCCTGGGAACCATGATGGAACTGCTAAAAACGAGTAAAATACCTAAATTACACTAAAATTAGTAAATAACTATAAGAGGCACAATATGAATAAAACAATTGAAAAAATACCACTTTTTCAAAAAATAAACAGTCTTGCAGCAAAGTTGATTTGCAGTCTTGGAGACAAGCCCTTCTATCTAAACAGAACATTTTAATCTGGCAGTTAGAGAGAAAGAGGCATCAGTTTTGAAAGCATTCCAAATTCTTCTGATCTGCATACATTCCAAATTCAAAGATCCAGGGGCAGTCAGCTCTAGACTGACTGCAACAGTGTCTAATACTACTAGGAGATTCCTGGGTCTTGAAACATTAAGTATACAAACATACTATTCAATACTTCAGGATATTTACACATATAATACAGGACACTACACTAAGACTATGAGCAACAGTAATTCTACAGAGATAAAAATAAAATATTTTGTACAGTGAAAAGCTCACAGAATACACTATCATACTCTTCTCTCTCTCTCTCTCTTTCTGTTAAGCAAATTAGAACAGCTTACCAAATAGGACACCTTGATGAATCAGGACAGACTCTAACCTTAGATGTCAACTGCTCAGAGTTTCAGCCACACTACCTTGCTAGGGTCTGGCAAGTCCCCAAAACCCTTCAGCTGCCAGTCCCCCATGATGCACCATCCAAAATGTCACTCTGACATCACAGATGCAACACTTTCTTTGTGTCCTAGGAAACTCCAGTCCTGAAAACTGGTCCAGATTGAATATGTACTCCCGATCCTGGCCATCCTTTTGTCTTCCCATCTGGTGAAGTCCATGGGGTTTCTGTCTCCCTTGCTCAGATTTTGTTTACATTCAAAACAGAGTCCATGATTATGAAAGCAATTCACCTTTTAGAAGTGCAAGTACCCTTTAGCTGAAAGGAACTCTACTGTTTGCCCAAATTACCTCTATCTGACTGCCCCAAACCTGGGCTTCCAGTGGCATGCAACCTTAGATTTAGCAAACAGTGTTATCTAAACTAAAATACTTAAAGTTGTTACAACATACAAATTATTTAATTGAATCACTCAACCTCATGCAACTTTGTTTTTTTTGCTCCCCTCCTCCTTGCAGCCCCCTTTTCTTCGGGAATCACCTACGGCCTTTTCAGCCCTCACTCACCTACCTGGTGACCAGTGCAGTCCATCCCCCATTGAGCAGTGGTTATACCCCCCAGGCGTGGTACGGGGTTGGGGCCCATGCACCCCAAGACGTCTGTCTTTCGTCGGGATGCTATCTCTGGGCAGGTAGGGGCATTGAGGGTCGGGGCCTGGTGCTCCATCTACTAGGAGGCCACAAGGTATTTTTCCAGTGTTCTCGCAATGTGCCATGTCCCCCTGATGTCAAGGCGCTTGAGTGCTGACATCTGGCACATCATCCCCCCCATTAGGCATCGGACTTGTTATACCTCGGGTCTCCACCTGGGGTCAGACAAGAGCCGAGCTCTGGTTCCCTTCCCCGGAGAGGACGAGCAGTCCCTGGGATGCCTGCCCTCTCCCCGCTGGCCTCCAGCTTCCCGGGCTCGTTCCCAAACCCGGGTCGCTGGCGTCGCAAGCGGAAATCCAACCACTGCACCGGCAGGCCGGCTCCACCTCATGCAACTTATCACAAAGCCCACCTGTCTGAACTCCCACTATAACACTCCTTCTCTTACTAGATGCTATCCTCAAGGCCCAATGTTTTATGGCTTCTGGCACCCTTCTAGGCCCTTTCAGTGAATTAATGAAAAAGCTACCACCTTAAAGCCCCCTCTGAAATTTGTCTAGGCAAGATCATTCAGGTCCTTCAAACTTTCCATCCTATCCAAATGATTTCTTTTCACATTAACTGGGCCCCCCACCTTTACATCCACTGCTATAGACTTACAGATTATATTACAAATTATATTAATTACAACATGGAAAAAAACATCTAGTCCATGGGTCCCATTTCTCCTTCCCTTTCACCTTCCCCTTGATATCTGCAGAGCTACTGTAACTAACTTATTCAAAGCTTACCACTGCCTACTTTCTACACAGGTCTGTAGGCTCTACAGGCTCTCCTGAGAGCTTGCTGAGACAGCTCCGGAATGCCAGCACCATATGAACATACGACATTTGCCAACAGATAAAGGTCTAGTGGTCTATCAAGTCTGCTTGAATGTGCAGCTAGCACCCCTTATTCTGCAGCTGCCCCTCCTTCCCACCCTTCCCTCCCTTGACTCTCCACCGTGTCTCTGTCCCAGCCCCTTTTGATGCAGTCCACTGTTCTACTTGATACCACTTCCACCAGTAACGCATTCCACCCAGCTACCACGCTCGCTGTATAAAACTGTCTCCTCATCTCCCTCCTGAACCTTCCTCCCTCCAGTCTCATACCATGACCCTGGGAGTCCCTCCTCTCTCTTAATTTGAACAGCCCCTCCGTACCAGTCTTTCATGTCCTTCAAGGTTTCAATCATATTCCTCTTGTCCCTCCTCTCCTCCAGCGAGTACATGTTCAACTCCCTCAGCGTCCTCTTGTATGGTAAGTCCCCCAGCCTCTTGAGCATCTTTGTCGTGCTGCGCTGCACCCCCTCCAATAACTCAATGTCCCTCTTCAGATACAGGCACCAGTACTGCACGCAGTACTCCAGGTGCGGTCTAACTAATGATCTATACAGTCGCAGAATCACCTGCCCCCTCCTCAAGGAAGACTAGGTTTGTTGGCAAAGTTACCTAGCTATGCCTGAGCTCTTTCCTTCCAGGTTTCCTTGTAAGGAACAACAATATCAGAGCAAGGAAAAAAATTAAGTCTTCTTTTGGCTAGGCAGCTTTACTGTGTGTTACTATTTTCTTTTGTGCTTACAGGTTTTGTTACTGTTTCTTGCTTACATTTTCCTGCTTTATTGTTCTCTGATTCAATTTGCTGTTGCAGGGTATACTTTCTGCTGCACTGTTACAGGATGTGCCTACAGGTTTGTTACTGTTTTGTGCTTACAGAGTACTGCTGTAATCTTCTCTGATACAAACTGTTTTTTTGCAAGGTATATCTTCTGCAGGTTGTGCTTAGAAGTGTTGTTACTTTTTTTACTGCTTTATTTTTCCCTGTAGCAAAGTGTTTTTTGCACAGTTTATCGTCTGTGAAATTGTTACAGGTGGTGCTTACAGGTTTTACAGTTTTATCTATCATTAGGCTAAGCTTTCAGGGTTAATTACAGGAGCACATACGAGATACAGACTGAGGGACAGTGACTGCATTTGTTGTTGGTTGATTGTTTCTGCTCTTACCGCCTTGTTTCTTTTATCTGTGGTTGTTCTTTTTCTGGTGGGGGAAGGACCCAGCCACCCACCCCCAACCCCAACCTCCCCATGCTACACTCCTTTTATATTGTAGCACAGTCATGACATTTCCTGTAGCAAAGCAGAAATGGGAGGATCAGAGGGGTCCACACAGTGACCTCACTTACGGGGCACAATTAATTTAACTTGTTATAAAAAGTTATACAAAAACAAAATAAAAAAAAATAAAAATAAAATATCAAACTTTTGCTTTCATTTTCCTTCTAAGTACTCAGACCAGGTTATAACCTTGGCAACTCAACTAGAATGGATACTATTAACTGCAGGTGTTGTGGGACACCTTTCAAAAGGGCAGTTATACTGGATTTAGGATGCTGTCCTACAAGCTGGACCATCGGAGATCTAAGGGCTCAGCTCTGGGCAGTATGGGTAGAGATTGCATGCCTCAAATCGCATATTCGGGAGGAAATATACTACAAGAACTGCCTGCCAGTTCCCCAATATCCAACTGAAGCACCGGTTTGGCAGGATGGAAGGTGGTTAGGAGGGGCAAATCGGATGTAGCATTACTCAGTGCTCACCAATGTATCACCTCCACAAACCGTATAAAAACTACAAACAGGTATCTGCCTCCATCTCTGAAATCAAACAAAGGGGCAGAGGACACTGCAGCACAGGAGCTAGCACTACAAAACTCGCCCAAAACAGGGACAAAAACAAAAAAGGCAAAAAAGGAACTCCAAAACACTTCTGATCATAAGAGACGCCATGATTCAGGGAGTTGATATCTACCTCCGGCCAGGGGTAAAGGTCAGATGTCTCCCAGGTACATCAGCGTTGAGAGACACTGACCATATTGCTAAAATCATACAGGAAGCAGGAGAAAACATCTACGTCCTGGTACGCATAGGGACTATCTCGCCAGCCAGTCAGTTGTGGAAACCAAGGAACACCTGACCAGGATGGGGGACAAACTGTCATCCATTTCATCCGGCATCTCCTTCTCTGAGATCCTGCCAGTCTGGAGGGGGGCAGACAGATGGAAGGTTAGAGAAGGGGAGACAGGGGAGCAAAACACGTGGCTCAAGGGCTGGTGCCAGGACAAAGGACACAAAATTGTAGGCAACTGGCAACAATTTTGGGAGAGAAATGTCTTTAAATTTGATGGACTGCATCTGACTAAGAAGGAAGTAAGTGCATTAGGGCAGAAGTTTGATGTCTTTGCAGAATATCTAAACTAGCAAATGGGGAGAGGGGTGCAACACCCAATACATCAAAAGGGAAGAACACCCCTCCCCCCCCAGCTAGTGATCAAACAGGAGTTCAGTATGTCTGTAGTTCATTTGCATCACCAGATAAGAAAAAAAGATCGAGCTCCCCATACGACGCGCAAGGGAAAAGCTGGTCCTCGCCCCACAACTAACACACCGAAATCTGACCAATGGAAAATCATGTACACAAATGCTTGCAGTATAGGAAACAAAATCCCAGACCTGGAGGCAACAATGACAAAGGCTAAACTGGACATAGTAGCCATTAGCAAGACATGGTTCACCAGTAACCACACTTGGGAGGCTTCAGTACCTGGCTATGTACTGTTCAGAACAGACCGAGGTGCAAAAAGGTGTGTGGGGGGGTTAAGAGTGGCCTTTTATGTCAATGAAATATCAAAGCTACAGAAATTCAGAATATACATAAGGAGCCAGAAGAACTGTGGGATCCCCTGGAAACAGGAAATGGGACAGCCAAATGAACTGGGGTTGTCTACAGGCCTCCAGACCAGGGGGAGGACACAGACACATTACTGTTATAAGATATACAAAACATGACCGCTAAAGGGGGGGGTTGTGATAATGGGAGACTTCCAGTTGCCAGATACAGACTGGCCAATACCAGCAGGAACATCCGCCAGAACTAGACACATAGTGGATTCCTTGCAGGGGGAGGGCCTCAAACAATCGGTACAATAACCCACAAGAGAGAGGGCTATCCAGGATCTAGTAATGACTAAAAGGGAAAGGATCACATATCTCCAGGTAGAAGGTCACCTGGGGGCCAGTGACCATCGCATGGTATGGTTCAGTTTGGCCACTGGAACTAAATCATCCCATTCCAAGGCAAAATGGACTTCAGAGGAGTGGACTTTGACAAGATGGCCAACAGAGTTAAGCAAGCCCTGATGAGAAGAAATACAGGTGAGGGGTTATAGGTAAAGTGGGCAAGCATTAAGGATGCAATACTTGAAGCAACATCCCATTGTGTTAGGGAGAAAAGCAACAGCAAAAGAAGGAGGAAACCACGTTGGTTCTCAAAAACAGTAGCAGAAACGGTAAGAGCCAAAAGGTTGGCCTTCAGAAAATATAACGTAACACAGCGGGATGAAGACAGGGAGGCATACCACACTTCCCTAAGGGAAGCAGGGAATGCAGTAAGGCAGTCAAAGGCCCAAACCGAGGAAACACTAGCTCGAACAGTAAAAGAAGGGGACAAGACTTTCTATAGATACATTAGAGAAAGAAGAAAGTCCAGAGGGGTTATTGCGAAGATCACAGGGGATAAGGGGAAGTGTGTGGAGGAGGACCAAAGAAAAGCATCTATCCTAAACAGATACACCTGCTCTGCATTTACTAAGGAGAATAGGTCCAGTGCCCACTGCTCAGCACCGTGGACACAGGGAAGGAGGTGTGTCCTCACAAAAGAAAGTGTCAGATAAGAGCTCGCTAAGCTCAGGGTGGACAAGGCAATAGGATCTGATGGCATATCCCAGGGGTGCTAAAGGAGGTAGGTGTGAAACTAGTAGATATTAGTGACTTTAGTGAGTCTCTGAGCACAGAGTCTCAGAAGACTGGAGAAAGGTTCAGGATCTACCCACAAGAGGGTGAAGAGGCAGGAAATACTTGCCAGTCTCATTCAGTAGTGGGAGATTATGGAGGCACTTAATGGAATGATAGTGCAACATCTGGAACCATAGATACAGGATCCAAGATAGTGCTTCGAGCAGATATTAAGGTCCCAACAAAGTAATCTCACCGACTGGGCAACCAGAGTGGTGGACCAAGGGGTGCAGTTGATGTCGCCTACCTTGACTTCACCAAAGCTTTTGATACTGTTCCACACAGAAGATTGATTAATAAGCTGAGTAGGCTCAGGTGGGTCAGAAGTTGGTTAACTGGATGGCAAACTGGTTGGCAGGCAGAAAACACAGAGTGGTGGTAAATGGTGTAAAGTCAGAAGAGATGCAAATCACAACTGGGGTACCACAGGGATCAGTCCTGGGGCCAGTCCTGTTCAATATCTTCACCAGTGACATTGCAGATGGACTGGAGGGTAAGGTTTGCCTGCATGCAGATGACACCAAGATCTGCAACAGAGTTGATGATCCAGATGGGGTAGGCAGAATGCGAAGAGATCTGGAAAAACTGGCAAAATGGTTGGAAGAGTGGCAACTGGGGTTTAATGCAAAGAAGTGCAAGGTCATGCACAAAGGGAAGAAAAACCCTGAAGCTAACTATAGGTTGGGAGGGGAGTTGCTGGTAATCACAAGGGAAGAATGAGACTTGGGCATCTTCATCACAGATGACCTGAAATCATCCAAGCAGACCTCTAAAGCAGTAGGTAAGGCTACAGGGATGTTGGGGTGTATTAGTAGGGGTATCACAAGTCGTAAGACACTGGTTAGGCCCAATCTGGAGTACTGCGTGCAGTACTGGAGGCCGCACCTGCACAAGGACAATAACAAAACGGAGGCAGTCCAGAGAAGGGCAACCAAAATGATGCAGGGATTGCATCAGAAACCATATGAGGACAGATTAACGGAGCTCAATATGTATACCCTAGAGCAAAGGAGGGAGAGAGGTGATATGATCGAAACATTCAAACACCTTAAGGGTATTAACAAGGTGAAAGAGTCCAACATGTTTCAATATAGTAATAATAATAATAATAAGTTTATTTATATAGTGCCTTTCAGTATACCAAGGTGTTCAGAGGATGGAAGTGACATGCCACCAACAAATATTCCAGAAGGCGTCCCACCACGTGACCTCTCTATCTGACCTCCCGGGTCCACAACCAGAACCTCTGTCTTCTCTGAGTTCAACTTTAACCAACTAGAATCCATCCAACTCTGGACTTCCTCAACACAGTTATTAAACATCGCGAGAGCTCCATCCTGGTCGGGTGCAAAAGACAGGTATAGCTGGGTATCATCTGCATAGCAGTGAAACCTCAGCCCATACCGTCTAATAATGTCTCCAAAGGGCAGCATATACACTGCGAATAACATGGGTGACAGCACTGAACCCTGAGGCACCCCACACAACAAAGGAGTTGGGCCAGAAGAAAAGACTCCCGAAACAACTCTTTGTGATCTCCCAGTGAGGAATGAAGCAAACCATTGTAAAACAGTTCCCGATATTCCACAAATTAGCCTCAGGCATGCTATCAATACCGAGTGATCCACAGTGTCAAAGGCTGACAAAACATCAAGGAGAACCAGAATGGAACGTCCCTTCTGATCTCTCACCCTCAGAAGAACATTTAACACCCGAACCAGCGCAGTCTTGGTGCTATGTCTTTTACGAAAACCGAATTGGAAGGATTCGTAGATATTGTGGATAGTTAAATGATCTTCCAATTGGGCAGCCACTACCTTCTCAATAACCTTCCCAATAAAGGGAAGGTTAGAGATGGGTCTGTAGTCTGAGAAAGAGTCTGGGTCCAAGGTAGCTTTCTTCAAGAGAGGTGTTACCACCACCTCTTTCAGGGAGCTAGGAAACTCACCTGACTCCAAGGAGCTCCAGACTATTTGCACCAGGACTGAACCGATGATATCAATACAACCCAGAATTGGGGGTCGGTCCAGGGTCCAAACTACAGCTTGTGGGATGCACACTATGGATAATCCTCACTATATCCATGAACTCAGGTCTACCAAAGGAACTCCAAGAGAAACAGGGTATTGTGAACTCACATTGTTCTACAACCTCACCCTTACAGATTGCCGGACAAAGGTCCACCTTGATGTCGGCCACCTTAGTTGCAAAGTAACGAGTGAGCTCCTCGCACTCTAACTTGGAAAAGGCTTTCTGAACTTGCAGACAGGCTGGGTTGTACAGTCTGTCTATAGTCCGAAACAGCTGAGCCGGTCGATTGTGTGCAACTGCAATCTCCCTGGACAGGAATTCTGCCTTCTTACGGGTGATTACAGATTGATAGGTAGAATAATGTTCCATCAATCTAAGGCGGTCGGTATCAAGGGCAGACCTACGCCAGCAACGCTCTAACCTTCGCCCGTGTCCCATCAAACCAAGGGGACCAGGGGTGAAGGGATAGGGAGCACTCACAAACAGGAGCAATAAAATCCAGGGCGGCCGTAATGGCTTCATTATAGGCCACCACCAGCGTCTCCAGATTACTGCTCGCCAACCTGAGGGATGACAGGTCAAGGACTGCCACAAGGCCTTGGGAAGTAATATTCCGTAATGGGAGGTACCTGACCATCTTCACAGGGGAAGGCCTTCTCAGAGGGGTGCAAAAACTGAACCTCACAGTGTAGTGGTCTGACCAAGTGACTGGTTCCACCCCCATGTCGGATGCTTCAATCCCTAAGAGGAAGACTAAGTCCAAAGAGTGTCCAGATTTATGAGCAGCAGTGGAAATTACCTGTATAAGGCCCAAAGAAGACATTAATTGGAGGAAGTAATTACCAAATTGCGAGAGTTCATCAACCCAGGCGTTGAAGTCATCCAAAACCATCAATCTGGACGACTCAAACGACATGCCGATGAGGAAGTCTGCTACTTCCTGTAAGAAGCGTTTCCTATCTCTGGGTGGACGGTAAATGAGAACGATTTGAACGCCTACACTCGCTACAACTGTGCACTCAAAGGACTCAGCCTCACCCACTACTACATTTGTGAGGCCCAATTCAGTCTTAAAACAGACTGCAACCTCCCCCTCCCCTGCGGTCCAATCTCGGGCAGTGTATCAGAGTACCCAGCTGGTATCATGGCCTCCACTATGGGGCCAGAATTTTCATCCAGCCAGGTCTCGGTGATGCAAGTCAGGTCAGCCGAGCGGACAAGATCAGCTATAATAGCGGTCTTATTCCTGACAGACCTGGCACTGCATAACACCACCCAAGCTGGACAAACCTCAGAGGCTGTCAGGCCTATTTGCCTACTGGATTATTAGAAAAACAGCAGAACAAGAGGACGCAGCATGAGATTAGAGGGAGGCTGATTAAGGGGCAATGTGAGGAAGTTCTTTTTCACAGAAATGGCAGAGGATGCATGGAGTGGCCTATCTCAGGAAGTGGTGGATATGAATACAGTGCAGGGCTTTAAACAGGCATGGGACAGGCATACAGGAGCAATACAGATGAGTATGAATAAATAGACCATTGATAGAGTAAAGGCCTATGGCACATTCATAAGGCAGAAAAAAAATGGGCAGACTGGATGGGCCTTGCGGTCCTTATCTGCTATCAACTTCTATACCCCTTGCAATGCAACCCAGTATTTTGTTGGCATTTGCAGCTGCCTTCCTACATTGTGCTGAGTTGTTCACTGGTCCTGTAACGAGTACCCCCAGATCCTTCTCCTCCGCTGTCTCGGCTAGCTGCACTCCCCCCAGCTGGTAACTCTTCATTGGATTTTTCACCACAAAATGCAGCATCTTGCACTTTTTGGCACTGAACCCCAGTTGCCAGGTGTTCGTCCAGGTTTTCAGCTTGCCAGATCATCCTGCACCTCCTGCCATCCCCCTAGGTCATCCACCACCTCTCCCATCTTGGTGTCATCAGCAAACAGACTGATCTTGCTCTTGATGCCCAATGGTATGTCTGCAACGAATATCCCAAACAACACTGGTCCCAACACCAAGCCCTGCAGAACATCACTACCCTTGGGGATGAGAGCTCCCCACCCGCCACCGCCACTCTCTGTTGCCTTCCTTGAAGCCAGTTCCCTACCGATTTTACCAGCTTTGCACCCGCCCCTGTGCCTTCTTACTTCCCAGCCTCCCATGCAGCACTGAGTCGAATGCTTTACATAAGTCCAGTTACAGGACATCTACTGCATGGCCTAGTTACTCACTCATAGAACTCCACCAAGTTGATTTGTCAGGCTCAGCCACTTACGAAGCCATGCTGTCTGCTGTCCTGTAGCCCTTTGGCCTCTAGGAGGGCCACCAACCTCTCCTTCAGGACAGTCTCCATCAGTTTACCCATGATGGATGTGAGGCTCACTGGTCTGTAGTTCCCTGGTTCATCCTTGGAGCCATTCTTGTGGAGGGGAACCACATAAGCCATCCTCCAATCCTAAGGTATATATGCTGAGTGTAGTGAGGCACTGAATAGGTATACCAAAGGTCCCGCCAGGACCTGTGTAAGCTCCTTCAGTACCCTGGGGTGGATGACATCTGGGCCTGGTGCCTTGTCCACCCTCAATGCCCTCAAACCCTCCAAAACCCTGCCCTCCATGATTTCCCCATCTGTCACCCCCTCTCCTTCTGTTTCTGCCTTTCTTCCCCCCTTGGGTATCACTCCCCCTTCTCCTTAATAAATACCAAGCAGAAGTAATCGTCTAGCGCTTCTGCCTTATCACCCTTTGCTTCCACCCACCCCCCTCCTTCCTAATCCTTACTATATGGTCCTTACAGCTCCTTTTCTCCCTGATGTACCTGAAGAAGTCCTTCTTCGCCTTCTTAATGCCCTGTGCCAGCCTGAACTCCATGACCCTATGGCCTCTTACTGCACTTATCACCGCCTTTCTAATTCCTTCAGGTACTCCTCCTTTTTTTTTGTACCTCCTAAAGGCAGCTCTTTTTCCTCCTTACCTCTTCCATGACCTCCTTGCTCACCCAGCTAGGTTTCTTTGCCCTAGCCTTCTTGCTCTGGGGCCTTGTAGCAGGTTCTGGCTGCCTCCACTATCCCCAGCTTTATGAACTCTCACCTCTGGTTAGTGCCCATACTAGATTGAATTCTGGCCAGGTACCCTTCTACCACTTCCCCATCCTCCCGAAGTCAGCCCTCCTTAAGTCCAGCACCCTTGTGCCAGATTCCACTCCTTTCTTACCCATATCCAATGTGAACCATACTGAGTGGTGGTCACTCCCCACCAGCCGTTCCTCCACCCTTAGTTCCCTCACAGACTCCCCATTTACCAGCACAAGGTCAAGGGTATTCCCTAACCTGGTTGGTTTGCTGACCATTTGCATCAGGAATCTGTCCTGAAGGTATCCAGAAGTACCTGCTCCCTTTTATTCCTGCTTGTTGGGGGTACTCCAATCCACTCCTGGCATGTTGAAGTCCCACACGATCACAACACTATCCTTCTCGCAGGTCCTCATGATCTGTCCCGCTAGTTACTAGTCTAACTTCCTGTCTGAGAGGATGGCCTGTACACCACTCCCATCCTGAGAGTCCTATTCTTGAAATCCTGGATTTGCATCCATAGTGACTCCATACTACCCTCCTCCCCTTCTTCCCATACACACTTCAGTGCGTCCCCTCAAATATAGTGCCACCCCTTCTCCCTTCCCAATCGCTCTATACCTACAAAATATCCTGTACCCTGGTATCGACAGGTCCCAGTCATTGTATTGGGTGGCCCATGTTTCGGTAATGGCTGCCATGTCCACCTCTCCCCCATCCCCACCATGAGAGTCTACAGCTCTGTAGTTTTCTTCCCAAGGCTCCTAGCATTTAGGGTGACCACCTTCCACCCCTTCCCCTTCTGCCCCTTTTACTAGCATCACCACTAGTACTTGCCCTCACACAGATACACAGACACTGTCAGCAGATAAGGGCCTATGGTCCATCCAGTCTGCCATTTGACCTTGTAAGTTCCCTTTACATTTTTCTAGAAGTTTGTTGCCCTTACCCCTGACCTCCAGAATTCCCTTATGTCTAATCCTATGCATTCTTAAATCCCATGATTGTTTCAGCCCCCACCACTTCCTCTGGCAGAGTCTTCCACTTGTCCACCACCCTTTTTGGGAAGAAATTCCTCCTCACGGATCCTCTGAATTGCCCTCCCTACAACTTCATCCCATGCCCTCTAGTCCTGGAAATCACAGTTATGTAAGAACTTACCATAGCAGTAGATCTTCAAGAGAGGTTCCTACAGTAGGTCTTCACATATAGGACTACGACCCCTGGCGTCAGGCTTGAACAGCAAACTTGTAGCTAGCAATCATCAGCAGGGACCACACCCAATCTCAGGTGACGCGACGTCATCCCGACTATAAGAAGGGGTGGTCCCGCGCCTGCCCTCCAGTTCTTTTTCACTGCAGACCTAGAGAAAGAGAGCAGAAAAGCGGAGTAACAACCCTGGTACCTAGTACCCTGGCTACACCAAAAGGCTAGACAGGAAAAAATGAAAAAACTCCAGGAACTAGGGCAAGGTGGAAGGGAAATTAGACCTACTGCAGGAACCTCTCTCAAATATCTACTGTTACAGTAAGTTCTTACGAAACTGCTATATCTTACTTCAAGAGGGTTCCTGGAGTAGGTCTTCACATATAGAACTGAATTCCAAGTAGGCTAAGAAAAGAAGGAGTCAGAGATGGGTTTCCGGGAGAAGGACGATGTCTGCCAACTAAGGATCTGCCTTAAAACAGAAGACATTGCAAAACTGCAAGGCCAAAACCAGCTCGACGCCTAGAGGCAACGTCCAGACTGTAGTGCTTAGTGAAGGTGTGGACAGAAGACCAAATGGCCGCTGCACAGATGTCCGCAATGCACACATTCCTGAAAAAAGTGGTAGAAGTGGCCATGCTTCTGGTGGAGTGGCCTTTAACCACCCCCAGAAGGGTTTTTCCGTATTTCTGGTAAGTGCAGTGAATACAGTTAGCCAGCTACCTAGAAATAGTCTGTTTAGAGATAGCCTTGCCCTGGCACTGGGAGGCAAAGGCCACAAAGAGTTGGTTCGACTTTCGAACCTCCTTAGTCAGAGAGGTATAGTACCTCAAAATCCGATGCATATCCAAGGTGTGCAAAAGATATTCCCTCCCCGTTGGAATGCTGAGGAAAATATACCGGCAGTCCAACACTCTGGTTGAGAGTCATCTCCGAAACAACTTTTGGAAGAAAAGAAGGATTAGTTCTCAGGACCACCCCGTCCTTGTGGAAAATCAAATAAGGCTCTCTGCAAACAAAGGTCTGAAGCACTGAGACCCTTCAAGCTGAAGTAACTGGAACCAACAACAGCATCTTCCAGGACAAGAAGAGCATATCACAACTTGCTGCTGGTTCAAAAGGGGGCAAAGTAAGTTTCTCCAACATAAAATTAAGATCCCAGGGAGGACAGGGGTTTGATGTAAGGATACCCTTCAAGAAAGTTTTGGAAACCTCTAGAGCGGGTGACTGATCAATGTTATACCATGTCTGTCGAGCAAACTGATGTGACGGCGGGAAAGAACTGGAGGGCGGGCACGGGACCGCCACTTCTTACAGCCGGGATGACATCGAGTCACCTAAAGTCAGGAATGGTCCCCGCTGATGATTGCTAGCTTCAAGTTTGCCGTTTGAGCCCAACGCCAAGGGGCGAAGTCCTATATGTGAAGACCTACTGCAGGAACCCTCTCAAAGTAAGATCATCTTTTTCACTGGAAACTAGTGTATTGCTGCACCCTGTTCCTCCCTGAAAGGTACTTGTACGTCTCTATTATATCCCCTCTCTCCCTCCTCTCCTCCAGGGAGTACATATTAAAGTCCTTCAGCCTGTCCTCATAGGACTTGTGATGCAATCTCTGTAACATCTTCATTGCCCTCCTATGAACCTTCTCTACCCTATGTCCTTAAGTAGGTAAGGTCTCCAGAACTGTACACTGAACTCCAGGTGGGACCTCACTAGTGTCTACTATAGTGGAATTATGACCTCCCTTTTCCTGCTGGTGATGCCACTGCCTATGCATCCCAGCATCCTATTTGCTTTACCTGCTGCCTTGTTGCACTGTTTCCCTACCTTGAGGTCATCAAAGATGATAATCCCAAGGTCCCTTTCATGCTTGGTGCAGGCTATATCCTTACCCCCCAACTGATATGTTGTTCCAGGGTCTTTGTGCCCTATATGCATTATCTTGCACTTCTTTGCATTGAATTTCAACTGCCAAACCCTTTACCATTCTTCAAGCTTCTGCAGGTCCCCTCTCATTCTGTCTACACCCTCTGGCATATCCACTCTGTTACAGAGCTTTGTGTCATCAGTGAACAAGGAAATTCTGCCTTCTACAGTAGGTCCTGTGCAATGTCACTGTAGATGCTGAATAGGATCAGTCCCAGCACTAATCCCTGTGGTGCCCCACTGGTTACTCTTCCCTGTGTGGAGTGACAGCCATTTACCACCACCCTCTGTGTCATGCCGACCAGTCAATTACACACCCACTGCACTACTGTCCTGCCCACTTTCACATTCCCCAGTTTGTTTAATAGCCTTCTAGGCGGCACAGTGTCAGAGGCCTTGAAGAAGTTCAGAAAGGCCATATCCAATGCCCTCCCCTGATCCACCTCCCTTGTCACCCAGTCAAAAAATTCAATGAGGTTGGTCTGGCATGACCTCCCCCCAGTGACACCATGCTGCCTTGGGTCCTGTAGTCCATTGGCAACCAGAAGTTCCACCAATCTCTCTTTCAGTAGTGTTGACTGGTCTGTAGTTTCCCACTTCCTCTTTGTTCCCGCTTTTGTATAAAGGAACTAAATCTGCTGTCCTCCAGTCTTTGGGTACCTCCCCTGTTTCCAGTGACTGGCTACACAGGATCAATAAAGATTCCGCCACCATCTCTCTTGGTTCCTTTATGACCCTGGTGTGCACCCCATATGTCCCCATTGCTTTATCAACTCTTATTCCTTCCAGCTCTTTTAGGACCCTTTCCCATGTAAAGGGACTTGTGTCCATTTCTGTGCCGTTCCCATCCTTTATACTCCCTTCAGGCCCATTACCCTCATCTTCCTCAGTAAAGACTGAGCAGAAATATCTGTTCAGTATGTCAGCTTTACTGTTGTCATCCTTCACGCAGCCCACCCTGTCCTCCCCCTTCAGTCTCACTATCCCTCCCTTTGGCCTTCTTTTTTCACTTATGTACCTGTAAAAAGTTTTGTTCCCTCTACCCAATGATTTTGCGATGCACTCTTCTGTCTGAACTTTGTCTTCTCTTACTGACCTCTCTGCCTCCCTTTGCTTCTCCTGGTACGTCTTCCTAACCCTTCTGCGTGTGTCTTTTTGTATTGCCTGAATGTGATCTTTTTGGCTTTCACTTTCACCGCTACCTCCTTGGAAAACCATAATGGCCTCCTCTTCCTTTTACCCTTGCTAACCTGCTTAATGCATAATCCTGTTGCTCTTGTAATCCCAATTTAAATATTGCCCATTGTTCCTCCTCCTCCTCCTCCTCCTCCACCTGATTCCCTCCACATTCCCATTAGTGCCTCTTTCAAGTATGCCCCATTTTCCCGAAAGTCTTCCCACCTAAAATCCAGGATATGTGTTTTTGTGTGGTTTGGTTTTGCTCCTTCAGTGATTTCAAACCACAGTGACCGGTGATCACTGTTACCCCACCACACTGTCCCCGTTTGTGAGCACCAGGTCCAGTATTGCATTCTGCCGGATCAGTTACTTAATGAAGGCACCTTGAAGGGAGTCCAGGATAAATCTGCTCCTGGTTGATGCCTCTGCTAGGAGGCTCCAATCCACGTCTGGAATATTGAAGTCTCCAACCAGCACCACCTCCCCCTTGTCTGCCATCCTTTGAATGGCTAGCACTAACTCCCCATCTGTCTCTTCCTCCTGGGCTAGTGTCTGTAGACCACCCATGTTTGGATGGCTGACCCCATTTTCCTTTCCAGCTTAATCCACAGTATCTCTCCCCCATTCTATTCCTCCTGTATCTCTGTTGCCTTTATGCCATTTTTCACATGAAGTGCCACTCCTCCTCCCTTCCTGCCTGCCTGCCCTGTCTCTTCTGAATATGTTGTAGCCGGGTATGGCCATCTCCAGTCATGGTTATCATTACATCAGGTCTCTATGATGGCCACAATGTCCATGTCCGAGTGCACCATGGCAGCCTCCAGATCCTCCATCTTGTTCTAAGGCTCCTGGCATTGGCACACATGACTTTCCATGATGTGAACTCCCTGGATTCTGTAGCTGTTCTACTCCAGCCCCCCTTCCTGGTTGTCCTTTATCCCTGGTTCTCCCTGCTGTCTGCCCTTCTGTTGAATTTTGCCCCCTTTCTGCCTATCTGCCCCTTGGGTGCCCATCTCCATCTTTTGCACACTGCTTTGTAGAGGCAGCCCCTCCTCCTGTTCACTGGTTCCACTGCTAGCTATGGTGGTGGGCAATTAGGTACCCTCCTTGCTGGCCTGCCACCCCCCTTGGCTAGTTAAAATGCTTGTCCATGTAGCATTTAAACTTATCATTGAGTGCTTGGATTCCCCTCCAGGACAGATGCAGGCTGTTGGGCTTGAACAAGCCACAAGGGAGTCCAAATCAAATTACTTAACCACCAACCTTCAGAACAACATTAACTCCCATGATAAGTTCTGGAAGATAATACATTCCCTTTTGAACCACCAACCCATTCATTCTCCCCGTTCAGACTGGGCAGCCTTCAAATTTCGTCCAACCCCCAAAAATAACAATCAGCCAATTTTTATATCTTTAATCCATTTGCAAAGTACCAGAATCATACCACAAAAAATGCAAAATTCTTCATTTCATACACTTCAGTAATCCAATATCTTCCTTGTGTCTGTAAGGTAATACTGAAAATATAAGCACTTCCTGTCAAGGTCAAATGTCACAATAACCTTACTTTCACTGTTGTAGTACTCTACCATTAGAGAGCACCAATCATGCACATTTCAGAAAAGACACCCAAACTGACCTAAGGAGCCTTACTTCCTAGTGAGTCACCTGCTGAAAGACCACTATTTTTTAAAGCAGGGATTTTCAAGAATGAATGAATTGTATTTTGGCTCTGTGGAGCCAACAGCCCCATCTGTCTGCTTCCTGACTGTGATCTAATCCCCTTGTCAGTTGAGTGGTGGCATTGATTTTTTCAAATCATCCACCTAAATCGTAAAGAATAAAAATGATAGAAGAAAATTCCTACCTATTGAAGTTTATGGCACGTGCCTTGCACATTCCATACTATTACACTGCAAAACATGTGGGTGCAGGGGGGTGGAGATCACAAGTATAGAAGGGACTGAGCTCTCAGATCCACGGAAACAAAATACGATTTCCTCACTTCTCAAATTCAGGCATTAAAACATGGTGGTCTTCCAGCAAGTTACTCGCTAGAAAGCAAGGCTCTGTTGCGAGTCTTGTGATATAATCAGTGAAGCTGTTCTTTTATGAGAGACTTAGAAATCTGATGGCTCAATGACATTCTAGGCAACTTCATCAAAATACCTGACCTTCATTAGGTTCAAGTGTCTCAGGCTGGCGCTTTATAAGACTTTCAAGAGATGCATCAAATATTTCTAAAACAACTACTTGAATGAAAACAACTTCTTTCCACAGTCTGATTTTGCATCTTTTTGTATATTTTGGCATACATTCTACTTTCTGGCTATAGCCAACTTTATCAGTGCACAAATCATGCTCAGTTAATTTAAAGCCCCCACAAAGGTATGAAGAGCTATATCTGCTTGAAAGTCAGCTTGTCTATATATTTTATTTACTTACACTGTTGTTAGGAGAAAAGATACTGCCTGGCCCGGTGGCATGGAGGGCTGAGGCAGCAAGCCTCACCTGCCGCCGTGTCAATAACTCGGCAACCTCGGGGTGTTGGAGGTTGGCCAGGGAGAGGGGGATTGAACATCTCAAGGACTGCTCTCCTCCATGGAGGGAAGGAAATTAGTGGCCGGTGTTATTCTGGCCCCTAGCGGAGGCTGGAGGTTGGCATACCAACGCTGCATAATGAGGTCGAAAGCAGGACAGACACCCGGCATGATGTGTACGGGAGCATTTGTGACACTGCTATTGGCATCACTGCATGTCCTTCCTCCATACCAGGGAGAAAATGAGGAAAAACATTCCGATCTCGCACCAGCCTTAACAGGCCCTGCACCCTGGAGACTTGGGTGCTCCCCGGATCTGGATCTGGTCTGGCAGGTCGAGGGGACTCTGCGCTCCCTGCCATGGAGGGGAAGCCCTGGGGGATACCAGGAGAAAGTAAATCCTGGGGGATGCCGGGGTGACGGGGCTGGGTGATTCAGTGGGAAGAAGGGGTGAACCAAAGAAACTGGAAAAAAAAAAAGAAGAAGGGACTATGTTTTGACTCTCTGAAGTCTTTTGTTTGTTTTTTATTCAGCATCCAAATCCTTCCATTTGGTACCACCCCGTGCATTGACATTCTGTGATGTAATTCAAATCAAAGCCACCACTCTACTAATAAGAGCCTTTGCTGATTGAGCGGTGCCTTTGATTTGAGGTAAGGAGCACTTTAAAGTATAAAAAAATACAGTACATCTGAAAAGACATCCCTATTTAATCCAATGGAAAGCACTGGAATGCTCTCCAGACAATTACATCATAAAACATCGACGCACAGGATCAATGCCGACTGACAGTGAAGTGGAAGGGACTGTGCTGTTAACTTCTAAACAGACAAAATATAATCCATTTCTTTCTGTAAAAATTAGATTAGCTGACTTTGAAGCAGGTAAGACTCCTTGTATCTTTTCACTATATGCTTAAACTGTTTCTTTAGGGAATCAGTACTTAACTAAAAGCCACAAAAGGTTGATAATGCATTGTCATTTGGTTAAAAAAATTCCCTATATGGAGACAGTCACTAGGGTGTTAAATTTATTATTACTTAACATATTTTAAAATGAAAAACGTAGGCAACTTGGGAGTTTCAATTGATTTCACTGATCACAGTGCTTGAAAGCATTCTGGCACAGGTTTGCATTTTTTTTTCTCTCGTCCTGAAACATCCTACCAAACGGTACAGTACAGTACAGTACAGACAGCAAACTCATGCTTGGGTGAGCACACAGAGCTTGGGGTGCACCGGAGTGTGCATAATCAGAAAAAATAATGCAGTTCATTCTTCATGAAGTCAGTGTGCCACTTCTTGACGGGGAATACAATGTCATTTTCATTTCAGAGGGTATTTAAAGGCATAGGATGGTTAGTTTATTAATGCTTCAGTAATCAATCCACTACAAATATCTCTGCTTTTGGGTCATCTTGCTCAGCACAGACACAAAGAGGGAATTTCCATTTTTGTTTTATTTTTTGTTCTACTCCGCCCCCACCCCCACCCCAAATGTATTCTTTTGCCTCTGGATGCTGGGACTGATTTACAGTGTTTTAGAAATACTTCAGTTGGCTATAAATATTCCTGTCCTGAAACACAACAGTGTTCATTTAAACAAAAGGAAACTGCTGCTGCAGGTCATTTCCCAATTACTACACAATAGTCGTGCCCCAAGTTAGCTTTTTAAGTAAAGTCTGTGGCAAGGATGGCACGAAAGGAGTGCTGTGATAAAAGGGCACCGTTTTCAGACAATGGTAAAAAGAGTTTTGTTTCCTTTGGCAAATATTCTATACAAGCTCTCTACCCCCGAAGCAATCGCTGCATTCTGAAGTATCATCTGTCATATGCCAACTATGTTAAAAAAAATAAAGAAAAATGGATGCCTTCCCCCCTTCAAGAACCAATGATTACAAACCTGAAGGTTAACTAAGAAGCAGGAATTGGGCAATAACTGCTTTTGAAGCTGTTTTCCTCCTCTTCTCAGGACCTGACACTTCAAAAATGTGCCAAGTAGGTACCCATGCCAGTGCATCATTAAATATTATTTATTATTCTTTTTTTATTTTACAATTTAATTTTTCTAAGACAGCTCAGTTTAGATGCAGTGTCTAGTCTCCAGAGGGGTCTTGCTCATAGCTATGACACTCCGACCAGTGAAAAGCTTGAGAACCAACTCAAGGAAATACAACAATAAGAATATATACATGCAGTGGGCAATATCCTCCCTGAGAGTAACAAATAACTCTCAGATTTGGTCCCAGTGACAACACTGGAGCTAAAAGAAAAAGAAATTACAGTGAGTCTGACAGAATTTCTTCCTCTATCGCTCCATGTTGTCAATAGGAATTACTTAAAAAAATGGGTTCTAATATGCAGAAGCCATACAAAACCAAGCAGGGGAGACATGTATTTGTATAGTCCTGCTCTCTTAAACACTGTTTATTTTAGTACCCTAACTACCTATGTTATTTTCTAAAGTAATTTCCATTGTTCCTTGAACATCATTATTTTTTGTATTACATCTCTGCCTACCTACAGGTATGTAACCATGTTGACCTACTTTGTATTTAACAATGCTGCATCTTCCTTGTACTACCTGTAAGCTGCTGCACCTGTATTTTTAATGTTGTTGTGCCACTTGCTCTCCTGGGTCATGCCTGAAAACGGTCCCTAGGATGAGTGCATTTATCAGGTAACCAAAGACTTACATAAAACTACTGACCCATCTATGTCCCCAGAGGGAAAAAATGTTTATTTACACATGGAAACTGTCTGAACCCCTTAGGCCCAGTGATTGGCAACCTCCAACCTGTGAGTGTCAGTCGAAAAACACTTAGGCCCCCATTTTCAAAAGGGTAGTAAGTCATAAACCATGTTTATGCTGCACCAACCGGGAACAGCACCTGCCGTTGGGGGTGTGGCCATATTCAAAGACCACCTATAAGTGGCGCACCCCCAACAGTGCCATAGTGCCCAAATATTGTGCTGTGCATTTGCAAATGAGGAAGCCCCCATAAATACGCAGTGCAGCACAATACTGAGAAGTTTTCAGACGCACTAAATGGCCACAAATGCGGTGCAGTTTAATGTTTCTGAAATCCAGTCCTTAACAGTGCGCAGAGGGGTAGGTGCACCACACATCATCCACGCACTGTCAAGGGCTGGGTACCCTGATGGTCCAGCAGCTCCCTTCCCAGCCTTGCTTCACGCTACCATGGCCTGATATTTACACTAATAGTGCAGCCAGTTTGGATCAAGCTCTCCAATTTAATATGGCGGTGGAGTCAACAGGCCCTATTTTTTTGCACAGTGCCCTGTGTGTGTGCACACTGCTGGCCAGCTCTTAATATGGGGCCCTCAGAGAAGGTGTTGTTCTCTGACTATGTAACTGCTGTGCACCAGTCTAAGGCAGGGATTTCTAAACCCCTTATACTGGCTGATGTTACAGCCATAATGTAACGTGCTCCATTATACACAAATAGTTTTACAGTGTTACTACCAAAGACCTAGCTATATAAAAGTGTCCATTATTGCAATAAAGTGGCCCAGAACTGTGGAACCCTTTTCACTGTCCAAAAGGCAGCAATGACTACGTGACAAGCCTGGACTGCAGATTTCTATTTTAACCGTTGTTCACAAATCAAACTTGGGCAACTTCTGGCTTTGGAGATGTCCACTTTGGATTAAAGTATTTTTCCAAGCTTACTACCCAAGGCTACCACTTACTTATATTGGTACTTTAAGTTGACAATAGTCAGTATGCACTAATTTCAACAGTTTTGGTAAATCCTGCAAGTAGTTGGACAGGATCGTATTTTGGACCAGACGAGGTGGCCAGTCAATTTGCCCCATTCTCATAATGTCCCTCACCCTGGCCAGTGAAGTGTGATGAGCAAACTAATGCAGATTGCTGGAAGCACCAGCTTCCAGAGAGTTGATGCAAATGTTGAAAAATAGTGACCCCAGTACCAGTCCCTAAGGGACACCACTGAGTACCCCTTCCATTCAGAGTAGTTACTGTCAACTACAATCCTTTGCATCCTGCCCCCAAGACAATTAGCAATCCACCTTGTGTATGCCTTTTGTATACTGCACTGGTTTAGTTTGTCCAGAAGGTTATAATGCAGGACAGTGTCAAAGGCCTCACTGAAGTCAAAATGACTATGGTCCAGTCCTTCTCCCGCTCCCTAGTTATCCCCTCAAAGAATGTGCTCAGATCAGTTTGGCACAATCTGTCCCTAATAAAGCTATGCTGAGAGGGGGGTAAGAGCCTTGGCCTAAATCCAATGACACACAAGTCTCTCCCCTTCATAATGGATTCCAGAACCCTGCCCAGCACTGATGTCAGCCTGACTGGCCTATAGTGGCCAGGGTCCAACCCTGCCACCTTCTTGAAGATGGGGACCATTCCGGCCACTTTTCGGTCCTCCAATCCCACATCTGTACAGTTACCTCTTACAGTAAATAAAAACACACACCAATTCATACACACAGAAACATAGAAATCTATTTATTTGAAGCTACTCCAACAGGGATAACCCCATGAGATGCAGCATCTTACTTTCATGGTGGTCTCAGAGAGCACAACAGCAGTCAGCAGGTTAAAGTCCAGCAGGAATAATTACATACAACCTAAATTATACAAGGCAAAAAACAAACAGTACAGGTAAGTACATTCAGACAGTACTCAAAGCAAGCCAACAAAGATGGGCTGCAGCAAATAGAGATTATAAGCCTTGTTTTGCAACAAGATTAAGGTCAGGGAGAGGGGGATAGTGGACCAAAACAAATGTAGTGATAAAGACTGGATCTGAACACTTGCAAGCTAGAGGAATTCCTCGGCTGGAGAGAGAGAGAGAGAGAGAGAGAGAGAGAGAGTGTGTTATAGGTTTCTGATCCTCCAAATGCAAAGGCCATTCAATCAAATTCACATTTCATTCTGGAAACTGAGAAGATAAGTCCTGCTGATCAAAGGAGTGAGGAGGCACTGCTTGATTGTTAGAGGTGGGCTTACAAATAACTAGGAGCATTTCCTTGTACATTACTTTACAAGAAAGAAAGTCAGTGTCAGTCATGCCTGACTGGCTGTTAGTCATGCCTGATTCAAGGTCACCATAAGCTACTCCCTTATTTATTTATTGAAGAATTTCACCAATAAAAACACACTGAACAACAAGTTGCTTGTCTCACAGTATGTCCTGGGAGAGGGGGAAGAGGTGAACATAGACAGTACAGTATAGATAAATCAAATGTACATTTTCAGTTACAGTTTGGTATGGCATATACATAGCAAACCAGTGCAGAAAAAGCGAATGCACATACACAAAAGTGGTTGGATATGACATATACAAAGGAAGAATCGAGCCAAATACATTTACAAGGCTATACATGAAGTGCAACAAACATTGGGAAATACAGCAGAATCTTCATTGACAAGTGCAGTTTGAGAAGTAAGTTGTGTAGGGCCAGGGAGATGGAAGAGGAGGATGAAAAGTATTGGATGGGCATAGGTAGTGAGTTCCAGAGTATAGGGAAACGATAAGAGAAAGCACCATGGCCGCTTTTAGTAGTATGTTGTGGAATAGCCAGAGTGCGAGAGTCAGTGGATCTGAGAGAATGGTGTAAGGGAGGTGGAGCGGAATGGAAAGGAGGATAGGTAAGATGGGAGAGAACCAAACCAGAATTTAGAGGTAAATTTCATGCAGTGCAAAAGCCATCTGCACTCCAGGGAGGGGAAAGCAAGGGGGGGAGGGGGGAGAGAGTCAAGAGCAAAGCGACAAAAAGCACTGAAAAGGGAATCCAGTTTGGATAGGGAAACCTTAGGAGCAGCACAATAGACTATGTCACAATAGTTGAAAATAGGGAGAATCATTTTCTGAACAAGGTCGCGCCTAGCTGACAGAGGTAAGCAACTGCGGTTCCTGTAGAGGGCAACAAGCCTGGGGCAGTTTCTTAGGATGGTGTCAACATGTTCAGAAAAGTTGAGGTGTCGGTCAAGTGAACACCTAAATATTTAAAAGAGGTGGTATCCTCAAGTGTGATTATGTCCAGGGTGTGGAAGGAGGGTAGGGAAGGAAGCCTAGCAAGTCTCTGCCTCATGCCAAAGGTCATGGAGACTGTCTTCTTGGTGTTCAGGAAAGGCTGATGTGACTTAAACCAGCACTGAGCATTACTGAAGTTGAGCTGGAGGCTGGCGGATACAACAGAGGGAGAGTGGCCAGAGGCGAACAAGACCGTGTCGTCAGCGTACGTATGAATAGAGAAGGAGGAACATATTGATGGCAGGCCATTAAGGAAACTAGAGAATAAAAGTGGGCCATGTACACAGCCTTGAGGCACACCAGTTGAGATGAGCAGTGGCGGGGACGTGGAATCAGCTATTTTAACCGACTGAGTTCTTCCTACCAGGTAGGCTTTAAACCAGTTACAGGCTGCTTGGGATAGCCCAGCTGAGGAGAGGTTCTCAAGAAGGAGGGTATGGGGAACAGTGTCAAATGCCCTTGGCAAGGTAGATAAAGATGGCAAATGTGATATGACCACTATCTATGGCAGAACGGATAGAGTCAGTAAGCCTAAGTAGGGAGGTAGTGGTGGAGTGGTTCTTCCGAAATCCAGACTGGAATTTAGGCAATGTAACAAGACCTACAGGAAGACTAACAGGGTGTTGGGGTAAACAGGGAGGGGTTTTGGCAGCAAGAAGAAAGCAGTACTACTGCCTCTCCGTAGATCACTGGGAGGCCACAGCTAGAGTACTACGTCCATTTCAGGATTCCTCACCCAAAGAAACAAAAGGACAGGCTGGAGACGGTGCAGTATAGAGTAAACAAAATGATTCGGTTCCAGCAGGGCAGATCCTATTGTGATAGGGTTGAATAAGACCCTGTCCCGTCTGTTATGCAGAAAGAGTTTAAAGCAAGGATCTGTTTTATCCTCTCCATTTCTGTCTATTGTCTGTCTTGATTGCACAATCAAATTTTCTTGTAAAACCTAGAAACTGATCACTCTGGTGGTCTCTTGTGACCCCCGCTATCTTCCTGCCTTCATTTGCTGATTTGCTGTTTCTTGCTATTTCTATCTTTTCTTCCCCCTTGCTTATCTGTGGTTTTAAAAATATATGTGGATCTTTGTGTGAAACTGGGATCCCTTGGTTTGAAAATCTATATAGTTATATTACTGAAATGACTGCAATAATTTATTTGGAATTCACGGGGTTAACTCTGAGATGCAGTTTGACCTCCACAAACTCTGTTTTGCAGAGTTGTCAACAGTAGACTAAGTCTGGGACACCAATGTTCTCTTTTGGTGCACCTGCAAGGACATAAACTGACAAGAACTCTGATGCATTTTATGAAAAACAGGATGTCTCGCTGGTCTGGGGGTTCGGGACTGATGCAGTGGTTTCCTGCCATTCAAAGATGTTAAAAAAAATGTTTAATAAGTTCTGCGGTGTGTATTGAGTGTACGAGGGATGTATCGACTTCAGACCGCATGGTAGTTTATGGGGGCGGCCATCTTAGCAGCCTTCACTTTAGTAGGCTTTACAGCAGTCCATCAGCTTGATTTGCTCTTTAATACCTTTTATTGTTCGTTTGTGCTGCTGAACTGGTGTTGCACTGTTAAGCCGGCTATTCAGGTATATCGTTCACAAAGTACTTTAATGATTAAGTGAAGGTCTAGGCTACCAGTCTGAAAAATAGAATATGATAGGCACTCTGCAAGATTTTATATATATATAATCATCACACATACCCTCCATAATGCAAAGCATCATAAGCTGTACATGCAAATCACCACAGGATATTATATAACAAGGTTCATTCGCTATTTACTGAAATGTTTCAGCTCAATGTTTAGCCAATATAACTGGCTCTGATGGAGATGTATAAGAGTGCTAAACTGTCTTTTTATACATTTAGTTTATAGCAGAAACAGTGACTCTAGGTGGTCACATATGCATACTTTTTGCAATTAATACTGTGGATTTTTCTGCATGTCATAGCGTGATTTAGCATATTAATGGGAATAATTTAGAATATACAGAACATAACGATTTCCACCATATGCTGAATCTATCTCTACGATTTAGCAATCCTGACGCTTACAAATGTAATACATAAGTTCTCCACAAAACATGAATGTATTTGTATGTCTGTGAAGTGTTGTGCTTTATGGCATGGATTCATTTTAAAATTGAATAAAATAGAAGTTAAAAAAAAAGAAACAGGATGTCTCTGAACAAGCTCAGGATAAATAAATTAATTAATTGCCAAAGACTTACAAAAAAGGAGCAATCTTTTGTTGGGGAGAGAGAGAGAGAGAGAGTGTGTGATTGAAATTTAGATATCCTCAGATGAAGGACTTTGTTTTCTTTGTTTATACTGCCTTTGTAAATAGCTATCCTGAACAGATTTATTTATTTTTTTACTTTACTGTTATTGAAAAAAATAAAACGCTACTTGTGAATGTTATAATTGCTCCCTGGTTTTCCTGTACTTCTTTACCTTTGCCTCGACAACAGATGGTGTTAGACTAAGTGGGGTCTACACCATGCAAACTCTAAGCCAGGAGTTTCGTGCGTGGGCACTATGGCTGGTACCAGGGAAGTATCGAAGAAAAGTATGGATCCTGCAACAGCAAGCCCAGGAGTGATTACCAGAAGAATGGCAGACAAAGTAGCAGAGACAAAAGTCAAAACTCTGACTATATTGCAGACACCTGTGATGGAAGAAGAACAGGCAGGGAAAGAACCTGAACTCATGTCAGCCTTCTTCAAATGGTGGGCTATACAACAAAGAAAGAAAGAGAAGCAGAAAAAAGAAAAGATGCAGTGACAGGGGCAGCAGAGAAAAGAAGAGATGCAGCACAGGAGAAGTGATGGCTGGATGCCTTGCAAGCTATCAAAGCTGGAGGATCTGGTACAGGTCCTGATGAGCAGCAAAATACAAACAACTTAAAAGGAATGACAACAGCACCACTAGGGGGCACAGCCTAAAACTGATGGGGGGGGGAGATTCAGAAGGGATGTAAGGAGGCATTTCTATACAGAGAGGGTGGTGTCTACCTGGAATGAACTGCCAGAGGAGGTGGTATCAGCAAGGACTGTAGAAGCACTTAAGAGAACCTGGGATGAGCACAAAAGGAACCCTTGGGTTCAAGGAAGGGGAGAAGGGGGAGAGGGAGGGACAGTGGGGGAGCAGGGACATTAGCATAAATTGTAAGGCTAGAGCCTGAATCACTTACCAAGCAGAGGTGACAGACCAGGTGGTCTTCTTCTGCTGGCTCTTTTCGTATGTTCGTATGATGTCTCCATAGTAAATGGAAGAAAGCAGGAAGTGATAGACTACCTTCTTCCTCATGGCAGCACTGAGACAGTGTTTACATCTGAAGAGAAAGTCAAGCTTGGGTTCTATGGTTGTTAAGATGTGATCGATGTGCCTAATGTGTGTAAATGATACAGCAAGCCAGATACCGATATCTGAATATGCTGACTTGCTTAATAGTGTTGCCATCGGATGTTATGTTTGAAAGTGGATTAACTGAATGAGTTAGCAAGTTCTGTGATCAAAACACCATAAACTTGGTTTTTGTTGCATTGTGGATCAGGCAGTTGTTTACATTGTCATTATACTGTATAACAGTATGGTGTGAACTGCATACTTACGTACATGAAACTTCCTGCTGTGCTTCAGGAGCTCATTAAAAAAAGAAATGATGAACAGGAGAGGGCCAAGGATTGAGCCTTGAGAAACTCCCAAGATTTAAGACAGCAAGGACTGAACTAATGCCTGTATGGACACCAGCTGGGTTTGGTTGCTCAGGTGGTTTTCAAACCATTTGAAGGCCAGCTGGCTGAGACCTAGGGTCTTGAGCTTGAGCAAGAATACTGCATGATCCACCATGTCGCTGGACTTAGAGCGGTCCATGAAGACAGCCTTAATGAAGAGACCACTATCCACAGCTATCTGGGGTTCACTGGTGACTCCACAAAAGTAAAAATCTAATGCTAGTTGTTGGAGTTATGATACCCGCATCCAGACTCGTTAAGTATTGTCCGTAAAAGGTGTGAAGTCTGCAAAATGAAGGGCTCTAGAGGGGTGTGAAAACAAGAGAGGGCCTATGTCAAATATGTCATTTAGGATGAATTCTATCAGTTTCCACATGGATGAGCTCTGTGGGTTTAACAAATGATTTACAATGAGTAGATGAGATACTCAGGTGTACTTAAGTAGATCTAACAAATTCACCCCACCCTTATAAAAGGGAGGTTGCAGCAGTGTATATCAGATTTGAGGACATTCCCTCCTCCCCCCCAAAAAAAAAGAAGAAAGAAATTTGTTGCAAGAACAGAAGTAACAGGGCACTGGCAAAATATGAAGAGTTTGGAGTAGGTAAAGGATATGAGGTAACAGAGTCATCCTTAATGCCTCCAGACAGGAACTCACTGGTAACTTTGAACAATTAAGATACTGTATGGTGGAATTCCCCTTTGTGAATCCAGACTGTGTGGCCCAAAATGTTCAGTCAGCTGTGAGTGAAAGCAGTTTTCGAGAATCTTGGAGCAGACAGGAAGGACAGAAATGGGTCCATATTGATTCAGAACCTGTTTAGCCCCTCCTTTGTGGAGGGGCACAACTTTGGCACACTCCCAGACAGTATGCATCTTACCAGAGGGGAGAGAGATGCAACAGCATAGTAACTGGTGTGCTGATATAATACAACACAAGGTGGAAAAGCTTCAGGTCACGGGAATCAGCAACTGCACACTTGTTTGGGCTGAGGTCCTTTAGTGCTTTGAGGACCTCTGTTGTAGTGATCTGTTGGTAGTTAAAGTTTGGCCAGTCATGAGGTTCAGGCTCAGGGATGCTTGATAAGAGACCACCAATGAATGGCACCAAGGAGTTCAGGAGCTTGGCAGTGATGCTGAAGGTAAGTGTAGTGGGCATTAAAGTCATTCACAATGTCTGGAAGAGTGGTGATAAGGTGTCCAGGATTTTATCAATTTGTTCTTGAAGATTCATTTCAAACAGTCTCTTAGCCCCTGAACAGAATTAACTGGAATGACAATCGTTTTCCTCCCAGTGGTTGTGGTAGTAGTGGTTCACTTTTGCTTTAGCTACAGCTAATTTACTTAAATGAATTTTAGATATGTGGTGTTGGGATTTACAGCCCATTACCTTAAGGCAGCTCAAGTCCTCTGCAGCAGAAAAGTATTATTATTTTTTTTTTTATTAGTCCTGTTAGGTAGGGAAGGGATTGTAAATTGGACTGAGCCCGATATTCACTTCCACTTCGTAGTCCTCCAGCCGTACCCTCTCATTCATATATTTTGTGACGCAAATCACTGTAAACCCTCGTATCCCCCAAAAAGAAAAAAACGCTGAGTGGGAGCGTCACTTAGTGTCATGGAAAAAGCACAGTAACCCTGGAACCAGACCCCGAGGGCAGCCCTTCAGTGGTAACAACCACATTCAACAGAAACAAGCCATCACACGGTACGTATTTTCTGCACAAAATATGTACATTCAGCTCTTTTAAATTACATTAGTAAGCAGCCTTCTATTTAACTCCCCCTTCACTTACTGCAGATCCTCACATGCTAACTCCACATAAACAATGCCCGAATGTCACCTGCAAGTCAACTGAGATTTTTTTTTTTTTTGTGATTGCCACATAGGAGCCGGGAGCCGCTTGATGTGTGGGTGGGAGTTTCTCGGGTTGGTGCCAGAGTTTCAAAATTTGCAAGGGGGTGCTCATAGCCAGGAGGGAGCTGCAGTTTCTTTGTGGCCCACATTAGAAACTGCTGTATCTTCTTGAAAATCTGCGGTCTGTGTCTCACCCTCACCACTCTCTTTTCCCCAGACCTTTTGGTCATGGGTTTTTCTCACATTACAAGTTCACTGTCGATGACACCCTTCTACTCCTCAGAACCAGCAGTTGTTTCAAATTGTTTCTCTCCCAGACTGCATGCCTTTCTGGCAGCTGTCTCCCTCCACAGAAGTGGCAGTTACAATACCTCTTCCCTGTGCTGATTCAGTGATGGCTCACAGTACAAATGGGAGGGACTTTTTTTTTATTACCAGTGGAGGGATATTATCTCTGCAATATTTAAAAAAGCTAATAAATTATTATTTAACTTACTACAGTAAAAATATTTCTTCTTTTAATTTAAGGCCATCATATAATCTCAATGATCCACTCCAGGATGTGGGTTATGCAGAGATTTACCCACTTCTGGTGTGGATTTGGTTACTCGGCCTGCGGCCTCATGACCAAACCACACCAGGCGCGGGTAAATCCCAGCCTAACCCACATCGTGATGTGGATCATTGCTTAAATAACAAGCATTTGTCAATGCCGAATGTCTGCTTGCTGGCATTAGCAGTGGAAGTGCAGGAGTGCCGTAAAGGGTACTGTATCAACTTACTTTGCTAAACCAGTAGGAGAAGAGAGAGCTTAATTGGGGGTGTGGCTTAGACACTATAAAAGCAGTTGACTCAAATTACAACTTCCTGTTGCTAGCTTTTTCTTACTAAATGCCCTCCATCCCACTCCTCCACCCACCCACCCTAAGCCAGTTCTACTTTTATAGCCACTGGATTTGACTGTCAACATGAACTTCCTGTTTAGCAGTAGGAAGGGAAGGATCATACAGAAACATTGTTTTTGTCAACCCTAAAGGAAAAAAGTAGCTCACTCCCCCCCCCCAGCTGCTGGTGGTCCAACACTGAGCAAGGAAGAAGGCTACTGAAGAATATAGGAAGTTGCTGCCCCAGAACAGGAAGGGTGAGAGCTGTAAGGAGAGGAGAGAGTAAGCATAGAGAGAAACAGGAGAGGGGACACAAAATAATATATGATAGGAGTGGTACAGTGCAAAGGCTGTGGGGCGGCAGTGTTCCAGGAGACATTCTGGAGGCTACGATGCTGCCCTATTTGCAGACACCTCTCTGGTCTGAGAGAGGAGGTTGCCCGTCTCCAGGCTGACCTGGCTAGGATTCATGAAACCTCCTCCCCCACCCAGGGACCATGAGGGCCAATGCCACTACCTCAGAGGTTGCCAAGAAAGAGGAGAGGCTGGACCAGGGTGGACTCAGGGAGGGAGAGGGTGGTGGAACAGAGTTGTAACCCTCCGGCTGTACCTCTCCACAGTTCATTCGCTCTTCTGGTGGATGGTGGTTCCTCTATGGAGGCACCTGCAGTGGAGACCAAGGAGGATGCTGGGAACCTTCAAAAAGGAGACCCACACGAGGGTGGCATGGGACCAAACAGGGGAAGGAAACAACTCCTGGTGGGGGACTCAATCATCAGGGGAGTAGAAATGGGGGAGGAAGAGGAGAGGGAGGTAAGATGCCTGCCTGGCGCCATGGCTTGGAGGGACAGGAAGCGAATCCTCAAGATCGTGGGAGCAGCTGCACGAGGGAGGGAGCTGGATGTCATTGTCCACCTAGGGACAAATGACCTGGCTAGGAATGGGATCAGAGCAGTGCAAGAGGAGTTTGTAGAGTTGGGGAAGGGCCTTAGACAAGTAGCACATACGGTAACCTTCTTGGAGGTGCTGCCTGTCTATGGCAAGGGTGATGCTAGGGTACTCCTCACCAGGGAATTCAATGAATGGTTGAAAAACTGGTGTGGAGATCAGGGTTTTGGCTTCATTGGGGACTGGGGAGCCACCTGGAGGGATGCAGACCTATACTGGTGCAATGGTCTGCATCTGTCCGGGGGGGAACCAGGATCCTAGGTGAGAGGTTTAAATGCTTCATTGGCAAGCATTTAAACTAGCCAAGGGGGGAGGTACTGAAAAGGAGCAGGGAAATCCCAGCCTCCACCAACAAAACACGGTAATCAGTGAGGGAAACACCAAGGTAGAGAAGTCATTAGGGAGCAGGAAAGAGGTAAATGTAAAAAAAAAAGGCAAAGGCAGTAAGGACAGGAATGGGGCTCAAAGGGGTAAGGCCATTAAAAAGTGGAGAGTGATGAGTACCAAAGCCCATAGTCTGTGTAACAAGCTCCCTGAACTAGTGGCCTTGATGGAAGAGGGTTGCCTGGATATTGTGGCAGTCACAGAAACCTGGTACACAGAGAACCATGACAGGGATGTCAACATACCAGGATACACAATCTACAGGAGGGACAGGGAGGGTAAAAGAGGAGGAGGAGTAGCTCTCTATGTAAAAGAGGGGATCAAAGCAAAAGAACTGAAGAGTAAACAGGGAGCAGATGAGACACTCTGGGTCACCCTGGAGACAGGAAATGGCACCACAATCTGCTTGGGGGTTGTATACAGAACCCCATCTCAGTGGGAGGGACTGGACAAGGACATAATAGAAGGCTTCCTCAGAATGGCAGAAAAAGGGGAGATATTGTTGATGGGGGACTTGAATATGCCAGATGTTAACTGGAGCACCTTTGCTGCAGGCACATCCAAGAGCAGGGTCATTCTTGATGCCCTACAGGGGGCATGCCTCAGACAGCTAGTACTGGAACCCACTCGGGAAGGAGCAATCTTAGACCTGGTACTCTCAAAAGGGGACGGAGAAAGAATCTCAGATTTAGAAGTGGGTAGCCATCTGGGAACAAGCGACCACCAAACAGTGTGGTTCACGATAAACACAGCCATACAATCAAGCCATACAAAAGCAAGAGTATTGGACTTTAGGAGGGCTAACTTTGGGAAAGTGAGAGAGTGCCTTAGAAAAGCACTAGCAAACAGGCAAGAAGGAGGGGTGGAGGAACAATGGGGAGTAATCAAAACAGCCATCACAGAGGCAACAAGCCTTTGTGTAAAGCAAATCAAAAAAACACAACGAAGGAAATAAACGCTATGGTTCTCAAAAGAGGTGGCAGGGAAAGTTAAGGAGAAAAGGACAGCATTCAGGAAATATAAGGAAACACAGAAGGAGCAGGACAGAGAACTTTATCAGTTAAAGCAGAAAGAGGCTGGGAAGGCAGTCGGAATAGCAAAGGCCCGAACTGAGGAAAGGATAGCCAACTCTGTTAAGAAGGGGGATAAGACCTTTTATAGGTACTTAGGGAGCGAAGAAAGACCAAAGGAGGGATACTAAGGCTTAACAAAGGGGAGGGAATGTGGGTAGAGGGTGGCAGTGAAAAAGCAGGGATACTGAACGAATATTTCTGCTCAGTAGTCACAAAGAAAGAGGAGGGGGAGGTACCTAAACCAAATAAGAGAAACACTCTGAAGATGGGGGTCAATACCAGTCCATTTACAGAAGAAAGGGTTCTGAAAGAACTAATAAAATTGAAGGTGGACAAAGCAATGGGCCTGATGGGATTCACCCAAGAATTCTAAAAGAACTAAAGGTGGAACTAGTGACATCGCTGACTACTGTCTTTAACAAATCATGGGAGGATGGGGTGGTACCTGAGGACTGGAGGAGGGTGGATGTGATTCCTCTTCATAAAAGTGGGAGCAGGACAGAGGCAGAAAACTACAGACCAGTTAGTTTGACCTCAGTGGTAGGGAAAATGATGGGATCACTTCTGAAGGAAAGAATTGTTGAGTACCTAAAGGCCAGTGGGGCACAGGACCCAAGGCAGCATGGATTCATGATGGGAAGGTCATGTAAGACGAATCTAATAGATTTCTTTGACTGGGTGACCAAAGTAGTAGACCAGGAAGGGGCTGTGGACATGGCCTACCTAGATTTTAGCAAGGCATTTGATACAGTCCCACACAAAAGATTAATACACAAGTTAGCCAGCTTTGGAGTGGGTCCCAAGGTGGTAGCCTGGATAAAAAATTGGCTAGACAACAGGAGGCAAAGGGTAGTAGTAAATGGAGTCCACAGTGAAGAAAGGAGGGTTACTAGCGGTGTACCGCAGGGTTCAGTATTGGGACCGGTCCTTTTTAATGTCTTTATAAGTGACATTGCAGAGGAACTGGAAGAAAAAGTATCTGCAACAGGGTTGATACACAAGATGGAGTGGAAAGGATGAGAAGGGACTTGGCAAGGTTAGAGGAATGGTCAAATGTATGGCAGCTCAGATTCAATGCAAAGAAGTGCAAAGTAATGCACTTGGGCAACAAGAACCCAGGGGAAGAGTACACAATGGGGGGTGAGATACTGACAACAGTAAAAATGGAAAGGGACCTGGGGGTAATTATAGCAGATGACCTTAAGGTGGGTATGCAATGTGAGAAGGCAGTAAGGAAGGCTGGGGGGATAATGGGATGCATAGGGAGAGGCATCAATAGTAGAAAACAGGAAGTTGTTATCCCTCTATACAGACAGTTGGCGAGACCCCATCTGGAGTACTGTGTGCAGTTCAGGAGACCCCATCTCCGCAAAGACAGACAGAGTGGAGGCGGTCCAGAGGAGAGCAACCAAAATGGTGCAGGGTCTACACCAGAAGACATATGAAGAAAGACTAAAGGAGCTAAATATGTATACCCTTGAGGAAAGGAGGGGACATGATAGAAACTTTTAAGTACCTCAAGGGAATCAACCAAGTCCAAGAGGGTGGTATCTTTCAGAAAAAGAGATGTGCAGGAACAAGGAGGCACAATTTGAAGATAGAGGGGGGACAGCTCAGAGGTAATGTGAGGAAGTATCTTTTCACAGAGAGGGTTGTGGATGCATGGAACAGCCTCCCTGAGGAGGTCGTGGAGTCAAGAACAGTGGGGGAATTCAAGAATGCATGGGCAGACATAAGGCAGTCCTATTGGGGAGGGGTAGGAGGAAGTAAGCTGTTAGTTAACTAGGATCTACAGCTTATCTGTTAGGTAGGAAAATGGGCAGACTAGGTGGGCCAAGTGGTCCTTATCTGCCGGCAAATTCTATGTTTCTATGAGTTAGACAGATGCAGTATAAGAAAGGCATTGAAGTATTGAACGGACGCCAACTCCACTATCACCGTGCAGAGCTGGACAGGCATTGGGGTGTGCCTTTGTGTCGTTGCCCATGATGGTACAACACTTCACCTCACCCTACCCTTCAGACACTGACAAGTGTCAAGGTGTGCCTTGGGGTGTTTGGGCTTTACATTCACCTCATTCTATAAGGAAATATGCTGAAATGAGCGCAGTATAGGACAGCGGGGTGAATTCTGGGGGCAAAGGGTCCAAAGCGCACCTTGATGCCTGTCACTGGCTGCAGGGTGGGAGTGGGGGTGGAATGGCATGAGTATTACTGCTGACAATCCCAAGTCGCATCCCTGACGCCTGTCAGTCCCTACAGGGTAAAGCATTATGGTTGAAAACCCTAAAGCTGGGCGTTTCTTGGTATTTTTACTCCAGATTTTCCACATGGGCTTTTTGTGACCCCACCGCATGAACAGTGACACAATCAGTTCATTAGGCGAAATGTGATTTTGCACAGCGACTGCGCCATTTAGCGCCACAGATGCGAAAACACATTTCGAACAGGATGTGAAAAGTGACAGGTGTACTGTTCATGAGGAGGTGTAAAAAAATGGCATTGTTGAAAATCTGTAGTGAAAATATAAAAAAAAAATTGGTGACGTCACGAGCGTGCGTAGAAACTGCGCAATGTACACCCATAATGTAATTAGTTTGGGGATTTTTTTTACAGTAGGTTTTCAACATAGGAATTTTGGGTCCTCCGTTCATGAAAAATGTCACTGTGATTTTCTTAATCTGTCCCGAACACTAATTTCCCCCAGCGACCACGCTATTCCGCGCCAGAAGTGCGAAAACACATTTTGGCCAGGGTGTGAAAAATGACACCTGTACTGTTCATAAGGAGGCATGGAAAAATGTCAATGTTGAAAATCTGGACTGAAAATATTACAAATTCGTGAACTTATGAGGGTGCATGGAAATTGCGCAATGCACGCTTATAACAATCATTTTACGGGCTTTTGTCACCAAATTTTCAACATAGTCATTTTAACACCTCTGCTCATGAACAGTGTCACTGTGATTTTCTCAATGTGTCCTGGACATCGATTTTGCACACCGACTGCGCCAATGTGCTCTACATGTGCAAAAACACATTTTGGGTGAGATAGGAAAAATGACAGCTGCACTGTTCATAAGGAGGTGTGGTAAAATGGCAATGCTGAAAATCCAGAGTGAAAATATAAAAAATTATCAAAGTTACAAGCGTGCATAGGAACTGCGCAACGCATGCTCGTAAAACAGTAATTTTTGGGAAGTTTTTCACCAAATTTTCAACATAGGGTTTTTTGGGGGCCTACCTCATTAACTGTGACTCTGTCATTTTGTTACTCGGTCCTGAAAGATGGTTCAACGGAGTGACCGCAAAATCACCTTTCGGGACCGAATAGCAAAATGACAGTGACTGAGTTCATGAGGCGGGGTCCCAAGAACGCCATACTGAAAATTTGGTCAAAAAATTCCCCAAAATGGCTGAGACATGCACCACAGTTAAAAAAAACAAACAAACAAAAAAAACATTTATGCCATTATACAGCTTACTAGCAGTTCTTCAGTTCGCAGTCGGCTTTGAAGAGTGTAGATGTGTACCCAGTCCACCGAAGATCGTCGCGCCGGCTTCCGGAAGTAAGTATGGGGTGAGACAGGGAGGTGGGGTAGGCAGAGGGTGGGTGTGGTTGGGGGGCAAGACAGTCAACGAGGGAGTTTTTTTTTAATATATATATAGTTTTTTTCTTCTTTTTAGGACGACGACGCTGGACTTTTGCCACGCTGGGATGGCTCCCAGAGTGGCAGCTGGAAGTTTGTTTGGGGGGGGTGCAGTGGAGCAGACAAGGGATTGGGCACCCCCATCGGGACTTGTGTCACGCTGGGGTGGGCTCCCAGTGTGGCACCTGGAAGTCTGTTTGGGGGGGGCCAGTGGAGCCATTGGGGGATTGGGCACCCCCGTCAGCCATAAAGTGTGTGGGGGCGGGGGCGCATGAGCAGCGCTGGGGTGGGTTCCCAGCATGCTACTTGGGTGTTTGTTTGGGGGGGACCAAGAATAAAACATAGCTGTCTATGACAGCTGTTTAGATCTGTGATGAGGTGTAGGCACTTTGCATACTGCCGACGGCAGTATGCAAAGTGCCTACACAATACCACCACTGACTGTAGCGATCTTTTGCTCTGAACTATATTACACTGCATCTGAACTGCTGTCATAGACAGCTCGGACATTTATTAGTGTGGTGAGGCCGCACCTGCAAGAAGGAGCAGGGCATTGGAAGCGGGGTGGCACAACTACGAAAATTCATATGGTGGCACTATATTTCTTGCACATGTGTGCAAGCAAACATAAAAATGTATAAATGTTCCCTGCTTTCATGCTCTGCTGCTTTAAGCCATCTTTCTGATAAAAGAATACTGGCCTTGCGAACTGTGGCCCAGGCTCTCAGCTCATCCAGTTTAAATACCAGATTCCTGGGGCCAGATTTTCAGCTTGCCGGAGTTGCCGCAGACCCCAGGTGTGCCAAAAATATGACAAACCGGGCTTGTGGCACACTACAGGGATTTTACAGCCCCTGCATCCCTCCGACACCTGCAAAACCATCTCTTTGTTCTCTAGCATGTGTCACTGTTTGGGACCCCGATATGAAACTTGCACCAAAGAGTTGGCGCAAGCTGCCTTAAAACAGGGAAATTGTCACAGCTGTGCCAAAGCATGGAAAATCAGGCAGCAGCTGCGGCAACCAGGAATGGTGCAGCTATGTCAATCTCAGGCAGCAGTTGCGGCAACCAGGAATGGCACAGCTATGTCAATGACAGAGACTGATGCAGGGCTTGCCGCAAGCATGCATCAACCTTTGAAAATCCAGTCCCTGATGTTAATATGGAATACTTTCAGACCTCTGCATGCAGAAGGGACTGTAGAGACACATGAGGGCAACACAGAATGGGTTTAACAGGGTAGATTAGGGACAGGATTCTTCTAAATGTCACCACATAGTAGAAGATAGATCAAGTTAAATATGAGGGGCTTTGTATTGAGCAAGTTGTGCAGATACTTGTTTAATGCTAAACAGGAGAACAAAGACCCCTGTCCAGCATAAACATTGAAGATATCCAGTTAAAAATGATCTTGGAACATCTGTGGGGGGATCAAATGTTAGTGGGGGCTGAAGAAATGGCTGAAGGAATTGCGATCACCGGGCAACAGGGTAATAACTGCGGTAATGCATATTGTCAGAGGCCACTCTATGTGTACAGAGTGGTAGAGGAGGTGAAATCAGGGCAAATGAAAGGCAGAATAGCAATAGCAACAGATGCCAGGTTATTTAGGCAGTTAACATATGCAAATAAAGGTGGAAAGGCAATTCCCAACAAGTATATTATCGTCATCACAACAGTAACAATAACATAAAATTTGACATCAGGAAAGGACTGCCTAGTCCACCTAGTCTGCCCAAATTTTCCCTACCTATTCTCTCTCTCCACTGACCCTATCTGGTCTCCATCAACCCTCCTACTACCCTGCAGCCTATTTAATATACCCATATGTCTACCCTATACATGCTTGAAGCTCCTGACTTCTGTAGCCTCCACCACATCCACTAGCCATCTAGTCCAGGCATTCCCTAGCCTTTCAGTGAAGAAATACTTCCCGACATCACTCCTGAACCCCCTCCAGTTTCATTGCATGCTCCGTGGTGGTGCTGCCTATTCTCATTTAAAAGACTCCTCACCTGCACCCTAGTCACCTCTTTGAGGTAGTTGTATTCGTCATAGTGATTCTTGTGCAAACCATGCACAATTTCAGTTGCCCTCCTCTGAACTACCTCTGCTTGTCATCATTTCTGAGTTACAGTCTCAAAAACTAAACAGTACTTTATTTTAAGTGTGACTGCACCAGCAAGCGATATAATGGCAGCACCACCTCCCTCCTCCTGTTGAAGATATCCCTCCCTGTGCAACCCAGTATTCCACCAGCCTTACCCACTGCCCTGCCACATTGAGGTCCTCAGACAAGATGACCTTCAGGCCCCTTTCCTACCTAGCAATTGTTAGCACTCCCCCCATCATATACTCAGCACTGGTCTTTCTATGTCCTAGGTGCATCATTTTGCACTTTTTGGCACTGAATCCTTACTGCTATGCGTTTAAACATTCCTCCAGTTCCCCAAGATCCCTGTGCATTTTTTCCATCCCTTCCTGAATATCCACCCTATTGTAGATTGTGGTGGTATCTTCGAAATGGCATACCTTACCTTCCAGCTCTTCTACAATGTCCCCTATAAAGATACTGAGAAAGCTGGCTCACCAGCACTGTGGTAGCACTACCACTTGCGATGACGACCACCTGGGTTCAGAAACAACCTCAAGAGTGTTGAAGGGCTGGCTGGGGGGAGGAGGATGTCCAACATGCCAGGACATCACTGCACGCCCACTCCTCCAGTGGAAGAAACACTCAAACACAAACCCCACAAGGCAGCACAGCGTGAAGCTCCCAGGGGTGGCTCCAAATCCCACACCAAAAAGAAGTCTGCATAACTCTTGGACAGGACCCCATGGCTGATCTCGGCCCCTCTCTCCCCAGGATTCTAGCTATGAGGGACAAGTCATAGGCCACCTGCTCAGGCAATTATGGGAGTGGGGCACATATGGGATACATCACAGCCTGGCCTGACAGCCATAAATAGAATTACAAAACAAAAATAAAACAAAGAGAAGAAGAGAACGGGTTCCAATACCGAGCCCTGTAGTACCCCAACTTGTCACACACCCCTTTTTAGGCTGAGTTCTGTCAACCAGCACCCTTTGTCGCCTATCCTTTAATCAGTTTCTAACCCCATTTACCACTGTGGGTCCCACTCCTACACTGGCAACTTTATAATCACCCTTCTATGCTGCACCATGTCAAAGACCTTGATAAAGTCTAAATAGGCCACATCCACTGCTTTCCCATTTTCCCTGGTCATCCAGTTGTTATACTTACATCAAGCAGAGCAAATAACTAAGACACAAAAGCATTGCAGGGCCAACAAAAGCCAAATTTAACAAATGATGGTAATAAAGTATTTAGATCACGTTACAGTACAGATAGATGCAACCTTAAGCACGTTATATAAAGCATTCTGATTAGGGCACATAGTCAACACCGGTCCAGCAGCAGTGTAATTTATCAAAAAAGTAAAGTTAGCCTAATAAAAAAAATGTACATGCAGATAAGTTACCATAGAGGCACCATTAATTTAAAAAAAAAAAAAAATATTCACGCAGATCAAGACAGTAGGTAAATGCAATAATACCTACTAAAAATTTTGAGAGCAGAACAAGAAGAAAAATTACTCACCTTAGTAATGTTGTTTCTTCTAATGAAATCTTGCTGTATTCTGACTGTATAAAGTTAGTCCCAGCACATGAACTGCTCAGGAGAGTAAAGGGTTAACTATGTGCACAAGCATAGAACGTTGAGCTAGAGCTCAGTTTTCAAACTTCTGTTTCTCGTACTCTTAAGTCTAACCATCAGATTCTTGTTTCTAAAAACTTCTTGCCAAAGGGCATAAAACAGATTTTTAGGGTCAAAAGACTCAAGTCGAGAACCCCAAAAAGAAAAACAAGTACGTAGTGAACAACCAAAATAATAAAGATAAACCCTTAAAAGATAAGGCATGCCAAGTACCCCTCTGGGGTGCAACACTGTGCCTGCCATGCCACATCCCAAAACACTAGGTTCCAGGAGGGGAGGCAGGGAGGGAGGTCAGAATACAGCAAGACTCCATTAGAAGAAACAACATTACTAAGGTGAGTCATTTTTCTTCAAACAACATGGAAGTTTTGCTGTATTCTGACTGTATGCTGACTACCAAGCAGTACCCCCTTGGAGGAGGGAGTCACAGAACCTATTTTGGGAACAAGATCTGCAGCACAGCTGTGCCAAACCTAGCATCACTTCTTGACTGACTATCCAGAGAGTAATGCTTGGTAAACGTGTGAACAGTTTTCCCGGTGGCTGCCTTACAGATTTCCACTCATGGTATGTCTCTAGCTGCTGCGACCGAAGCAGCTGTACCTCTATTGGAGTAAGCCCTCAGGCCTGAGGGAGGCTCTTTCCCCAACTTTGAATAGCAGTACTGCATACAGGAGACAATTCACCTGGCAATAGTTCTCTTAGTGGCTGGTTTGCAGTTTCCCACTTCTCCACAGGTGAGAAACAACTGAGAACAGCCATGCCTATGGGCCTTAGTATGTTCTACATAGTAACTAAGAGCCTTTTTTACATCAAGACTGTGTAATCTTCTCTCCCCAGAGGAAGAATGGTCAGTGAAAAATATAGGTAATGACAGACTGATTCAAGTAAAAGTCTGATACCACTTTGGGAAGAAACTTTCTGTTGGTTCGAAGGACCACCTTATCCCAGTGAAATGAAATAAAGTCAGGTTCCACTGATAAGGCCTGTAATTCACTGATTCTCCTGGCAGAGGTAAAGGCTACCAGGAATACAGTTTTCCAAGTTAAGTCCTTCAATTCAGCTGAGGATAGGGGTTCAAAAGGGGGCTGCATAAGTTGTGCAATACAGATATTCAGGTCCCAGGAAGGGGTAGGCTCCCAAAAGGAAGGGTTAACATGTATTAGGCCCTTGAACATTTTTTTGAAGACTGGATGAGATGCTGGGGGAAGAGCCCTTGCCAGCAGAAAGAAAGGCAGACACAGCTTCCAAATGTACCTTGAGAGTGGTAGGCCGGAGGCCTAAACTGTTAAGATGCACTAAATAGTCCAATACGTGGCAATGTCAGCCAGCTCTGGCTTGACATGCTTTGGAAGCACCAAAACCCAAATCTTTTCCATTTGGAGTTGTAAGTCTTTCTAGTGGCAGGTTTCCTGCTAACCTTTAAAATATCCAAGACTGATTGAGAAAGATGCAAGCTTGCATATTCTAGCTCTTCAAGAGCCAGGCTTTGAGCCTGAGAGTCTGAAGGTTGGGATACAGAATCCTCCCCTGTGAGGAAGTGAGGAGATTGTATTGTCTGGGAAGACACAAGGGCATTGTTACAGACAGTGACAACAGTAGAGGATACCAAGGCTGTCTAGCCCAATCTGGAGCCACCAGAATCGCCTTGCAAGGTTGAGACCTGATCTTGATCAGAGCCCTGAATATCAGAGGAAAGAGAGGAAATGCATAGAGAAACTTGCTTGTCCAGTTCAGTAAAACAGCATCCTGAGGGACAGGGCCCAGAAGAGGTGGTCTGCAACAATAAAGAGGAAGTTGATGATTGTCTGGGGCTGCAAAGAGATCTATCTCTGGGATGCCCCATCTCTTGAAAATAACCCGAAGAATTACAGGGTTCAGGGTCCATTTGTGGTGCCCCTGGGAAATCCTGCTGAGAGCATCTGCTAGAATGTTGTCCTTTCCTGGGAGATGCACAGCTATCAGGGAAGTCTGAAGGGAATAATCTAGAGACCATACTTTCATGGCCTCTGTGCACAAGGCCGATGACCGAGTGCCTCCCTGCTTGTTGATGTACCACATGGTTGTGGTATCGTCTGTCCTGATCTGCACTACTTACCCCTGTACAGTAGTTGAGAATGTCTGAAGTGCCAGAAAGAAAACTCTTAGTTTGAGAAGTTTTATGTGAAGAAGGGACTCCTGGTGAGACCAGGTTCCTGAGCTGTAAGTTGATCTAGGTGAGCCTCCCACCCTAGTAAAGAGGCATCTGTGGTGAGAATCACTGAAGCAGCCCGACTTATAAAGGGGACTCCTTGTCGAGGATTGTCCTCCTCCAGCCACCACTGGAGAGCCTGAACCAGGGTCTGAGACACAGGAACCAATTTGGAGAGAGGGTATTTTTTCTGAGATCAATAGGATCTGAGATGAAACTGAATATCTCTCATCTGAAACCTTGTTCCCTTGACCACTGCTGTGGAAGCTGCCATGTAACCCAGCAATTGTATAAAGTGCCTGGCTGGACGAGAAACTAGAGGACAAAAAGAGGAACTAAAGTGACAAGGGACTGAACCCTTGAGAGAGGGAGAAATGCTCTTACCTGAATAGTGTCCAGTTTCACCCCTATGAATGTAAGGGTCTGAGCTGGTTGCAGGACAGACTTTTCTAGGTTCAGGATAAACCCCAATGAGTCTAGAAGCTTTTGAGTAACCTCTAGAGCGGAATTGACTTGGTCTGAGGACTGGCCTACCACTAGCCAGTCGTCCAGGTATGGGAACAGAATGATGCCCTGCCTTCTGAAGAATGCCACCACCACTGCGAGACACTTGGTGAACACCATTGGTGCAGATGTTAAGCCGAAAGGCATGGCCCTGAATTGATAATGGCCTGAGGGCAACTCGAACCTGAGGTACTTTCTGTGGGAATGTCTGACAGGTATGTGGAAATAGGCATCCTTGAGATCCAGAGAGGCTAGCCAGTCTCCCGGTCTCAAACAGGAAAGAATTACTCCCACAGTCACCATTTTGAATTTTGGTTTTGTTAAGTGTTTGTTCAGGTACCGTACATCTAGAATGGGTCCCCACTCCCCTGTCTTTTTTGGGGTAAGGAAGTATCTTGAATATAGTCCTTTTCCCCTGTGACAATGAGGTACCTTCTGTACCGCTTGCATAAGAGAGGAAACTTCTGCCTCTAAGGCCTTTGTCTCCAAGGGGGAGGGAGGACTGAAGGACCTTGTTCTCATTTTTGGGAACCTTTTGAAATTGAGAGCAAGTCCCTGGTCCACTACTTCCAGGACCCATTTGTCTGAAGTAATAGACTCCCAGACTTGGGAGCAGTGAGACAGCCTGCCCCCTACTGGAACTCGGGAGGTGACCCTGACCGACACCTCAGGGTGTCTGCTTGGCAGGGGGCTTAGACTGAATGGATGATGGGGTCCTGGTCATTCTACGTCTGCCTCTTCCCCTAAAGAACTCCCTCTGCTGGAAAGAAGAGGAGGAGGAGGAGGCCTGAGCTTGGTAAAAAGGTTTGTGAAAAGGCCTGCCCCTAAACTGCTGCCTCTTAGGAGTGGTCTGCTTTTCTTTGGCAGCAGCACTCCTATAAGTGGTCCTGTATTCATCCATCTTCTTCATGTAATTCTCCCTCTGGTCCACAAAGAGAGAATTATCAGTTACAGGAAAATCCATGGCCTGAGCCTGGGTATCGTGTGAGAGGTTGGTACACCTAAGCCAAGCAAATCTCCTCATGGAGATGGACGTAGCCATGACCCTGGAATGAACATCATTTGAGTCTACCGCAGCATGGAATTGCACCTTGGATGCCTCAATACCATTTGCAGCCACCTGCTCCAGCTCCTTGGCCAGCTGGGGAGGGGCATTCCTAGCCAGCTCCAGAACCGTATCCCACACAGATTTCCGGTACCTGGCTGTATATCCCATATAATTTGATTGCCTGAGTCCCAAAGAGGGTGCCCAGTACTGTTTTTTTGCCATGGCATCCAATTTCCTGGAATCTTTATCTGGGGGTGAGATGCCAGGGGAATGTTAGCCTTGTCACAGGCTGAAGTTTGCACTACCTCAACATGGCTGCTATGATTTAAAAAGAATTCCGTCCCAGGACCTGACAAAGCATACCTCCTGTCCATTCTTTTTTCCACAGGAGGAATGAATTTAGGAAACTGCAACATTTTTTGTGTCTGTTTCCCCAAGGATTTATGTAAAGGGATAGACACTCTCTTTGACTCTGGGACATCCATAATTTCCACATAGTCAGGGTCTTCCTGATCCTGTTCAGCCTCTTCCATAGGAAGCCGAAGAGTCTCAGCCACTTTCTTGTAAAACAAGAAATAGGAAGGGGACTCAGAAAGCCTGGGAGGAGAAACACGGGAAGGCCTGTCTGGGGAGATGTCGGGTTCTACTGGCTCATCTAGGCCTTCATATTGCTCTTCCTCATAATCTTCCTCCTCCTCATCACCCTCATAGTATGCCTCAGGATCTATATCAGAAGCAGCTACTTCTGACTGAACCGATCGGCTTTGAACCGATGCCGGTTCAGTCAGAACCGAGCAACGCGTCCAAACTATTGTGATTGCTTTTGCTATCTCTTCAGCGGTCAGAACATGGGGTGTAGGATCCGAACAGGATGATTTTCACTTTCTTTTTAACAGAACTGGCCCCGCAGAGTTGGCTCTCCTTTTGCCCAAAGAGGTATCGCCCAGGTCAGTGTGCACCTCTTCAGGTTCGGCCGCTGGCCATCCGGGTCAGCAGACTTCTCGGCCTCCCTTTCCTTCAGCCTATCCAAACATTTATCCAGGGTGGTTTTCAGAAATTTTTTACAGATTTGGCAGTCTTCCTTGAGGTAGTCAAACCCCAGACAATACACACATATCAGGTGGGGATCGGCCTTAGTAAAGGCCTCCCTACACTTGGAACAGTGCTGAAACCCAGTGGGACCGGTTTTCTTTCTGGGTTTCTCAGACATGCCGAAAATCAGAAAGTCACCCTTAACAGCTTTTAAGCCAGGTAACTAAGACCTATCGGTTCCAACCATGTCATGGGTCAGTTAAAAAAAAAATCCCAGGAAAAAAATGATTTTTTTTTTAGGAACTGATAAGTACTGGTAAAACCACAATTTTTGATACTTTATCAAAAAAACAATCAGTTTCGGTTCTAAACCAGACCGACTGGAAAAGAATCGAAGAGAAAAAAATATTTCTAACAGTAGAAACAATAGAAACAATACCCACTACTATCATTTACTGTACCGGGATAGAGTTAAGAATACTGAAAAATGAACGAACTACGGTTGAAACAACCGACCAATTCGAACATTACCAAACCGAAGCGCAGGAGGGATCTCCAGAGCAACTTCACTGTTAGGCGGAGTAAGAAATCTGACGGTTAGACTTCACAGTACCACAGACAGAGGTTTGAAAACCAAGCTCGAGCTCAACGTTCTATGCTTGTGCAGAGAGGTAACCCTTTACTCTCCGGAGCAGTTCAAGTGCTGGGGCTAACTGCATACAGTCAGAATACAGCAAGACTTCTTGTTGTTCGAATCAAACAGATCTGTGTGTATGGCAGAGGGTATAGTGGTAGCCACAAACTGTATGCAGTCAGATTAAAGATGATGTTGCAGCTTTGAATGACAGCCACCAGAGCTTGAAAAACTGGCACCCACCAAGGTAGTTAGATGCATTACTACAGGGGCAGTGACCTATACATCCATAGGAAGGTTCACAAGGCAGTCAGTACAACGCCACACAGAAGAGTAGTATTGCCTTGGGAGCAGCTGCGAATCAAGGAGATCATTGTACGGGGCAGGGGTGGTGGTGCCACTGAGGTGGCAGCACCCAAGTGGGCCTTTTCGCCATGCACCAGACCCACAAAATCTCTTAGAACACTTGTATGCCAGTAACCAAGCACTGTGCTAAAGAACATATAAGTAGGTGAGCTACTTCAGGGAATGCAAGTCCAGATATGAAATATGTCTTATCTAAGAGTCAAAAGTCTAAAGCAAATGTCAGGCAAATCCAAAGGAAAAGGTGAGCCATTGAGCTGCTGTAAACTGCTGTCACTGTATATCAAAGTCCCAGAATGAGTTAAATTCCTGAAGGTTAAGATCTGTGGCTTGTGGCATATACAGGATGTGAAAACCATTTATCACTGTCTTCTCTTTGTTCTCCAAACTGTGAATAACCCTCAGAGACAAGTAAATTCCCCTTAGAAGCTAGGTCAGAGGAACTCATGGATTTAACACAGTATCTCAGATTTCACCAGGCTTACTTGCTTTGTACTGAGGAATCCTGATGTATATTTGACAAAAAATTTAATTTGGAAAACAATTGTCCAGTAATTAGTCTTTCCTGGTTTCCAGGCTTGAAGGTGCTTAATAATTTACACCACCAAATATTATCTGTAAATAAATGGCTAACTAACCTAACCTAACTAAAGATAAAATATTTGTCTGGAGCTGTCTTCTCGGCTGCTGCTGCTGCTGCTGCTGTCTCCACCACACTGGAACTTCAAGAAACGGACAGAAATTAAAACTGGAACTTGATGGCAGAAGGCCAATTGGTCTTTCCAGTCTGCCCCATCCCTGCCTTTAGGGTTACCACCTGTCCTGATTTTCACAGGATAGTCCTGAACGGGGCAGCAGAGTCCTGCAAAAAAAAAAAAAAAAGAACACATGAAAAGTACTACATGTCCTGACCTTTTAACAGAAAATATATTTTCTATCTTTCCTTCATATGTTGCTGAAAACTACAATACCTTAACTAAAATACCTTAAAATGATACTAAACAATGGAAGACACTAAAAAAACTACAATACTGAGTCTAAATTCTGATTATTTACAGAAAACAGGTCTGCTGCATTGGTCTATGTCATATTGTCCTGTGAAAAATCATAATTCAGTAAGAAATGTCCCACTTTGGGCTTCTTAAAAGATGGTAATCCTCTATGAGACTGAGCCCCCAGGTGGTCACTTGTTTCTCCCTTTTCTCTTATGCCCTCTCCGCTGCCTCCATTAAACCCATAGGGGATATGCCATGGGCAGTGTGAAAATAAATTATTTTTTGCTTCTGGTTTTGATCTCTGTTGACCTCATGAGTGGCTGATGACTTAAAGTTGCTAATCTTGCCAAGGATTTCTCTTGCAAAATGTTCAGCTTTTTCATGGGGTAAGGTCCAAGGCACTGGAACACCACTGGCAGATTGCTGGCTGAACTCGGAGTGTCACAGTCCACTGCATCCTAGTCCACTCTTCACAGCCTCTTATGCTGCAGCCCTTCAAATTCAGCACATTTGGGTATGAATTCACTTCAGTCACATTCTTGCTTCTGCCATGTGCAGATGGTGGACTTTGAGTACCTGGTCTCACCAGACAGCTTTGTCAAAGTCTCATCAGCTTTTATCCTGTCCAAAATGGTGAGCATTGTCTCAAACGAGAAACTGGATCATTTCATTTTAAAAACGGTAGACAGCAGAAAAAATGCAGCAGCCAGATTACAGGCAACAGAAATAAACAACCTGAGCATCACCTGAGCCTTTTATACTCTGCAGAAAACTGCTGACTGCAGAGCTCGCACCGACTAGCTGATCGAACACAGAACCAGTTGACAGCGTGACTTGACATTTTGAGATGGAAGTCAAAACCAATGCTCACCTCACTATAACTGAGATTTCATCATAACAGAGTTTGTTATAGCGAAGGGGCACAGTAACAGTTAAACCTACCATTAATGGCTGTGAACCCCTTCCTGGAAGGATGCAGGCCGTCACCCCTATAGAGGTCCATATCCTCCCAGGCTGGCCCCAGTTCCCAATGTAGCCAAAACCCTCCTCCATGCACCATGCATTTGACCAATTGCTAAATGCACTGCTGTGAAGTGCCCTTTCCTCTGCCTGGCTGCATTGGTAACATCTCAGCAAAAGCCACCGTGCATGCCACCTGTTTGAGGTCACTGCGCAGGTCCCCGAAATGTCACTTCACTACCCCTACCCTGTCACTTGCCAGGTCATTTGTACCAAGGTGAATAATCTGGTGTTAAATCATTCAAACAGCAATACACCATCATTGCTAGGTGTATATTCCTTTTTATTTTTAGTGGCTATGGTGTAACATAGAAATATAGAAACTGACGGCAGATAAGGGCCCCATGGCCCATCCAGTCTGCCCTTTCTGTTGCACTGCTTACACTGCACACCCCTCCAGCTCTATGTCACTTTCTCTGCCACCCACTTAACTATCCTTATGACTCCCTTGTGCTTAATCCCAGACATTTTTAAATCCCATCAGTTTTCACCCCCACAACCTCCGCTGGAAGACCATTCCAGGCATCCACCACCCTTTCTGTGAAGAAGTATTCACTCACATCTCTCCTAAACCTACCCCCCTCCAGCTTCATATCATGGCCCCTTGTTCTGGAGCACACCCTACTCTGAAAAAGACCTTCCATTTGTACCTTATTCACCCCAGCGAGGTATTTAAAGGTCTCAATCATATACTTCCTCTCCTCCGGTGTGTACATGTTCAATTGTTTTAGCCCCTCCTCAAAGGACATTTGATGTAGACCCTGTACCATCTTGGCAGCCCTCCTTCAGATGACCTCCATCCTGTCTATGTAGTTCCTGAGATGTTGCCTCCAAAACTGGACACAGTATTCCAGGTAGGGTCGTACTAAGCATCTATATAGTGGCAACACCACTTCACTCTTCCTGCTGGTAATACCCCTATGTAGCAGTAGTAGTAGATTTTATTTATTTAAGGTGCCCTTCTCAAGGGCCCAAGGTGCCCTTACAAAACAGTTAAAATACAAGCATAGAAAAAAAAAGATATAAAACAGTAAAGCTAAAAATAATACAAGAAGTAAGAATAAAATCAAAGTCTAAACAAGTAAAACAATTCTCCATCTAAGCAGTTAAAACACCTACCTCAGACACAGGAAAGGTTGAATTAAATAAAGTTTTTAGTTCACGATTAAATATTTCCAGTGACTGTGCCTCACAGAGATGGCCAGGCAAAGAGTTTCAAAGAGTTGGAGCAGCAACCTCAAATGCCCGGTCCCTAGAGCTCTTCAACATTGCTCTGGGGATCTCCAGGAGGGTACCGCAGGCTAATCTCAGAGACCAGGACATAGGATGCAGAAAATCCTTCAGATAGCTCGGACCCAAAGTGTGCAGGGCCTTATAGGTTAAAAAGACCCATCCTGAAGGTGATGCGCCAGCACACTGGCAGCCAATGCAGCTCGCGCAGCACAGGGGTGATATGGCTAAATCTAGAATGACCACTCAACATCTGTGCTGCTGTGTTCTGCAAAAGCTGGCGATGCAACTCACCACCCCTGACCGCGAGGTAGAGGGTGTTACAGTAGTCAAGTCTCGAGGTCATGAACGCATGTACTAGTGTGGCCAAGTCTTTGGGCAGGACAAAGGGCTTAATTCGGGTGATGTTCTGGAGAGGCTAAAAACCAGTTTGGACAACAGCCAACACCTGAGCATCAAATGCAAGATTGCTGTCAAACACAATGCCAAGATTTTTCACCATTGAGGAGACCTCCAGTTCCGATGGGCCAATAAAAATGCCCAATTTGTCATCAGAGGTTCCCAAACCCACCCTTTGACCAGGCTCTACCACCAGTACCTCGGTCTTCCCGGGGTTTAGTCCCAGCCAGTTTGAGGCCACCCAGGCACGGATCTCGGCCAAGTATTTATTCAGTACACTGACAGTGTCTGGTCTATCAGGTGAGAAAGACAGGTAGAGCCGAGTATCATCCACGTAACAATGAAAACTCAGCCCATACTATCTTATGACCTCGCCCAGGGGTAGCAAGCATACAGCGACCAACATGGGGAACAGGACAGAGTCTTGGAGAACTCCACAGGGCAGGTCCCTAGGATCAGAGGAAAAGTTCCCCCCAAACTACCCTCTGAGACCTGCCCCGGAGAAAGACATCAAACCAGCTGATTACCTTGCCGGTAAGTCCTACATACTCCCTCAGCCTGTCTAACAACACCCCATGGTCCACACGATCATAAGCTGAGGAGAGATCAAGGAGAATGAGGATAAGGATGGTACGCTCTCTCCCTGATCTCTCACCCTAAGCAGGTCATTCAACACCTTGACCAGTGCTGTCTTCAAACTGTGCATGGCCCAAAATCTGGACTGGAAAGGTTCATAAATCTGGAAATCTACGAGATGCTCCCCGAGCTGTTCTGCTACCACCTTCTCAAGAACCCTCACTAAGAAAGGAAAGTTTGAGATAGGTCAGTAATTTGCCAGAATGTCGGGGTCTAAAGATGGTTTCTTCAGCAGTGATCTAACCACAGCCTGCTTTAAAGATGCCAGAAGGAGTCCAGCTGACAAAGAGCTCCCAACTATCCCAGCAAAGACCAGACCAAGGGCCACAATGCAGCCAACTAGTAACCGCGTTGGGTCCAGGTCGCAGAACGTTGGTTTACGTCCATGGATAATCCCACAGACCTCCTGTGTGGTCACCAGACGGAACTCACTCCAGGGCAGCCAAGTGCAATCACTCAATTGAGAAGTACCACTGTTGGAGGCTTGAATTCCACTGGAGGCAATTCTGGATCTCACAGAGGACACTGTTCGAGAAGAATCGAGCAAACTCCTCACATATGTGAGCTGAAAAAGCTCTAATGGTTTCCAGACAGGCTGGATGTAGCAGCCTATCCACAACCCGGAAGAGCTGAGCTGGTCAATCCTTTCCGACTGCAATTGTCCTAGACATGAAAGCTGCCTTTTTTTGGATGATTGCCTTCTGATATTCATGATAATGAGATACCAGATCCAGTCTTCCTCCAACGACTCTCCAACCTCCGCCCCATTGTCTTCAACTTCCTCAGCTCTCCATCGAACCAGAGGGAGCCGAGGTGAGAGGCAAGGGACCGTACATGGATTGGCGCCAGATGATCTAGAGCTCCAGCAACAGCACTATTACAGGCAGTGACTGTTTTCTGGATCATCGGTGCAAGCACCCAACACAGACGAAATGTCCAGTTCCACTAGAGTCCCTTGGTCAAACACCTCTCAAAGAATAGAACTGGACCATTTCCACACGGGATGGGACCCTCAGGGGAGCTGTAAAGCTGAACTCAATGGTGCAATTACTGGACCAAACTACCCGATCAATCTTGAAAGTATCAATTTCAAGCCCCATCGAGAACACCAGATCAAATGCATGGCCAGATTGGTGTGTCCCAAATGTGGAAACCAGGGTCAGGACCAGAACCTCCATATTTTGCAGGAGATCCCTGGCCCCAGGAGATGACACATCATCCACTAAGGTGTTGAAGTCGCCAAGAACTATCCATCTCGGAGACTCCAACACCCTCTCGGCGACATAAGACATCACCTCCTGCAGAAAGCGTCGATCATACCCAGGTGGACAGTAGACAAGGAGCACTCTAAATTCCATGCCGGGACCCCCCGCAGCACCACACACTCAAAAGAACTGGTGTCCCCGACTGGGTGTACCATCAGACCCAGCTCTGATCTAAACAGATCGCAACCCCCCCTTCCCTGCAGTCCTTCCTCGAGCAGTGGACAACAGAGTACCTGCGCGGGACAGACGCCTCAAGCACAGGGCCCGAGGTATAGCCCAGCCAGGTCTCCATAATGCAGGCCAGATAGACTGACCCCAAAGGATCCGCCATTATGGCAGTCTTGTTGGACATCGACTTGGCATTGCAAAGCACTGCCCAAAGAGGATGAAAGGGTGGAGCCGGTCCATCTGCTACTTGCCCTCTCGATCCAGAGAGTACCCTGGGCATAGGGACCAGGCAAGAGGGACCTCGCTCCAACAGTCTCCTGGGCCCAGGGTGTCTCCTGGTCCCTACAACATGAATCAGTTCTTCACAGACAAGATTCATCTCCCTCCCACTCCGTCTAACATGCCTCCTCAAGACATTAAACTCCTTACACCTTCACCAAATCATGGCATCCAGCGGGGGAGATATCTTTAAAAAGGGAGAGAGAATAGGCCAAAAGTTGGGTCTGAGGTAGTAACCTCATCCAAAAACAGCTACTACTACCAAGATACAAAATTTAACAACTACAAGCTAAAACCCCAACACCCTCCCAGCCCAATAAATAACACCAATATTGCCCTAATACCACCCTAACACACATGCAGCCACACTAACACACACAAATACCACACTCACACCCCTCCCACACAGTCCTAGAAATTAAAAGGCTTAAGGTCTGAGGAGCTTAAGGTCCGAAGACGCCAGCAGCACTAGGAAAAGAAGCAGTTCTTTCACAGGGAGTGATTACACACAGTTCTAAAACAAATCAAGATGTAGAAACACTAGTGCTCTCACTTCTAAGGTTAGGTCTCAGGCCGGACCAGAAAATGTAGACCCCCCCCGACCCCTCTCACAAGTCAGGGACTACTCTGGACAGGTGAAAATATCAACCCCTGAAAGTAAGTAAGCAGCCCAGAAAGTTGACAAAATCTGCGGGTTAGAAAAATGCTTGGGCCCTCTCACAGCCACAGAGACATCAGCAGAGTTCTTAATCCCCACACAGTTTTTCCAGGTTAACTCCAAAAGTAATGAAGAAACACTTCCCGAAGCTTACAACTAGCCCTCAGCATGCAAACATAAGCAAAAGTACCTTCAATCAGAGGACACAACAGTCCAAGCAAAAATTCCAGAGCAAATCCGTATGTACACATTCCAGCATCCCACTAGTTACCCAGATCGCTTTGTCATATTGTCTGGCCACCTTCAGGCCATCTGATATAATTACCCCAGTTTCTTTCATGCTTGGTCGCTGCTAGCATCTCTTCTCCCATTTTGTACTACACCCCATGGTTTCTGTGACCCAAGGGCATTATTTTGCACTTTTTTGCATTAGACCTTAGCTGCCAAACTTCTGACCACTCCTCCAGTCATTTCAAGTCTCTTTCCATCCTCTGTACCCCCTCCAGAGTGTCCACCTGTTGCAGATCTTGGTGTCATATGCAGACCCTCCAACATTTCACAGATAAAAACAGATACACTTCTGTGTTGCAGTGAGCTGGGGGGTGGGGGTTCCCCATTTCCCCCTTCCCCAGGAAGAAACAGTGATATTCAAATAAAGTGCTGGGGACTTTTTTGCAGTCCTACTTGGTTGTTTCTAATAAACAACACAGCACTTTTTGTTATCTCAGTCTCAGAGTCCTGACTCGGCTGTTTTCCAAAACAAGGAGAGGAAAAAAAAAACAGCTAGCAGTAGCATAGTAACCCTAGCATCGATGGGATAAAAATACCCTCTATAGTTAAGAGCCCTCCCACCACTCTACCACGTCATACTGCTGACTGCAGAACAGCCTCAGCACACAGATGAATTTTTCACTGTTGCCTGCGCCGCCCCCCCCCCCCAAAAAAAAAAATGTCATACAACTGCACTGCAGAACAGCCTCAGCACACAGGTGAATTTAATTTTTCACTGTCATCACTGCTCCCCCACCGACGCCGCAGTCAACTATCCAGCCAGAGCATCACTACCCCCACGGCATTTCAGTCACACTGTCCCCATTCAGTCATACTCAGATTTCTTCCTCCACCTGGGCCTGGCAGAAAAACAGACTGTCCCGTAGAATCATGGTATCAGGATTTTCATGGATAATTATTCTGCCAATATTTATCATGTCCAAGCGCCGCTCCTGTGCCCCTGGCAGTACTGAAGGCCCTGAAAGCCAAGGATCTCCATTTTCATATACCCTACCCTTCCAAGCTACTTATCTTCCTGAAGCAAGGACCCCTGATATTCAACTCAGCAGAAACAGCAAAACAACCAAGGAACTGAATAAAGAGGCATACCTATACCATTCTAACCACAGTGCCTGCAGACCCAGCCGTCCTTGACTGACTCCCCATCCCGTTACCTGCAGAGATGGATCCATCGGGAGAAGATGCATGTGCAGTCGGACACTCCACTCCAGCAGTTCTCTGAAGTCTAAGATCTTCTGCCAGTGAGAGTGGTGACCCCCCCCCCCGACTGGTACTGCGACAAGCGCTCCGCTCACTCCACTGTGGCTAGGGCTGGACTCTAAGATGAACTGACACTGTCCCGTCAAGTTGAGTTCACAGTCAGGAATTGGGCAAGGCTGCGCAGCAAGCACTCACAGCTGCAGTGTTTCCAGGGGTCACAGCGAGCATCAAGGAGCCCTCTGCTGGCACAGCACCACATTTAAAGGGCGGCGCTGGTGGGTACCATGGGGAATGGGATGCTTCCCACCTCAGACTATGCCGGCTGAGCACACAGAATTAAAGATTTCGGAGGGAAAAATTATTTGTCTTGGGAGTCAACAAAAATTTGGTATACGTACAATCCTGCCAGGATCCAGTACCACTCTTAAAAATGTGGTACTGTGACGGCCAAAATGGTACAGTTGAAGGGTCTGCATATGTAGAAAGGAAGATCTTCCATTCCAGTTCCTCTGCTATGACACTAATGAAAACAATAAAGAGAATTGGTCCCTGTACTGACCCCTGCGGTACCCTGCTGGTAATCTCCCCTCCTCATACTGAATTCCATTTACCACCCTCTACCTCCTATCTCCTAACCAGTTTCTTACCAAGGTTACCACCTTATTGCCCACCCCAGTGCTACCCAACTTGCTTACCAGCCTCCTATGTGGAATGGTGTCAAAGGCTTTGCTGAAGTCCAAGTAGGCAATGTCCACCGCCCCCCCCCAACCTCAATCCAACACCCTGGTTGCCCAGTCAAAAAAAAAAATAAGTCAGATTTGTTTGGCATGACCTCCCCTCCATAAAGCCATGCTGCCACGGGTCCTGCAGTCCACCAGATTCCAGGTATTCCATGATTCTTTCCTTTAATAGTGTTTTCATCAATTTCCCTACTAAAGATTTTAGGCGAACAGGCCTGTAATTTCCCACCTCCTCCTCGCTACCACTTTTGTGAAGTGGGACTACATCTGCCCTTCTCCAGTACTCCAGAACCAGAACGGTCACCAGTACACTATTAAACAAGTCTGTCAGGGGTGCAGCTAGCAACTCCCTTAGTTCCTTTAACACTCTTGGATGCACCCCATCTGGCCCCATGGCGTCGTCCACCCTCAGATTAGCGAGTGCTTTCCTGACCTCCTCAGAAAAGAGACTGGTGTCCACCCCCCCACCCATCTCTTGGTGCTTATTTGTGGTCCCTCCTATTCCCCTTCAACCAGATATTCGGTGGTTCGATTCCTACCTACATGACAGACAACAGTCAGTTAAAATCGCAAACTCCTCCTCCTCCCTATCCTGGCAGGTGTCCCCAAGGTTCCATACTTGGCCCCATTCTGTTTTCAATTTTCATAAATAACCTCCCATCTGCCTGCTCTTCTTCCCTCATCCATATGTATGCGGATGACACCATATTGTTCACAACCCTCCCGGACCTAGCCGCAATCCACTCTACACTGCAGCAAGACTTCAACTCGGTTCAAGCTTGGTTTATCTCAAAACAGCTCAAACTTAGTGCTGCAAAAACAGTTAATGACATTCGGAACTTCCCAAAGACTTGCCAAAGCAATCAATCCCCCACCTATCACCTCCCTTGACGGCACCTCGTTAAATGTGGTCCCATCCTAAAAATACCTTGGCATGTGGCTCGACTCACAACTAAACTTCTCTCTTCATATTGACTACATTGCATCCAAACTTTGCTGTAAGCTTGAAGTCCGCTACCGAAACAGAGATTCTCTCCCCCTCCCAGTACGCCATGAACTTTTGACAATGATGATTATGCCAGTCTTTGACTATGCATACATTGTTTATGGCACTGCTCCCTCCACCTCTCCCCCTCTTCTTGACTCCCTTTATTATGCCTTCTGTCGCTTTGCCTCTAACTCTACTTACAGGACTCACCATTGTTCCCTCCTCTCCTGCCTAGATCTCCCTCTGCTCTCGCATGACATCTCACCCACTCTTTATCCTTCATCTCTAAATTCTGGTTCAACCTGCTCCCCCTCTCATCTCTTCCCTCCTCTCACCTGCCCCTACCTCTACCTATTCCCTATGTACCAGGAACTCGCGCACCTTCTCACTCCCTATCCCTTCTTCCAACCTGGGCAAATCTACTTTAACTATCATCTCCCCTTTCTGTGGAACTCTCAGTCTCCTCCTCTCCTGTGCAACTCCCCTCTCACTTCACTGTCAAATCTCTGCTATGCCCTCTACCCCACTCCACTTGTTCCCATAATATCACATAGCGTTTGTACTGTTGGTCCCGACTGCACTTACTCTGTTCTCCATAATCCTTCCCTCACCTATACCTTAACACAGATTTTGTATGTCCGAGTAACCTGCTGTGTTCTATTAGTGATCACAAAATGTATCCTCCTGTAGGGCACTATTTTAACTGTATGCTCCTGGACTAATTATATGTATGTTTCCTGCATTACTGCTTTGGTATACTGCAGATTGCTGGACTATGTATTCACGTAAAGTACTGTGTGCTATGTAACACTAACTGTATATTTATCCCTTGTCCCCTTCCCCCAGGTTGCAGCTGGAAACGAGCCTTGACTCAGTGTTCCCGGTCACCAAATATTTAAATAAAAAAAATAAAAAAAACCTGACTACTGAGCAGAAATATTTGTTTAAGATATCTGCCTTTTCTTGGTCCTTCTCAGTATAGTCCTCTGCCTCCTTTATTAACTGTCTGGGCTATTCTTTCCTCAGCTTGCACTTTTGCTCTCATTACTGCCTTGCCTGCCTCCCTCCATTTCCCCAGATACACTTCCCTGTCCTCCTCCCAGCTTTTGCCCTTACCTTTTCTGCCACTTTCCTCGAAAACCATAATGGTTTTCTCCTCCTGCTTTTGCTTATTTGTCTTACAAACAAGTGTGTTGAGTTTACTATGCTGTCTTTTATTCGGGCCCATTTTCCCTCCAACCCCTCCGCAATATCTCCCCCCCACCCCACCAAGTCGTCTCAGCTGCATTCCTCCATCTACGTAAAGTCAGCCCTTCTGAAATCCAGACCTTCACCCTCGTGCGATTGGATTCTGTTGTTGTTCTTATATAAAACCATACTGTGCGATGGTCACTGGTCCTCAGATGACTCCCCACTCTGACGTCCACCACACTGTCCCCTTTTGTGAGTACCAGGTCCAGTATTGTCCCACCCCGAGTGGGTTCACTGATCAGCTGCCTGAGGAATACCACCTGCAGGGGGTCCAAGATATCTCTGCTCCTAGCTGATGTTGCAGCAGGTAGGCTCCACTCTGCATCTGGCAGATTAAAGTCCCCCACCAGCACCACCTCCCCCTTCTTAGCCATTTTGCCTGTCTTCCAACATGTCTTTGTCTATGTCATCTCCCCATGTCAGAGGCCAGTATACCACTCCGATGCGAAGGGTGGCTCCATTTCCAAACTCGAGGTTGACCCACAACACCTCGACTCTCCACCGACTACCCTGTACCTCCATCGCTTTGATGTTTCCCTTAACATATAGCCTCACTTCCACACCTTTCCTTCCTACCCTCTCCCTTCTAAACACTGTGTAGCCAGGTATGATAATTTCCCAGTCATGGTTATTTGTGCACCATGTTTCGGTGATGGCCACAATATCCAGGCCTGCCTCAGCCATGGTATCTTATTTCCCAGACTTCTAGCATTGACACACATGGCTGTCCAGATTTTGTTAGTCCTACTCTTGTATTTTCCCTTCTCATGTTGTCTAGTTGTTCCCCCCTTGTTCCCCCTTCCTCCCATGCTGATCCCTTGCACCCCTGGTTGTCCTTCATTTTGGTGGGAATCCTTTCTTCAGAAATTCTCTGCCCTCTATCACAGCCTGAGGGGGGAGAAGCTTCTGTCACCCCTTTGCTATCCACCATCTCCCTTGGCTAGTTTAAATGGCCATCAAGTAACACAAACTGTCTACTAAAGACTGCCACTCCCTTCCTGTATGGATGCAGGCCATCCCCCTGGTACAAGCTCTGATCCCTCCACATGGAGCCCCAGTCCCCAAATGTAGCCATAACTGTCCTTTCTTCACCGTTCCTTCAACCATGAGTTGAAGTTCTTAGTGCGGAGCTCCCTCTCCTTTCCCTTGCTGTAGACAGTCAGCACTTCCATAAAGGCTACAGTGGGTGCTACCTACCCAAGACCCTTCCCCAGTTCCCTAAACTGCTCCTGCTCTGCCCCTGTCCCTTCCAGAGCTAGGTCATTCATCCCCAGGTGGACAATGACATCCAGCTCCCCCTTCCTTACTGCAGCCCTTGCAATCCACTGGATATGCTTTCCATCCCTCAGAGCCAATGCACCAGGTAGGCACGTATCCTCCCTCTCTACATGCTTTCCTTCCCTGAACTCTATCCCCCTGACTATAGAGTCCCCCACTAGAAGTTGCTTCCTCCTTCTCTGGGGATCTCCTTTCCCCATCTTGGGAACTCTATCTGGGCATTCCCCCACATCCCCTCCGTCCACCAACTCGGGTGCCCCTTCATGGCAGTCCCTTTCCACCAGAATGGCGTAGGAGTTTTTTAGTGGCACTGCATGAGGAGTGTGCCTGTTATCCGCTACCCTCAACCTTCCCGATCCAACCACCCCTGCCCTCCTTGAGCCCACCTTAGTGCAACCGCTCCTTCTTTCTGGCAACCTCTGAGGTAGCAGTGTCTGGCTAGGTGGTCCCTGGTGGGAGAGATAGTCCCCCAACTCCTTGCCAACACAACTCTGAGTCTCACAACATTCTCCTGACTCTTTGCCAGTGCTGCTCTGAGCCTTCAGATCTGTTCCCTCTGCCCAGAGAGGCACATACAGGTGGGACAGCGCCTGCAGCCTCCAGAAGGTATCCCTGTAGACTGCCTCCCCACAACCACTGCACACTGAACCACTCCCCACATTTCCTTTTCCCTGTTTCTCTAGTCCTTTCCTTTTTTTCCTTTGTCCCAAACCCAGTTGGGCTATCTTACTATCATCCAGTAACCATACGCCCTTAAACCCTGAAGCTCATCAATACCTAGCAATCTTTTTATGGCAAGTCCCTCCACCCTGCTATATCTAGCAACTACTTAACAGTAGGCCACTGATCCTTGAATCACTCTAGCTCCTAGCAACAGTTTATCTACAAGCCCTACTACCCATAAATATGCAAAAACCTTGCATCAGTAAGGAACAAACAACACCATACTAAAGACAAGGAAAAACAACAGCAAGCTCCTAAGCCCATGGACACATTTTGCTGGCCTCCCAAGTATTGCCACCCTATAATGCTGCCCCCACCAGGTTTACCTGGGTAGGGGCTGCCTTGGTTCGGCAGGGGAGCAGAGTGGCTGGCTGCTGGTTGCAACGTAGTTGATTAAATATGTATCTAATATAAGTTCTTAATTCACAGCCAGGTATGTTTCTGCCTGCTCAGTTTTGCAAAATCTTTAGTGTCTTTAGGAATGTTTGGTTTCTACACTGCCCCCCATTAAGCCAGCGTAATCAAACTGTGGCAGGATTAGGGTATAGTAGAACCTATGTGCTGGTTTTTGAAAGAGGCAAAGCCTAATTCTCCCAAAGAAAGACTGCTGTTAAAAAAGTGTGTGTTTAAATTTAGACAGGTGTGGTTTAAACGTAAAATAATTATCAAGATTAACTCCCAAGTGTTTAACAGTGCTCACATATTCAAGAAGGACAGTCTTATAGAGAGCCTTTAATACAAGCTGTATCTCAAAGTGTTTTACAATTCAGGCTAGGTGAGAAAAGTATGTGACTGCCATTAGAGAGAAAGAGTCAAACAGCACAAAGATAAGCGTGCGGAACGGCAAGCAAAGGAGGATAACTGACATGCTCAGGGTCACACAGTAAGTCCCCAGTGGGATTCAAACGTGATTTGTTAGGTTCACAGTTCTGCCCTTCTTACTGCTAGGCATACTGCCTCCCAGTTAAAGCAAGTCATCAATTTTTGAAGCTTCATTAACAAATGTATTACACTCTCTAACACTTTCACATACGCACTCCTACATTCATTCAAATGCACACTCACTCTGTCTTGTTGAAACAACACAGCAACAAAAAACTCAACACCAAGTAAAACTTTGACAAAGCGCTGGGATAACAGAATGAAATACTGGTGACCACAGGTATCGTGTCTATGCTATGCCTCTTAATTTCTTTTTTTTACACTCATAAGAACCTATAAGTGTCTGCTTAGTTTTACTTTGTGCCAAGTTTTTTGTGTCTGTATTGACTTTGCTTCCAACTCTGGCACAAGTCAGATGCAGTTTTGAAGCGAGCCTGTTTTTAAACTTGCTAAAACAACTCATAAGGGATCTCTGGGAATAGCAGAGTCTTCTGATGTGGTATCAGTTTGTCATGAACTCACTCACCAACATAAGGCCACACCACTCAAAATAAAAGGAGTAGAAATGAACAGGGCAGGTAATGGCAGCCCAGTTCCTAAAGAACTAACCTTGCTGGAGGCCGCCTAAATGAGGATTTATTTATTTATTTCAAAGTCCGGAAATACACCTTTGGGCACAAATGCTCATTTACAAAGATTCTTCATCAGAATAACAATTTGTTTACACCACGTCAAAGACCAAATTAAAAACTGATTATCAAATGCTGGACAGGATTGATTCAGTGACATAACAAAACAGAATGAGTAACATAAGTACCGTTTTGGCAATACAGAGTGAACAAAAGTTAACATTCAACAGGTCAAATAATACATAACATAACATAGGCACTAGGAGCTATACAAAGGTAGCAGCTAATCTGGGCATTGTCAGAGGTTTTGTCTGTAAGCTTTTACGGCACACTGGAATGGAGGAGAGGAACGTGCAAGGAGACCGTGTGGTAGGTAAGGTGCTGACATCATGTGCATGTGTAAGAGGGGACCTTAGGGGCAGAAGCACCACGTTCAGATGGTGCAAGGGTTGGGTTGAGTAGGAGTACAGCTGGCAAGTGACAGTGCATGGGATTGGGTTTCATTAGGAGAAGCAGCTACATTTGGAGCCAGGCAGGAGTAAATTTAGAAGTTCCCATTTGAAAGGACCCAGCTTAGTTGGAGTCTTTTGTATTACCTGAAGTTCATTAAGCTTGATGCCCTGGTTGCAAAGAAGCGTTTGGCTACAGCTGTTCAGTTTATTAGTCATGCCTCTGGTTGGGTAAGGATTTTGGGCAGTTTTAAGAGACTTTGCAGCCCGGGGGGTTGGGGGGGGGGTCAGGCCCATGAGGGCATTCATGTCTAGCAGGCAGGTTTGATATTTTATTCTGTTCTGCAGGGGAAGCCAGTTTGTGAGAGAGTGAAGAGTGTAGGTGTGCGTGACTTTATCAGTCCCAGTTACAAAGTGGCAGGCTTTGTTCAGGACTAACCGGATCCTGTTTAACACAGTGTCTGTGGCACTCCCATAGACTGTTAGGCCATATTCAACTATGGGGAGGATGGAACTTATAATTGCCACTTTTTTGGCTTCCAGGGTAAGGTTGTGCCTATGCTATGTCTATGTAATGCTCCTGGTCTCCTGTTAATGTTGCACATGATGTGTTAAACATGTGGTGCAAATGTTAGAGTCTCTTTGATGGTGACCCCAAGGTATTTGAAAGTTTCTACCTATTCTAGAGGGTTGCCCTTACTGTTGAGGACGTTGAGCGCTTGTACCTTAGTTCTCTTCTGTGCACTTGATAAGAGCATTGTTTTGGTGGTCTTGCAGTTGAGCACAAGCTTGTTCTGCTGGGCAGTACCGTAGGAAGGGTGGGGCGGGTGGTGCTCCCGGCCCGGGCGCAAGCCTCCGAAGGCGCATTTTCTAATTGACTTGTACTGCCGCTTTAAATCTTTTTTTTTTTTTTTTTTAATTTTGGTTCTGTAATTACAAATGTCTGTGGGTGCATCTGTGGACCAAGGACCAGCAAGTGGTGGTGGTGGTGGGGGGGGGTCACATGGTTGCACAGTCTACTGCAGAAAATAATAATCGTGTTGTGCAGTGCGGTGGTGATGCTGAGAAAGAGGAACAGTGAGCAGGCCAGTGTGCCGCCCATTAATATAAAAGGTACGGGCGGAGCATTTGGCACTGAGTGAGAGGTGGTTTGTGTTGGAGACAGGGAGAGTGTAGAGCAAGTTGTTGAGCGTACTAGTGTAGAGTAGTAGACAGTTACAGAAACTAAAAAAAGCGAGAGAGTCAGAGAGGAGAGATGAGTCATGAGAGACAGAGAAGACAGAAGAGATCATTGTCTTATATTTTTATTCATCACTTGTGTAATGTAAGCATAAGCAGAATACACACCACACTAAGTACTCTGTCTCTTGTTGTCTATGTAGACAAGAATAGTAGTTGTCACTCATCAGTGACAGAGTGTCTGTAGTAAAAAGTGAAGGCACTGCAGTCAAGCAGAAGAGCAGACCTGGCGAAGCGATGAATAATTCGAAATTAATTTCTGAATCCAAATTGTGAGATGATGAGATGGGATCTATGTGGTAAGAGCGCAGTGGGAGGGAGGGGGGCGCGGGGGGATTGATAGTCTCATTCAGGAAGTCAGAAGACAAAGATCTGTTTTCCTTGCCATTGAATTATTGGGCCTGGGCGGGCCTGTCTGCCTGTCTCAGAGTTGGCTCTGCTGGCGGGTGGGCGGTGACTGTGTAGTTCACTTGAACTTCATGCACTGGACTTGGGACTGGGATGGGAGTGAAGATTTTGAAGCAGTTGCCTCAGCCTTGGCCTGACTGCCATGCCGCGAGCCACGGCACACCATCCCTTCTGTCCACCACGTTGTTACATTTTCTTTTCTTTCCTCTTGACCCGAGTCCCTCCTGCACGCCCATTCCATTCTGGGGTTTTTTCGTGTCCTCTCCTTCTGATTCTCCCTAGCCGAGTCCTTGTTCCGTTCTCACCCCGCCACCCACATCTGTCTTGCTTAGAAAATGAGGCCTTGCCTGCCAGTGCCTTGCTTATTTGTCTTGGATGCCATGTGAGGGGATCTGTACAGTTTAGATCATAACATATTAACAGTTACATGTATCTGGATTGGCTTGGGCTGTGGAGGGGAACTGACGGGAATCAGGGGAATGAGGGGATCTGGAGTGGGGCCCCTTCTGGCTGCAGGGATGCTGACTGGAGCAGTTGGGCTGGCTCAGCTGTACTGGGGGGTGCTGTGCAGGGGTTATTTACTGGGCAGAGGAGAGGGGCTGCACTGCCAAGGCATACTGAAAACTGGTATAGGCTAGGCAGAATGTTTTTTCCCTAATGACACTTCTCATTGCACCATGGGGCCCCTACACTGTCTCTCACCAGGGCTAACTAAATGGGCCCTTGGGGGGGTCCTCAAGCTCGAGCACCCTATCATGCCCTGTTGGGCCTTTTTTTTTTTTCTATAGTGCCCCGCCTAGACACTCCTTCTTGGGGACACTACTGCATAATGCATCCCATCCCCATCCCACAGCAGGACCCCCCACCAGACAAGCTACCCCCTGCAGCTGCCCCCCACAAGTCAAGGAAGAGCCAGGAAGCAGAAAATCCACAGCAGAGAACTGCTGCTACAGTGCTGTCCAGGGTCCCACAGTAAAACTTCTGGCAGAAAAGGAAAGCTCACCTCCCCTCCCTTTATCTGTGTCCCCGACTCACTAGGTCTGCTTGGCTTGCACCCATGAACACGACAGTTTTATTAATAATTTATAACACTGCATTGACTGAACGTGTCACTTAAATCATGGATGTCAGTTGGCCGCTTCTGGATCTTGACATCTGACAGTTTCTGCAGCGCTTATAAATTACATATAAAAATACCTGCCATGTTCATGGTTGCCAACAGAGTATATGAGTCGGAGCTGGGGAAAGAGAGAGGGAGGGAGTGGACCAGAGGAGCAGAGTTTTTTTTGTATGCCAGAAGTTATACTGTGGGGCCCTGGACAGCACCATAGCAGCAGTTCTATGATGTGAATATTACGCTCCTTGGCCCTTTCCCAACTGGGGGGGTACAGGAGGATGCAGGCGGTGATTTTCTATGGGGGGTTCCTGCGGTGCGGGGGATCGGATACAGTCAGAATATTGTTTGGTGGGGGGATGCCACTACAGAAAGAGTGGTCTTCTGGAGGGATGCTAGACTTGGGGCTGCACACCTCTCAACTTCTTGCCTCATGAATCAGGGACAAGACTTAAAATAATCAGGGACAAAGACCCAAAATCTTGGACACGTTATAAATTGGCACTATTCATTCAGAAAGCTGATAGAAAAAGGGGATTTGTGTTCATCTGCATTTTCTGAAGAAGAATAAGTCTGTAACTTTAATGTTTTACATTATTTCGTGATTTTAACCACCCAACCACCCACCCCAGTGTTCTCTACCATAAAAACACAACCTTTATGATGGACAAATGCAAATTTTGATGCAAAACCAGGCACAGCTTAGATGTATGTAGGGTTGGTCTAGTTGCAGGGATTGTTCGGGTGCATTGGCGCTGGTATTGGTGTAGGGTGGTGGTTCAGCTATAGGGAAGGTAGGTGGTTAAGGTGAGTGTGGTGTTGTGGAGGTGTTCAAGCCATATATGTAGGATGGTTGAGCGGAGTCTGGTTATGGTCTAGAAGGATGGTCAAGCAGTATTGAGTGCTGGAGATAGTCTAGCTGAAGGAAGATGGTCGGGGTGGAGGCTTTTCCTTCTGTTAGGTGGTGGCAATTCCACTACAGGGGTAGTGGAGCCTGCCATTAGAGCGGAGTGAGTGGGCTCAGGGGGATACATCCCCCTCTGTGAGGATGGGTGGTTGCAGGTGGGGCATCTCAGAGGTTTTTGTGTCCAGCACTCGAGGACTGCATCTATGCCACTGAGCTGCCTGTATATGTCCCCATGAGCCACTCTTGACGGAACTGTTGGTCAGACAGTTGTCCACAACAATTGCAGCTGCACTGCACACTATGATGACAGCCAGTCAGCATCTTTGACTCCCACACCTCAGATTCTATGGGAGCAAAGATTTCCCTGAAATCAGAGGTAGGGAACGTATAACAAAAATATGTTTTTCCTTCAAGAAAAGCCCCAAAACTCACCACAGAGCATGTAAACAACCTAGAGCTTCTGGGGGCCTTGTGGCCCCCAGACCACCAGCTGTTTTCTGGGGGGGGCGCAAAATTAGTCTCTTGCCCAGGGCAACAAAATGCCTTCCTACGGCTCTGCTGCTGGAACCAGTTCACACTGAATTTAGTGAAACAGGGATAGTCTCCTAAAATTTGGAACTCCCTCCCACTAAACGTCAAACTCTCCAAATCCCTCCTTGCTTTTAAAAAGGGTCTTCGCTTCTTCCTCATGGATACAAACATCTGCTCCTGCTCCGTCTCCCCTGACCTTCCTTGTTAGTTGTTTCTCCTGCTCCTATAAATGGCAGTTAACTTTCATATCTGCACTTCTCTTGCCCGAGTGCTGCATCCTCTTTATTATATCAAACAGTTGTATATTGTATTAATCTGTTCTTCTTGTCCCTGTAAACTGTCTTTCTGAATCAATGTCTACACGGTATTATTGTTCAGTGTTGCTAATATCCTACAGTGCCTTGCTCAACGTATTCCTGTATGTACATAGTTCCATTATTTGTAACTCTCCCGGGCTGTGCCTGAAAATAGCAACTCCTTACCTAGTTGTACTTACCCGATAAACAAAAACTAAATAAATAACCAACATTTTTAAAAATTGTACTTGTCCAGGACACGTGGCTGAAGTAAACATATTTGTCCCACCACAATACCTAGTAGTTTGGGACTGTACAACTGATCAGATTTCCATAGCAGGCACGGAAGTAAGTGCTGCTCTATGCTGTCCTCTGGGCTTGCTGGAATATGTAGAAATAGTGGCCAGATTAATAAACATGATTGTCCAGATGCTGGACTACAAAATTCATTAATCCCTGTATTGAAAGAGAGAATGGTGCAAAACAACCCTTCTTACCTTCTTTCTTCATCCATTTCATAATGTTCCCTTCTGTCATTGTGGGTGACAACGCAGGCATAAGTACTTTAATTGGTGGAATACCTAAAACAGAAAACAAATTAAAGACATTGCAAGCAATTCCCATTTAAAAACATAGGTAAATGGCTTTGTTATTTCTAGGATCAGCTACTGCAAAGCATTATCAGGTCTTCCCAACTGTAAACTTGATAAACTGCAATATGTCTTAAATGTTACAGCAAGACTGGTCACAAGTGTTCGTATTCAAGAGCATATCACTCTGGTACTCAGAGACTTTCACTGGTGGATGATCAAGCATCAGATTAATTACAAAGTATTACTCTGTTTACAGCTGCTTACATGACTGTGGCCTTAGTTATCTGTCTGACCACTGCCCCACTAGAGCTCTTCAATGACAATATCCAATTCCAACCTTAAGCCAGCTGGTGGCCAGACTTTTAAGGTTAGGGCCCTTACATTATGGAACTCACTCCCAGTTGGGTTAAGGTCATCAAGCTCAACTGAAGGTTTTGAATCTACCTGGAAGACTTGGCTGCTTGCTCAAGCTTTGACTGTAAATGAATTCCCCCAGCGGCCTATGTTATCAACCTCACAGTACATATAGTAGATCTTGTGCTGAAACTGCCTGAAACTTTCTAAATCTCTGATTATGAAGTTTTTAATTATATTAGGTCTTCTTTTTTATCTGCAATTATTTGTAAAGTATAATATGTACTGCTAAGACGTGTACCTTATTTTTTTTTTGGCCATCTCTTTATACTCCTCGTACCTGATCATATGAACACACTAACTGCCAGCAGATTAGGCCTCATAGTCTATCGAGTCTGCTCATGCCTCAGATCCCCAGTTGGGTACCGAAGCCTCACCCCCCCAAATCGTATTTCTGTAGCCCCTATTTTCCATCCCCTTCCCCACTGGGCCAGGCCATCCCCTGCTTCTTCCCCTTTCTGTACCTGTTCCACCCCCTCTTAAAACCTTCCACCATAGAAATCTGAACCAGCTCACCAGGCAGCGTGTTCCAAGGTTCCACCACCCTCTTGGTAAAAAAACTCCTCCTCCTCCCCCCCCCATCCTTCTGCCTTCCAACTTGAAACCATGCCCTTTGGTGATACCTCCCTCCTTAAGTCTAAAGATCCCCTCCTTCTTTACCCTATTTATTTCCTTGAGGTACCGGAAGACCTTGATCATGTTCCCACTGTCTCTCCTCTCCTCCAATGAGAACAGTCCGAGCTCCTCAAGTCTCTCCTCGTACATCAAATCCCCTAGTTCTCGTATCATCTTGGTTGCTCTCCTCTGAACCCTCTCCAGGAGCTATATGTGCCTTTTCAAGTGAGGTCTCCAATACTGCACACAGTACTCAAGGTGTGGTCTCACCAGTCCATTGTACAGTGGCAGAATCACTTCCCTGCACCTTGAGGTGATCCCCCTTGAGATGCATCCCAACATCTTGTTTGTTTTGACAGCCACCCTCCTGCACTGCTCAAAGTTCTTCATACTTGCATCCACCAGAACCCCTAGGTCTTTTTCCCCTGCCGTGGCTTCCAACACCTCCCCTCCCAGGGTGTACTCGTGTTTGGGGTTCCCCCATCCAAGATGTAACACCTTGCACTTGGAGGAATAGAAATCTAATTTCCAGGTGCGAGACCACCTAATCAGGGTCTCCAGGTCCCCTTGCAGGGCCATTCACCCCTTATCCCCCTCAACAACTGCTCCCAACTTGGAGTCATCAGCAAAGAGACTCATTTCACACCCTATGCCCTCCCCAATTTAAGGCATGTATGCATTAGACAGGATCGGCCCCAGGACCGAGCCTTGTGGTACCCCACTACTGACCCCTCTAGGGTTAGAGAGCTTCCCACCGACCACTACTCTCTGAGTATGTCCATCCAGCCAGTTTCCTACCCATCTGACCATCAATGAGCCTACACCCATCCCCGTCAGTTTCTCCACCAGACCATTGTGGGGGACAGAGTCAAACGCCTTGCTGAAGTCTAGGAATAGTAAATCCACAGGCTTTCCCCCTGTCCAATTCCGATGTTACCCATTCGTAGACCTTCACAAGGTTAGTTTGACATGATCTACCTGGCACAAACCCGTGTTGCTGACAATCCAGGCCTCCCACTTCCTCCAAGAAAACCCCCAAATGTTCCTTCAGTATACTCTCCATTATTTTCTCCACCACGGATGTCAAATTGATAGGTCTATAGTTACTTGGCACTTCTCTCAACCCACCTTTATGGATTGGCACCACGTGTTCCTCTCTCCGATCCTTAGGTACCCTCCCTGTCTCAACCTGTTGAAGAGATCTGCCAGGGGGAGCAGCCAGTACGTCCGCCAGTTCCCACAGTACTCTCGGATGAAATACCATCTGGCCCTGGAGATTTTTACTTTTTTAGGACCTTAAGGTCTTTCCACACCCATTCAGTGGGGACACAGTATCATCCATCCCCCCCCCCAAAACCTTACTGGTCGATTTATCTTGATGCGACACCCTTGGGGTACCTCTCCCTCTTGCCTGTTCCAGTTCTGCTGCTTCCCCAGTTCCCACCCACTACCCCTTCTATCTCCATCCTATCCTGCTTTGTAGAAATCCTATTCCCCTCTCCCTAGTGAACACTGAGGCAAAGTACTCATTTAATACCTCCGCCTGGTCCCTCGCCTCCTCCACCTGCCCACCTTCTATTCTCAATCTGCCAAGCTGGCCCTTGGTTTTTCTCCTCTCCTCTCCTCAATATACCTGAAGAACCTCTTTTCCCCTCCCCATATCCCCTGTGCCAGACACTGCTCTGTACTGGACTTTGGCCCCCTCACCATCCGGGTGACTTTTCTGGAAGCAAGACAGTGCGTTTCCTTTTCCCTATCCCCTCTCGTTGTTTTGTATTTTTTGTAGGCAGCTTTCTTTTCCCTGACTGCCTCCTGAACCTCCCTGGACCACCAGCATGGTTTACATGACCTTGCTCCCTTACACTTCACCATAGCGCAGGTCCTAACTGCCTCATGAAGTCCTCGTTTGATGACTTCCCATCTCCCTTCAACATTTGTCTTTAAAGTAATCCCCTTCAAATGATCCTTGAGAATGTTCCCCATGCCCATAAAGTCTGCCCTCCTGAAATCCACAGCCAATGTCCTCAAGCTTTCTTCTCCCCCTATGTTTATTTGAAACCAGACAGTGTCATGGTCACTTTAGCCAGGGATCCTCTACTACCAGATCCTTTACCAGGTCCCCATCCTCCAGAACCACGTGCAGGACAAGCCCATCCCTCGTAGGCTCCAACATGTGCTGAGTGAAGAACACATCCTGAAAGCTGTCCAGCAGTCTCTGCTCCTTGGTCACCTTAGAGGATATGGTTCCCCAATTGGTACCTGGCATATTAATGTCCCTCACCAACACTACTCCCTCCCGTTTTGGTCCACACTGGGCAATAATGTTGTCCAGCAAACCATCCTCCAGAACATCCCCCAACCCTGGGGGCCTATATACTACTCCCAGCGTAACCTTTCCACCTTCAGGGGTTCACAAGGTGACACATAAAGCCTCCACATTTCCCTCTGTCTCTTCTACCCTAGCAATTTCTATGCCATCTCTAATGAACACAGACACTCCTCCCCATCTGCTCTCCTTTCTATCCTTCCTAAGCGTAGTGTACCCCCTCATATTTAGGTCCCAATCTTGGTTTGTGTTGGCTCATGTTTCCGTGACCACCACCACATCCACCACCCCATCCCCTGGAACAGCATGGCCTGGAACTCTGGTAACCTATTTCCCAAGCTCCTGCCATTAACTAACACCACTCCCCAACCCTTGTCCCTGTTCTCCTTTGCCATACCCCCCCCCCCAGGTACCATGTGCTTCCATCCTCCCACTGCCCCTTCTGTATCATCCTCCCCAGTCTATTGCCCACCTCCCCTTGGGGCTGAAGGCTAGTCCACTCATCGAGAGGTGAGACTTCAGGTCAGCCTCTTACCCCCCACAAGTTTAAACCTCACCTATCATGAATAAAATCTGCCACCCTCTGTTTACATACTTCCTTCCCTATCAGGTTAAGATGAAGCCTATCCCTGGCATATAGTCCCTTATCTTCTCAAACACCCCCCAGTCCCCTAACACACCTGACTCCCTTTCTACACCCCACTTCCTGAGCCAGTCACTAACCTCCACGATCTTCATTTTGTTCTCCACAGAGGCCCTGCATCTTAAAGGGATTCTGGCCGCCGTCAGTCTCTGTCATACACCCAGCTTCCCCTCCCCAGTGGGGTGGTGGGAAGCCCCCACACTCCCCACCCGGTATGGATCCAGTCCAGGAGAAGCGGTGCCGGCGAATGTTTGGACAGTCATCTAGCCACGATCAGGTTGCCATCTAGTTTCCTTTTTCTACTCCCTGGAGCTGGGGAGTGTAATGACGCCAGGAGGAGGGGAGTATACACACGTCCGCACGCGCTCCCTACAGGTGCCTGCTGCAACTCCTCCCCGAAACTGCTGCATGGTGACCTGTCCCCCAGCCTCTTCCAGGGGTCAAACGAGCACAGACAGCTGCAAACCCCCCTCCCCGGAGAAGGAGAGCAGTCCAACGGACACTCAATCCTTCTCCTCCCCTGCTGCCCATGTTCATTCCCGAACACAGGTCGCCGGCATAGCGCGAGGTGAGGCATCTAGCACCTCAGCCCTCAGTGCCACCAGGCCAGCTTCCTTATTTTTAATACTGTGTCTGAAGTTTTTATTCTGAACAGTGCTCAGAAATGTCTGGGTGGGCACTATATAAATTAAGATGGGTTAGATTGGACTGGAACATGCATTTTAAAAAAGAACAGTTTTGGCAGAATGCCATCATCTATTACCCTTTAGATAACGTTTAAGGCCAGAATTCACAATATGCTTTCAAATAGATTATTTAACTGTTTTTACTCTCTTGTGTCTTAATGTTCAAGATGTTTCAACTAGCATTATGGTTTATTTCTGCAACTATATTAATTTGTTTAAACAACAAGGAGCTGGTCCTCTTCAATATGTTCATCAGTGACACTGGAGAAGAAATCCAGGGCAGGTTGCATCTTTTCGGAGATGGCACAAAGCTCTGCAGAAGGGTGGACAGCGACATGGGAATTAAGAAGATGCAGAGTGACTTGGAGATGTTGTGTAAGGTCTGGCAGTTGAAATCCAATGCCAAAAAGTGCAAAGTAATGTACCTAGGGATCAAGAACCCCATGACAGAGTACTGGACAGGAGGGGTTAAGCTGAGCAGTATTACTAAGGGAACGCCCTCAGACAATCAAGCCAATGCAATAAGGCCTTTAGTAAGTCAAATAGGATGTTAGGGATGTATCAGGAGGGGTACTGATAGTAAAAGAAATGAAAATTACGTACCTACCGTAATTTTTTATCTTTCTGTTCATCTTCACCATTCATCACTGGTGGGTTCTGACAGGAGAAGGGATTTCATGGGAGCATTTTGAATTTATTTTTGTAAAGGGGGAGGAGCAGTGCTGCATGCACCGCCTCAAGGTCGACTGACTGCGTGAGCCTGCAGGGCTGGCTGCTAACCAACACAGACTCCTCCATCCCAGTCCTGCACACCGAAGAGTGAAGTTAGGAAAAGGAAAAGAAGGAGGGCGGGGCAAGGGAGCCTGAGACACAGGAAAAGGAAAGGATATAAATAGTAGAAGAGATAAAGCCGGTCAAGAGAACAGAAGGGTGAATCTAGGGGTCTGGGACAAGATGCCCCAAACCTCTAAGCAGGCAAGGGAGGGACAGAGTAAAGGAGGGACAGTAAAAGGAAAGGAAAGAGGTAAGAGAAGGGAGAGAGAAAAAGGAGACACTGTGGCACCCCTGCAGAGGTCCAGGGGATGCTCTTGGGCTCTGGAAGAAAGACACCTCTGTCTTAAGCCATATCCAAGCTTTTTCATATCTCCGCCAAAGTGGATCTGGAGACAATACCCCCAGATTTGAGGAAAACTGGGGGGCTAAGTGGGTAACAGCCCGGAAGACAGAAGCAAGTCAGGACACCAGACTTGAGGGTGCCCTCTCCTCCAGCCCAAGGGGTGGGAAAGGGGGGCAAGCATCTCCCATTCCTGTTTCTAAAAACATCCTGGGGTGGGGACAGGACCATTGCCCCTGCAGGGACCCTCTGTAGAAGGATTCCTCCCACAGAGGATCTAAAGATGACGCACCCTCTGAAACAAAAGCAGTGCCATAAGGAGAACCACCCTTAAGGCATAAACTTACAATCCAGAAGGGGACCCTGCACAGGAAAATGTTAACTGGAACCAGCAGAGGAAGAAAAAAGGAGTCACAGCTCCTGAAAGGAAGGGTTCTAGATGTCACCAGGGCCCTCCCAACAGCAATAGGCCCAAGGAGGATTCCAAGGGTCAAGCGATCAGTTGTCGAATCGAACCCTAGAAGGTTCAGATCAAGCTGGAGGAGGGGTCCTCAGCAGGAATATAAAGCAGCTCCCAGGTGAGCCCCAATAAGAAGGGACAAGCGCCCCTGCCTGCCCTTCCCCAACAGTGAACCTCTGTCACTTTCACCAGAAGGAGCAGAGAGCTCAGAAGTACCAGCAGGACCAGGCCCACAATTGGCCTCAATTGGGGAAAAACAAGCAGGGAGGAGACATTGCCCAGAGTCTGAGGCCCAAGAGGGGAAGGAGGCTGGGAAGCAGTGATGAATAGTGAAGATACACAGAAAGATCAAGAATTACGGTAGGTACGTCATTTTCATATCTTATCTGTGTCAGTCTTCGCCATTCATCACTGGTGGGGAATTACCAAGCCCCCCCCACCCAAATGGGACCTGGTACCTCTCTAAGGGAAGAATGTCCCTCAGCCTCCTGTGGGAGAGGCACAGAAGGGGGGAAACCCTCACAGGCCTAGTTAGGCCTGGGACTGGCAAGAGTGAGGCGGGGTCTCTCTCTGGCTAGGAGAAGGGAGTCACCCCTGAAGTTCCCACCTCACCCTGTGGGGAAAAAAGGTGGGTCACCAGAAAGAGGAGGCAATCATCCTTTGCCAGGCCATGGGTGATAACTGGGACAGATGAAGCCATGCCACCGCAAGACGCTGTCCCTGCTAGCCTGGCGCCATCTCATTGGTGTCATACAATGCCCTTGCTTGGTGTCTCGAAAGCTCCAGGCCATGTGCGGAGAGGGCACTGGCTTGACTGGTTGCCTCTGTATCAGGCATGGATGCTAGGATTTGTCCTAGCAAAGACCATAAGTGCCTGTTGTAGGCAGCATGATGGGCCTGATGCGCTGCACTGGAGATAGAGAGAGAGAGAGAGAGACACGCTAAGGAAAAATTTCTCCTTCCCCAGGAGTCAAACTCTGTGGAGTCCGCATCCGGGGGATGGTCATGTCATGGGCTTCTATGCCCGGAGGGAGTGTAAAGGAGCGTCACGCCCAAAGAGGTGGTGAGGCAGGTCTCCCGGAGATCCCTTGGGGTGCACAATACCTGTGCCAGCAGTCCATTGGGGCTGGGGAGGGGACTGATGGATGCTGCCAAGTGTGGTACGATGCCACCCGAAAGGGGGAGGGCCTGGCGGGTACCACCAGGTTACCAGCATTGTACTCGCTTATAAAAGTGCACTCGGCCGTTCAGGATTGCAGCTTGCCACTCTTGATATTTGGCGCTCGTCGACCAGCCTCGAAAGGAAATGCTGATAAGTGGTCTGGTCAGCGTTTGAGGACAGGTGAACAGAAGGATCCTCTTCCTCATGTGAGGAAGACGAGAAAGATGATGAGTCTGGGGAGACAGAGCTGCCCTGGGGAGTGGTGAACACCTGCTCGTCCCTGGATCTAATGTAGGCTGGGAATTGGGCAGCCATGGCTCTAAACTGCTCCCAGATTAGAGGCCCTGTAGGACCAGAGTGGCCCAGGAGAAGGGGAGGGGAAGGCAGAGGTAAAGGGGCTAAACGCCTCGGAGGAAGGCAACAACCTCTACCAGGGTTTGGGGACCGAACAGGCAAACCAGCACCCTGGAAGGATCCATCAGTCCATGCAGTCACCAGCCATTCAACCATTCTGAAACAGTCAGGACTGAGCCCTGAAGGGGAGTCCCCCCTGCGAGGCAACTGGGGTCACATGGGTCCAGAAGGTCGGCCTCTAGCCTCAAGAGATTAGATCCCCCGTGGAGAGACTTTGGGGAGAAAACAGGGCTGGCACTGTTGCTCCTACCCGAGTCCCCACAGGCTGCAGGGAAAGACGCTGCTCCTGACACTGTCCCCCTTACCCCTCAGACTCGCCTCTTCCTCAGGACCAACCGAGGAAGCTCAACCTTACCTGACAACCCCTGAGGGGCAGCAGATGAGGGAACCTTCGCCCCTGTCCCAGACATCCTAGCAGGTCCAGAAGTGGACCCAGCCTGAACACCCAAAACGGGGAGTTCACCTCCTCCGAGTCCAGAGGTCCCACTGGCTGCGCTGGACCTTCCAGTGCTGCCCCTGGCACCGGAAGAACCAACAGCACTGCAAGTGGCTCTGCCACCGGCACCGGTAGAAACCACTGGTTCCGATGGAGGGGATTGGACAGATGCCAAAGTGCTGGACAGGGGAAGAGTCCGAGGACTCTGAAGAATCCGGAAGCCAGTCCGGATCTGCCTCCAAATCGTCATCGTCTCCTGAAGAGGAACGGATCCAGGGGGCCTCATGAACCCTTCCGCTCCCGGCACTGTGAGCTGGCCCAGCACTGCCTCTGCCTACGGCACCACCACGATCACCGGCATTGGGATCTGGGGCAGCACCAGGATCCAGGGCGGCACCGAGGAAACCACTGGGCCGGGCCTGGCAGACACAGGCCACGACGTTGGAGGAGCCTTCACCTCCGTGGAGGTGACTGCCAAAACGGTGCCTCCAGCCTGATCCCCCGGAGGAATCGGACTGGGCCTCCAGCACCGTAAGAGGGACCTCCGCTGTGGCGAGGCTATGTAGGGTGGAAGCCCCCTACTCCGTGGCCCATCTAGAACTGGGAGGGGACCCGAAGGAAGGATCAAGGGACCTATGTCTGGTGTCCCTAGTGCACGCCGGTCCTCCGAAAGTTGATGGCATACGGACGACTTCAAATACGTGGTGTTCCAGTACTCTGTGGTCCATAGAAAATCAGATGTTGCAACAGTCCTTACTGTGGTTAGGGCCGAGGCAGGTCAGGCAACGATCATGCCGGTCTGAGACAGAATAAAGCCGGCCACAATGATACTGCCGCATTGGGGGCTGGCCCGCCTTCGAAGATTTCTTTTTCTTGTCCCCAGGACGAGACATGATCAGACGGAAAAACAATACAAACAGCAAAAGGGTCTTGGGACCAAAGAAAAATAAGGAAAGATCTTACCGTAGTTGACGGCGCCGAGAACGCAATGGCTCCTGCAGAACTAGGACGGTGGAGACGGTTCAATGGACTAGACTCGATGTCACAGTACCAAAAACGGTCACTTCACGAGGTCATGCTCACTTGACAATGGAAGAAGCAGAACTGGGATGGAGCAGGTGTCTGTTACTAGGCAACCCGTGAGCACCACGCAGTGCATTGGCCTTGAGGGCAGTGCTGCCCATGGCACCGGCTCCTCCCCCTTTGCAAAAAAAATGCTCCCGCAGGGTCCTGCTCCTCCAGTCAGAACCCACCAATGATGAATGGTGAAGACTGATAACAGATAAGATGTAATATTACTTCTTTATAGATCAATTCTAAGGCTACACCCGGATTACCATATCCAGTTCTGGAGTCCTCACCTCAGGAAAGATGAGAACAGGCTAGAGGTGGCGCAACAAAGGGTGACCAGGATGATGCAGGGCCAGTAAGGCAGATTTTACAAGGAACAGATCAAGGCACTAAATGCACTCGCTTGAGACCAGATAGGAGAGGGGTGATATAACAGAGGAAAACAGAATAGGTGCTGCGCTGAGATGTCAGGCAGGGTGCGAGTGAGTGGGCTGCCCACACTTTATAACTCAAACAAACAACAGCCACTCACACTCCAGAGCCAGGGGAGTGAATACCCCAGTGAAGACAGTTTCAAATAACTTCAAAATGTCAAAGTTCTAAAATAGATGATTTTTATAGTATTTTAAAGAATCAATCCAACACACTCGAATGATCAGCTAGCAGGTGCCCCTGAAATTTGAAGTTATTTGAAACTACCTTCACTGAGGTATTCACTTCTCTGGCTCTCGAGTGCGAGTGGCCATTGTTTGTTTGAGTGATATAACAGAGACCTTCAAATTCCTCAAAGGAATTATTAATGTGAACTGTGAAGAGTTATTTTAGTTAAGTACAAATTCAAGGTCACGGGCATAAGTAGAATCTGACAGGAGGAAGGTTCAGGACGGATATAAAGAAACATTATTTTACAGAGAAGGTGGTGGAACCCTGAAATAGTCTGCCTGTCAAGGTGGTAGGAACTAAAACCAGAAATGGTTTCAAGCACAACTGGGACTTGAGTGAAAGCTATAGTGTTTACTCAGGGCAACAGTAGCAGGGAGGAGAATGGGGGGAGCGGGGGGCATTGTGAGGGCTAGTACCCTGGATGACAATAAGGCCCCCAGGGAATAGACAGGCAGCCTGGATGGAAATTGGTCCTTTGCTCCTAGCACTGCCTATATTCTGTGTTTCTATAAACAGCAAGTAGATTTTCAGGGACAAAGCTAATGCACCAGAAAGGCAAAAGTTGCGCCTGCCCACAAAGCATCCCCCTTGCCCTTGCTGGTGGGTCTGGAGCTATGTACCTGCTCTATCACAGTATCTGAAGTAAGGAAATGTGAACTATAAAAAACACTCTGTTTAAACAATTTTAAGCTGCTGTGCTATGGAAATGTTTGCTTTCAATCTCTTTTTGGCCCTACAGGTTCCTGACAGCCCATAATGTTTTATCACAGTAATTCAGACTTTATTATTATTTTCTATTTCTACCCCCACTTCCCCTCACCAGCTGTCAGGTCCTCCTTCCTGCTGCCCAAGCCCTTCTGCCCACCGTAGGAGTCCTCCTAAGGTCCAATCTGCCAACAGCCTCTTCACCATGGCCTCTCTGGAATCACAACAGTAACCCACAGTTTGTACCCCATGGGTTGGATCCCCAGTTCTCCAAACCAGGAGGACGATACTTCAGTCAACGGTTGAGGTTCAAGGAGGAGGAACCAGTGGGAAATGGAAGGAGTCGACAGGGCTCTACTGTCACATGGGGGGAGACAGCTTCACCCAACCTGGAGCTGCTGGTGCATTTTTTTGCACTAAGCCCTCCCTACCCAAGCTATGGTACCAAGGAACAACCCAGCAGACTACCTGTCAAGGCCATCAGAAAGGTGGGTGAGACCACCCCTATCTGCAGAACTCACTTGTCGGCTGCTCCAGTGAAACCACTTTTTCCTTCCTGCATGACATGCCCTATCCCAGGGCCTCCTAGGGACAGTCCTTCAGTGGAAGAAGGTGTCCTTCCTCCCCGAGGAAGGAGGCATCCGAGACAGATACCAGAACCCTACTTCATCGGTCAGCTCTAGGTGTCCCAGGCTCACAGTGTGAGCCCAGGTCATCTGTATGGAATGCGATAACACTAATGCTGAGCAAGCTGGCTAGCAGTAAATATACTTCAATCCATGTTTTAACGTCCCTAGCCCTGTCACTCTAGATTTCCACACTACTTTCCAGAAAGATGGTTACACATTACAAGTTAGTTATCACAGGAAGACTGGGTCAGATAGACCTCTCAACTAGCTGGCAGACAAAACCTCATTTTTTGTTGTTGTTAGGAATTCAAGTCCCGGTTGCCAACAGACCACAATCAGTAGTTTTACATTTATCAGACAACCATTCCATTTATTTATACAGTTCATTTTCAAAAGCTGCATGCCTTAAAAGCGAATTAGTTCTTTCCTCTCAAAAAAGAATATATAGTCATAATTTTTTTATAATTATATTACAAAGAAATCGGATAAATACAGTAGCTCTACTATGACTGTGAGAAAGAAGGCCTTATCTACAAGGTCTAAGGTATTAATACAGTTTCCTTGTACTGTAGTATACTGATAATTTTTAATGCATTTCTGAAACAGTTTAAGTGCTTTGAATCCTCCACTGTGGTGCCCAGACATTCTTTTTTTTCTTCAGCTTGGACTACGTTAGGTTTGGTGCACACACAACTAGTGCAGGCAACCACATTTGTTCATCTTACTCATGTACTATAGTTACTAATCCACTTCAGACACTGCTATAGATGACCAAGATATTGAAAATTCCCAGCTCTTGCAATACAAACAGAAATTTTCCTCAGACTCAGAGGGCAGGGTCCAGAACTCATTTGTGATCATGAGTTCAATTACAGAACTATAGATTCTGACTGACTAAATAGTGGTACTATGATTAACATACCAGTCAGTGATGAGCAATTCTTGTTTAAATTTATTCCAAGGTTCAATCACTCATTTAGTAGACTAGGAGGTAGAGTATCGGAGAGACAGTTTGCAAGAGCAGTGTGTAGAATCCATAAAAGGATGTCAAGACCTTACAAGAGTCTGCTCTGGCTGGTAACAAATTCTATTATGTATATTTTTTTAGTTAATGTTTATTTATAGATTTTATAATATACAGTACGTATCATAAAGCATAAAAAAGAAAAAGGTTTGCTGTTCCAAATGAAGACATACAGTAACACATTTCAGAGAACTATAGTCACGGAGTACAGTCCAATAAGAAGATAATATACATCTTTGCAGTCTCACCTTCCATGTGGACTTATAGGTCACTATGCCAATATTCCCACCCCCTCAAAGTTCATAACTGAGCAAGCCTGTACCTCCATGCCACATTATACCAATGCTTGATTCCTGAATATGAATAAGGATTTATAAAAACAGTAACTTCCAGAGTAAAGAGCATGCAAAAAGCATGGTGAAACAACTGCATATGCTCATAACCGTTCATCGGATCATAATCCAGCCGTAAGTGCCAGAGCTGATGTAGTTAGTCCCATTTGCCTTACAGAAGTGGATAAGTACACGAATAGAACACTGTCTAAATAAAATCTAGTCTCAGACCACTTCAGGTTGTTCAGTTTCTTCATTTACTATGGTAGCCAGATGCTTGTGTGCACAGCAGAACCTGACACTGGACTGGTGAAAATGGGAGTTTTATTCTGGCACCATACCTGGAGTCATGCTGGGATCAGGAATGGTGCACCAATCCCATGAGCCAAGGGTGTCTTCTTAAAGGCCTGCAGATTTTTCTTCATAGTCTGAGTCTGGGAGGAGACGTCTGAAAAGCAAGCAATTCTGTGTTCCTCCCATACAATGTCCCCACACTGTCTGGCTGCTGTGAGTAAGGGAATATAAACCTCCATGCAGGGATAAAGTGGCCACAACTGTTAATGGCCTCTGCAGATCCCCGCCATGCAGACAGGCTCACATTCGGATGGTGAAGGCTCAGGTGAACTTGAGTCCCAACTCAATTGGCAACAACTTCAGGTCAGTAAAAAGCACCTATTTGATTTCAGATACTAGTTCAGTCCTGACGGCCAGTCTGGGAAGAGAGCTCACTATACAAATATTTGCTTGGTACTAGGAATTTTCGAGGGCTTCCTTCTTTGCTCTGAGAAAGTTCAAGTCCTTTACTACTGCCGCACTGATGTCCCTCTGCCTCTCCATAGAGACACAGATACTGATGGCAGATAAGGGTTTTTAGTCCACCTAGTCTTCCCAATTGCACATCTAATTTTGCCTCTTCAAGCTTCTCTTGAACTAGGCAGTCCCCTTCCCCCAGCTGCTAGGATCCCCCGATGCCTATCCCATGCATTCTTGAATACCGCAATTGTTTCGCCCCCACCCCACCTCCTCTGGCAGTGCGTTCCACTTGTCCACACCCTTTCCGTGAAGAAATACTTCTCCACACTACCCCTGAACTTCCCTCCCTCCAATGTCATCTCATGACCCCTAGTCCTGGAACATCTCTTCCTCTGAAAAATAAGTGTTTTCCTGCACTTTGTTCCTCCCCGTGAGGGACTTGTATGCCTCTATCATATCCTTCCTCTTCTCCAGAGAGTACATATTCAAGTCCTTCAGCCTGTCCTTGTAGTACTTGTGAGGCAAGCCATGTACCATCTTGGCTGCCCTCCTCTGAACTGTCTCCACTCTGTCTATACCCTTACGTTGGTAAGGCCTCCAGAACTGGGCTCTGTACTCCCGTTGAGGCCTCATTGGTGTCTTATACGGTGGAATTATGACCTCCCTTTTCCTGCTGGTGATGCCCCTGCCTATGCATCCCAACATCCTATTTGCTTTACATGCTGCCTTGTCACACTGATTCACAACCTTTAGGTCATCAGAGATGATAACTCCTAGGTCCCTTTCCTGCTTGGAGCATACTATATCCACCCCTCGAGCTGATTTGTTGTTCCAGGTTTTTTTTTGCCTCAAATGCATTATTCTGCACTTTTTTGTGTTAAATCTCAACTGCCACACCCTTGACCATTCAATAAGCTTCTGCAGGTCTCTCCTCATTCTATCCACTCCCTGTGGTGTGTCCACTCTGTTACACAGTTTGGAGTGACGGCCATTTACCACCACACTCTGTGCCCTACCATCCAGCCAATTCCCCACCCACTGCACTACTGTCCTACCCACACATATTGCCCAACTTGTTTAACAGCCTCCTATGGGGCACAGTGTCAAAGGCCTTACTGAAGTCCAGACAGGCCACATCCACTGCCCCCCCTCCGATCCACCTCCCTTGCCACCCAGTCGAAAAATTCAATGAGGTTAGTCTGGCATGACCTCCCCCCAGTAAAACCATGCTGCCTTGGGTACTGTAGACTGTTGGCCACAAGGTGTTCCACTAATCTCTCCTTCAGTAGTGCTTCCATAATCTTCCCCACTACTGTGGTGAGGCTGACCAGTCTGTAGTTTCCTGCTTCCTCTCTGTTCCCGCTCTTGTATAAGGGGACTACATCAGCTGTTTTCCAGTCTTTGGGCACCTCACCTGTTTCCAGTAATCAGCTAAATAGGGTCGCCAAAGCTTCAGCCACCACTTCTCTGAGCTCCCTCAGCACCCTGGGGTGCACCACATCCAGGCCTATAGCTTTATCAACTCTTATTCCTTCCAGTTCCTTTAGGATCCTTTCCCCTTGAAAGGGACTTGTATCCATTTTTGTGCCCTTCCCCCCATACTCTCTTCTGGCACACTACTTGCCCCTTCTACTGTAAAGACTGAGCAGAAATATCTATTCAGTATGTCTGCTTTATTGCTGACATCCTCAACACTACACTTGTCCTCACCCTTCAGCCTCACTATCCCCGTTTGCCTTCCTTTTTTCACTTACATACCTGTAAAAGGTTTTGTCCACTCGAACCACTGTTTTTGCAATGTGCTCCTCTGTCTGAGCTTTGGCTTCCCTTACTGCCCTCCCTGCTTCCCTTTGCTTCTCCTGGTACCTAGTACTCCCGACTGAGCTCCTGGATAGAGGTGGCATGTTCCTGGATTTTGTTATCCATCTTGTCAAGTTTTGCCTCCGCTGCTGCAAGGCGCTTGTTGGTTTCCTCTCTGGTGGCCTGTCTTTTATGCCATTATGTGAGCAGCTGGGAGGTCCACTCCACTCAAGCCACGAGGCTGTGCAGGCCCGGATCTCTTCTGTGCAGGTACTGCTGTTAAAAAGGCATCCAGATTCTAAGCTTGCTGCTTCTGGTCTCAATCGGGCCACATTATCTGCTCTGGAATTACCAACTCAGTTTGTGGGTCTTTTCTGAAGTTGGCTCTGGCACTAGCTGACCTCGGAGCTTGAAAAGAAAGCATAAGCCATGCTTACTGCTTCACAGCTCATCCACCCCAGCCAATAACAATTCTAAGGTTAGCAAAAGCCACTAGCTATAGACCTTTAAGCCCCATTATTATTCAATGTGTACATAAATACCATACTAAAAGATTCAAATAAACTGGAATTCCATTCCCCCACTATTGTAACACAAAAAATCCCTTGCTTGGCATATGCGGATGATATTGTCCTGATAGCTACGTCTTTTTTAGGTCTTCAACGCAAGGTAATTTTTTTTTTCAGAACTTTGTAGAAAAGATGGGCTGGTAATCAACTTGAAAAAAAAAACAAATATGGTCGTCTTTGTCAACAGAAACAAAAAGGTCCCTTCATTATTCACTGAGAATAACAAAGCTGAGCTGACAACTCATTATGATTATTTGGAATGTAGGTTCTCCTCTAATCTTTCTTGGACCCCACATATTAAAATTAATGATACAAAAATTAAAAACATTGCTTAGTACCTTTAAAAGATTCAACTGGAAAATGGGTCAAAGTTCAATTCTGGGTTTATTAAAGGTTATAAATATTAAAATAAAAACAAGTATATCATATGGGATAGGAATTTGGATCCCTGCAGATATAAAATCTTTAGAAACAGTAATTAAAATGTATCACTATATTTTAAAAGTACAACAATCCGTTCCTGCAGAAATATTGAGGAAAGAATTAGGGCAGTTTTCATTGGCAACACTGGTGATTGAGAGACGGATAACCTTTATATTGCAGTTATTTCTCCTACCCGATCATTGGCTTCCGAAGCTGTGTCTCGAAGAACAAATAAAATATCATTACTCTAACTTTACATCAAGTACTAGTAAAACCATAAAAGAAAATATTCTTCAATGGGGCTTAGGGAATTTGCTCCATGAAATTTATGTCATCCCATTTCCTCAGCTAGCCGAGCAGGTTAAAAGGAGAATTAGGGCTATTTCTATATCACAGGATCAGGAAAAAAAATGACAAATTACATCATTATTGATGGTTTCAAATTATTAAAACAAAACATAAATTGGAACCTTACATAATTATTATGACAAACCTAGAGGAGAGAAGATTATTTACAAGATATAGACTATACTCTGCAGATTATATGTTATATGATCAAAAAAGACCTGGAATTTTAAGCTCTAAATGTAGATGTTTACATGGACATCAGGATGATGTTAAGCACATTATGTTGTATTGTCCACAGTACAAAACTGCAAGGAAAAAATGGTTGGCTCTCATTTTGAGTACCCTTGGTCTCCCCTCCAAAGAACTTATAATTTTCTTGTTCAACTCAAATGACAGAAATAGTCTCAACTCTCTTTATAAATTCTTACATGCTGTCAAATGATGAGTTGGTTCAAACTAATTCATGTAATAATTATATATTGACGTGTATAGCCTTGTGCCTTTATGGTGGGAAAACTGTTTAACAATACTGTGTTTTTGCTAGGCTACTGACGTGCAGTATTGAGCCAGATTAAGCTGTTGGTGGTATTTTTAGTGAATGGGGGAAATTTGGCCAGCACACTACTCTTTTCGAGAAGTGCCGTGGGATCTTTAACATCCACCTGAACAACTACCCGAACAGGCAGATGGGACCTTGTTTTAACATTTCATCTGAAAGACAGCATCTTAGGAGTGCAGCATCCCCCCTCATGATGCACTAGAGTGTCAGCATTGGGATTTTACCTCAAGTTCCTGGTGTGGAGCCAGAACCCACAACCATCACCTTCTGGTCTCACAGGCAAGTGTGCAACCTGCTGAGCCACTGACACTGATGGAAGATAACAGCTGCAGCACATTGTGACCGTCCCACAGGGGTAGTGCTAAGGGTGTGCTCTCTGCTCTGAGCATGCCAGTGATCGTGGGGGGTAATCTCTGAGGTACTCCACATTCATGACATCATGGGGTTGTGTACACCTGAGAGGTTGCTTGATGTACATGTGACTTGAAGAAAGTCCATCCCCACCTGAGAGGGGGGTCTGCTCTCCTAAGGTTAGTTCTTTTGTGCTGGGGCTAACTGCATTAGTCAGAATACAGCAAGACTTCATGTTGTTTAAAGACCCCCCCTCTCAGGTGGGGGATGGACTTTCTTAAAGTCACATGTGCATCAAGCAACCTATCAGGAGTACACAACCCCATGATGTCATGAATGTGGAGTGCCTCAGAGATGTATTCTCCCACAATCACCTTTACCAGGTGAGTAAACAACCATTACAGAAGCACATTTTCTTTGTAGAAAATTTAGTTATCTGTGCTCCTCTTATCTTTCAGGAGTACAGTTCCAGGCAGTGGGAGGGTGGTAGGGGAGTTCAGAAGGGACACTGGGCTGTACAGCTGGCTTTTGTTATTAATGTGGCAGAGTTCAAAGCTAGATCAGTAAGCTATTGGGCAAGTGGGAAGTTGTCAAGTTAGCAGGTGGGCCAGCAAGTTATTGAGCACTGCAGTATGCTGGCAAAGAACAAGCATGTTGACAGCCAGCACAAGATAGTATGTACATGGGCAAGCAGAGTAGGAGTATGACAGCAGCTGGTGTAAACATGCCCATGCAGGCAGGCAGGTAGTGGATGAGTGTGGGTGTGGTTCCAAGGGCTTTTATTAGTAGGTTGGAAAAACGTGTGTGGACAAGTAGTGCTGTGCAGGCAGGGAACAAAGAGTATGTGCACTCTCTGGCTATGAGAGAGAGAGAGAGAGAGAGAGAGAGAGAGAGAGAGAGAGAGTGCGCAGGCAGGTGGGAAACAAGTGTTTTGTACGGAAGGATGGCAAGGAGGGAATGACAGTATTACCTATGGGCACAACAGTTAAATGAAAATGAAGTGACTGAGCAAAAACAGGAAAGATTATATGTTTCAGGGTATTAAATAACCTGGAAAAATTGATCAGCAGTTTTACACCTGAAAGTGCTAATCAGCTGTAAAACTGCATAGCACTTGGCACAGCATGGCTAGCAAAATAAGAATATATATACAGTTTTATTAACTTTTTCCAATGTTGCATGGACCCCGTTTAAAAGGGGATAGCAGTCTATTGCTATGCATTTGTGTAAATGGATAGCATTACCCCATTTTGTGCAGCGTTTTGCTATGCTATACCAACTATTTAATACCCTGCGTTTTAGTGTCAGCAGACAGAAGAAACCTGCATGCATCGAGGGAAGGCTGCTGAGTAATACAAATAAGTAGGTAGGAGCATGGCTAAGATCTGAAGGAGCACAAATTTTAGGGTACAGTTTTAATTTACTGTGTTCTCTGACTTGGTGGAGCACACTGAGATAAATCCTTAACACCACCCCTGCCCTCCGCTACTGCTCAGTAGTAGATTCCTACATATTTATTATACCTCCCTCATACACCCATCCCATTTTACCTTAAAGAAATTCAGCTTACCTGCCTTAACTACTGAGTGAAAGTACTAAATAGAGGATAATGGCTGGGGATCAGGTGATAACCACACTGTAATAACTTCAAGTGGTTGCAAGGGCAACATGGTAAACCTCGAGAGCGCAGCTCGAGAGGTTTACTGTAGCCCTAGCAACCACGAGAGGTGATTTCAGTGTGGTTGTCACCCGATCCCCAGCCATCATCTTTTATAGTGTATGGTCAAAAAAACACTGTTTGCATTCAACGTGTGAGAATTATGGAACTCTGGTGCATTCTTTTTTGCTATGCCACTGATTGGAAGCTTCGAAGTGTGGTTAACAACTTTTAAAATTCTAAACAGTGCATAACAAAGCTGTGTGACTGCTGATTATGGTGGTTAATAGGCACTTACCATACATTATACAGGGAATAATACATGGGTGGGTGTAACTAGAATTTTACACACACCCAAGGTGTTGGACGCTACATAAACCCCAAGAGTGAGAGGCGTTTATAAAACCATCGCATTCCAAAGGTGTGTGTATGGTTTACACACACCCACTTGTGTCTTGTTTTTTTTGGGGGGGTTATAATTACTGGAGAGCATTTTTAATTACTGTGGCAGTTGTGTGACTATTGCTCACACTACTCACAGCGCAAGTGTGACTAACAGGGAGTAGTCACAATCGCCTCACTGTAACACATAATTACAAGCAGGTGGTTGTAATGCATTTTTACAAACCTGTTATCCAGGCATTAAAAATGCTCACTAGTAATTACTATTTTTTTTTGTTAAGCTATTTCTGCCCTCTTTACGACCGGCTCCCCCTGCCCCATCACCCCGATGGCCACCGGACTCACCTCTGCTGCGGCACCGGGGGGGGGGTTGGCATCATCCCACTGGTAGGAATTTTTCTTTGGCTTTTCTTCCTGACCCTGAGTGCGGAGAGAAGGCATGCAATGACACCAATGGCAAGCCGCGCATGCTTCCATGAGTGGCACATTGGGCGTCTTCTCTGCATAAGTCCCCTATGTTATGGATCCATTGTGCCAGTCCCCAGCTACTGCCAGGGGCAAGTCATGAAGCAGACTCCATCCCCACCCCTCCCTGGAAGAGGACAGCAGTCCTCCAAATGCTCTATCCTCTCCCTCCTGACCCCCAGCTCACACCGCGAACACAGGTTGCCGGCATGGCAGGAGGTAAGGCATGGATGCCTCTGCCCTCCATGCCACTGGGCCGGCTACTCACTAGTCATTTCAAAGAAAATGATGTGTTAAACAAAACAAAGACCTAGAAAACCCTAAGGTGAATAAAACTTTATACACAGAATAGAGCCAAACTATATTGTAGTACACACCCGAATCTGTGCTAATAATACACCTTAGGCCGGATTCACAAAAGGCAATCCATGATGCAAAGTGACTCGCGTCCCAAAAAATGGTGCAAGTAACACTTTGCGTCATAAGTTGCGACATTCGGGATTCAGCAAGGCAGTCTGCGACATGTTGCAGGCTGCCTGAATCAAAGTGGTCCCATGCACCATGAAAACCCCTGCAACATGGCGGTAAGGGGGTTTATGGCAGCAGTTGCCCCCTATTCAGGAAGGGCAGCTGCCAAGTCACCAAAGTGGGATTCAGAAAGAACCCCCAGTGGACATCTGAGAAAGAACATTTACGCCAGCTATGAGCTGGCGTAAATGGTCTTTGCCATCCTCTGGGGGTTGCCAGTGTTCACCTAGTGCTGCAAAAAGCATTGCCCTCGTGAGCTATAGCCCCAAACAGCCCCATTCCCCTGTCCAATAATATAATCCCATATGGTCTTGCGCCCCCCCCCATGTCCAAAGGCCCCACCATTAGTAATGTAAAAGCCCAGTGTGGGCTATGCCCCCCAATCCCGACCCTGATAGTGCCGATGTATAGCCCTCATGGGCTATCAGAACACCCCCTCTCTAGCCCCCGCACCCTGAACCTGAAATGCCTTTCTGTTCCTACAGTAATAAAACTGTCCCCACATTGCACCATATATCCCTGGTGGTCCAGTGGCATCCACCCCCCAACCGACAGTGGCAGCCCACCCCGCACCCCTCACCCATATCCCACCAGCAACTGGCACAGCCCACCTCACACCACCGTGGCCAGCCACCAACTGAGCATTGCACAAAGCACGTATAGTTAATATACGCATTTGGTGAATGACAGCTGCTGTCATTCACCAAGCGCGTATGTTAACTGTAGGCGCTCTGTGCAATGCTCAGCTGGCGGCTGGCCGCGATGGTGAGAGGCGGACTGTGCCAGTCGTCGGCAGGGTATGGGTGGGGGGTGCAGAGTGGGCTGCCACTGTTGGGTGGGGGGGCCACTGGACCACCAGGGATATACGAGGCAATGCAGGGACAGTTTTATTACTGTAGGAATGGGAAGGCATTTTGGGTTCGGGGTGCAGGGATTAGCATCGGGGCTGGGGAGGGGGTGTTCCGATAGCCCATGAGGGATTATACATCGGCAATATCGGGGTTGAGATAGGGGGCCCCATAACCCACACTGGGCTTTTACATTACTAATGGTGGGGACTTTGGGCATGTGGGGGAAGGGGCATGACCACTGCCAACCTCCCTTATGCGGGCGCATCTGCCGCCTGCCCTGCAGCTTGCGGCATTCTTGGTTACTGCATCCTTTGTTGTGCAGATGCCACAAGAGAGGCTCCTAGATCCTGTCAAATACTGAATTGGGTGCAGGGTTCAGGACACTGGAGCCGTTGCCGAAAGCTGCCATTGTCGCAGCTTGCAGCAACATTTGTGAATCCAGCCCCTTGAGAATAACATACAATCTGAAAGCCAAGCACTTCATAAAAAAAAAAAATATATATATATATACACAATAAATAATAGTAACCAAACAATAATATCATTGACCAGTCATACTTCAAATCCTGTTAAATTCTAAGAATGAAAATAGCTGGTAGACTGAGGGCTAATGTCAACATTACCAGGCTGGCCAAGTCAGAATACTTGGCCTCAAACTTCCAGCATAACATTAACTGCCTCTCAATTCTGGAAGTTTTCACACTCCTTTTCCAATCCTCTCACCCAGTTCCCCATGCCAGTACTCAAACTAGGCAGTTCACCGTATTTAACTACTTTTTCTCCACCTTCGGTCTCTCGCTGTTACCTCCCCTTCTCCACAAACACCCACTCTTATGCTTTCACAGCCTCTTATTCCTCTCAACCCCTCAAAAGCACAGAACTCAGATGGGCTTGACAGCAAGCTAACACAGTACTGCATAGTAATTTAATGTCATAAGTGACTCTAGGTTCATCAAATCCATCCTCCCAATGCTCCATAACCAGACAACAACAAGTATGCTGTGTAAGGAAGTACTAAGTTATAGGGATTTTCCACAACCCAGCTGCAAAGGGTACCCTTTGATTTCCTTGATAAGCAGAAATTTGTCTAGGCCTTTCTTGAAGGCCTGTTCTGTCTTCACGTTCACTGTCTCCACTGGTAGGCTATTCCATGGGTTTACTACCCTCTAGGAGAAGTGCCTCCTCTCTCTCTGCCCTGCCATAACTTCCCCCATTTCTTTTTTTCTATAGAGCTGTTAACTCTCCCAGTTCTCCAGCCAGCCAATATCATGCCAGCCACCCCAGCCCCATCACACTGACTTCTACCAGGGCTTACCTCCTCATATTCCAGTGTCACCCGAGTCACCAGGTGCGGGGCCTGCAGGCAGCTGGGAGTCATTCTGTCGACCTTGTATGGTGTTTTCCTCCTCCTCGGTTTTTTCTCCCTTGTCCCTCAAGGTCTAACCGCATGCAATGGCAAATGTGTATGGCGTGAAGACACCACATGTATTCATATGCCTGTACCTAGCCCTCAGAAAGGCCTCCGCATGTTGCGCTATCTCCCAGCCTCCTCCAGGTGGCAGCCAAGCAGCAGCAAGAATGAAGAACAGTCAACCCTATCCCAAAGGAGGAGAGCCATCTCTGGACACTCAATCTTCCTTTGCCAGCCATCCCCCAGACTGACCCTGGTCCATTCCATCACTTGCGTCGCTGGTGTGGCATTCAGTACCTCTGTCCACCACACTACTGGGCCTGCCCTACCTCCCCTATTTCTGACCCACTTAATCTCTGCTCCTCACAGGCACTGTCCCTAATGTTTGGAAGAAGGTGGAGGTCAGCCCTCTGCATAAAGGTGATGACATTTCTGCCCCAGATAACTATCACACGATCTCTGTCATCTCTGCTATGATTGAATTCCAAGAGCACCTAGTCCTCTTTCAACTTGCCCCATTTCTTGACTCCTCTGCCTTTCTCAGTCCCTAACCTAAACCAGAGAAACCCTGGCACAGATAGCTCCATAGGTGCTCTACTCTGTAAACAAACAAGAAGCAAGCACACTAGAAGGTGTTTTAAATATTTACTAGAACAGAAGTGCAAACAATGCAACATGCAAAATGCTATCTGCCAACAACACAGATCCCATGTGCATTCAAAGCAGTGTGCTCCTTCATGAGAGGGTGGAACTAAACACTTGCAATATGACAGAAATGAGAGGATGCAAAACAAGGAACCCAATTGGTACAGTGGCATCAGGTGATACAAGAGCAACACAGTATTAATCCACGATAGATTCGGTGTTGCCAGCGGGAGTGAGCAGAGTCAAGCATTGACACACTGTTGGCGCTGTGCATGAGCAGTAAAGATGTGGAGCGCGGTGCTTGTCAGAGGCAACTAAAGCGATCGGGGGTGAGGACGATAGCCAGGGATGGAGCCAAGCAGCAGAGTGTAGCACACAGTTGTGACGCAGAACAAATTCTGGGACCAATGTGAGCAAGGAGGTGGAGTCGTACATGGAGAACGAGTGCAAGGAGGAGGAAGTAAAAGCACAGATATGTAAAAATTAGTTATGGTCCCACAATACTTTATTGAAGTCAAAATGTAAAGCAAGAAACGAATGCAAAGAGCAGCATAGGTTGCAAAGTAAGGTATCGTGCGACACTCAATGTAGCGGGATATAGGTTTTAAAGAGCAGTTGTAGACATACAACAAACAGCAGTAGCAATATAAATAGATAGTGGCTTCTCAACATGCACGCAGCCGTAGCAGATAGACACACACTGTAAAAAGTGCACAGATGAAGACCATAAAGTGTTGTAGTCAACAATATAACAACTTGGTGTTGATGTATGTAGCATTTAATTGTAAGTGTAAGAGTACTAAATTTGCACTAGCCATGTTACAAGCGCATTAAGCCACTCCGAAGGTGGCATCTAATGGTGGATTAATGCATGGTTGGGCCACTGTAGGCACTCTGCCTGCGTCCGCATGCCACAACCCTTGCAACCATGCATTAATCCACCATTAGATGCCACCTACATCGTGGCTTAATGCTTACATAGCTGCTCTTATTAAGGACAAACATTGAAATAATTTAATACATATGCGCACACTCTTTAAGTGACAGCAGTCCAATATCAGCATCATGTAAAGGCAATTCACTGTAAATGAACAGTCAAATTAATGTCCTTATAGAGACCGTTTAAACGAACAAAAATGGAAGCGCAATTTTATCTAAAGATTAAAAATAAGTTAACAAAAAGGCAGAGTCTGTGTAATTAATGGCAATCATAACGACTGAAAGCATAAAGATATACATTTTAACTTTCAAAGTTCAATGACAAATAGAGCCCAAAACAGAAAAGCCACAATCACAACTCATTTTTTTTTTTTAGCTTTTGTTGACCAGGCAAGTGCACTAGACAAATCCTGCCTATTTTCAGCCATGATCCGGGGCAGGGGGGATACAGATGAATGCCAACTGACCTTGAACCAGATTAAGTTATTGGTGGTGGTATTTTAGTGAATGAGGGAAATCTGGCCAGGACACCAGGGAAATTCCCCTACTCCTTTTTCGATAAGTGCCATGGGATCTTTAACATCCACCTGAACTACCACCAATCCAGGCAGATGGGACCTCGGTTTAACGTATCATCCGAAAGATGGCACCTCAGAAGTGCAGCACCCCTCTCATGCTGCACTACAGTGTCAGTACTAGGATATTAACCCAAGTGCCAGATGTGGGAACTGAACCCACAGCCCTCTGATCTCCCGGCCACAGAGGCGAGTGTGCTACCTACTGAGCCACATCATGAGAATCAAAATGTATCACAGTTCATATTAGTCCCGTTATTCACAAACAAACTTTCTGAAATGACACTCGGATACTGGTGTTATGTATCAGAAAACCTAAAAATATTCAATGGAGTCCCTAACCAGTCTGGATTTAAAAAAATCCCACTCCACTGTAAAATCCCTGCTGTAACTCTCTGACACTGTCCTAAAGACGATGGTGCAGAGTCAAATCTCCTCTGCCATCTCTGTCAACCTAGCTAAAGTTTTCAACAGTGTTGTTCCATCCCCTCCTACTGTGCAAGCTTACAGGAGCAAAGTTGCCTGAACTTACAGCTAAATGGTTTAGCTGATACCTGCTGGGCAAGTCCCAGGCCATTTGTATAGGTAGCACCCCTCCACACACACACCCAAGTCGAGTCAAGTGTTCCATAAGTCTCCATTCTTGACATTATCCTTTTCTTGATCTTCTTGAATTATCTGCCTATGGTCTGTGCCCTCATACATTCACATGTATGCAAATGTTATTTATTTGTGCTACCTTGCTGCTATATTATGCCTATTGTTCAGCACATTACAGGATCTTCATGTCAGTTTGTTGTAAGCTGTTGCATTCCTTTGTACAGCACTTATTGTATGCTTTTCTTACTATTGTGTATTTTTTCCATTCTCCAACCCACTTGTACTCGCCCCACAGGACACCTCTGGAAACAAGTTGCTTCACAGCTCAGCAGGCCTTTCCTGGTAAAACTCTTAAATGAATCAATGAATGGCTCAATAAATAGACAGATAAAAAAGCACAATTGAAAAGGATGGAAAAATTGCCAGAAAATATTTAACAGCCTAAAGAATCTTGTGGCCTCACCCAACACTGCCTTAGAAGAAGAAAACACTTCCAACTTGTAGTTTTAGGCAAAGACATCTTGCAAACAGTGCTCATGCCCTTTGTTTGCTGTGACCCCACTTTGTTAGTTTGCCTTCATTACTGTTTGGATATACTAACCTTTACAGGTTTTCTTTTTCTTATGTATATTTTAGACTGTATGTAACCATTCATGCTGGACTTCGTTAACATGTTGACTGCTACTATCCTCCCTGTGACCCCATGAAAATGAGATGCTGTGTCTCATGGGACTATCCCAGTTGGAGTAATTTCTTAGTCTTTTTTCTGGTATTTTTACTTCCTCAGCTGGGGGGTTGTACCTTAGGTTCCACCTTCCAGCCAGTCCTCATGGTCCCCCACCCTGACTGAAGCCAGAGCTCGAACCCCCTTCACTCCCAACCTCACAGACCTCTTCACAGCAGGTACTTACCCCACCGCTGTGGAGACCTGGAGGCTGGGCTCTGGGGGAGCTGACCTGGGTGCACGTCCGGGGTGGTGCCGTTAGGGCCAGCCTTCAAGTGTGGCAGAGGATTTTTGTTTCGTGAGTACCCTCCCCCCCACCGAGCGGGCATGCAATGATGTCAGGGATGCTGCAGTGCACGTTGCACGTCCAACGTCACCCACACCTCCCCCACTCATTTTGGACCTCCGAACTTGCACCAGTCCCCAGTCACCACCAGGAGCCAGTGCCTCAATGATTTTCCCCACCCCACCCTCCCTGGAGGAGGACAGCAGTCCATGGGACATGATCCTCCCCTGGCTGACCCTCCGGCAAAGCGTTCCTGACCCTGGGTGCGTCAGCGTGGTTAGAGGTAAGGCACCAGCACCTCAGCCCTCCACCCCACTGGGCCGGTGTCAGTTGGAGTAATTTCAAATCAATAAATGACAAGACAACAAAGAAGCAGCTCTTTACATCTCCCGACAGAAAGTCACCTTTAACTCCACCTCAGAAAGCTGACATAGCTACAATAGAATAATACTCTGAACCAGATGGTGGATCTCTTTCATTGGTCTTTTGAGTCCCTATGATACATCTCTGATCCATCTAGATATCAAACATTTTGTTGTCTTCACACCATGTTGTACAAACTGCAACAAAAAATACAAGCCATCTTATTTACGAAAAGGTTCAGCTCGACATAGATCATATGTAACAGCCAGACAAATGTACCCAAAGCATACCATTTACTTTCTAGCTCAAAATACGGTAGAAGGCAAAGACAGGAAAAGAACAGCTACATAACAGCATACCAGAACAGTAGCTCTCTGAGGGAATCTCCTCCATTAGGCCACACCTTTGGAACTGTAAGTCGTCAGTGTCAAGACCACACAGAAACATTTTGCTAGCTAGGGGCCACCCACAAAGACGTGCAGTGTCAACGTGTATATTTATTTATTGAAGGAATCGGATTTTCAACCTTTGAGTCATGGACTCATTTACAAAGGCTCCACATCAGAGAACAATACAGGTCAATAACATTCTGTGTACAAAAGACAAAAAACAAGGTTTGAATAGTTAGTCCTATACAGTGTGAGACAGTTCAGATAATCCTAAAGAGTTTGGTAGCTATACAGGTCTTGAGAGGAGTTTGTGCATTTTACTGAGCAGGACAAGCAGGGAGAGGATAACACTTTAGCGCCTTCATGTGGCATGATCAGTTGGAATACCAACAATATCCAAAACATGCAGTCAATACAATGATACCAGCTAAAGATACCGTGACCATGGCCTATAGTTCTCGCCATTTTTTTTAGGCAGATTCCCTTATTGGCCAGTGCATTGGCAGTGACTGGTGAAGAGTATGTGGTTTTTGAGGGCTATCTTATAGGGGCCTAGCCTGGAGATAGAGGTAATGGCCTGAGGGAGTTCATTATATCATAGTGGCGCTCTGTATGAAAATGACCTTTGTGCTAAGGAGGATGAGACCCCGGGAACAGCCCACATTAATTTACCTGACATGCACGTGTTTACAGTGAACTGTGCAATGAGGAGAGAGGCAGAAACTCCAGTTGGGGTGAGGCCTAGTTGGATTTTTTTTTGCGAGGAGAAATGTTTGATAACAGACTCTTTCGTCTATGGTGAGAATGTTTGCTAGGGCATACAGTGTGCAACTGTGGGTAAGTTTATCTACTCCAGTGAGGAGCCTACAGGCTTTGTTGATGGCTAGGTGGATTTTATTTAGGGAGATGGGGTCTGCAGCCGAGGAGACTGTTAATCCATAGTCTGCAAGTGAGAGAACAGAGGAGGCAACGGCAATGTTTAGGGCCTCAGTTGGTAGGCAGGCTCTGTGCTGATACAGAAGTCCTGTGCGTATATTTATGGCAGAGGACAGATTACTGATGTATGGGTGAAATGAGAGGTTGGGATCGAAAATAAGGCCCAGTATTTATAGGAGTAAACCTGTTCCAGCAGGAGGTGTGCTTTAGATAAGGCTGTTAATTGTGCATCATAGTCCTTGCTTTGTTGGTGGGCAAAGAGCATTGATTTTATCTTCTTTACATTGGCCACCAGTCTGTGGTCAGTGAACCAGTTTTTGATGTGGTTGAAGGCAAGTTGTAGGGAGGACTGAAGTATTGCTGGATGTGTGTTGGAGGCATAAAGTACTGCATCGTCTGAGTAGAGCAGAGGGTTACTTGGGCAGGATTTAGGCAGCGTGTTCAGGAAGATGCTGAATAGTAACGGACAGAGGATGGAGCCCTGGAGAACCCCCGAGCGGACTGGTAGAGTTGGTGAGAGGGTGCTGCTTATCTTCACACATTGGGACCTATCTGTGAGGTAGTTTGTGAACCAAGCAATCCATCCAGGGGTAGACCAGTGTGGCGAAGGGTATTTAAGTGCAGGGCGTGGGAGACTGTATCGAATGCTTTCGACAGGTCTATGAAGACAGCTCCAGCTAGCTGATTCTTATCTATGGCACTGCACAGAGAGTTGGAGAACTCTATGAGGGCAGTGGTTGTGCTGTGTCCAGCTCTAAATCCATGCTGTTCCCTACATAGTACGTCATGTGCAAGCACGTAGTCTGTGAGTTGGGTTGCAACAATTTTTTCCAAAGCTATGAGAGCGGAGGGAGAATGGGGATGGGCCGGTAATTACTAGGTAAGGTGGGATCCCCACTCTTTAGTATTGTTGTGACAGTGGCCGTCTTCCAGTCTGTAGGGAACTGCCCGAGGCATAGGGACAGGTTTAGGAGCTCAGTCAGTGGGGAGAGCACCGAGTCAAGTACCAGGTTAAGGATTTTCATGTCGAATGAGTCTCTGCAGTAGTTTGAGCCTCCTAAGGCTTTAGCTAGGTATGATCTTGCTTCATTCATGGTAATAACCCTGAGGTAGAAGAGGAGGTAAATGTTGCTAGGCTCGGGAGTCTCAGGGGTGGGCGTCCCCAATACTCTTCAGTCTTCTCTGCAGATTAGCCTTGGAAGGCCATTAACTGTGAGGAACCAGGAAGCTACAGCAGAACCAGGCAAACAAGGAGAGGCCTGGGACTGGAAAGAGGATGCATGGAATAAGGCCTTAGGCACAGCATCTGATGGTCTAATGGAGGAGATTCTCTCGAAGGTCAACTGTTGTAAGTTCTTACTTAACTGTTCTCTCTTCATCAAGGTTATCTACTCACTAGGCCACACATTTGGTACAACTTCCAGCCAGTACAAAGTAACTAGTGAGGATGGCACAGTCTGATATGTGATCAGGACAGAAGGTCTTGCAGTACAGCAAGTCCAAGACCAGCACATCTACAAGAGACGAGATGATGTCTAGACTGTAATGTTTAGTGAAAGTGTACAGACTGCTCCTCAGCAGTAGGGACTCTTTTCAAAACAGGCAACCGATGTGGCCAAACCCCTTGTGGAGTCACCACAGGCAGCAACAGGAAGTTTCTTATCATACTTACTATAAAAAATAAAATACAATTTGCCAACCATTTCATTGTTTACACTTTCCTGGGGTGAACAAAAAAAAACAGAGGACATTATGCAATTCTTGGTGTGACTAGCATAGTATCTTTCAAAGTCTTGTCAGTGTCAGTGGCTCAGTAGGTAGCACATTCGCCTCTGAAGCTGGGAGATCAGAGGGCTGTGGGTTCAGTTCCCACATCTGACAGTTGTATTAATATCCCAGTACTGACACTGTAGTGCAGCATGAGAAGGGTGCTGCACTTCTGAGGTGCCATCTTTCAGATGAGATGTTAAACAGAGGTCCCATCTGCGTGGATTGGTGGTAGTTCAGGTGGATGTTAAATATCCCATGGCACTTATCGAAAAGAGTGGGGGGGATTTTCCAGGTGTCCTGGACAAATTTCCCTCATTCACTAAAAATACCACCAACAGCTTAATCTGATTCAAGGTCAGTTGGCATTCATCTGTATCCCCTCCCCCGGGTCGTGCCTGAAAATAGGCAGGATTTGTCTAGTTCACTTACCCGGTCAACAAAAATGAAATAAAAATAAATAAGTATGGAGTAGTGCCTCAACCTGGTTGGCATACTCAGGATAATAAACAGGAAGGTGCATGGTTTGGTTCATTGTAAATTTTGACATAACCTTCAGCAGAAAATTTGTTCACATGCAGAGAAACAGGTTACTTACCTGTAACAGTAGTTCTAGGAGTGGTGTATGTTGTTCATCCACACACTCTAGCAGTGTCCTTTCCCCTTCAAGATGTGCCGGAAAGTCTCCAAGCTGGCTACTCCCACCCACCCGAGTGGTAACTCCCCCAGCACCACCCCATGATGCCATTTCTTGCCTGCTGGAAACATACCTGTGCACCACTGCCAGGGGAGGTCTAGTGGGTCTGTGTGGATGAACAACATTTAGCACTCCTAGAAAGTGCAGTTACACAAAGACTTTTGCTGTAACAGTAGATCTTCAAGGAATGTCTCTTGCAGTAAGTCATTACTTCTGCAATTTCCCCGATAGGTGGCGCTCTAGCATGGAAGTCTCTTCCAGCAGTCTCTATACCAGAGACCACCCACACTACCTCACTTCCTGAGCTGTACCTATAAAAGTGGGTGGTCCCTGGTAAGCTCCATTCCCTGACGGTTTCAGCTTGGAGGCGAGGGACTGAGGGGAACCGAGGTACCGAACCACCCTACATAGTTTTCCAATTACATAAGGCAGGAGAAGATGGAGGGAAGACTTACTGCAAGAGACATTCCTAGATCTACTGTTACAACAGAAGTCTTTGTGTAACTGCACTATCTTCCATGGAATGGTCTCTTGCAGCAAGTCATTACTTCTGGGAGATTCCCAAGCAGTTATATACATATATGGCAGTGGGTGGCCACAGATGGCATTCTGCCATAAGTAAAATGAGGTCATGGGACCAATGAATGCTAAAATAGCATGGCAGTGGAATAAAGGGATACGTGATTCACTGTGAAGCATTGTTTTAAAAAACTTAGAAGGAATATGTTAAGAGCACTGAGCAATTATGGAGCTTCAGTGATGAACAGTGAAAGCACAATCTGAGGCAAAGGCAACTTTGTTACGAACTGTAACAGTACCTCAAGTAATACAATGTTATTCTTTAGAGGCACTACAAAGTAGCAAGTGAAGACCTTTTTTTTTTTTTTAAAGACTGTTTAGCCAATAATGAATGTATCCAGTTGACAAAAAGTAGGATACTGAAATAATAGATGGTATAGCAAATGAAACAATGTACCGGTGACCAAACAAAACGAAGCAGTGGTTAAAAATATATAATCTCTGTATACGTACTCACCCTTTTTGATATGATCTTTGTTCATGATCAAGGGAAAGCTGCGAATAGCAGTGGAGGAGAGAAGAATATAGTCCATAGTGGGAATGATTGTGTCTCAGCATGTGAGTTAATAGTGGATGGACCTGGTCGAGGGAGGGACAGGACTTCCAGTGTACCACAAGTCAAAAAAGCATCTCAATGGAATGGTCGCGGTGGTCTATAAACAGTGATACCTGAGAAATTGGCTAGATGTATCGAGCCAATGTGAAAAAAGGCCTCAGTCTTTTTTGTGGCCCCAAAAGGTCCCCAAGGCCAAGAAGGGGGGACCGGGGCAGAGTCTAGAGTCTTTAATGAGGGGCAGAAGCCCCGGGGCGGCCACAGGCTGGCTTCACCAGGGTCCTTGTTACTTGTTCTCTGCCCTTAAAGGTGTCACCTGGGGTATAATTAGTTCCAGTTTTGTCTGAATAATTATACTGAGGGCGTGGTTTTTGGTACACGTATTGTACCGTTTTCAGTTGTCTGTCTGAGGCTTGTAGGTTCTCCAGTATCGTTCGAGCTCCTGGCCCCAAAAGATGGTCGCCTGAAAAGGGGGCATTAGCCACCTTGTATTGAATATCAGGTGCTAGCCCTGAAAGCTGGAGCCATGCCTGGCGGCGTATAAGAATACAGACAGCAGAGGCTCAAGCCGAAGCATCAGCAAGATCATAACCTGATCTTAACAGATGTCGAGACAGTGAAATAACTGTATTATTTATAGATGTAAGTTGCTCTCTTTCAGGGGATGCAGGTATTCTGTTTATAACCTCTCCAGCAGAAGTGCTCACTGTACGTAGGTATTGCAGCATGTGCCCCATATAGTTAAGTATTCTGATATTTAGTGTGTTTAGAGCAAACACTCTCTTCCCCATAAGGTCAAAACATTTAGAGTCTCTCTCTGGAGGCATCGTGCTTGTATGTGTAGGCTTGCCGGTGTGGTTGTGGGCAGCCGCAGTAACCACAGAATCTGCCATTGGCATATTCGTTAAATATTGATAATCAGGAGGAGCTGATACAGCCCGTGGGCCTTTCTAGGTAACTCCTGTGCTGCCACAGGTTGGCTCCAAGCTTCAGTAATAGCATTTCTGAACGTAGGTATTAAAGGAGGAATAGCCCGGACAGGGTCTTCTGGTAGGCCCAGATATTCAGTCATATCTTTACTTAATCTGTCCTATTCCATTGTGGTAAACCCCATTGTTTTTTATATTTGTAGCATCATTTCGGGGAATGAGGGAGTCATCCAGTGAAGAAATAACCTTTCATGGTTGTAACAGCCCTTCATCCCAGTAGGAGGGCACCTCTGAAGGGAATTCATATCCTCTTGTGTCAGGGGAACCATCATAGGTCCTAAGAAGGTTTGGATTTGTGTGATAACCTGAGAAATATTGATCTGAATATTCAGGAGGAGGCAGGACCGGGAAGCGTTCTAGCTCTGTGCATGCCTGTTTTGATGGAGGTGGCAGTATCAGTTGTGTTTGAGGGTTATGTTACGGAGCGAGGCTATGGTCAAAACCCATAGAATCCAGTACTCTCTTTACTATTTCTTCAATATTTGGAACTTGTGATGATGAAACTGTCGTGTAAGCAGGTTCTGAACCCAGCGTACGTGCGGACGGGGGATCAATTTGCGCCTCCTGGTAGAGTGATCCGGTGTTTCTTTGGCATCTTTGTTAATTTCCAATGGGCTTGTGAGCCCCACGTAGGAAAAATGACGAGGCTGGCGGGCCTCTGCGTTCTGAAGCATATAGTTCTTTATTTTGTAGAAATGCAGCTCCATATACATCTTTCGATACATGTTTTTGAGAATATTCTTGGCTTTTCATGGTCGAGCTTCCATAAGGATCATCCACAGTTGTACTATATGCAGGCAAGGGTGTTGTTCTATGCAGCAGGGATTGTCTTGACAATGGAGGCATCAGTCCTGTCGACAGGAGAGGCAGAGAAGCATGCCTTGCTTGTCGATGATGTACTATGTCTTATAAGTGGAGGGTCAATAACAGCATGCTCCATCGATGGGGGAATATACTCCATTGATGATGAGGAAGGCAGAGCATGTGTCGCCAACGGTGGGATATGCTCCGTCAATGAGGGGAGTGCCATCATCGATGGTGGGGGAGTGAAGACATGCTTAGTCGACGATGGAAATGCTGTCATCGATGATGGGAGAGTTGATGTATGGTCCGTCAATGAAGGCAGGCCTCTCGTCGATGGGGGAGGCAGTCTCTTCAACAAGGAAGCATGTAGCATGTGCTCAGTCAACGGAGGAGGCATTCTCATCGAAGATGCTGTCTTGTAAAGCCCTCCCATCGACAGGGGGTTATGCCCCGTCGATGGGGAAGGCAACAAGACCTCTGTCATTGATGGTGCAGGAGTCTTGGTCAATGGGGAGCTGAGGAATGACACCCCATCAACGATGAACGTTCCTTTTTTGATGGAGTAGAGCCTGCCATTGACAGGGCTGAAGTGCCCATCGACGATGAATATCTTTTTGATGATCCAGGTTTTGGAGGCACGACCGCTGAAAGGAGGTCAGGCAGGACTTTAGGTGAAGGGGTTTCCTTCCCAGTATTATCTGCTGAAGATGACTCTAACTTTTTTTAGCCCTTTAGTTGAGCACCCTGTGTGTGTGTGACAGGAAATCATCCATTGTAGGTAGATGGTGTCTGAATGAAGCCCAGGCACCCAGGATATGGGTTCAATCTACATCGTAGACTGCTACTAGGAGAATTGCTGCTAGAGCTGAAGCCGGCCGGAAAATGAACGGAGCGTACCAGGGACCACCCACTTTTATAGGTACAGCCCAGGAAGTGAGGTAGTATGGGTGGTCCCTGGTATAGAGACTGCTGGAAGAGACTTCCGTGCTGGAGTGCCACCTATCAGAAACTCCCACAAGTAATGACTTACTGCAATAGACCATTCCGTGGAAGATCTACTGTTACAGGTGAGTAACCCATTTTTCTAGGGACATGAATATGTTATTCTAGCCACACAATCTAGAAGACTCCCTAGCAATTCTCTGGGTGGAGGAAGGCAAGGTGCACACCCCCTACTTAGGGAACAGTGATTGGAGAACTAAGGCCCCCAAACCAGCCTCCCGTCATGACTGAAGGTCAATGTGGTAATGGGAAATGAAGGTGTGTGCTGACTTCCAAGTAGCAGTCCTGCAGATTTCCTGGATACAGACACCCCTGGAAGCAGCCACTGATGCAGCAGTACGGCGGGAGGAATGAGCCCTTAGCCCTCCGGGAGGCTCCTTACCCACCAGCCTATTGCAAAGATTAATGCAAGATACGATCCACCTGCCAATCGTCCACTTGGCTGCAGGTCTGCCAGGTGTGACTTCAGCGTTAGGTGACAAAAAGCTGGCAAACCTCTCCCTGAACTGTAGTCATGCGTTCTTTGTAGTATGCGAGTGCTCGCCTCAGGTTCAGAGCATGGAGCATGTGCTCTGCCTCTGAGGTGTGGTTGGTGAAATACACCAAAGAGTCATCACCTAGTTAAGGTGGAAATCTGACACAACTTTCGGAAGGAATTTCGGGTCGGGGTGCAGGACATCCATGTCCCTGTGGAAGACCAAATAAGGGGACTCCACTGAGAGTGCCTGGAGCTCGCTGATCCTTCTCGCTGACGTGATAGTCACCAGTAAGGCAGTCTTCAATGACAGGTGTGACATCTCACACCTGTGCATCGGTTTGAATGGCTTGCCCATGAGCTTTTCCAAATCAGCAGTAGATCCCAAAGTGGTGGTGGTGGTTCACGCACCGGTGGGGAAATTTAGTCCAGGCCCTTGAAGAAGCACCAAATCACCTTCTCCTGCACCATCAACTGCTGACCAGCCCATGCTCAGTAAGCAGAGATGGCTGCCAGGTGCACTATGAGGGTCACTGACTGGAGGCCCCCTTAGACCGGGATCAAAGGTAGTCGAGAATGTCAACCAAGGGACAAGCCAAAGGGTCCAACCCTTTGCCCCGACACAAATGGAGACTCTCTCACTTGAGAGCATAGCATTTTCGGGTCGACTCCTTCCGAGATGCCTCAACAACACTGAGTACATCGTTGGAGAGACCCAAAGCCTGGATCTCTAGTCGCTCAGGTACAAGGCTGTCAGGTGTAGGAGTGGAAGGTCCTGATGGAGTACCTTCCCCTGAGTGATGAAAAGCAGGTCCGGGCATAGTGGGAGACACCGCTAGAGCCTGTTGCTGAGGCTGAGGTGATCTGGGTACCAGAATTGGCAAGGCCAGTCCGGAGCTACAAGAATTACCTGTGCCTTGTCCCTCCTGACCTTGAGTAGAACTTTGCGGATCAGGGGAAACAGAGGGACGGCATAGAGAAGGCCCGGGGTCCAGGGCCTCGAGAAGGCATCCCCCTGCAGCATTCCCTGTGGGGGCAGGCACAATACAGCCGCAGCTTGGCATTCTCCCTGGAGGCAAACAGGTCCACCAGAGGTTTGCCCCAGTGAGAGAACAAGTTCTGCACTACCTCGGGCTGAAGAGACCAATCGTGTGATGCCTCACCCACTCGGCTGAGGACATCCTCAAGCTGGTTGGAGGCACTGGCCACATGGATGGCCAGAAGGTCTGCCTCCAGACTATGCACAAGTGTCCAGATGCAGAGAGCTTCCCTGCACAGGGGAAGGGAGTGTGTACCGCACTGTTTGTTGAGGTGCTACATAGTCATGGTGTTGTCTGTCTGGACCTGCATCACTTGACCCCTTTTTTTTTTTTAATTTTTTATTTAGTATTTTATACATGAGCATAAAATCAATTTTCCAGAGTATGTATAAAGAAATCATTCCATATCCGTGTACATTACAAAGGAGGTTTGATTACATACTACAATTGGTACATCTCTGGGGTAGACAGAAATTAGACATTACATCTATTATCTTTAGTATTTGGTGTACAGCATTAGGAGCCTTTGTGCAGTCAAAGCCTTGGGTAATTATATCAGTAATCAGTATTATATATTATCTTAACCGACCACCAGGTCCTAAGTTAATCACTTCTATCATGTAAAGGAGAAGAAAACCCTTCCCAATTCTCTAGAGCTCCTTAAATCATTATTTCCTGTGAGATTACCCAACTTTTAATCGTAGAGACAGACATGGTGATTGCAGACATAGAATTAGCCAGCAAATTTCAATTTCTAAATGTCCCGAGTTATACACATCAGTTAACAGTCTCTACCTACGTATTTGCAAAGTAAAACAGATGATTTGCGTAGAAGTTTTCTAAGCTTTGCATGCCGTTCAAGCATATTTTAAAACTTTAATATTAAGGCAAACATAAGTAAGTACTGAGCAAGGTGTTAGTAATAAACATCAGACCATTCTGTTAAGCTCACAGTCCGATTGCCCATTGAAAGTCCAAGTTTTCAGTCCTCCTCAAGGTCCTCTACTGATAGCTGGTCTTCGTGCATCCTTGAGCTGCTATTCTCTCCACGAAAGCTCCCGCTTCTTTAGGGTCTGTAAATCGGAATTGACGACGGCCTTCTGTAAAACATAGTCTGGCAGGGAAGGCCAACGAGTACGTGATACCCAGGTCTCGAAGTTTTCTCTTCACGCCGTCAAAGGCTTTTCGGCGCATTCTTGTGGCATAAGCCAAATCCGGAAAAAACATAACACGAGAGTCCCCTTCATATATTGGGTTCCTAGAGCGGATTGTCCCTAAAACCAAGTCTCTCTCAGCCGCAGATGATAGGGAGACCAGAATAGTCCGGAGGGTCTCTTGGTTTAAGATAGGCCTACGAGGGGTGATTCTGTAGGCTCTTTGTATTTGTACAGCTTTCAACTCGGTGATGTTTTTCAGCCATTGCTCGAGGTAAACAGCTAGGCTGCCCCCCTCTGTGCCTTCTGGGAGTCCAAGTATCCGAATGTTTGGAGCCCTTACCACATTCTCTAGCTGCTCGATTCAGCTCCTCAAAGCTGCTTGTTCCTTAATGGCTGTTGCCGATGCTGATAGAGCCTTCCCGGCGGTAGCTTCGATGACTTTAGTTGTCTCCCCCATTGCGTCAATTCGCGATTCCATCCCCTGGAACCGCAGTGAAAAGGCATCCAGTTTTTGGTCCATCCCTTGGACTGTCTTGGTTAGGGCATTGAGTGCACTTTGGAGTGAGTTCAGCGTTGCCGAGGTCTGATCTGGGCCTGCAGAAATGGCCGCGCCATCTATTTGCTCCACATGTTTAGGCAGGGAAGCGCGCGGTTGGAAGAAGTCTTGTTTGGGGGGTTTTGTTTTCCCCATTTCCATAGTTGGCGTTTATAAAAAGTTGCCAAAGTGTCCCACTTAGCTTCCGACAAGTGTTCAGTTGCTTTCCAGGCAAAAATATCAACTAGAAATTTAGATTTAATTGCGATTATCAGGAGCTCCAGAAAAACGCTGCTTCTGGCTGGACTGCAGGCTCCGCCCCCCCCACTTGACCCCTTTGACACAGAGTGAAAGCGGTCAGCGCCAGGTGAACCGCCTGAGTTCCAGCAGGTTGATGTGACATCAGGACTCTTTGAGGGACCAGAGTGCATGGACTCTGATCCCCCAGGTCAGCTCTCCAGCCCATGAGAGGTGAGTCGTCGTCAGGATAACCATCAACTCTGGAAGGACAAATTGGATACCCTCCTGCAGATGTTCTGGGATTCGCCACCACTGGAGCGCATTCCACATCTGCTGGGTCACGGTGACCCACTGGTCGAAGTGATCCTTGTGCTGAGACCACTGGCAGGCCAGATCCCATTGCAGGGGGCGCATTCTCCAGCGGGCCATTCAGACCACACTGGTGCACGTTGCCATGTAGCCCAAGAGGCGCAGGAGGTCCTGAGCAGGACATGATTGCCCAACCCGAAATGATCAGGCAAAGGAGGTAAGAGCCTCTGCCCTGTCTTCCGAAAGCAGAGCCCTGGTTCTGCAAGAGTCGAGCTTTGCCTCAATGAAGTTAATCACCTGTGAATATACGAGTTCCAATTTAGCCTCATTGACCAAGAGGCCCAGAGAGATGCAGATCCCTGGACCACTCTACCTTCTGCCTGGAGGGAACCGCAATGAGCAAGCCATCCAAGTAGAGGTATACCTGGACTCCCTGGTGCCTCGAGTAGACAGCCACCGCTGTGATTCACTTGGTGAAGACCCTGGGCACTGACGACAGGCCGAATGGCATGGCCTGGAACTCACAGAGGGTGCCCTCTGCCCAAAAGTGGAGGAACCGCCGGAGGGATGGACAGATCGAGATGTGGGAAAACACATCCTGAAGATCCAGAGAGCAGAATCACATGCCCTGCTCCAGAGATGGTATGATCTGAGATAGACTGACCATCCTGAACATGCAGGACCTGAGGAATTTGTTCAGATTGTGCAGATCTAGAATGGGGCACCAGCCAGCCGTACATTTGGTGACCAGGGAGAACCTGGACATGAACCCTGGGTGCTGTGGAGAATCTGGGACTGGAGCTACCACCTCCTGGAACAGGAGCTGGGCAATGTAGTCCCGAAGGGCCAATTGGACATCAACTGACAGCATATCTTCCCATGGGGCGCAGGCTCGGCTGGGAGGGTACTGCTTGAATTCCAGAAGCAGACCCTGGCTGACCACCTCGAGAACCCACCTGTCCGTTGTGACAGCGGACCAGGCAGAAACAAAGTGGTGGAGCCGGCCCACCACAGGAGGACCCAGAGGGTTCAGGATGGGAGAGGGGAGGACACCCCCCCATCCCATCACTGGTCAGGTCTGGAGTCAGAGGAGGGTCGGGTTGAGGGACCACCAGATTCCTGAACCCCTGGCTTCCGGATGACTGATGTCACAGGCTTGGGTCTCGGATGCCTGGCATGCTGCTGACCAGCTTGGGGCTGGACAGATTTGGCCGAAGGAACCGAGGCAGGATGAAAGGACTTTTTCATGGTGGACTTGGAGTCTTTCTGGTCCTTTTGAACAGACGTCACCGAGTCCAGGGTCGTACTGGACTTTTAAATCCTGGTGAGATGCTCCTCCACACCGGGACTGAACAAGTCAGTCCAGAAGAAGGGCATGTATGCCAACTTGTACTGCCTATCAATAGTGAAAGTAGAGATGCGCAGCTAAGCCCTGCGGTGCATGACAACTGCTGCGGCCACAGATCGGTTGTAGGAATCACCAATGTCCATGGCCATCTGGAACTGTTGCTTCGCTACAAGATGGTCTTAGTCTCTGACTTGTTCGACAGTAGTCTGCAGGGAGGCAGGGAAGCACCTCATCCAAGGACCCCAGAAGGGTGTGCATAAAGTGAGCAATCAGAAGAGTAGAACTGGCCTGCCTGAGGCCAGCAAAGAGGCAGCATACACCTTCTTGGCCAAGTGGTCCAATTTGTTGAACTCCTTGTCAGGGGGCTTGTCCACATCCCACACATTGCCCATACACCAAAAGACAGAGTTGGACACCAGCCCCTTGGCCGAGGGGTGCTCGGTAAATCCTGAGAGGGAACTGGCAGGGACCACGTTCTTGAGGGCCATCTGGGCTGAGGCTGCTGGGCAAGAGACCGGGTGTTGCCACAGATCCAGAGCAGGACAGAGGATAGCATCCTGGACTGGGAAGGCCTCCATTGGAGTGTCACCCTGGTCCAAGATCTTGGTCAAGGGGTACCTTTCCCTCTTCTGAATGGGCCCCAGCTGGAGGCCCATGGACTTGGAGATCAAGCGGAGAATGCCCATGAATGAAGTGGTGCCCTGCTCCATACAGAGATCCTCAGCCAACTCCATGTCCACCAGGCAGGTGTGAAGAGAGGAATCCTCCAATTCCGAGGATTGATGAATCAGAGACCTACCGCCTGTGTCACTGCTCACCCGCCGGCGGGCATTGGGGGGGAAGAGTAACTTTGAGCCAGTGGGGAAGCCCTTTCTCAGATTGAGCATCCTAGCCATCCTTCAGGACAGAGGGCGGTGGCTCCACCACTATTAGTGAAGAAGCCAGAGTGGGCCGTGCCAGGACCATCTATACCGGCACCTGCCGGGGCGGGGTCTGCTGCAGCTCTGTTGACAGTGGTGCAGTTATGGCTGGGTTGGGCACCAGGGGCAGCTTCGTCCAGGAAAACAGAAGCTGTTGCCACATGAAATCACTGTAGAGCCAACACACCTTGCGCCAGTGCCTCTCTTCGCCTGAGGTGGACAAGGAGGAATAGCAGCGGCGCCGCTTACCTAACCGCTTAGAGCACGAATGCCGAGAATGGCATGGGCTGCCCGAATCCAGGCTACCAGAGCAGGACCCCAACACCAGGAGGACCCGTGGGGTCAATCAGAGGGAGTCAGCGACTGCCAACCCATCCCTTAGTCAGGAAGCTCTGAAGTGGGAGGCAGTGGGAAAGTGGCCTGCCTTGTCCTCCCAGAGAGAACCAGAGTCCTCAAGAGAGAGGTGTCAACCTCCTCTGAAGCAAGGATCAGCTTGACTGGCTCGAGAAAGATTTCAGCTGCAGAGTTGGTCCAATCCTTGGCCAACTGGCCAGATGGGGTACTGTGGAGCTGGCAGCCAAAATCAAAGTCTCAGTCGAAGCTGGGCGCTCCAAAGAAACGTGGGAATCCGAGGCCTGAGAGTGCTCCTGATCCCATGAACATCGACAAGACTGTTTCTTGGTCCTTCTCCTTGAAATCCTTAGATATTTTGGACTTTTTAGAGCCTGAAGGACCATTTCAAAAGTAGGGAGAGACTGGCACAGTTCCTGAAATGCACCAGAGAATGACACGCCAGCAGAAGCAGCATGAAGAGCAAAGCCAAGAAGGACTGTGCCTCAGCCAGAGCCGCATCCTCCTTCAAGGCCGCTAACAGCTCGGTGGAACCTACAGCCACAGAAACCACCTTCCGTGCCTCCTTTGAGTAGATGAGTGGATCCCGTTCACTCTGTCATCCAAGGAGCAAGTGGGTGAGGCGATCCTCCAGAGTCAAAGGCAAAAACGCGCAACACAAATCGCAGGCCTGGACATCATGCTTGTGTCCTGTGTAGTATACGCATGAGGAGTGCTGGTCAGAGCGTGATATCTTCTGCCCACAACCATGGAATCAGAAACCCAGAGCAGACTTCGCATCATCCATTGGAGCGGCAGGACATAGATACAACAAATATTTACTGAAAAAACTCTCTAAAGGGTTTTTAGAAGGTTTTAGGGCCTCAGAAAAGCAGAACAGTAAGGAGGGAACCTATTCTTCCAAGCAGAAAGGAAGAACTGGCATCACGGGGTGGTGCTGGGGGAGTTACCACCCGGGTGGGTGGGAGGAGCAAACCCAAAGACTTTCCGGCACATCTTAAAGGGGAAAGGACACTGCCAGATAGTGTACATAGAACAACATATCCATGTCTCTAGAAACTCTGTTTTTGTGAAAAATCAAATAGGGGGCTCACATATTAAAGCCCGAAGCATGGAAATCCTTCACGCAGATGTCATAGCAACTAAAATCATGTTTTCTATTATAGGAAATATAGCCACAACTCACAACATGCTCAAAAGGAGCCAACACAAATTTCTCAAGTATGAAATTCAAGTCCCAAGGCAGGACTAGATAACAGATAGGACATTTCATATGCAGGATACCTCTCAGAAAAGTACAGGACACTTCTAATCGGGCAACCGTATGACCATCAATGGCACATGGAAAGCTGATATCAAGGTCAAAAGCACCTTAATAGAAGAATACTGTAGCCCTGAATCAGATAGAGAAAGCAAGTATTCCAGCACAGAAGTCACAGGACATGTAAAAGGGTCCATATTCCAAACAGCAGACCACAGCATGCAGAAGTTCCATTTCAAAGAATAAATATGTCTGGAAGAAGGCCTCCTAGCCACAAGCATAACATCAGCAACTTAGGGGCTACCCCAAAATATTCAATGGCTGGTTTTCATGCATGCAGATGAAGGGACTTCAGGTCCTGATGGACCAAAGACCTCTTGCCCTGTGACAACAGACCCCAACACAGAAGTAGAGGAACAGGATGCTCCACCATCACACATTGCACAAGTGGAAACAATATCTGAAGAGGTTGGAATGGAGCAATGAGGATGAGACTGGCACTCTCCACCCGTAACTAGAGCAAAACCCACTGTATTAGAGGAATGGGGGAGAACTGTACACAGGAATTTCTCCTTTCCAAGAAAGGGACAATGCATCTCACCAAAAAACAGGCACTGGAATGAGCAGAAACATGGCAGTTTTGCACTGTGTGGGGATGTAAAGGGCCCAACTCTGGATGACTCCATCTAGCGAAGAGGTCATTTACTTTGAAGGTCAGCACTTCCTATTCGTGAACCATGGGCTGGGACCTGCTTAACTATCTGCTAAGACATTCTGGTGATCCAAGAGAAACATGGCTGTTAGCTGAAAGTCATAAGACAGAGCCCAGTACCATACTCTCATAGCTTCCCTGCATAAGGGGTAGGAGTGAGTGCTCCCTTGTTTGTTGATACAACGTATCACACTGACATTGTCCATTTTGACAAACACAGGACCCGAGCAGAGATGATTCTGAAATGTTGGAGGCTGTACAGGGCAGCCCATATCTCCAATACATTTATATGTGGATTGCCCTCCATCTGGATCCATGACCTTTGCGTCAGTGACAGGCCAAGAACAGCACTCCAACTGTAGCCTGAAGCATCCATGGTGAGAATCTACACAGGAGCTAGTGTAAATAATGTATAGCCCTTGAGTAAACTGCCAGGTTCCATCCACCACAGCAATGTTCTGCAAAGAAGAGATGTGTTGAGGACAATTTGCTCCAAGCTGTCCGTCAGCTGATCCACTTCAGGATTTGCATGTGAAGTCGAGCTAGTGGCACAGTCACTACAGCTGCAGCCATTAGGCCCAGGAAACGTACCAGCACCCAAGCAGAGATGTAATGATTCTTGTGAACTAAGCATGCTTGAGCAATCAATATGTCCACTCTGGCCTGGGGTAGGAAGACACATCCCTGTTCTGTGTCCAAGATTACCCCTATGTACTGCAGTCTTTGACACAGGGCCAGCACAGACTCTGGCACATTCACCGTGATCCCCAGGTCATTGAACAGCTGAGGTATTCGAGACAGAGTATGAAGAAGAGCTTCCCTGGAGCTGGCCTTCAGCAGCCAGTTGTCCATATAAGGGAAGATGTGCAGGCCTTCCCTGCAAAGGGCTGCTGCAACCACTGACAAGCATTTTATAAAGATCCATATATACAGAGGACAAGCCAAAAGGCAACACACTGATCTAATAGCACATGCCCTCAAGCATAAAGCAAAGGTACCAGTCATCAAGGCACAGGTCAGGAAGCACAGGCAAATCATGAACAGACATAACATTCACAAGCAGCATTTTATTATTATCAATAACAACAAAATAAAAATTGTGCAGAACACTGGAGTTCTTGATACAGGCAGTTCAAAAGTCCTTCATCTGAAAGTCTCTAAAATCTCCAGCTCTATCTCTAAACAAAACACTGCACTCCATTTAAAAGGTGTTTTTCCATGGCAATTAAATTCTGCATCCTGTTCTTCTAAATTACACCACCTGTGTTCCACAACATGTAGTAAGACTTCGTCAATTTCTTTCCTGAGAGCAGCCTTAAGAGTACATTAGTCTTCATTAACAGATGAAACTAATTATGTCATCCTGTCCCAGGGCTAATTTTCTGTTGACAACTCTGCAGACAAGCTTGTGGAGGTCAAAAGGCATCTCAAGTTCAATAAAGCCAAACAGCTTTTCACAATCATTAAAACAACATAATCATATACATCTGAAAACCAAGACAGATCAGTTTCACATACAGATTCACACACATATATATATATATATATATATATACACACACACACACACACACACACACACACATTTTACTACAGAGATGCAAGGCAAAAAAGAAAGAAGGAAGGACAAACAGAAGGAAACAAAGAAAAGAAAAGAAACAGCAAGTGAAGGAAGGGAGAAAACGGGGAAATTCTGGGACCGTCAAAGTGGCCAATTCCTAGGTGCCTCAAGGAAAATTTGATTGCACAAACAGGCAAGAAATAGGCAAATGACCGATTAGGAGAGGAGAGAACATATCCTTGCTTTTAACTCTCTCTGTATAACAAATAGGATAGGGTCTGAACCAACCCTGTCACAGTACTATCTATGAGACTTCCAGATCTTACTATGAAGATATGTATCCATCATGTCCAGGGAATGAGACCAGACCCCTTTGTTCGTAATAGGGGAATCACAGCTTGCAGAGATACCATTCAAAACTTTTTGTATTCGATATACAGGCTAAAATCTCTGAGATCCAAAACAGGATGCACATCTCCTGTCCATCTGGGGACTGGGAAGTATCTGGAATGGAACCCTCTGTTCCTCTTTTGAGAAGGAACTGGTTCTATGGCCTGCTTTTGAAAAAGTGTTCTTCAGCAAGTCTGACAAGGATGATCGAAAGGGGGAGAAAGAACTGAGGACTACTGGAGCTGCCCATGTCATACACACGTTGACGCTGTACATCACTGTGGGTAGCCCCCCGCTTACAATAAGTTTCCATATGGTCCCAACACTGATAGCTTACAGTTCCAAAGGTGTGGCCTAAGGAAGAAGATATCCTCAATGAAGATATGTGATTCAACAGTAAGACTGAATTTACTTTAGTCATGAACTCTGGATCAAAATGCTGAACTACTTTATCCTGATACAAAAACATAAAAAATGGAAACAAATTCAGAATGCAGAACTAATTTATCCTGATGAAAAAAACAGAAAAGGGGAAAAAATTGGTTTTAAATAGTACCTTTCACTACCACAGAGGCATACAAGCTTCAAAACTTTGAAGACAGCCATTAAGCACGGACTGAATGGTGAAGGAAAGGTCAGGGGTTTAGGCCAAGAGAGAAAGTGTGACGCAAACATAGTGAGATTAAATGACTTGCTCAGGGTCACAAAATAAAAGGAGACTGTGGGATTCAAACCTTGATCTTCTGGGTCTCAAGATTCACAGTTCTGTGCTCCACTGACTAAGCTCTACCTCAAAAAGCAACTGACTTTTATGCGAACAGTGCTCCAACTTCACTTACCATGTGTGTTACAACAATGCGCAGTCTGCCAGTTTTAATATTTTGTACTACTATGTATGTCTACACCTGCAACACTTGGTGTGATATGCACAGTACAGTATTTGTATTCAGTTACTTACCAATATTGTAATGTACTCCTGTATTGGACTGGTCCCAGTACTGACCCCTGAGACACCCCGCTGGCCACCTTACCTTCTTCCAAATGAACTCCATTTGTGACCACACTCTTAGTCCTGTTACTTAGTCAACTTTGTACCCATGTTACTATCCTTGGTTCCACCACCAGACTGCTCAGCTTGCTTACTAGCCTTCTGTGTGAGACGGTGTCGAAGGCCATACTGAAATCCAAGTAGGCCACATCAACCAACCCTCCCTGATTAACCTTCCTGGTAATCCAGTCAAAGAACTATCAGGTTCGTTTGGCAAGACCTCCTCCCTGTGAACCCATGCTGCCTCGGATCCTGCATACCACCGGTTTCCAGGTATTCCCAGTCCTTCCCTTTAGTAGCGTTTCCATGACCTTGCCCACTACTGAAGTTAGGCTTACCAGTCAACAGTTTCCTGCCTTCTCCCTGTTCCCACTTTAATGTACTGAGACCACATCCGCCCTTCTCCAGTCCACTGGAATCTCCCCGGTCTCGAGTGATAGATTGAAGAGGGACGTTAGAGGTGCTGATAGTTCCTCCTTTAGAATTCTGAGGTGGACTCTATCCAACCCCATTGCCTTGTCTACTTTTAGCTTTGCTAGTTCCCTGAAGTCTTCCTCCTGCAGAAAAGGGCTAGTGGCCACCTCCTGCACCTTAACACCCTTTTTTCTATCTGCAGCCCATCACCTACCCCTTCCTTTGTGACTACTGGACAAAAGTACTTGTTCAATATGTTGGACTTTGCTTTCTTCTGATCCTCTTCCACACTTCCCCCCTTCCCCTTTAGTCTTTCTATCCCTGCTTTGCTTTTCTTCCTTTCACTTATGTAGCTGAAGAATGTTTACTACAATGTTATCCTAATTTTAATTACTGTATTTTCTCCTCAGATCAGTCTCTGCCCCCTGGTCACACCTGGAAATTAGTTCTAGCTTAGTGTACTTTTCCTGATCAAAATGTTTAAATAAATATAATTTTACTGCTATTGATAAAGCTACAAACCTTTCAATATTCATGGTCATCGCTGAAGCACTGCTTAATTTGTGTGCTTCAAAATTCTCAGATCTCATCTAAGGACTATAGTAGAGAGGTTAAAGCAAGCATTGCTTTAGTGAAAATTTAATTTCATGGCAAGTATACAGGGTGATGGATTCTGAGTCAAGAACTACAAGGCCATATCGGTCGAGAAGTTGAACTGCTCACAATATGTTTATCTGTTTACTCACTGTCACATGAAATTAATGCCAACACAGTCACATATTGATTTGCTGCTGACAAGGTAAACGGAAGCTTAAATGTTGACGTTGTTGACCCCAAAGTAGAATATATTTCTGAATATTATTCCCAGTGGTATTAGAATGGCAAATCCACTGCACCCAGATGTACAGGTTTTTTAATGCCTGATCTGTCTAAAAACATGTTTTGTTTTTTTTATTTAATCTGCGTTACTCTAATTTTGAATTACAGTAGTTATAGAGAACAATATGCCACAGTTGTTATTCAAGGGTACTACAGCTTAACAGCAGAGGAAGTCCAGACTTTCAGTTCAGATGACAAATGCCTGCAAGTAGCTCATCTTAGATTGTATTCCTACTGTGCTGGATGCTTTACAAATTACAGGGTGATACATGAAACACAAATGTGGGTGGAGAGAGGCAACAGCTGGGAAGACAGTGTATAAAACTAAAATCCTGGCTACACTCTCGATTACACCAGTGCTTTTTTTTTTTTTTACTGCACTGTATTCACTTTTGTAATGATGCAGAGTAAAACCAATAAAACAAGGTTAAGCACAGTAATCAGCACAAGAGAGAGAAAATACACGTCTGGGGTGCCATGTCGCACCATGGGCCAGGGTTAATGCTACTATTCAGTGGCATTATGAAGGGCAATTTCTTCAGAAAGGAGATAAGTGTCCAACACACTGGTGCCCTTTATCAAGTAAGCATTTTCAAATGGGCACTGGCTTTCCCAAGGTTTGATAATGGCACAGCAATTTGCACTGACAGTTTCTCTGTGTTCAATGTAGGGATATACAGTACAGTAGTCTATATATTGACTTACACATGTGTTCTTTCTCTTATACAGATAATGACCCAAAGCATGCAGCATCTAGGGTGCACATGAAGGACAAGGAGTGAAATGGGTCAGGGCACCACCCGAATCGACAGACCTGAACCCAGTGGAGATGGTATAGCATCAGATGAAGCACTACATTCGGAGGCATGTTCAGCTCAGGAACCATGCCCTGCTAATGTGGGACATTGGAAACCTTTGGAGGAGAGTGCTGACAGCTGAAGACTTTAATAAATAAACTGATCACATGGCTAAACTGATGCCACTGTTCGTGCCAATGGTTGTGCCACTGCAATGTAAAAATAATAATAATAAAATTAAACTTTGTTTTTCCAGCTTTGAGTGTTTTGCTGTTTTTTTGCATCCCATATCTTTGCTTTGTCAGGATGTAATGCCTAGCCTGGCAGCATCCTGAGGCATAATCTCAGGTTTGCTAATCGCAGCTGTGGGGGATGGGTGTTAAAGAGTCTGAGGAACTACTTAATAGTAACCTAGGTTGTGTTGCGGCGTCATGTTCCAACACCTAGCAGGGCAGCATCCTGAGGTGTGATTTCAGGTTTGCTACTCCTGTCTGTGGGGAATGAGGAAAACCAAGGTTGCAGGAATCATTATGAAGGAGGCAGCAGACTGAAGGAAAAGGTACATCAAGAAATATGCTAATGTCCCGAACGTCATCAGCATCAAAGAACAGACTATTCCTTCCGCCTTCAAATAACTTTCATGATGTGCTTCTAGCACTTTAGGTTCAGATATGCATATACATAGAAACATAGACAACGACAGCAGCAAAAGACCAGTGGTCCATCCGGTCTGTTCCCTATAAACCCTGGAACCTACTTTTCATCCAGGGTACTAACCCTCCCTGACCTCCCCACCCCATTCTCTTCCCTGATTCTGTTGCCCTGAGCAACCACTATAATTCTATCACAACCCGGCTTGAACTGCCTAATTGTTTTCACACCCACCACATCAGCTGGTGGACTGTTCCATGGCTTCACCACCTTTTCTGTAAAACAATGCTTCACATCCCCCCGGAACCTCCCTCCTGTTAGTTTCCACTCATGCCCATGTGACTGCAAGTTAGTGTTCAAGTTAAATAGCTCCCTGCAGTTCACTTTGTTAATTCCTTTAAGGAACTTGAAGGTCTCTATCATATCTCCCCTCTATCTTCTGGTCTCCAGCGAATGCATGGTCAGTGCCCTGAGGCACTTCTCATAGGATCTGCACTGCTGGCCCAGAATAATTTTTGTTTCTCTGTGCTGTACCATCTCCAGCTTATCCTTATCCTTACTGAGGTAAGGATTCCAGAACTGGGCACAGTACTCTAGGTGAGGTCTCATCAGAGATCTACACAGGGGAAGTGTTACAGCTCTCCTTCTGCTATCAAATTCCCTCCCGATGCATCCCAGAATCCTATTAGCCTTGCTATAAGCTTTGCTGCACTGACATGACTGCTTTAGTGAGTTGCTGATGATGACTCCCAAGGTCCCATTCCTCAGCTGTAGTGCTACATCTAACTCATCCCATCCAGTAGTATACATTAGGGCCCTGTGAAAAACCTCCTTAATTTCAGCCGAAGCTGTATCTCCTGACCGGCTGATTCATCATGAATTCAGTTGGGAATGGCATAGAGAGTTTCATAGAATGTGCCCCCCCCCCAATATTCTGTTTGGAATGTCACACACCATTTTAAAGTGTCCCCTCTCCTCAGTCAAAGCTGTATCCCCGGCCCACAGAATCAGTAAGTAAGAGGTGCCGCTCACACAGTGAAGGTACTGTATATTCTGGCTATAAAGCAGAAATTCATAAGTGGGGTAAACATGTACAGGTATAGGATAATTTTTATCTAACATCCTGATTCTAAAATGTATCACACATACAGTACTTGGTATGTGGGGATAACTTTTTTTTTTTAACTTTTTATTTATATATTTTATGACATTACAATGCCATGCACAGACAATCCTTGAGTCATGCCATACTATATGTATAAATCTTACAGATTTGATATGCAGAGTGAAAGACATGGCTACTGTTTGTACAAGATATGGGGGAAAAACAAATACATAGTTCTTATACAGTATAATCAACACTCTGACCGGTGCTGTCAATGCCCAAAACAAATTAATCATTAATATTAACTTCCCCAAATTTCTGAACCGGCAATCCTGCCTTTGTTTGAATTTCACTTTAATAACACCCAGGCTTTCCTTCTCAGTAAACTCCCCATCACACACCCCACTGACTTCAGAATTATAATCAAAAAGTTTAAACCCAGCCCAACTTAATAATATATCAAGCTGTATTAAGTATACAACCAGATTAAACGTATTGTTAACTTTCAGGTTCTAATAATCATAAATGTCTCCACCAAACGTACGATTGTCCAGTAGAGCAATAGCCCTAGTATAGTTCTTAATAAGCTGAGATGGGGCAGAGAAAACTCACAGTCTCATTTCAAGTGTCACTGTCCTCAGATTCATTTGAGGAATCCTCATCTCTTACAGCTCGTTCAGCCTCCAACTTCTCCAATAATTTTACTGCCTCCTTGGGGTCAGTGTAAACATACACTCACCGACCAACTACCACCTGTAAGCAGGCAGGCATGAGCATACTGGTAGGGATATCCAAGTCCCTCAATCTGCATCGAATCGGGTTGAAATTCTTCCGCTTCATGCGAGTAGCATATGAAAGATCTGGTACCATCCATCTCGATCCCCTTCTTTGTGCGGGCCGCAAAGAGTATTTTGTCCCGAATCACTGAGGAGGCAGTTTGAAGCATAACAGTTCTAGTGCCTCCCATCTGACCTGTGGCTCTACGGAGATTAATTCGGTAAGCTCGGACAAGAGAATCTCTTAGATGTAGGTTGAATGTCTTTTCTAGCCAGGTTGTAAGGAAAGCCAGGAGGTCATCCCCTTCTGTCCCCTCTGAAAGGCCCAATATGCGTACATTCATGGCCCTAGATTGGTTTTCTAAGTGTTCCAGGCGCGATTTCAGCAGCGCCTGCTCCTTTACACAAGTTGCCGCCGTAGCCTGGGCCCATTCGGAGGTTTTCTCAGCTGTCTGAGCGGCCTCAACCAGACCATCCATCTTCTGTTCCACTTGCAGCATCCTATCATGGTAAGAGTCCATTTTCTTGTCCAGCTGTTGTACCGTCTTTGTAAGGTTTAGGACAGCTGATTGCAGAGATTCTAGGGTGGCTGGCAGTGAAACATCTCCTTTCGGATCCTCTTGGGTCTGGCCTGCCAAATGGGAAGACGCTTTAGACGTCGAGCCACGCGATGTAAAAAAACTAGCTTTCGGATCATTATTTTTCTTCCCCATCTCTGATTAAAGTCAACAACCAAATATAGGCTTTTGCTGTAGTCGAAATACGATGGAGTAGGTTTACGAAATTATAATTTTATCTTATTTCAGGGTGCTTTCCAGGGAGCTCACCAGAAGTGCGTCTTCATCGGCCGACAGCTAGCCACACCCCCCCAACTTTTTTTTTTTTTAAACATTTGGATTTGTGTCTATGTATAGTATGTAAATATGAATATTAAAAAAAAAAAAAAAGTTCATTTAAATGAGCAAACAGCTCAATTATTCCATAAACTTCTTTAAAATTCAGAAGAGCTACTGAATAGTAAATCCAGGTTGTGTTGCAGTGTCAGGTACCAACACCTAGCAGGGCAGCATCCTGAGGTGAGATTTCAGGTTTGCCAATCCTGTCTATTGGGGTGTGGTGTAAAAAAAATGCAGTAAGTTTCCTAATTTCTACTATGAAAGCCCTGGCATTATGGTATCATGTACACCATTTAAAAACTCTGAAATTCTATGCATTTATCATCTTACTTTCTAACTAAAGTACATTTCTAAGATTTTAAATTTATGTTCTTGGCTTCGTAGCCATTTACGCAAATGCAGCAATAGTCCATATGTGGGAAAATAATTTTTTCCTGCTGTCCTATGAATGAGTGAATGGATCGTAACTCTGGCCGAACTGCTGGCCAGCCGATCCCTTCCACTTCCCAGTCTGGGGCCCTGTTTGCTGAGTGTTGGCTTTCATTTTCATCAACAATAGCTTAAACATGCATAACATTTTTAAGACTACCCCATAGCCGGCCCAGTGGCACTGAGGGTTGAGGCATCTGCCTTACCTCACGCCATGCCAGTGACCTGGGTTCGGAAGCGTATTCAGGGAGTCGGGGGTCAGCAGGGGAGGAGAGGATTGAGCATCTGGAGGACTGCTCTACTCTACTCTACTGGGAAGGGTTAGCCGAGATTCCCAGTCAAGAAGCAGCTCCTAGAGAAGACTGAGGGTGCTACACTCCGTGGGGATATGTGCTTGGGTGAAGATGTTGGGGGATGTCTGCAGGCGGGTGCGGGAGTGTGCCAGTTGCACACTGACGTCACTGCACATCCGCATCTTCGGGGAGTGACCACCAGAACAAAGGAAAAACCCCGGCCGCCAGGAGGACGACGACAGACCCTACAGCCAGTCCCCCATGCCTATCGCCAGACCCTACCTACACCAGAGCCCCCAATTCCTCCTACACTCTTGCCACCAACTAGATTCTGAAAAGGGGTGCCGAAGATGAGCAGCGGCCCCACCTCAGGGGGTATGCAAGTTGAGGAGTCGGCTGGCCAAGAGAGGTAGGAGCTCCAGAGAGGGGCTTGGTGTGTAGAGGATCTTGGGCAGGCGGGAGAAGTGACCAGTTCCCTGGGGGCATGTCTAAGGGACATACCAGTGTGGCCAGTGCCCGGAAAAGGCTGTTTCTTTGGCTGAAGACTACTAGATGGCCAGACAGACACCACAGCAGCGAGGTAATAGCCAAGCACCAGTAAGAAACTCTTTTTCCCATTTAAACTCCAAGTCTGATAAGACTCTGGTGGGGGTAACAAATCTGCACCTAAACACTTTATCTGTTATAATTGTAATAAGCCAGGTCATAATGCAAGAAATTGCTATAGCAAGAAGAGTGACACTGGAGCAGATTTGTCCTTAGCAAACTGGGGCAAGTACTTAACAGATGTTAAGGTGGGAGCTAAGACTGTGAAAGGACTTACAGATTCGGGAAACAGACAGTCCCTAGTTCATACTGAAGTGCTGGGAAAACAATGTCCAAAAGAACCAGGTACTGGTGTCATCTGCATCCACAGGGACACTCGATATGATCCCACCAGCCAAGTGACTCTATTAATGGGGTGTCACAACAAATGAAAGTGGGGGTAGTACCCAAGTTACCTGTACCTGTAATTATTGGAAATAACTTTCCAGGATTTACTGAGTTAATCAAACAGGGAGTAAATCCTGATGTGTCAGCAGCTGTAATGACAAGAGCTCAGACAAAGAAAATCTCAGATGGCGAGGACTCTTCTGTTCGCAGATTTTGATTCGGACCTGTTTCATCCAAGATCCAGAAGGCCAGGAAAGAAAGAGGACACCTGAAGAAACTGGCAACAAAAGACTGATGGACATAAAGGGTTAACATATGAAAATGCTGAAACTAAACTGATAACTGATTTTCTTTCAGAGCAAGTCGAATGGTGTTTTTCTCCAGGGTTATTTTTAGTAGTTGGGGGTGAAAGCAATGACACTTACAAGAACATTCTGCAAACTTACAAGAACATTCTATGAGAAGCAGGCTCTCTTCATGAGTTCCCAGACAAAGACTTATGAAAAGAGCAGCAATTATTTTGCTAGAGAGACAAGGAGAGTGAGAGACTGAAAGACTGAAACTTGGCTACATTCAGAAGACTTCAGTTTTCTCTGTTTGTACTGCCTTTGAAAATAGTTATACCCAACACATTTTATGTTATTTTGCTGTTATTGAGAAAAATAAAAGTCTGTTTGCAAATTTTTAAATTGCTCCTGGTTTTCCTGTGCTTCCTGACCTGTGCCTTGATGACACCCATGTGTTTTATTCTCTTGTCCATTTTTTTTTTATTTTCTCTATGTATATTTTTATTTTCTTTGCTTTGAGCTCAAGTGTACACTTTCCTCTAACCCCCCCCCCACCCTTTATTTACTTCTATGCTGTCCTGTTGTTTTTTGTTTTTTTCTCTCTCTATTCTCTGGCTCTACTCACCCTAGAGCTTAACTGTATATTTTCCTCTAACCCCCCACCATTTTATTTCCTTCTGTGCTGTCCTGTATTTTTTTTTTTTATTTCTCCACTCTGTCTATACTCTTCCTATTATCTGTTCCCCATACTTGACCTACTTTTCTCTTTATTTCTATAGGTCTCACCAGACAACAGCTATTTACCTATCGGGTAACTACCTTATTTGCTTAATTCTAACCCCCTCATCTCTCCTCTAGGAGCTCTCACCCTTGTGTCTCCTCAGTCTTCTCTTTGCTTTCTTTTCAGGTCCCTACCTGAATACGTACACCAAGGACACCCCAACTCTGACAGAGCAGGTACTGCAAGTCCAAATTAATTACCTAAATTTCCTGTATGGTAAGTTGCACATAATGTGGTGCCCACACCCATTACAAAACAAGTGAATAAAAATGACCACAACCATTTAGCATATCAAGAGAAAGGAAATGAATCTCCATGTGACACAAAGCAGTCACCTTGCAGATATTTACCCAGTTCAAAAGACCCCAACCACAAATCTCAGAGCCGTTATCTGCCTTAAGAGTAATACAGTGTTATATGGACAAACCCACAGACCCACAAAATCTGGAACAATTGCAGACTGAGAAAACATTTATACCCCTGTATCCCCATGTCTCATCGAAAATAACCAAAACCAAATACTTTTTGTTGAAATTGTAATTTTATTGAATTATTTCATTGTACTTTCATTGCTACACTTATTTTAACAATGACTATAACAAATCACAGTACAAGGAAGTCAATCAAAACACATTACATATATATTAGTACCAACTATATACAAACCCCCTCCCCATTGGAGCACTTTATATTGTAATTATACTAACTACGGCAAATTCATACTGGAGTAACTGAAACTCTCTGCCCTTTTCTAGGCTTAACAAGCACAGTACTCAACCTCCCTGGACATTGCATAACTATGACTAAATAAGTGTCTCCAGAGCCAAAACCTCTAAATGAGTAATCCTTTTCTTTGTACTCAGAAATTCATAGTAGGGAAGCCAGCGGGCTTTGAATTTGTCTTTCTGAAGACGAAGGTGTGCTGTGAGCATTTCCATTTCTTTAATTTGTTGGAAGCAGGTTAGCCAATGCGATGCCACAGGAGATTGGTCTGATAGCCATTTTGTACTGATGGCCTTATTGCCTGCTGCAAATCAGAATATTAAATAGATATTTTTGTCCTGGGTTATGCATTTCATGTAGGAATCCTCCCAGCACTAGCACCTCGCACTGGTCGGGAATCCCTACTTTTGTATGTCCCCTATGGTCTGACAAACGTCTTCTTAGAACTGTCTAATCTTTGGGCATCCCCAAAAAATAGGTTCACGTGTTCCGATCTATCCACATCCTCTCCAGCATTTGTCTCATAGGAACCTACTATAATGTTTAGTTATAACTGGGGTCCTAAAAAAGCGCGTTGATATTTTCCATCTGAATTCCCACCAGGAGGGTGAAGTCGTTGCTCAGTGGGCCTGTTTCCACAGTTGTTCCCAGCTATAATCACAAAATCATACACATTTGATGGCAGAAAAGGATCATTCTGGTCCATCCAGTCTGCTCCACCAATGTGCTGGGATTTTCGTTCCTATCTGCTCTTCCCATTTGTGCCGAATTTCTAACCTGTTCTGGAGGCCATTCACTCTGCCAAGTTTATATAGCTTTAAAATCAGGTGTTCCTCCTTACCTCCCTCCAGTAATCTGAGACAGCTGTTCACCAACGCGTGCAGATCAGACTTACCATGCTTTGCTTTCCTGCATCCCGAAGTGAGGTAGTCCCTTATCTGAAAATAGCCGAAGAGAGTCTGTGTGTGGTAAATTAAATTCTCTTTGCAGCTGTTGGTAACTTTTTACTGAGTTTCTGGAATGTAACTGACCCCATCTGACTAGGCCCTGTCTTTCCCACCTAGCAAAAACGAAGTTGTTTTTCCCTGGTATAAGGTCTCAACAGGCAGTTATTCTGGTTAGGCTGTAGATATCGTCCTCTACTTTTTAAATTTGTATGGACTCTTTCCATGTCAGCAGGAGTGTTTTTATCCAGGAACTAGGCAGGGAGTTTATAAGTTTTACTTCTGGTTTATTAAGAAGTAGGTTTGACACTTTCAAGGGGCCTAACATACTCTGTTCCATTTCCATCCAGGCCAAAGGGTGATCCGTCTCTCTATAGGCCTCTATATATTGTAGTTGAGCTGCTCTGTACTATCCTTAGATGTCTGTTACTCCTACCCCCCTATCCTTTTCACCAGTCAGGATGCTTCACCTCACCCTTGATTTTCTACCTCTCCATATGAATTTACGGAAAATTGTATGGGTTGCCTCCAAAAGGTTTTAGGGGGCGTAAGGGTAGGTTATCAAATAAGAAGAGTAAATGTGGGAGGATGTTCATTCTCATAGTTTCAGTGCAACTGACTAGGGAGAGTGGCAGCACTGCCCACCTTGTGCAGTCTGCCCTGATGCCCTCCAACAACCTCAGATGATTGGCCTGATATAGTTTACTCAGGTCTGAAGTGATATTTAAACCCTTTCAGTGACCACCTAAGATGTCAATTTTTTTTTCACTTTGTCTGCAATCTGGGCTCCCAGTGACATAATTTCTGATTTTGATTCACTAATCTTGAACCGAGACTACACCATATTCACTAAGAAGGGACATTGCATTTCTATCCATGACCTGAACTTCTCTCCGAAGTTAAATTTTTGAAGCACCGCATCCAGGAATTGCCAGTCCAGGCAGTCAAACACCTTTTCGATGTCTAAGGCCACCACTACCCCCTGTCTTGTTGCCAGACCCATGGGAGCACAGGCCATGGTAGTCAGGAGCCTCTACAGATTGTTATGGAGGTGTCTCCCCAGTATAAACCCAGTCTGATCGTGGTGTACCAATTCTGCTATTACCTGTTGCAGCCTACTGACAATTAGTTTGGCAAAGATTTTTATTTTTTTAAACTCAAATTTATTCAGAAAAATAATGAATCACAGAGTACACTGGACTGCCTACAGCACGAGTCATGGATTGAATTTCTATACATAAAGAATAAAGGAAAAGGCATTTGCAATTTATCCATACAAAATAAGTCAATTAATATTGAAACAGGCAAGATTTAAAGAAACTCATTTTCAGTGTAATAACTCACCAAGATAATAATACAAAGAATCGACTTTCTACCCAACAGATCAAGCCACACTTCAACCTGGTTCGGTTCAAGAGCCATCTTTTGAAAGTGAACCAGAAAGAATACACTTACAAAACATCAAGAGTGATACAGTAAACTTGTAACATACAACTTGCACAGCTCAAACTTGTAGCACGATTTTTACATCCAAATTTAGCAAGGAAACTGGACAGTAACCGCCACACGTAGTATTATCTTTACCAGGTTTTGGAATAACTGATATCAGTGTCCTCCCCCAGGAATCCGTCCCTGCTGCTGGGGTGTGACATTCATTACAGACCTGGGTAAGAACCGGGGCTAACTCCCCCTAAAATTTCTGGTTAAATTCGGCCACAAACCCATCTGGGCCTGGTGATTTGTTATGTTTAAGTGCTTTTATTATCAATTTGCTTCCTCTGTCCTGGACTAGTTTCTGGGGTATACACCTTTGTATAAAAATCTTTAAAAATGTCCGCTATCTGGCTAGGTCTGGTTTTTGTATGTGCATCCCTTTTTTTTTTTTTTTTGGATAGCTGGAATAGACCTATTCGCTGCCTGCTTCCTTAGACGATATGTTAGGAGGCGGCCTGCTTTATCCCCCGCTACCCCAATAGTATTTCTGGTCAAAAATCTTAAGGCATTTTCTGTTTTAGTTTTAAGGATGTGCTCTAGTTCTGTCCTCAACTTGGTTAATTCCTTTAGTGTTCCAGGGGCCCCATCTTGTTTATGTTGATTTTTCTAATTCTTTTATTTTCTGTTCTAGATTTTTCTGTGTGGCGTATGCAATTTTCTTCTTGTACATCGCATATGAAATGGCCTCTCCCCTTAGAACCACTTTCAGGCCATTCCAGAAAAATTTTATCTGCAAGGCTGTCCCTGTATTTTCTTTTATATAGTTAGTGATGGCCTAGAGCTGGTGACACATGCAGGACAACTTTAATAAAACCTAACATTTTGACACAGTCCAGCTTGTATTTCCCATTAGTACTATATTCTTCTTCTCCATTATTAATTACTGAAGTTATCTGTATGAAAACAGGATCTTTGCTCCTGAAGAGTTTGTCTATTCCTGCTGCTTTCTCCCTATCTGAAGTCACAGAGCTCTGCTTGTGACATCACAGTTACTCCCACAGCAACAGACTGATGTCACAACAGAAGACTATGACTTGAAGTAGGGAGTAAGATATAGAGGCAGATAGGCTCTAAAGAAACTAAGGGATGAAGGTCATATATTGATGCAAATTTCCTTAGTAATAAATAACTGGGAGGAGACATACATAATATACAAATTGAATGCTGGCAGAATTGTACCCAATTATTATGCTTTTTAAAGTTTTTTTTGAAGAGTCATTAGCTCTTTAACTTTGTTAAATATTTCATCTTTAAGATGTCCTGCATTAAGTCTCCATACAGACTGCTTGTCTAAGGGTCCCAGACCTATGGTTACAGTAACCTTAGCGTGGTCCGACAAATATATCAGGTGCATGTCCACATCTTGGATTGTATGACCCAATGTTTTTGGGGTGTAAATCTGGTCAATACGTGAATATATACAGTACCTTAAGCATGCGAATAGAAAGTGTAGTTTCTGCTTGACGGATAGGGCTCCTTCCAGGTGTCAGCCAGCCCTGTGGTCTCCCGTAGTGCCTTAAGTACTTTGGACCCTCCCCTTGGGGAACTTTGTGGTCTTGAGGATCTATCAAGCGCAGGGTCCTCCACCCCATTCCAGTCCCCTCCCACTATGATCAGTCCCTTGGGAAGAGCGGCTATCCTGCCAAACACCTGTCTAAAAAACTGTGGCACCTGCGGGGTGGGCCCATACACATTCACCACATGTATTAGGCACCCTGTTACCTTACCTGAGAGGATCAAAAGTCTTCCCTCTTTGTCTGTGAACATCTCTGTCTTTTCGAAAGCCAACCCTTTTCTCAACAAAATGGCTATCCCAACCTTTTTTGCATTCGGATGTGATGAGGCTATGACATCCCCCACCCAGCTTCTACCAAACTTTCTATGCTGTTCTGGCATCAAATGCTTCTCCTGGAGCAGGTCAATGTCACATTGGGCTATAGTTAGGCCCCGGAGCACATTATACTGCTTCACCACAGAATTAATCCCCCTTACATTGAGGGATATTACTTTAAGAGACCCCATTAAATCAGACATATGAACAAAACTATGGTCACTTGTTGCCAGACCATTTTTCCTTAATTTATCCGTAGCACTTTTTTAAGTGCGTCTTCCATGCTCACCTGACACCCTATAAATCTACCCAGTTGCCATTTTTGGTTAGCCATCGACTGTGTGGCTCCACAATTACTTAAAACCCCAAAATCATAAAACCTTCCTCCCCCCAACACAACCACCATTCCACAATTTTAAACATATAGAACACGTAATAAACCATAAACTTAACTTGTTCAGATAACAAGCAACAAGAAAGATAAAGTAATTCAACTATTGTAGAATTTAGCACTGTTTTCGGAGGGACTCTTCCCTCCAATTTGGAGCCGGGATCTTTAGCTCTGGGGCCCATCACACTGTCCTGTTAAATGACTGCAATGGCTGTCACTATGCAGTGACGTGTTCTCCAAGGTGGACAGCACACGTGCTATAGAGAAAAAAAAAGGGGGAAGGGGACTCTTTGCTATCAGGCAGCTTGTGAAACCCTCCCCTTAATCGTGACTTCCGGTACATTACACTTGAATTGTATCTTCTATTAAATTTGTTTTTAAAATAATGAACATCTAATTTATATATTTAATCTGTCTCATCAGTGCCTGATATGGTAAAATTTTTTCACAGAACTATTTAATAATCAACTGTGAGCACCTCCCCGAGGTCCTCTGCTTACATGAAACAGAAAGAATGGCATATATGATATACGACGGGAGATGAACCTGCTAATGCAATGTGTTACACAGAAACATAGAATTTGATGGCAGATAAGGACCGCTTGGCCCACCCAGTCTGCTCATTTCCTTACCTACTGGATAAGCTGCAGATCCTAGTTAACCAGCAGCCTACTTCTTCCTACCCCCAACCCCTAGAATGGCCTTATGACTATCCCATGCATGCTTGAATTCCACCACTGTTTTTGACTCCACAACCTCCTCTGGAAGGCCGTTCCATGCATCCACAACCCTCTCTGTGAAAAAATACTTCCTTAAATTATCTCTGAGCCGCACCCCCCATCTTCAAATTGTGCCCCCTTGTTCTTGCACACCTCTTTTTTTGAAAGATGCTACCCTCTTGGACTTTGTTGATTCCCTTGAGGTACTTGAACGTTTCTATCATGCCCCCCCCTCCTTTCCTCGAGGCTATACATATTAAGCTCCTTTAGTCTCTCTTCATATGTCTTCTGGTGCAGACCCTGCACCAATTTAGTTGCCCTCCTCTGGACAGCTTCCATCCCATCTATGTCTTTGCAGAGACTGGGTCTCCAGAACTGCACGCAGAACTCCAGATGGGGGTCTGTTAGGTGTAAGGCTCCCAACTGCCCCCATCATACATTTAGTTACTACACCAGTTCATCATTCTTGAGTAATTTTCAGCTGGTGTACTGGGCTTCCAGGACTGAGGAGTGTACACCCTTGAGTTGCCCTTTATCCAGACTCGATACATCTGAGCCCATTAGAAGAAGCCCTTTCTTCCATCCCTGTTACTATTTACATTGCTCCTCAAGCGGTGGTATTGTCTGACATGCTGATGCAAGCATAGATATCCCCTCATTTTCCATATCTAGCAGAATATTCCAGCACCCCTCCAAAACTTGAAGGGTGTCCTCTGGAGATTTGCCTACATTCAGGAGGGGCTCCCTCAGGAGGCCCAAACGTCTCGTTTAGTTATTCAGTTAGGTTGTGGTTGCCCCTCTGAGAGTGCACCACCGCACCTCTAATTGACTCATGCTGCTGAAAGTTGCAGCTAGATTCAGGTTCTGATAGACATTTCTCCCTGACCGCAACGAGTCTCACAGCCAGGGAGTTCTCAAGTTCAGCCAGTTCGGCTGTTGGAAAAAGTTTTGCCTGCAACTGCATCTCAGGATAAGTCTCTTTCTCTCAAACAAACAAACGTCCGAAGCTGCCATAGTAACTTTTTTTTTTTTTTTTAGGCCTCCAGAGCTCCAGCTCCACTCGGTGGGGTGAGGAAAGTTGGGGGCAGCGACCACTTGCAAATTGTCCTGGACAACAGTGACTCATTTAACTGTTAGGCAGAATACGCAAAAAATTAAAGTTCTCACCTAAGATGTCCACAACTTGGCTCCTCGGGTTACCTTTCTGGGCCTTGCAGATGTTGACTATATCCCTGCACAGCTTCTCCTCTGGTCCAGAGCCTCTCTTCTGTGCGACTCCTGCAGCTTTGTTCCCTAGCTCCCAGATGAGCTGCAGCATGCTTTGCTTGTTGATTTCTTGCTGTATGTCTTGCATGTTATTTCTAATTTTTTGCAGAGGTTTGACTGCCTGCACCAGCATATCCTTAGGTCTTCTATTCACCCACCCACTGAACAATCAACTTTGCTGGGTATCTCAGTTGGGCCCGTATCTTTTTCTCCCTTAACTGCTTACTGACACACAGTACCTGCTTCCGTTTTTGCATTGTGGCACTGGGGTAGTCTTGACCAACATAAACACACTTTCCGTCTAAGTTTAAGTCTCTTTTCCCACATGTCTTTCTCAAAATGTGTTCCTTACCAGGGAATCTGTTAAATTTTGGCTGGCCCAGTGGCGCTGACAGTTAAGGTGTTGGATGCCTTTCCTCGCGCCACACTGGCGACCTAGATTCGGGAATGACCTTGGTCCGGAGAGCCGACACAGAAGGGGGGAGACAGAGCAGGATTGGGCAGCCAAAAGGCAGCTCTCCTCTCCCAGGGTGGTCGTCGCCCCTCTCTCCTCATAGTTCCGCTCCCACTGGGTGGCGGTCTGGTGGGTAGCGTAGGCGGGAAGGGCAGCAGTGTAGCGGGAGGGTGCCGCGTGGTGTGTGCGTCCCTCCACACACACACATGCCTGGTGCACGGTGACAGGGAGAAAACGGGGGAGAGCAGATAAGAACAGGTTACTCACCTGTAACAGTAGTTCCAGGAGTGGTATATGTTGTTCATCCACACACTCTGGCATGTCCCTTTCCCCTTTACAACTTGCCAGAAGTCTTCAATCTAGCTCCTCCCACCCACCCAGGTGGTAAATATATCGGCTCCACCCCATGACTCCAGATCTTAGCCCGCTGGAAGCCAGGCTGTGCACCTAAAGCCGGGGAGGTCGGGTGGGTGCGTGTAAATGAACATACACCACTCCTAGAACTACTCTTACAGGTGAGTAACCTGTTCTTCTAGGAGCGTGGATATGTTGTTCATCCACACTCTCTGGCAGACTCCAAGCAGTTCTCCAGGAGGAGGCAGGCAAGGCGCACACCCCCTACTTAGGAAAGAGTAGGCTGGAGAACTGAGGCCCCAAAAACCAGCATCCCGGCATGACTCAAGGTCGATATGATAGTGGGTAATGAAGGTGTTTGCTGACTTCCAGGTAGCAGCCCAACAGATTTCCTGGATAGGGATGTCCCTAGAAGCAGCCACCGATGCAGCGGTATGGCCGGTAGAATTAGCTCTTATCCCTCTGGGAAACTCCTTGCCCGCTAACTCCTAGCACAGACTAATGCATGATGTAATCCATCTTGCAATCGACTGCTTTGCTGCAGGTCTGCCAGAAGCGGCTTCAGCGTAGATAATAAGCGGCTGGTGAACTTCTCCCCGAATCTCCGCCGTTCTTTCCTTGTAACAGAAGAGAGCACGTCTCAGGTCCAAAGTATGGAGCCTGTACTCGGCGTCCGAGGTGTAATTAGGGTAGTAAACTGACAGAGTCAACACCTGGTTAAGGTGAAACTCTGACACAACCTCGGGAGGAATTTCGGGTGGGGCGCAGGACAACTTTGTCCCTGTGGAAGACCAGATAAGGGGGGGTCCACCGAAAGCACTGGAGCTCTCCTGTCCTTCTGGCTGACATGATAGCCACCAGGAAGGCCATCTTCCATAACAAGTGTAAAAGCTCACACTTGTGCATGGGTTCGAATGACTTGCCCATGAGCTGTGCCAAAACCAGAAAGATCTCATGGAAGTGGAGGTTCACGCACCGGAGAGGATATGTGATCCAGGCCTTTGAAAAAGCACCCGACCACTGTCTCCTGCGCCAATGTCAGCTGACCGGCCCGCGCCCGGTAAGCAGAAATGGCTGCCAGGTGCACCCGAAGGGTGGATGACCATAGACCCCCTTTGGAGAGATACTAAAGGTAGTTGAAAATGTTAGCCATAGAACAGGATAAGGGGTCCAGACTCTCACCCTGACACCAAATGGAGAATCTTTCCATTTGAAAGCATTACATTTCCTGGTCGATTCCTTTCGAGATGCCTCTACAACAGTGTAGACATCCTCGAAAACACCCAAAGCCTGGAACTCTAACCGCTCAGGTACCAGGCTGTCAGGTGCAGGGATTGAAGGTCTGGATGGAAAACCTTCCCCTGATTCAGAGAATTCAGGTCCGGGCGTGTAAAAAGCTGTTCCGGGGGCCTGCAGCCGAGGCTGAGGTGATCTGGGTACCAGAACTGGCATGGCCAGTCTGAGGCTACCAGGATCACCTTCGCCTTGTCCCTCCTCACCATGAGTAACACCATGTGGATCAAGGGAAATGGAGGGAAGGCGTAGAGGAGGCCTGGGGTCCATGGCCTCAAGAAGACATCCTCCTGCAGCGATCCACGCTGAGGGGGGCAGGCATGATGCAGCCTCAGCTTGGTGTTTTCCCTGGAGGCAAACAGGTCCACCTTCGGTTTGCCCCAATGGAAGAACAAGTTGTAAGCTTCCTCTGGATGGAGTAACCACTCATGGGATGTCTGGCCTATGAGGCTGAGAACATTCGCCAGCTGGTTCGAGATGCCTGCCACATGTATGGCTAGGAGATCTGCCTCCAACCGGCTGACGAGGGTCCAGAGTCGGAGCGCCTCCTTGCATAACAGACGGGAGTAAGTGCCACCCTGTTTGTTGAGTTAGTACACGGTCATGGTATTGTCCGTCTGGACTTGAACCACTTGACCCCGGAGCTGAGAAGTGAAAGCTGACAGAGCCAGTCTGACTGCCCTGAGCTCCAACAGGTTGATGTGGCATCAGGACTCCTCGGGGGTCCAGAACCCGTGGGCTCTGCTGTCCCCCATGTGGGCTTCCCAGCCCATGAGAGAGGCATCAGTCGTAAGAACGACCGCCGGCTCAGGGCGGACAAATGGGATCCCCTCCTGCAACCGTTCGGGGGCGGTCCACCGCTGGAGAGCATCCCACATCTTCTGGGTTACAGTGATCAGCTGGTCGAAATGACCATGGTGCTGAGTTCACTGAGTGGCCAGCTCCCATTGAATGGGGCGCATGTGCCATCTAGCCCAACGGACCACTGAGGTGCACGCCGCCATGTAACCCAGAAGGTGCAGGAAGTCCCAGGCAGGGCGCCAGTGCCCAACCAGAAATGATTGGGCAAAGGAGGAAAAAACCTCTGCCCTGTCCACCGGAAGCCGAGCTCTGGCTTGACGAGAGTTGAGTTCTGCCCCAATGAAGCCCATCACCTGAGAGGGCACGAGTTCTGACTTGGCCTTGTTGATCAGCAGGCCTAGCTGGGAGCAGGATCGGAGAGCCAGATCCCTGGATCTCTCCACCTCCTGAAGGAAGAAACCTGCCAAGAGACAGTCGTCGAGATAAGGGTAGATTCGAACTCTTCGATGCCAGAGATGGGCCGCCACCACTGCAATGCACTTGGTGAAGAACCTTGGGGCCGATGACAGGCTTAACGGCATGGCTCGGAACTCGTACAGGGTCTCCTCGACCCTAAAGTGGAGGAACCGCTGATGGAGCAGACAGATTGGGATGAGGAAGAACGCGTCCTGCAGATCCAGTGAACAGAACCACATATTTCACTCGGGGATGGTATGATCTGGTTCAGAGTTTTTTTATTTATTTATTTATTTTTTTATTTATCAAGTCCAGGATTACAAATACCTTTGAGCCTTGGCTCTTTTACAAAGGTTCCACGTCAGAGAAATACAAATTATGGGGAACATCAAGACAGACATTACAACAATGTGGATACAGAGTACAGATTAATACAATCAAGGGTAGCATTGTAAGCAAGGCAGCCAGTGGCCTGTCAGGAAAATAGACAACAGATAAGAAGTGCCAGAGTCATAGGGAGAGGGAAGGGGGCGAAGGAATGTAGGAAGGGTGGGGAAGAGGGTGAAAAGTACAGCATTGGGTATACCAAGATGTGAGGGTAGAATCCAGTGAGGAGGGAGGGGACCACTAGAGCAGGCAGGGAAGTGGAGAAACGAGGTTAAGTTGGGCAGTCACAGGAGCTGTTGGTAGTGAGATAGTCCCGGAGCCTAGTTTTAAACATACCAATTGTTGGGGCAGAGGAGATGGTGGGGCTGAGGCCATTGAACCAGAGTGGCACTCGATAAGCAAAAGAGCGTTGTCCCTGTGAAGTATGACAGTGGGGGACTTTCAGCAGCTGTAGCGTGGATCTCCTAAGGCACCATTTGTTAATTCGGTATTGTAACAGACTTGAGACCCCAGAAGGTGCAAGGCCAAGGTAGATTTTTTCGCCATGGAGCAAGTGAGAAACTTAACGCGGTTTGATAGTTGAGTTGAGTTACCATCCGGAAGGTGCAAGACCTGAGATATTGATTCAGGTCGTGGAGATCTAGGATGGGGCGCCAATCCCCTCCGTCCGCTTGGGCACCAGGAAGTACCTGGACACGAAGCCTGGGTCTGTAGAAGGATCCGGCAGTGGAGCTACCGCTTCCTTGTGGAGGAGCTGAGCAATGTCGTCTCGAAGAGCTGACTGAGTGCAAGCTGAGGTCCTTTCCTCCCGAGGGGCGAGGGCTTGGCTGGGGGGGGGGTACTGCTCGAATTCCAGAGGCAGCCCCTGGCCGACCACTTGTAGAACCCACCTGTCCGAGGGGGTATCGGACGCCTTTATGGGGCTGTTGAGGATCCTGCTTAGGCCTGGGGTGCAAGCTTGAGCCTGCTGCTGCTTCGGTTGCTACTGATCTCCTTGATAGGAGGGCTGCCTAACTGCAGGGGAAGAGTGCTGAAAAGGCTTCTTCTTGCACTTCTGTTGGTTCTTGACCGAAGAACCCTTCGCAGAGGTAGCATCCAAGGTGGCATTGGACTGCTCTATGCGTTGGAGGTGACCAGCCACTCCTGGACTGAAAAGGTCAGTGCCTAGGAAGGGCACATCAGCTAACTTGTGCTGGGAATCCACCGGGAAGGAGGATAGCCTCAGCCAAGCCCTGCGGCATGTGGCCACTGTGACTGCTAGGGAGTGGGCAGAGGAATCCCCAATATCCAGGGCCATCTGGAGCTGCTGTTTTGCAACAGCATGGCCCTGATCCTAGATCTGCTTGACAGTAGTCTGCATGTCTGCTGGGAGATGAGGGAAGACTTCATCTAATGACCCAAGGAGGGCATGAGAGAAGTGTGCCATAACAACAGCCGAGCTGGCCTGACAAAGGCCTAAGGAGAAGAGCACATAGACCTTACAGGCAGAATGGTCCATATTCTTGGACTCCTTGTCCGGGGGTCGGTCAGTGTCCGTTGAGCTACCAGTACGTCTGAACACAGAAGCAGTCACTAGGCTTTCGGCTGAAGGATGTTCTGTGAACCCCACCAGGAATATCATGGGCACCGTATACTTGTGGGCCATGCAGGCAGATGGCGCTGGGCAGGAAGCCGGATGCTGTCAGAACTCAAGGGCCGGGCCAACGATGGCCTCGGCCACTGGAAAGGCCTCCATCGGGGTATGCCCCCTTTTGAGGATATCCGTAAGGGGGTACTCCACCTTTTTCTGGATGGGTTCCAGGGGCATTCTGGTGGATTCGGAGATCAGGTGGAGGATGCCCTGAAAAGAGGAAGGACCTTCCCTCCAACCCCACCACTGATGACTCATCCTCCCCAGGGTGAGTGTGTAAACCAGCGTCGGCCAAGTCGGAAGAGTCGGGGTACAATGGTTTCCCACCTAGGACTCCCTCAATATGCCAAGGGCGATCGGGGACGACCGTGATCGACAAGCATCGGGAAAGGCCGGTGTCTTGTCGGTCCTCTTTCGAGGGAGCCCCTCCCTGAGGCTGCTTGGGCGGCGGTTCCACCAAAATCGGTGGAGAGACCCTAATAGGCTGAGTTGGGATATGGACTGGCCCCGCAGGCAGAGGAACCAAGGCCTTCGGTTCCGGAGGGGGGCGGCCTAGGATGCAGGAGCCAGGTGATGGCCGGTGTGGCCGGCAGAGCCGGCTTCTGCCCGATCAAAATCAGCTGTTGCCACATAAGATCCTCCTAGCGTCAAAGGCTCTCCTCATCCAAGGAGGATGAGGATCGGTGGCGGCGCCTCTTTCTGGAGTGTTTGTGACCTTTTTTCGGCCGATTGACTGAAGGGGTCCTACTCCTCGATCGAGACTGATGTGGTCGGTTCGGTCAATCAGGAGTCACCGGAGTTGCTGAAAACCGAGGTTCCGGTACAGTTTCCTCGATTGGGACACCCGAGGGCAGTGTCTCCTCATCAGGAAAATAAAGAACCGGAGTCCTTTCTAAGGAATTGTCGACCAGAGTCGGCGATATAGGCTCGACTGGGTCGAGCATAATTTCGGCCAGTTCAGCTGTTTCCTCAGTCTCGGTGCCTTGGTCAGACAGAAGGTCTGTAAAGCCGGCGGCCGAGGAAGCAATCTCGACCGAAGTCGAGACTGCAAGTTCCTGGGACTCTGATCTCTCTCGGTTCCATGAGTGTCTCCATTTCGACAAAGACTTAAGGTTCTTGTCCCTCTTCCGAGGGCGGGAGGAGTGCAAGCCCATGGGCACCTCACCCCTAGTGGGAAGAGACTGACAAAACTCCCTATAGGATCCCGTAAAAGTAGAGCCAAGGTTGAGTGGAACAAAAAAGCTTCGACAGGCCGAAGCTTGAGCCGCTTCCTCCTCGAATGCCTTCATCTGCTCCAATTGCTTGGAGGATCCCACAGCCGTGGAAACCACCCACCTCACCTCTTTAGATTTCACTAGTGGGTTCCTTTTCTCCAGTCTCCCCAATTTTAGGCACACCTTGCGGTCTTCCAGAACACTGGGATGGAAGGCTAGACAAAAGGTACAAGACGTGGTGTCATGACCGACACCTAAGCAATGACACACATGGAAATCGGTGTGTGACATCTTCTGGCCGCAGGTACACCGGAGAATTCCAGGACATGATTTGTCCTCCATGTCCGATGCGCTGTAATCAGAGTCGCTAACTCTGATGAGTTTTAGAGTAAGTTGCAGTAAAACCGACATTTTGAAGCTAAGGCCTACGAACTGCTAAAGTAGCACAAGGGAACCTGAATCTTCCAGCAGAAAGGAAGATCAGGCGTCATGGGGTGGAGCCGAGGTATTTACCACCTGGGTGGGTGGGAGGAACCAGCTTGAAGACTTCCGGCAAGTTTTAAAGGGGAAAGAGACATGCCAGAGAGTGTGAATGAACAACATATCCGCGCTCCTAGAAAAATAAATTACCAGCAGCGATCTGGGGGGAGTTCTATCCTTTGGCTTTGGTCCCAAAGCCCTGTGCACCCTTTCCAACTCTAGTAGTTCCATGTCTGGAATGTCTAACTCTTTCTGGAACTGCATTTTCACAGAAGACACCAGGTTGTGTTGTTCACACTCCTCCAGGAACCTGAAAATCCAGATATTTTTCCTTCTAACATATTCTTTTTATATACAGTTTAGCTACCCAGGGTAACTAACGCAACAATGAGAGTTCTTTTTAATCAGTGGCAAAAAGACTAGTTCTTATTAGGCTGACATGTCTGTTTAGGATAGCTGAAGCAATTTAAATAGTACTGTAACATCTTGCATTTCCATGTGTCCCCTATAGCATATTACCACACAGCATATCTCACATCCAAGACAATGGAAAATTAAAAATAAATCCTCCTTCCCCCAATCCAGTATCAGTTAGGAAACAATAGCAATGTCTGTGGCCAAAGGGAATCCTAACTACAAAAGGTGTACTGTTCCTGTACCCCCAAAATACATTCCTGCTAGTTTTCACAGGCCCACATCCGAATCAGCTTCTTCTCCCTCAGACCTACTGCAGGCTTTCAGTTTTTATGCAATAAATGTATCCAAATCTTTTGAGTCTGAGAAAATCTGGACATGCGCACCATTTTGCACTCGCAGCCTTGCTAGAATAATAGAATTAAATTAAAGAGATTCACCAATTTAAATTAAATACAATGTACACCACATGGTGTGGTGCCTTACCTGAGCAGCACCCCATCTAGCTATATTTTGCCCAAAAAAATAATTAATTGTAAAGGGTGGAAGGGACTGTAAATTTGTAAACAGTCAATCCCTTCTACTTCCTGGTGCTGGATGCTAACTACAGACCCTCCGCCGCGCTCAGGCACGTAATGACGTGTGCCCAGGGACAGCGCGGGCCGAGCCCCATTATTCTCTATGGGGGCTAAGTTTTAAAACACTTTACAGTATCTTAGAGGTCATTTTGTCATTAACCACAGGCACAGGGTGATTAACAGGGACCTTGTTAGTCGCCCGGTGCCCATGGTTATTGACAAAATGACCTCTAAGATACTGTAAAATGTTTTAAAGCTTAGCCCCCAAAGAGAATAATGGAGCGCGCCCCTGCGCTCTCCCTGGGCATACGTCATTACATGCCTGAGTGCGGCAGCGGGTCTGTAGTTGGTTCCCAGCACCAGGAAGTGGAAGCGATCGGCTGCTTACAAATTTACGATCCCTTCCACTCTTTACAATTGCTTATTTTTTGGGCAACATATAGCTAGACGGGGGCCGCTCAAGTAAGGCACCACACCATGTGGTGCAAAACCTTTATCTTTGTAAATCTCTTTAAATGTTTGGTTTTTTGAAGCTTCTGTATACCACCGTTGAAACTCTTTTGATACTTACAGATTACAAGGCTAAGGTCTGGGTAAAATGGAATTTAAGACAATTACACCTTCATGCCTGTCATCTGTCTCACAGTTTTCTGTAACAAATATCTGCAGCACAGTGCCCATCTTTGATAGTAAGGTCCTAATGCCTCATCACAAACTTTCCTCAGGTTCACACAACAGCATTTAAGAATGGTTATGTCTTCTTGCTGGTAATTAAACCACAAGGCCTCTACTAACCAGGCTTTAGCCTATCAAAGCCTTCAGGAAGGCCATTAGTTCTCACATTTTATTTATGTAGGAGGTTTCCATTGTGTTTGAGATGCACTGTAAAAACTGCATGTTCTTCCACCAAGCCAGCCAGACACAGAAAGGAACTTACTCGCAACACTCACCGCCTCTGTGACCTCAATATTATGCACCCTCTGGCTCAATCACCTGGAGCCTCTACGTTATTGAATGTCACATTTAAAATTTCGATAAACTGGTCCATGCACTGTATCACTTGCTTAAGAGATAAAAGCGAGTCTTCTGACTTACAGGGGCCTGCACTTTTGACTGCTTTACTGGTGGCCTTAGTAGACAGCTTCTGCTTAACAACGTCCTTTAAACTTTTAGCAGTATTTTTCAGCTTACCCTGGCTAAAGCCCTTCAAAATCACACCAGTTATTGCAAGTATGTTTCCTAGAAGTTCCAGAAAGTTATTGCTAAATCATTCACACAAAATATGTGTTTTAATCAAATCTGTCTGATTCCTTGCATGACCTGGTCAAAGTGCATGTGGATGCCCAGTCTGCAGGTTCCACCCACAGAAAAATACTATTTCTACTGTTTAAAAAAAAAAAAAATGCGCTAAGCTCGAAATCCTGTAGCAAACTGGCATGCATATAGTAGAGTGACCGAAGATCTACATTTTAAAAGAACATCTGGAGCCCAATTCTAGTGGCACTGGCCAATGCTCAGTGGTCACAAAGCCCTTTTTGCACAGGCTGGTGGTTTTGTAACACAGCTTAGCTTGGCCACCATTCCCTTCCCAAATATAAAAACATAGAATTTAATGGCAGATAAGGACTGCAAGGCCCATCCAGTCTGCCTATTTTTTTTCTGCCTTATGAATGTGCCATCGGCCTTTGCTCTGTCAATGGCCTATCTATTCATACTCATCTGTATTGCTCCCATACGCCTATCCCATGCCTATTTGAAGCCCTGCACTGTATTCATAGCCACCACTTCCTGAGGTAGGCCGTCCCAAGCATCCACCACCTTTTCAGTGAAGAAGAACTTCCTCACATTACCCCTTAATCGGCCCCCCTCTAATCTCATGCTGTGTCCTCTTGTCCCGCGATTTTTCTTATATTGAAACATGTAGACTCTTTCACCTTGTTAATGCCCTTAAGGTGTCTGAATGTTTTGATCATATCACCTCTCTTCCCTCCTTTGCTCTAGGGTATACAAATTGAGCTCCGTTAATCTGTCCTCATATGTTTTCTGATGCAGTCCCTGAACCATTTTGGTTGCCCTTCTCTGGACTGCCTCAATTTGGTTAATGTCCTTGTGAAGATGTGGCCTCCAGTACAACATGCAGTGCTCCAGATGGGGTCTAATCAGTGTCTTGTAAAGAGGGGTTATTACCTCCCTCTTCCAACTTGTGATACCCCTACTAATACACCCCAACATCCCTCTAGCCTTACCTACTGCTTTAGTGGTCTGCTTGGATGATTTCAGGTCATCTATGGTGATGATGCCCAAGTCTCTTTCTTCCCTTGTGACTGCCAGCAACTCCCCTCCCAGCCTATAGGTGGCTTCAGGGTTTCTCTTCCCTATGTGCATGATCTTGCACTTCTTTGCATTAAACTCCAGTTGCCACTCTTCTAACCATTTTGCTAGTTTATCCACATCTCTTCTCATTCTGCCCACCCCATCTGGATCATCTACTCTGTTGCAGATCTTGGTGTCATCTGCAAACAGACAAACCTTACCCACCAGTCCATTTGCAAAGTCACTGCTGAAGATATTAAAGAGGACTGGCCCAGGACTAATCCCTGAGGTGCCCCACTTGTAACGTGCATCTCTTCTGACTGTATACCATTTATAACCTTACTGTTTTCTGCCCACCAACCAGTTTGCCACCCAGTTGACCAACGTCTGACCCACCCAGAGTCTACCCAGCTTATTAATCAACCCATTGCCTTGTCCACCTCAAGCTTATCAAGCTCTAGTAGGACCCTTTCTTTTGTGAAGGGACTAGTGCACACCTCCCTCCCTGTGTCCATGGTGCTGAGCTGTGGGCCCTGCCCTACCTTCTCTTCAGTAATTATTGAGTAGAAATATCTATTTAGGATAGATGCTTTTACATGGTCCTCCTCCTGACATGCCCCCTTATCCCCTTTGATCTTAGCAATACCCCATCTAGACTTTCTCCTTTCACTAATGTATCCATAGAAAGTCTTGTCACCTTCTTTTACTGTTTGTGTCAGTGTTTCCTCGGTTTGGGCTTTTGACTGCCTTACAGCTATCAGCGAAGAACAGTCCACAAAGTTAGGACACACTAAAAACTGCTTTTTATTATTAAAAAATACAGTAACAACAACTGCTTTGAATTAAGGTACAACAAAGTGGTAGCAAACCTCAAACACGCTGAAGACGTTATAATCAGACGCCTATTTCAAGACTTGACAAAACGTCTGATTGTTGCTGTTACTGTGCTTTTCAATAATAATTAGTTTTTAGTGTGTCCTAACTTTGTGGACTGTTCTTCGCTGATACCTGTAGAGCCCGCGTTTTTTCATTTTACATATCGGACTTATTGTAGCGGGGCTCCAGTTTTCTGAGCTGATTTGAACCACAGTGTCTGTGCTTTTTGCCTTACTGCCTTCTCTGCTTCCCTTAGGGAAGTTTGATATGCCTCCCTATCTTCATCCTGCTGCGTTCCCTTATATTTCCTGAAGGCCAGCCTTTTTGCGCTCACCTTTTCTGCTACTGTTTTTGAGAACTGAAGTGGTTTCCTTCTTATTTTGCACTTCCTTTTCTCTCTAACACAATGGGATGTTGCTTCAAGTATTGCATCGTTAATGATTGCCCACTTTGTCTGTACCCCCTCACCTGTATTTCATCTTGCCAGGGCTAGCTTAACTCTGTTGGCCATCTTATCAAAGTCAGCTCCTCTGAAGTCCCATATTTTTGCCTTGGAATGGGATGGTTTAGTTCTAGTGGCCAAATTGAACCATACCATGTGATAGTCACTGGCCCCCAGGTGACTTTCTCCCTGGAGATCTGAGATCCTTTCTCTGTTAGTCAGTACTAGATCTAGGATAGCCCCGTCTCTTGTGGGTTGTTGTACCAGTTGTTCAAGTCCCTTCCCCTGCAGGGAATCCACCATGTGTCTACTGTAGTTCTGGCAGATGTTCCTGCTGGTATTGACCAATCTGTATCTGGCATGTTGAAGTCTCCCATTATCAGAACCTCCCCTTTAGCTGTCATGTTTTGTACATCTTCTAACAGTAATGTGTCTATGTCCTCCCCCTGGTCTGGAGGCCTGTACAAAACCCCAGTTCGTATGGCTGTCCCATTTCCTGTTTCCAGGGTGACCCACGGTTCTTCTGGCTCCTTATGTGTATTCTGAATTTCTGTAGCTTTGATATTTTCATTGACATAAAGGGCCACTCCACCCCATCCCCCTTTTTGGACCTCGGTCTCTTCTGAACAGTACAAAGCCAGATACTGAAGTCTCCCAAGTGTGGTTACTGGCAAACCATGTCTCGCTAATGGCTACTATGTCCAGTTTAGCCTCTGTCATTATTGCCTGTAGGTCTGGGATCTTGTTTCCTATACTGCAAGCATTTGCGTACATGATATTCTATTGGCCAGATTTCGGTGTTTTAGTTGTTGGGTGAGGTCTGGCATTTCCCCTGAGCGTCATATGGGGAGCCAGACCTTTTTCCTTACCTGGTGATGTAAATTAACAACAAACTTGCTGAACTCCTGTTTGGCCACTAGCTGAAGGAAGAGGGGTGTTCTTCCCATTCGACTTATGGGGTGCTGTACCCCTCTCCCCATTTGCTAGTTTAAATATTCTGCAAAGATATCAAACTTCTGCCCCAATGCACTGACTCCCTCCTTAGTCAGATGCAGTCCATCAAATTTAAAGAACTTTTGCTCCCAAAACTGTTGCCAGTTCCCTACAAATTTATGTCCTTTTTCCTGGCACCAGCCCTTGAGCCACATGTTTAGCTCCTCTATCTCCCCTTCTCTGACCTTCCGTCCATCTGCCCCCTTCTCCCAGACTGGCAGGATCTGAGAGAAGGAGATGCTAGATGAAATGGATGATAGTTTGTCACCCAGCCTGGTTAGGTGTTCCTTGGTCTCCACAACTGACCAGCTGGCGAGATCATTAGTCTCTATGTGTACCAGGATGTCAATGTTTTCTCCTGCTTCCTGAACAATTTTAGCAATGTGGTCAGTGTCTGTCCAAGCTGATGTACCCGGGAGACATCTGACCATTACCCCTGGCTGGAGATACATATCAACTCCACAAATCATGGAGTCTCCTATGATCAGAAGTATTTTGGATTTCCTTTTTGCTTTTTTTGTTCTGGTTCCTGTTTTGGGCAAGTTTTAGTGTGCTAGCTCCTGTGCTGCAGTGTCCTGCTCTGCAGTGTCCTCTGCCTCTTTTGTTTGATTTTGGAGATAGCTGCAGATACCTGTTTGTAGTTGTTATATGGTTTGTGGAGGGGATATGTTGGTGAGCACCGAGTGATGGGGCACCCCATTTGCCCCTCCTAACTACCTGCCAAACTCAAGAATAAAATCTACTAAACTCATTTCTATCAAACGTAAACAATATTCTTGCATCAAAGGACTAGAAGATTCGAAAAGCCCATTTTTGTTTTCACAATCAGGTTCCGACATGGATGTTACCTTGTAATGATCCGAGGAAGAAAGCGATGGGACACTGTTAATTTAGGAGGTGCTAGATTTAAACAATGATGGCTGGCCTGCCAGTACAGCAGTAGTGCTACCGCTCATGACGCCAACAACCTGGGTTCGTGAACGAGCCCGAGAGTCAGAGGGCCAGCCAGGGGAGGAGGACTGAGCATCTTAGGGACTGCTCTCCTCCTCTTGGGGTGTTAGACAGACCCCTGGTGGAGGCCAGGGAACTAACAACCGGAACTTGCTGGAGGGGGGAGGCATGGCAGACATTGACATGATTGTCACTGACATCACTGCACACCATGCCTCCCTAACAACAACAAAATGGAAAATGCCAAACGCACAGTGTGCTGCCTGCTTCGCTCCACAGCTCTCGCACCATCGCCACGTGGCGCTCCCCAGAAACCGAGCTAGAGTTCCGACGGGAGAACGGGGCCACTCCCAAAGGCCTCCCCCTGTGGAGGTAAGCCAGGGAGGAAAACCAGGGAGGTAAGTCCCAGGGAATAGGTGACGGGGCTGGGGGCAGAGGTAGGCCGATGTGGGCTAAAAAGCATACTAAATAAAAAAAAAATGTAAACTGATTACTTGTAATTTAACTGAAACATCGCTGATAAGTAAATTACTTCATAAAGAAATCTGTGAAAGGCAGAGAGTAAACTACACTGTGTGTGTGAGGTGGGGGATGGGTGGAGAGAGAGCGCACGCAAGACAGAGAGAGGGAGAGAAAGAAAAAAGGTGAACAGCTAGAGCACCAAGTGACACAGATTTGTGGTGATATGTTGTTAATGGCCTTTGCTGACAGCTACCTTTTCCACAGCTGCTTGTTCATGGGACTAAAAATTACAAAGCCAGCATAGCTCAATATTCCTCAGTGACACTTAACCATTAACACACCACTGAAGTGTTTCTACATTCATAAAATAGGAACAGTTCTTTTGTAGAATCATGAACAGATGAGATGGCAGTTCTGTATATTCACTGCAGGTTTCTAAGAAACAACTTACAAATAATACATGTGCTGCCACCTTGGGTCCCATTTACTCCACTTTAGTTTTTTTTTTTTCCTCCCTCCATGAACACCTGAACTTCACAGTTCTTGACAGGCACATTTTCTGAAGTGGCTGGAAGACTACGACCATCCTCTCAAATAACAGGAATCTGATTCAACTGCCAGAAGAGCCATGCCATGCCAAAGGAAGCGTCTCAGAATTACAATAACCTGTAAACCATGAATGCAATCTACACCTGATCAAGGTACATACTGCAGCTCCGAGAACTAGTAGAGTAAGGTACAGCAGCCCAAATTCTAAACTAAAACAGCAGTGCCACTTAGAAGGGGAAAACTGTGGGCTTAAAGAGAACCTTTCCTGGCTTATTTACACTTAAACAGTAGGAATCCTTACCTCCCCCAGAGTTCCTGTATCAGTAAATTATAATTTTTGGATCTAGGGTTTTTGGGAGGGAAGGGGCCGAGCAGCTGATCCCTTCTACTTCCTTGTCCTGAGTGCTGTCCCATGCTAGCGCATTATTTGATGTAATTATATAGGGAGCAAAGCATCTTGTTAGTTGAGCTATGGCCCTGATTTATCCGACTCGGAACCCAGAAGTACTAAAATAACTACTTTAAAACCAGCCCTTATAGTAGTCTGTGGAGCGCGCTCCAGTGTTCCGCATATAATTACATCACATAACATGCTAGTTTGGGGGGGAAGGGGCACTCAGGACAGGGAAGTGGAAGAGATCGGCAATTTGGCTCCACGGAGCCAAAATATGATCCCTTTGCTCCCCAAAACCATAGATCTAAAAAATTATAAATTTATATATCCAGGAATTCAGGAGGAGGTAAGGGTTCACTCTGTGTTTTATGGGGTATAAAAGATGTCAAGCATCTTCCAAGTTCCAGCCTTTACTAGTACAGTGCCCCCCCCCCATTACTTAGCATGGGGTGTGTGTGTGTGTGTGTGTGTGTGTGATGTACAGGTATACAAATGTGTACATATTACAGTGGCACAGTAACACCACGATTAGGGTTCAGTCAGCTATTTAATGTTAACTCCTAACTTTGCACCTTGAAGATCATGCTAAATGAAGGCATGAATATCATGTATTATATTCTACATGCACAATTGGTTGATGGTGGTGCGAATGGACAGCCACAGCTCCGATATTTCAGCTGTTGGTTTTAATAGTTTGTAGCGCTCGTTTCCAGTAAAGGAGTGTTTTGTTCAGATCAGCATTCATTGCTGTATCAGAACACTTAATTTTTATACTGTGCTCACAATTTGCAAATTAGCCCATGCACCAGTCTTCAGGCTGCTCAGGATTGTCAGCTACGGGTGCATCTATGGACTGTGAGCACGCAGGGACTGTTTCAGAAAAGCGGACAGAGGGGCAAAAGAATCCTCCCAATGATATGAGGCAAACTTGTCATTTTACAGGGCAGCAATACACAGCAGTATGGAGAGAGGGAGTGTAACTTAAATTACAGTGATGTCATGACATTACTGAATTAATACATTTACTAAGGCAGCTAATATAGTACAGGACTGTACTGTCAGTCCCTCAATAGTCCCGCTAGCACACCATATGACGTCATTAAGTTACTGATGTTTTCTGTACAGTGTCTGTACAGATCTGGAACAACCTAACAGAGCAGTAATTTGAAATAAAATTAAACAAAGTATTTCAACACATACTGCTAAGTAGTGACAGTACACAGCTCAGAAAGCTGTTGTGTACTGATGTGCTCTCTGAAGGAAAATGCAAACTGTTGCACATGATCTTTAATAGCTTTGCCCCCATTCAATGGAATTGCACAAAATTTTGCATGTTAGGTCTGGGTGGGGGTGGGGTTGGGGGCAAGATCTCTTGATATGCAAAGTTTCATTCCGGTCAGATATGTGGATTCGGAGATCCAGACAGTGCATTTTTAGGAAAAAGCAGACTTTTTTTGTCACCTAGCATCCAGATAATTTGGAATATTGGTCTGACATTCAGGGCAGAAAGAGCTTGCCCCAGAATGGTGTCCTTCATTGGTGTGGTGAAAACAATATTAATCTAGTTCCAAGTTATAAGGATTTGACATTTTGGTCCTATGCATACTCAGTTGAGTCTCTCAATACAAATGAAGAATCTAGCCATACAAGAGAGGATTTATTATTTTTTGGGAGGGGGTAATCCTCTTCGTGAGAAAAAAATTACTCTTCTGTATGGCAGCCATCTTGGTTTTTTTCTTCAAAAAATTTTTTTTTGAAAACCCATAAAAATTATGCCCTGCGGAAACACCAAGACATGAAACTAGCTAAACGGGATCTGTTTAAGTAGATTCTGCATTTATTTTTTTGGAAAACTACCCCTAAATGTGTTTTTGGAGCATTTTAAAAAAATCTTATTTTGTGAGATGATTTCCTTCTTTCGTATGGCTCATGAAAGAAGAACAGGACCATATGAAACAAGAATAGGGCCATATAAAAGGAAAATTTGGACTTGCTTTCTTTTCACATTCTTCTTTCGTGCGAAGCAACCTTCTTACATGAGCTCATGAAGATCTCACAAAAGAGTGGTCCTCATGAAAGAAGAATTTGGACATTGCTTTTTATGTTGTCTTGCAAGCACAGCGCAGACAACATACTGTGGTTGCTTCAGTGGTGAAGCGGGTTTCGGAGGTGTGGTCCTGCTGCAGCCAGTGGCACCACTGCTTTTTGTGGCCGGGCTCTGTGGCGACAATGGTATAGCACAATGTCTATGACAACAGTTGAGAAATGTCCCACCACCTTTAAAGAAATTAGCCACTGCAATCAGGGAGTGCCACGGGGCGGTCCCTGATTGCAGCAGCCAATTACTGCTCACCTTGTCTGGTGTCCCCGACAAGAAACATGGCGGTGGCTTCCCCGTCAGCTTCTCATAGTCCCCACAGAAGCTGAGGGATAGCCGCCACCTTACACAGTCCATCTGAAAGCAAACGGGGGTGCCCAATCCCGTCGGCATGCCCCCTCCTATGTTAATTTGCCAATGGGGTGCCCAATCTCCATCAGCATAATGTACCCCCCATTTCTTGTGTGCCAAGGGGGTGCCCAATCCCCCTCGGCTCATGTGACCCCCCCAACTCTGTATGGCTGGGGAGGGTGCCCAATCCCCTGTTGGCTACAGCCCCCAAAAAAAACAACTCAGGTGGCATGCTGGGAGCCCACCCCAGTGTGCCAAATGTCCCTGTAAAGAAAAAAACATCCCGTGATTTTATTTATTTTTCAAACCGTAAAACAGAAACAGTCCCTCGTTAAGTCCAGTGGCCCCTCCACCAACCCATGCCCACCCTCTGTGCACCCTGCCTCCCCATGCTTACCTCCGGAGCCCAGCACGACGATCTTCGGTGGATGGAGAATATGTCTGCACTCTTCAAGCTGACCTAAACTGAAGAAATGCTGGTAAGCTGTATAATGGCATAAATGATTTTTTTCAACTTATGAGGACATCTCAGCCATTTATTTTTTTTACTTTGCCACCAAATTTTCAACATGGGGTTTTTGGGACCCCTCTTGATGAATTCTGTCACTGTCATGGTGTTATTCGGTCCCGAAAGATGATTTTGCGATCACTGCGCAGAATCACCTTTGGGACTGAGTAATGAAAGAAGTGTCGCTGTTCATGAGGTGGCCTCCCAAAAGCCTATGTTGCAAATTTGGTTACAAAATTCCACAAAAATGATTGCAGAAGTTATTTAGCGCATGCTATGCAGTTTCTACGCATACTTGTAACTTCGCCAATTTGTAATATTTCCTCTCCATATTTTCAACATTGCCATTTTTTCACACCTCCTTATGAAGAGTGCAGCTGTCATTTTTCACATCCTGGCCAAAATGTGTTTTCGTACTACCAGCACAGAATTGCGCGGTCGCTGTGGTAAATCAGTGTTTGGGACAGATTACGAAAATCACAGTGACTATTCATAAGCAGAGGTCCTAAAATACATATGTAGAAAATCTGGTGACAAAAGTCCATAAAATGACTATGTTACAAGAGTGCGTTGAGCAGTTTCCACGCGCACTCGCAACTTCGACAATTTGTAATATTTTCACTCAACATTTTCAACATTGTCAATTTTGTACACATCCTTATGAACAGTACAGCTGTCATTTTTCAGATCTTGCCCGAAATGTGTTTTCGCACAAGTGGTGCGGTCGCTGTGGGAAATCAACGATCAGGACAGATGAAGAAAATCATAGTGACAGTGTTCATGAATAGAGGTCCCAAAATGCCTACGTTGAAAATTTGGTGAAATAATTCCGCTAAATGACTGTGTTACGAGTGTGCATTGCACAGTTTCGACGTATGCTCATAAATTTGAGAATTTTTAATATTTTCACTCAAGATTTTCAACACTGCCATCTCTTCACACCTACCTATGAATGGTACAGCTGTCATTTTTCACATCCTGCCCAAATGGTGCTTTCCCACATCTGGCATAGAACGGCGTGGTCACTGTGAGAAATCAATGTTCGAGACAGAGTAACAAAATCACAGTGCCACTGTTCATGAGCAGAGGTCCCAAACACTTTCATGAGGTGGGGGTCACAAAAATGCCATGATGCAAATTTGTAGTGCAAATACCAACAAACAGCCTGGGCATTAGGATTTCTAACCATACTGTCCCACCTTGTACAGACTGAAAGGCGTCAGGGGTGTGTCTTTTCATTGCCGGCTGTCATGCTTACGCCATACCACCACCCCCCCCACCCTCAAGCCACTGACAGGCATCGAGATGTGACTTGGACTCTTCGTCCCGGCAGTTCACCCCATTCTCCTATGCTGCACCCATTTCAGCATATGTCCTTATGAAATGGGGTGACTGTAAAGCCAAACACCCCAAGTCACAGCTCAACACTTGGTGTCTGTAGGACAGGGTAAGGTAGAATGCCATGAGTGTTATGGCCAAATGGGGTGAGTGTAAGGCCCAAGGATCCCAAGGCACAACACGATATTTGTCACACTGCAGGATAGGGCGAGCTGAAATGTCATGAACATTACAGCCGATGCCAAAAGGCACACCTCGGTGCCTGTCAGTCTCTGTAGGGTGATGTGGGGTTTGACGTCACTTTCATACTTCACTGCCATTCCTATTATGCATCTGTTCAACTCCTGCGCTACCAATGCCAATGTCAGCAAGACAACATTCAGCATTGACAAATGCTTGTTTTTTTTTTGTGACTATGTTTACACCCCCAGCACTGGAACTCTCTCTGGCTGCTTTGCTTACCAGATCCGATCTACCACCTGCTGTAGATCCTGCCTCTTCAAAGTTGTTACTGTCTCCCTGAGCCCCTGGCAGCTATAGGTCTGAGGAGACCGAAGGGGCAGAGGCAGGGAACCAGCATTGGGCGTATGGTGGTCCAGCACTGGAAGGGCCATCCCCTATCCCGGCTGGAGGGGGGGGTCCGTAATAGTCCCCCCAAAACCCCTCCTCCCTCCTGAGCGTGGCACTCCCCTGATGTCATGGCACACAGCAACCCTGCCGGCGTCTGCCATGCTCACCCAATGTGCAGTCCGCATCCTGCAACACCCCTGCTCTCCACCGGGGATCGCTGGGATACCAGACAGGCCCACCACCCACCCCCCGGGAGAGGAGAGCAGCCCATCGGATGCTCAATCCTCTCCCTCCCACATGACCCCTGGCGCCCAATCTCGCTCCCGAACTCAGGTCACCGGCTTGGCGTGAGGTGTGGCATCCAGCACCTCAACTCTCAGCGCCACCGGGCTAGCAAAATTTTTTTTGTTTGTTTTTTAACATTCTTCTTTCATATGAAGGTATCTTCTTTCATGAGTTCACAAAAATCTCATGAAAGAAGATGAGTTCATAAGAAAAGTATTTGGACTTAGTTTTCTTTTCAAATTCTTCTTTCATATGAACCAATTCTCTTTTGTGAGCTCATGCAAATCTAAAGAAAGAGGATCAGTTCATACAAAAGAAGAATTTGGACTTATTTTTGCACATTTCAACTTTAACAAGCCATAACTCCATCAATCTTTGGAATGAAGGGACAATCAATATATCCAAACAAAGGTCTCAATGAGTACTACAAGACTAAATCCATAATAAATGTACACTGAAAACAGACATGAAAATGTAACAATTTAAAAATGAAATTTCCCATAGGATAACACTGCAACTTTAACAAACAAAAACTCCATCAATATTTGGAGTTAAGGAACAATCAATATACTAAAAAAATAAAAATAAAAATCAATGAATATTACAAGACCAACACATACCCCCAAAAAACAGAGGCCATATAAAAACAAAAGTTAAAAAATTAAAATTTCCACAGGATAACACTGCAACTTTAACAAGCTTTAACACCGTCAATATGTGGAGTTAAGGGACAATCTACATAAAAAAGGGCTCAATGTATACTGCAAGACTAAGACATAATACCCCCAAAAAATTAATGAGGTATGCACTGCACCCTGAAGTTATCTACAAACTGCAACATGGTGCCAATTTCACAATTAAACTACTCTGATCGTAATAAAAAATGCACCAAAGGTGTATCTCATCTTGGACTACAAGCATAGCTTGTTGGTTTGGTCCAAATGTTGCATTTACTGACTTAAGGCTAAAAAAAAAAATGAAAAACACATTTTTGCCCATAAACAATCAACTGCTGGGAGCTAAAAGGCACACACAATATATTTTATCTTTGAAGCAAGTCCCACACAAAAAAAAACAGTTACAACAAAGCAGATAAAGTGCTTTTCTGGAGGCGCAGAAGTGGGCCCTGAGCTTCCTGCAGCCAGACAGATGTGTTCACGCTGGTCCTGAATTAGGATACGATTCTACTACCTCAAAAAGAAAGGAAATTCTTTGCAAACAACTGCATTAATGCATCAGTTAAGGCTCAGATTAAAGCGCTAAAAGAAGGGAAATTTGGTGTTAAGAGTTTCTAACCCTAACTCCCCCCCAAAACAGAAAAAGGAAAAATAAATTACGGTTTTGGCTCTCCTAAGTCTTGGTGAATCAGTGGTGGGGCCTTCCTTGGGGTTCTCTTAACATTACATATTTTTTGCTCTTACCTACAACAAGCCTAGATGGTGTGAACTTTTTTCACGACATTTTCAGGTTTGAAAGGGCCTGTGTCAAGGGTGTACATTTCGGAGGTTTGGTGAAAAAATATTATACCATTTTAGAGTTATAATAATTTTTGAATTAATGTTCAATTTTAGTGCTTATTTTCATGATTTGCCTCTCGTGCTCCAAAAAAATACCAATTCTGATGCCCACCATTTCTGTTCTCCTTTTAGACAAACACTGAAAATACATAAAACTTTTTTTTTTCCAAAAGCAAACACCTGAATCTAGCTAAACAGGCCCCATTTAGCTATATTCTGCTGTTTGTTTTTTAATAAACTTGACAAAAACACCCAAAATCCAGGGTGCTCAGCTTTGCGAGAGGAGCCGTTCACCCGCATTCTCTGCATGAGAACACTGGGACTTTCCTGAGTTCTGCAGCCATAGTTGGAGTCCTGCTGCAGGAAGCAGTGACAGATGCTGATCCCTTACTCTTCCTGTATCTCCGGGTCTGTCTCTCTCCAGCTATCTATCTAATTTATATTTTTATTATGTGAACCAGGGTGCCCACCCTGGTACTGCTTCTGTTTATCCCTCTCCCCTCCAGGTCACCCCCCCATTCCCAATATGTATACTGCAGCACTGGGGTGCCCACACCTGGTGTTGCCAAACAATAGCCTGATACCGGTGTGCCCAGTCTCTAGTGTTGGAATGTCAGTGTCCCCAGAAAGGAAGAAAACCATCGATCTTTTTTTTCTTTTTTCTGCCAAAAAATGTTTCCTCAATGATCCGACCCCCCCCAAAACCCGACCTCCCACTCATCACCCACGACCCCAGACTCCTCACACACCTTCACTCACCTTAACATGACCCACGGTGCAGCCCACTCTCCTATCGAAGAACCATCTTGCTGCTACAACTGCTGACTGCAACATGAAACTAAAGCAAGTGCGGTTCAATGTATTTAAATGGGGTTTTGAACGCTGATGCAGAATATTGTCTGATTTGCATATTTGGTCCCAAAATTTTCAACAAGGCCCTTCTGGGACCCACCCTCATGACCAATGGCGGTGGAATTATGTAAATCAGGCCCGAAAGACGATTTTGCGGTCGTTCTGCAAAATTAACTTTTGGGCAGGATTTTAACATTTTCACCACCCTTGCTCATGAGATGGGGTCATAAGGTGAATATGTTGAAAATTTGAAGTCAAAAATATGTAAAACCTGTAAAGTTATACATGTACATTGAAAATTTTCTGTGCTAGTTTGTTACTTTGGTAATTTTAAATATTTTGACCCCAAAATTTCAACACAGCCATTTTTTTCACACCACCTCACGAACATGACAGCTGTCATTTTTCAAATCCTGGTCAAAATGAGTTTTCACATCTGTAGTGCGTAATGTCATTTTGGTGGCGCGCAATGTTTCAGTGGGGGGTTCAAACATTTTCTCCTGCCAGGTTCATGAGGAGGGGTAATACGAAGGCTATGCTGAAAATTCTGTGTACAGATACTATAAAATGCCCAGGTTATAAATGAGCACTGCAGTATTTCAACATTCGCTCATAATGTCACTAGTTTTCAATATTCCGACTCCAAACTTTCAAGATAGTCATTTTTCCACACCACCTAATAAACATGCCATGCATCTTTTATTTTTATTGTTTTTAATCCCCGACGAGACATGTTTTCACACTTCTAATGCGAAATGACATTTCGGCTAATATAGTTAAAATGGTACATGTCATGCTTGTAAGGTGAGTCATGAGAGGAGTATCTTAAAATTGGGGTAAATAAAAAAAAAAAAAAAAAATATATATGTATATATATATATATATATATATATATATATAATTGTTAACGAACTTTGTGTGTAGTGCCAGCCTTGACCCCAGCGGGTATGCTTTCTGATGCCGTGCAAATAAGCTGAGTTTGAGGGTAAGCTCAGTGATCTAGGTGGTGTGGGGTGACGCTGGAGTGATGGCACTGTTATGCGACACGTCTCACCCAGCCAAGGAACAGAAACATAGAATGTGCCGGCACACACATGGCATATATGCACATTTTGTAAAAACAGTGCTGGGCATGGAGAATACGGAGATTTTTAAATCTCCGTACACATGGGCAATATACTAGAAGGGGCCAAACCGGATTTGCATATCGCTGTTTTTGGCTAAGTGATCTCCAGGGGTCTGTACCCTCTGTAACAAAATGTCGGCTGCATCACAGAGATAATCCAAGTTTACAAGCATTAAGGTACTTTTACTACAGAATCTATATTGGGACTGCGGTGGGGGGGGGGTCAGCCAGGATGTATGCTGCAGTGGCTCAGTTAACTTTGCCGACAAATCTCCTTTAAAACAGATAACGAATAAATGACAGTTAATTAATACAGAATTATGCATAGGTGCATGTAAAAAACATATCTCCCAAAAATCTGGAATTCACTTCCCCCTTAAATTCACCACTCATCCTCTTGCTACTCCATTAACTCTGCCCTCAATAACTTCCTTGCCCCTTCCTGTGCTTGCCATGACCCTCCCTAATCCCCGTCACCATCTCCCCTAAGCCCATATTACTGTATGTCTACTCCCCACCACTCCTATTTCCCTCTGATCATGCTCCTCCTTGTCCCCTACTCTCCCTTCCCCTTCTTTCTCTACCCTTAATCTATCTCCCTCCTGTGAGCTCAATTACTGCCCTGTGCAGGCAGGATCCATAGCGCACGGTGGGCAACAACTTTACCCCCTTCCCCTATTTCTCCTTTCACTGCACCCCCTCAGTCACTGCTACATCACTGCCTTGTGCAGGCAGGGTCACCCAGCGCACTGGTGGGGTACTACCCCCTACTATAGTTGACCTCTGCTACCCCCTCCCACAACATCCCTGCCCCAACACCCCACCCTTCGCATCACTATATATAAATAACTCTCATTGCCTATAACTGGTGTCGTACTAGTAGGGCTGTCCACTGCCCCCTGCCCAGATAGGGGTAACAGGACACTGTTGAATTTTAACTCCCTCTTCCCCCCCCTTGGATACCCCCCACCTATAATACCTCTCTCTTATCACCCTGCCACACTCTACCTCTCCTCTCCTCCTAACCCCTTCCAGTTAACATAATCTAACACTGGCCTACCCCACACTCAATTACACACTTATAATCTACCCCTTTGCCCCTCTTATATACACTTTAGTCCACCCTGTTGTCTCCGTTTGCCTCAAAAATCGTGTTCTGTCTGTGTCTCCGTAAATTTCTTTTCCCTTCTTCCATTCTACCCTTCGCAATTTTTCATTCCCTCCTTCCAGCCTTCCTTTCTTTACTCCAATCACTGTAAATCTTGAATATTCATGTTACACTAATGGCTATCAATTACTATTAGGTCACCTTATCATGTAGTGCTACATACTGTTGCCAAGTTATTGTATGTGTTCCAGTGTTACCAACTGTTGCAAATTTGTTATACTGTATGTGTCTTCACATCTACTATACTTAACTGTTGGATTCTTAGCCAATGTTATTCACCTGTAATCCTGCCTGCTCTCATTGTATGCATGTAAGTAAACTGTTTTCCAACATTGTAACATTTCTCTGTATTCTATCCCATTGTTCCCTACCCCCCCAGGTCACACCGTGAGATGAGCAACTTGCTGCTCAGCGTGCCTTCCTGGTGAAACATTTCAATAAATAAATAAATAACAAGGTGGTAACTGAGTAAAGCTTTGTGCAGAATAAGCTACGAGCCCAAAGGGTTCATGGTTTCTACTGCTCCCAGCTTCACTCTGTGAAATCACCACCAAGTTCTTCATAGGCACCTATGTGTAACTGGTTATATTTCATGGTAAAGAGTTTGGTTTGTACTTCTACAGCTTTTCAGTGTGGAAATGTGTTAAATGAGTTGGAGTTAAGTGTTCCCTAGTGGTAGGGGTTTGTAGTGGTATGGTTGGCTTCCAAGTAATTGCTGTTATTAGCTGCTAAAAAATTAGTCTTTGTTTACATTTTGTGGGGTTATTCACACACTGTTATTCGCTGCTAGCTACAAACAAGGTAATTCTGCAGCTGCTGAAAACTGGTTGGTAATAGGGTTCAACCATGTAACATATAGCACTAGTAAAAGGAATAGCAGGGGAGAGGAGTAGGGGTGCAAATATTAATGCAATAAACAACAGTTGTAAGTGTTAACTTAATACAATACTTACTTTACGAAAATGTGGGCCTGGCCCCAATAGTAGCCACAAAAATAAAAGTGCTAGGTCTTGCCTCTAACAGTCTGGTATAAGACAGGATACTGCTTGTAGCCATGGATAATTATATGACCTGAGAAAGGCTTTTGTGAGGAATCAGGTCTCTCCTGGGAAATCTGACTCCAGTATCAACTGGTTGGCCAAAGGACGTCCTTGCTCGCTCACCACTGCACTTACAATAAGGGCAGCTAACATACTGATATCCACTACTCCACATCACCTCTCCAGTCATCCTTCCTCAGGTATCACGCCTCCACCCTAACCCCTCCCGGCAGGGACTGACTACTGCTAGGCTTGTACCAATATGCTAACAGAGTCTTCTGATCCCAAGGTTTGCCTCCTGCCACCAGGCAATATGCTAGCCAAGTCTACCAATCCCAAGCTCTCTCTCTTACTACTTGCTAACCGAGCTTCCTTCCTCCATGGGTGCCTATTGACAGGCCCCGCTTTGCTTGACTGGCACAACGGGGGAACAGATAAGGGAGGCATAGAAGTATTTTACTTACATTTAGCATGATTACTCTCATTATCTGATTTCAAGAATTTGGTTTCCACCCTGCACATTTAAATTATATTTGATATACATGCACAAAACTGGAAGCATCGTGCAAGTCTAGCTGCCATGGGACTACACAGAGTAGAAGCAGTGAGGTGGGGACAGAAAAGAGCATCTGTATCAGTTGTGTACACTCTGTGCAGGAGATAAAGTTAGGCATTGTTTACTGTCTGGCAAGAATGGCTGTTTTGTTGTAACATGGTAAAATGTTAAAAATAAGGCAATAGAAATAGGTGCCAGGGGGAAGTACAGTAGACCCCCACAACAGCATCTATGAAAGAGAGTCAGTGGTTGCAGGTGCCTAGTAGATTTGGGGGGTGGTCTGCCATGACCATTTACAAAAAAAAACACTACCAGGCTGAAGAAGCCAGAGGTAAATACTTCATGGTCCTACAAATTATTTAAACCACTGGCTGGCACTGCCACTTGACCAACCTGTCAGCCTGCTGCGTTCCAAGCACCTGATTTTGCCTTCTCTCAATGACACCCTGCTTGCGTTCTGCCCTCCCCCATCGGCAGGCAGACTTTTTAACCAAATCTGCTCAGGGTCTGCCTCTGCTAGGATGCCTGCCACTATCCCACCCTCCATGTGCAAGCGGAGTCTGCTAGGCTCCTTGCAGGAGTGCCTCGTGGCAGACCACTCCCCAGCCATCAAATTGCCAGTCCAGTATATTAGGTTCCAACTGGAGATGCAAGGTGGTGGCAGACCACACCCCTATTCTGCTGACCGAATTACCAGCCAGATCTCCTGTGCTTCAAATGTGGTGCCTTGTGGCAGGTCACACACTGGGCTGCTGACCAGCTTACCAGCTGTGTCTTCAGGGCTCAAACTGGAAGTGCCTGGTGGCAGGCCACACCATTATGCCTCTGGCTGAACTTCCAACTGGATCACCTTGGCTCCAAATGGGGATGCTGGTGGCACGCCATGCCACTTAGCTGCTGGTAGAAATACCAACCTTGTCTCCTGGCTCCAACAGCAGGGGTCTGTTGCCTCTGGCTAAATTACCAGCCTTGTTGACCTTTAGAGTGCTAGTGGCAGGCCATGCCCCTCCAAAGTGACTCTCCTTGGTTCCACCCTGCTTGAGTTCCACCTCTTCCCCACTGGCCAACCTGCCAACCCAATCCCTGGGACACGAGTAAGGCTCCAAGGTTTAGCTGCCCAATGGCGCCAGGCCCCTCTACTTGCCACCTAAGTCAACTGCCTTACCTGACTATATAGCTCTTTAAGCCCTTTCAACGGCTGCCAGTGATGGAGTGCTCCCACAGCTGCCACTGCAACAACCCCAGCAGTTCCTCCTCTATGTTTCTCTTCAGGCCACTTCAGTAACGGAGCTCTTCAGACCTCTCTGTCCTGAACTCCTTCCACTGCCCTTGAACCATCTTTATTGTTCTCACAGGGATTGTGGTTATCCAGAGAGTTTCCCTGATAGGCTTGAGAGAAGGGTGACAAAGATTGGCTATGTACATTAAGGGCTTAATAAGACTAACCAGTGTTGACCTGTTAGTCACCAATGACCTGCTAGTCAGGTCTTGCACTCTGCTCCTGAACGGGTGCAGCTGACAACCTCCAATAAACATATATGTAAGTAATACACAACAAGGCATTGGTTGTCTGTGGTTAAAGTACCCCCTGAAACACAGTGAGGCACAAATCCCTTGTACCATGTGCCTTCAGCGCCTCGAAGTGCATTAACCGCTGACAACTAATGCTCTGAAGTGTTTCACCGCGCTTATAAAACGGGTCCTCTGTAACAAAAACAAAAGAAGTAAAGATATTTAACAATATAAATAAAATGCAATATAAAAGTTTTTTAAATAAAAATAAAAATTAAAAAAAAGGCCTCAATTTCACTTTTGTGCCACTGTTTGGCACTGTCTAATAATGACTGTGTTGGCGTTACACCCAGTTGCAACATGCATGAGAGGGAGTCACCTTAGTGCCAGTTGAATCTGAATGCCTTGAAAGGTGGAGGATACCTAATAACTTGGGCAAGAGAGTCAATGTAAAATGCAAATATCAATGGTGATAAAGGGCACCCCTGCCTAGTGCCCTGTAAGAGGGGGAAGGAAGGAGTAGTATGTCTTTTCACCTTTACTAAGGCCTGGGGGTTTAAGTAAATATTGTGGGGTAGCATTATAAAGTCCTCTGGAAAGCCCAGCTTCAACAGAACTTCATACAAAAAAACCTGGCAGACCATACTAACATACTAAAATGTCAGCAGAATAGGCCTAACAGTCTTTCGTGTCTGCTCGTTTGGTCAGTCCCCAACCTGCGTGCTGACCTTGCTGTCCCCCTCGCCTTCTCTGGCTTCTCCCTTCCCAGTTCCGGATATTCTTGCTGCATTGGATTTTGCTTCCAGAACCCTTCCCCTGTACCTGTCCCACCCCCTCTTGAACCCCTCCACTGTCTCTGCCTCCACCAGCCCCCTAGGCAGTGCATTCCATGGCTCCACCACCCTCTCAGTGAAGTAGCACCTCCTCCTTTCTCCCCTGAATCTTCCCCTCTCCAGCTTCCACCCATGCCCTCTAGTGGCCCTTCCTCCTTCCTCAAGCACCCGACTGTTCCTCCCCTATTTACCCTCTTCATGTACCTAAAGACTCTATCATGTCCCCCAGTCCTTCTCTCTTCCAATGTGTACATATTAGCCTTCGAGCCTCTCCTCATAGGTCCTGTCCCCAAGCCCCAAATCATTTTGCTTGCCCTCCTCTGACCCTCTCCAGGAGGTTAATGTCCCGCTTAAGTGTGGCTCCAAAACTGCACGCAGTACTCAAGGTGCGGCCTCACCAAGCAGTTATACAGAGGGAGTATCACTTCCTCCTTCTGGAGGTGATCCCCAGCGATGCATCCCAGCATCCTGTTGGCCTTGGCTGCTGCCTCCACAGGTCTCAGAGTTGTTCATCTTGACATCCACCACCACCCCAGGTCCCTCTCAGCCATCGAGACTTGTAGCATTCCCCCAGGGTGTACACTGGCCTGGGTTTCTGGCCCCCAGGTGGAGTACCTTGCATTTCCCTGCATTGAACCTCAGCTTCCACTTTCTAGACCATCTTTCCAGAGCCTCCAGGTCCCCCTGTAGGGCCACCCTCCCCTCCTCCCCATCCACCACTGCCCCCAGTTTTGAGTCATCTGCAAAGAGACTCATCTCACTCCTGATTCCTGTCATGTCAGATACGTAGGCGTTGAACAGAAGGGGCCCAAGGACTGATCCCTGTGGGACCCCACTAATGACCCTCCTTGGGGATGAGACTATCCCACCAACTACGACCCTCTGGGTCTGGTCCTGGAGCCAATTGCCTATCCATCTGATCATCTGGTTCCCACCCCATTTCTCCCAGCTTATCCAACAGACCACGTAAGGAACAGAGTCAAATGCCTTGCTGAAGTCTAGAAAGAGGACATCCACTGGTCTACCCAGGTCCAAGGCACTTGTCACCCAGTCATAGAACTCCACCAGGTTTGTCTGACACGATTTCCCGGATGAATCCATGCTGTCTATTGTCCAGGCACCCTGACTTATCCAGGTCCCCCCAGCCTCCCTTGACAATGCCCTCCATCACCTTGCCCACCACCGAGGTCAGGCTGACAGGCCTGTAGTTCCCTGCCACCTCCCTTGATCCCCCCTTGTGGATAGGCACTATATGCGCCACCTTCCAGTCTTGGGGCACCCACCCTGTCCTCAGAGAGATGGTGAAAAGCTCTGCCAGGAGTTTTGCCAGGACATCTGCAAGTTCCTTCAGCACTCTGGGATGTAATTTATCCGGCCCCGGTGCTTTCTCCGTCTTAAGGGAGCTGAGGGCTTCCCTCACTCTCTCTGCTGTGATTTCCACTTCCCGTACCCTCTCCCTGCTTAGCCCTCCCCACCTGCCAGTGATGCCTCCCTCTCCCCAGACCTGCCGATCGGTAAGGGTCCCTCCTCAGTATCTCTGTCTCCTCCCATGTATGATGCAGCACCCCATTTTCCCTGGTGAAAACTGAGGTGAAGTACTCATTTAGTACCTCAGCCTGCTCCCCGGGTCTTGTGCCCATCTCTCCTGATTTAATCCTGCTAATCTGCCCTTCACCCTTCGTTTTTCCCTCAATGTATCTAAAGAACCCTTGTTCCCTCTCCTAATTTCCTGGCCAGGTTCTGCTCCTTCCTTGCCTTAGCCGCCTCACCACTCTAGTGGCCCTTCTAGCCATCAGCCTGCATCCTCGATCCCTTTCACCTTGAGCACTTGAATTGTTTATAGGCTGCTTCTTTCCTCACACCACCTCCTGGACCTCCTGGTCCACCAACAGGGTTTTGGGCCCTACTGCATTTTCGTCTTACTCTTGCACAGGTGCTGGTAGCATCCTGCACCCCTCTCCTGATAATTTCCCACCTACTATCAACGTCCATGTCTGACCCAATCCCATCCAAATGCTCCTTAAGGATCCTTCCCATTTCCTTAAAATCCACCCCCCTGAAGTCGGTTACTTCCGTCTTTGTGCAGCCTTCTACCCCTCCTAGGTCCAGGCAGAACCAGACCGTGGCATGGTCACTCCCCGCCATGTCGAAGACCTTTTCAGTGTCAAGGCCCAAGACTGCAGCAAGGGGGAGGGGTTACAGTACACTGAGATGGCGAACATGTAAGGTTCAACAGGTACGATCAGTAGTGGTGTGGGCTATAATGATCCTGTCTGCTCTAGGCCAATCAAAGAGAGAAGGAGGGTATCAAGGTGTTTGGCCAGGACCGATATAATGCTGTAATCAGTATTAAGAACTGCAATGGAGTGGGTTCTTGTCCTGCTTAAAAAAAACAGGGGGAGACAGAGAGGCACATGCCTGGGGGTGCACACGCTGCAAGATCTCATTATAGACCAGCGGGAGGGTTGGGAAACTTATTCTACTGTCACCTTATGGAATTCATCTCAGTAGCCATCAAGCCTGGGGCTTTCATGATTTTAAAGTGTTTAATAATCTCTTCAGTTTCCTCACAGAGGCTCAGGGACACCAAGCCATCTTGCTGTTCTGGGGAAAGGATAAGGCGAGTCAGGGGCCAAAAACAGGCCTGAACAGCCTGTAACAGGGTCTCATTCTGGAGTGCACAGCTGTCTACAGAATGCCATGAAAGCATTTGCAACATCAGAGTTTGACACATGTGGTGCCCGTCTAAGGGTATAGGACCACAGCTAAGGTGGAGAGTCACTTTTGGTGCCTCAACTGATATGCCAGTAGATGACAGGCTTTAGTCCATCTTCTGGTAGCAATGCTGCAGATAGATTAGGGAAAGTTCAGTCTGGTGTAGCAGTAGGCATCTTAGTCTTTCTGGGTCTTCTCCAGCTGAAGCAGGACAGCGTGGTCACTCTGCTGATGCACAAGCTGGAGGATATGGAGGGTATCCTCCAACTTTTTCTGATGAAGCAGTCACTTCCACTTGAAAGTAGCCATGTGTTGGATCAGGTGTCCCTGAAGGACAGTTTTGACTCAGTCCCACAAGAGGGTGGCAAGTTCAGTGAGGGTTAGGTGGGACTCCTGTAGGATCATACTAAAGGAGATCAAGGAGTATGGTCAGAAACTTCTTATGTGTTTTTCAGCAGCAGTGGTTAGTGAGATGGAAGATGGCAGCATTTTGCTGACATTTCAAATGTTGTAGTGCAACTTGTGATTTCTTTTTACTTTTGGTTTTGAGATAAGGAACACAGTTTCTTTATGCGTGGTTTAATTTGCCTCACAAACCCAGGTCCAATCACCATGGTCACTCAGCCTTGGGAAAACAAAAAGTTTCAGTTCAAGTTAGGCCGCATAGGGGAAATCAGAAACACACACTCTGCAGAAGTCTCCGTTAATGAAACATGAAATAGTTGAAATACAGTACATCTACCAAAATGCAAGCACTACAACTTTTAAGTAGGTGCGTTTAGCTACAAAGTTTCACTGGTTCTAGGCATAGGGAGTCACGTTACAAGCAGGAGTCAGTCAAAAGGTGCTGCTTGCCAGGTCATCAGCACTTCATGGCCTTGCTACCCACTTACAGGAGCCCCACCCAACCCTGGCTTCATCCGCAAACTCACCCACAGCCTCAGACATAACCACATTACATTACCTTTATTATGCCACAGGGTGAGACCTCAGGGTCAATGACCTCCGTGTAAAAAAAGGTGCTCATTCTTCCAACCCATGACATGGGGTCACTACTAACAGCCATTTTTGTCTCCTGCATGGTCACCAAATTTCTGTATGCTTTTGAGTGGCGGCAGTTAGCGGGAGGCAAGATGGTAGTGTTTTGTTTATATTTCGCTCGCTTTAGTGCGAGTATGATTTTTGTTTTACTTTTGGTTTTGTGATAAGGTTAACTGGTTCTTTATATGTGGGAATATGCAGAAATTTATCTACGCCCAAAGAAACCAGTTAACCAATCACCAATTAAAAGTTCCGGGGACCCCACAGTATAATGTGCAGTACTGGCTGTGTTAAAATTATAGGTTGGGGGGGGGGGCGCTGTGATGTGAGCACATGCAGCTCAAGCACAGCTGCCCTTTACATATAATGGGAAAGGGGCTGTATTTTTAAATAGGGCTCACACAAGCATTCATAACTCTGAAAGCTTGCAAAGAATAATTCCATAACTGGGCATAAGACACAGCTAGAAATTCAGACTTATATATATTTGTTTTCATTTACTACATCAGCCAGCTTTATTAAACAAAAAAATAATAAGTTGCACTGCTGCTTCTGAATCCTAAGCCCAAGTTAATCACAAGTTATAAAAAGTTCTTTATTTTACAAGCAGAGTAGTATTATGGAGGCATCAAGGTATCAATAGGTCTTCAAGTGATGCAATCGATCCCATGTATAAAATGAAGCAGGTATTCACAGCTTCACTATTTTTTATTTACTTTTTTTTTTTTTTTTGTCAGAAATGTACACTGAGCTGAAACGCATTTCCGGGTGTGACCTGGGAGATAATTAAGCACATGAAGGTTAAGTGACTTGCTCAAGGTCAAGTCACACAGTAGTTGTGGGATTCAAACTCGAGTCTACTGGCTCTACAGGTTCAAAGCTCTGTGCTCCAATTACCAAGCTATACTGCCATCCCTGTGCTAGCATCTTAGTTTGCCAATGCGATTTGCTACACTACTGCATTTATCCTACTGAATTAAGTATAGGTCGCTATTGCCAAATGCTGGAAACCAAGCTTTTTTCCAGTGCTGGACAAAAAAAAAATGCCATTAACTTTGGTTTAAGTCTCTACATGGAATGGAATCCATCTACTTCAGTGACCTCCTGGACCCCATTTCCTCTGTCCACTCACTCAGTGTTCCGTGACACTGAAGCTGCTCCAAGTACCTGTGACCCACTTACCCACGATCAGGTATAGGTCATTTACAGTGGCTGCCCTAAGGCTTTTAAACTTCTATCTGTGGTTGTCCAACGCTTGACAAATGCTGGGGATTTAAACAGTCTAGTGTACACCCATTTCTTCTGAGCTGTGTAATACTGTGTTCTGCTATAAGATCATGGTGGTATTTTACTTTGTGGGTGGGCTTTGCCCACAAGAGAATCCCCAGAAATAAAAGTTGTTGTTGAGCAGCACTTACCCATGACAAACTCCTGCCATTATAATCAATGGGACTGCTGCTGCGGACAAGCATGAAGGAGCGGAACAGCTACTTCCATTCATCCATACCAAATCAGAAAAGAAAACATCTTCGCATCTTGGTACTACCATACAGGTCTCAACCTGAAATTACCATGTGCATTTTCGATTATGGTATGCTACGAAGCCACTCTCCATAAAAGAGAAACTAAAACGGAGACAGGTGCACACAGATGTCTCCATGCCATTAAGTCTGTGGTGGCCATTTTGTATCAAAGTTAAGCAACGGAATGTTCAGACTTCAAAAAGCACTTTTGGAGGAAATGCTGCTACGTGCAGAGACTGGGTGAGCATATGTCAGTTGCATCTTCATAAGCTCCTGGTGAGACAAGCAGGCAAAAGAGAAGGAAAAGTAGTTTTCTTACAAATTTCAGAAAAAAATGTATTATGTATATTGTTACTCTCAGTGACACTTGATGCCTCACCTAGGATACAGAACTTTTAACCTCTCCCCAAGATATCAAATTCAGATTGTCCCCTCAGCTATTATGGAACTTCTCGTGGACTTATCATGGATATAAGCTGGCAGATGAGAAGCAGAGTAATACTCTGATTAGAACACAGGTCTGTGAACAATAAGATTGCAGGTCTGAATCCCACCAGAGCCACTGACTTACTCAAATTGTGATCCTGAGTAAGTCATTTTATTGCTGTGTGGATCACTCCTCTAAGTTGTAAATGGCTACCAAAATGCAGTTGCTCTTAAGAATCACTGACTCTTCCGAGATCTCTCACACAGAACAAGTAAGGGATAACACAAGAAGGGTGGGGTGGTCATACTCAAACACATGCACACCTTGGTGGAGCTGTGAGCCATTAGGTATAAGCACAGTGCCTTTAACCACAACAGAAATGTGTATGTTGGGATTACAACTGCACACCCCAGAGTGTGATATCCTACTTAAGAAACGGCACAAGTTCTAAACGAACATACAAAAATATATACTATGACTGTAAGACATTTTTCCACAGTTGCTTGGGTCTGAGTCAATCAGATTGTTGGAGTCACTGAATAATCTCAAACCTTTTTTTTTTTTTTTTTTTTATGATCAACATACAGTAACATAGAAAAATCATTAAAAAATGAGTCATCCGATTCCTAACACAATGCAGCATGTTCGCCTATGTTTTATTTTAAAGATATGCTGGTTTTAAATTTAACCACCCTTCTTTTAAGCTGCAGTATACCAGACTGAAACAGTTCAGCCAGAGCTGCTAGCATACATTTTTTCCTGTGTATTTATGCAGGGTAGCCCAATGAGATGCCAAATCTTCTAGTCTGGGAGTAATGCCCGAAGCATTGTTTTCCAGCTCCATTAATATATCCATTTTTTTCTCCCTGTCATCACACAGTGCATAACATAGCAAATAATAACACTGATGGAATTCTGACTATATTCAGTGAAAAAAAGAAGCACTGGATTACCAAAACAATGTCTTATACTCGTGTAGCAAACTGGACACTTTGTAGAGCTTTTCTTGTGATTATTTAAAATGCTGTACATATTCCCCATCCCCTAACCCCATCTTTATGAAGCAAAACTGGTTTTCTACAAAGTGCGTGAGTGCAAAAGTACAGACAATACATTTGGAACACAGAGGGTTAAGCTGAGAATCTCTGTCCACGTGATGGAGCTGGAAGTAAGCGAGAAAGATTTACCCAATCATTCCCCCACTTGCTGTTTTCAGCATATTTTCAACAGTACAATCCCCGAGGGGTAGACACACAGTAAGCTCATTTGATCATTCAGTTTCAACAAGGACCCATTCATTCATGTCACCGGAAGAGTTGTGACCAAGATAATACACTTCTGCCATCTACAGGTTAAATATTGTATGCAACATCCTACCACTCTTATGAACACAAGAGGGCAGAGAATTATTTCTAATTGGCAGTTGTCATTTATAATGCTCCTATTTACATAAAATGTATCTGGGATGTATCCCAAATTATCTATACTTCATTTTACCTGAATAAAAGTGTATGACAAAACTGTTATCTTGTATTGTTTAGCTTTTATGGGCAGACAGAAAAAGTGGTCGATTTAAAAACAGAAACCGTTTCAGTTCGAAAGCTTGCTTGCCTACACAAGTCTTTTCCATCAGGTGATGGCAGGCTTTACAAAAAGCACGCCTAAGCTACACATTAAGTTTTGCTATCATCTTAAAACAATTAAAAGAGTCACAAAAGAAAGGAAATGTGTTAAGTTTACAGCAGTTTGTATGGACAACATAACATGATGTGCAATTCTTTAAGTTTTCATGGAACCAATAATGTTGCAGGTTTGTCTATGTAACACTTTGTACAGAACTCTCAGCACTGCTCTAATAGGTAAACAGTTCAAGCTTACCATTCCGAGCACAAACCATGACATGATGAAAACTCAAAATTCCTGAGTCCATGAAGAGAACTGTACAGAATGTTGTCCATATACAAGGGATATTCAGGAGAAACTGTACAATACCAGATTTATCTACACACATGCTGTTCGACCTCAGGTAACCCCATGAGTGGCATAAGCCACATGTGAGGTGTTAGAGGTCACACAGCACGAGTATAGATAAACCAGGTATCACACAAGCTCCCCTCTGCATGTTCCATTTATGTAATATGCCACAGTAGGAACTTGTGTGAGGTTTTTGTTTTCTTTTTCTTAAAATCTGCAATACTGTGTGGGATTATTTGGTGAAACAGCACCTCTGCATCTTCGTTGCCATGGACATGTTGGGATGATGATGCAAGCATACGAACATACGAAATCTGCCAGCAGATAAAGGCCTAGAGGTTTATCAAGTCTGCTAGAATGTGCAGCTAGCACCCCTTATTCTGCAGCTGCCCCTCCCTTCCACCCTTCCCCTTCATTGACCCTCCCCCTTGTCCTGTCCCATCCCCTTTTGAAGCAGTCCATTGTTCTACTGGATACCTCTTCTGCAGGTAATGCATTCCACCCAGCCACCACCCTCTCTGTAAAAAAGTGTCTCCTTATCTCCCTCCTGAACCTTCCTTCCTCCAGTCTCATATCATGGCCCCTGGTGTCCCTCCCCTCCCTTACTTTGAACAGTCCCTCTGTACCCGTCTTTGTTTATTCCTTTCATGTACTTAAAGGTTTCAATCATGTCCCCTGCCCCTCCTCTCCTCCAGCGAGTACATGTTCAACTCCCCAGCTCCTTCGTATGGATAAGTCCTCTAGCCCTTGATCATCTTTGTCGCACTGCACTGCACCCTCCAGTAACTAATGTCCTCTTCAGATACAGGCGCCAGTACTGCACGCAGTACTCCAGGTGTGGTCTAACTAATGACCTATATAGTGGCAGAATCACCTCCTCCCTCCTCGAAGACAATACAACCCAGCATTTTGTTGGCCTTTGCAGCTGCCTTCCTACATTGTGCCGAGTTGTTCACTGACCCAGTAATGAACACCCCCGGATCCTTCTCCTCCTCTGTCTGGGCTATCTGCATTCCCCCTAGCTGGTAACTCCTCCTTGGGTTCTTCTTCCCAAAATGCAGCACCTTGCACTTTTTGGCATTAAACACCAGTTGCCAGGTGTCTGACCAGGTTTCAAGCTTTGCCAGATCATCCTGCAACCCCTGCCATCCCCCTAGGTCATCCATCACCACTCCTACCTTGCTATCATCAGCAAACAGACTGATCCTGCTCTTGATGGCCAATGGTATGTCTGCAAAGAATATCCCAAACAACACTGGTCCCAACACTGAGCCCTGTGGAAAACCTCTAGTCACTACCCTTGGGTATGAGAGCTCCCCATCCACCACCACCCTCTGTTGCCTTCCCTGAAGCCAGTTCCCTACCCATCTCACCAGCTTTGCACCCGCCCCAGTGCCTTCTAACTTTCTTCCCAGCCTTCCATGCGGCACCGAGTCGAATGCCTTACTGAAGTCCAGATACAGGACATCCACTGCATGGCCCCTGTCCAGTTGCCTAGTTACCCAGTCATAGAACTCCACCAAGTTGGTTTGGCAGGATCTGACATGTATGAAGTCATGCTGTCTGCTGTCCTTAGTCCTTTGGCCTCTAGGGAGGGGCCACCAGCTCTCCTTCAGGATAGTCTCCATTAGCTTATCCACGATGGATATGAGGCTCACTGGTATGTAGTTTCCCGGTTCATCCTTGAGGCCACTCTTGTGGAGGGGCACCACATGAGCCATCCTCCAGTCCTGAGATACACACCCCGAATGTAGTGAGGCATTAAATAGATCTGCCAAAGGTCCTGCAAGGTACTCTGCCAGCTCCTGCAGTACCCTGAGGTGGATGCCATCTGGGCCTGGCGCCTTGTCCACCCTCAGTGCCTTCAAACCCTCCCGACCTCTGCCCTCCATGATTTCCCCATCTGTCACCCCCTCCCCCCGGTTCTGCCATTCCTCCCCCCCCTTTGGTGTCACCCCCTTTTCTCCTTAGTAAATACCGAGCAGAAGTAATCATTTAGTGCTTCTGCCTTATCATGCCCTGCTTCCACCAACCCCCCTCCTTCCTAATCCTTACTATGTGATCCTTACAGCTCCTTTTATCCCCGATGTACCTAAAGAAGTCCTTCACCCCTTCTTAATGCCTTGTGCCAGTGTGAGTTCAGTAGATGCCTTGGCTCCCCTTACTGCCCTTGTCACCTCCTTCGATTCAGTCAAGTACTCCTCCCTGTCCTCCCCCCTTCCTGTTTTCTTGTATCTACTAAAGGCAGCTCTTTTCCTACTTACCTTTTCCATGACTTCCTTGCTCAACCAGCTTGGTTTCTTAGCCCTAGCCTTCTTGCTCTAGGCCTTGCAGCAGGTTTTGGTTGCCTCCATTATCCCCTGCTTTATGAGCTCCCACCTCTGGTTAGTGTCCATACTAGACTGAATTCTGGCCAGGTACCCTTTTACCACTTCCCCCATTCTCCCAAAGTCGGCCCTCCTGAAGTCCAGCACTCTTGGACTCGTGGGCTCAATCCTGGGCCCTCTGCCTTTTTCACTCTTCCTCAATAAACACTGAGGGTAACTGCCCACTCAGCAAACTCATTTTGTATGTGGATGACACTGTCATTTACTGCAGTGATCCCCAGCCTAGTGTTATAGCCACGAAACTGCAGAATAGTCTCATTACTTGAGACCTGGTTCTCTGTAAACTCCCTTAAACTTAATGAGGATAAAACCAAAGCCATACTGTTTGGCTCAAGGCGTCTGGGCCCCGACAGGAGTAAGCTGCTCCAGAGCTACACTAACCAAGAAAAGAGAGTCGAGGTCTTGGCCAGCTTCAAATACCTTGGGATCCATCTTGACCAGGAAATGACCTACCTACCCCACATCGATTCCATAACTAGGTCCGCCCACCATAAACTAGGCTTCCTTTTCCGTCTGGGTAACTCCCTATCCTCGGTTGCAAGAAGGGCAAGTGCTACCTGCAATCTCCTCCCCTCCATCCTATATGAAGCCCCTCTACTGCAGTTCCTCCGAGAGACGGAATTTAGCAGACTTTCCGTATTCTATAACCGTGTGGTTCATTTCTCACACAAACTCCCTCCTAGGAGGCATCATTGTGAGGCACTTAAGAATCTAAACTGGCTCCACACTTCGGCCACGTTTAGCGACCCTTGTTGCGTGGCCTTGCCTTCAAGTTCACTACCCTCGTCCCTCCCACCTTAGAGGACTACTTCTCCAAAGAACAAATCCAAACTCTGCGATCATCAGCGAATCATCCCCTCAACATCCCTAGGATTCGCTCCAACCAAGGCAAACGCTCTTTCAAATTTGCTGCCTCCCACCTATGGAACTCTCTTCCACCCAGCCTGGCTGACTCATCCACCCTTACCCAATTCAAGTCTGGGCTCAAGCTATATCTTCTAAACCTCAGTCTCTGTGGCTGTAACCGATAGCATCCCAAGCCCAGGTCTCCTCTCCTCTGCACTGCCTGAACCTCCCCTCATTCCTGGAATTATCTCCTAAGCTTTTATGTCAATTTACTGTTATTATCTCCTTCCCTACTAAATGGAGATGAAACTTGATGTCATAAGAGCCTGTCTGTGACTCATGTACAGTAAATTGTTTCTACTCTACACTTGTGTACCAAATTGTAACTATTGTAAATAACACTTGAGTCTGTACTGTGAATCCTTCTTTACCCCTGTATACTGTCGATAATATATTCTGTCACTAATGTCTAATTGTGCAACATATGTAACTACTGTAAAAAAAAAAAAAATCATTGTTTCTAAATGTCTTTTCTGTAACTAATCCCGGGTCGCCCCTGAGAAAGGGACCTCTGGTCTCAGTGGGTTTACCCGCTTATCAAAATCTAAATAAATAAATAATAAATTGTGCTAGATTCCACTCCTTCCTTGCCCATATCCAATGTGAGCCATACTGAGTGGTGGTCACTCCTTGACAGCGGTTCCTCCACTGTAAGTTCTCTCACAAAGTCCCCATTTGCCAGCACAAGGTCAAGGGTATTCCCTAATCTGGTTGGTTCACTGATACATACATACATAGATACATAGACAGTGTCGGCAGATAAGGGCCTATGGCCCACCCAGTCTGCCCATTTAAGTTTGTAAGTTCAGTTTGTTTTCCAAGAAGTCTGTTGCCCCCTACCTCTGACCTCCAGAATTCCTTTATGTCTATCCCATGCATTCTTAAATCCCGTGATTGTTTCAGCCCCCACCACTTCCTCTGGCAGGGTGTTCCACTTGTCCACCACCAGTTCTGTGAAGAAATTCTTCCTCACGTTTCCTCTGAATCATCCTCCTCCAACTTCATCCCATGCCCTCTAGTCCTGGAACATCTTTTTCGCTTAAAAAATAGTGCATTCCTGCACCCTGTTCCTCCCTGTAAGATACTTGTATGTCTCTATCCTCATCCTCTTCTCCTCCCTTCCTCCAGGGAGTACATGTTCAGTGCCTTCAACCTGTCCTCATTAGGACTTGTGATGCAATCCATGCACCATCTTTGTTGCCCTCCTCTGAACCTTCTCTACCTGTCTATGTCCTTACGAGGTAAGGTCTCCGGAACTGCACAGTGTACTCAGGTGCGGCCTCACTAGTGTCTTGTATAGTGGAATTATGACCTCCCTTTTCCTGCTGGTGATGCCCCTGCCTATGCATCCCAGCATCCTATTTGCTTTACCTGCTGCCTTGTCACACTGTTTCCCTGCCTTGAGGTCATCAGAGATGATAACCCCAAGATCCTTTCCTGCTTGGTGCATGCTATATCCTCACCCCCAAACTGATATATTGTGCCAGGGTTTTTGTGCCCCATATGCATTATCTTGCATTTCCTTGCATTGAATTTCAACTGCCAAACCCCTGACCATTCTTCAAGCTTCTGCAGGTCCCTTCTCATTCTGTCTACACCCTCTGGTGTATCTACTCTGTTACAGAGCTTTGTGTCATCAGCGAACAGTGAAATTCTGCCTTCTAGGTCCTGCGTAATGTCACTGATGAAGATATTGAATAGCACCGTCCCAGCACTGATCCCTGTGGTACCCCACTGGTCACTCTTCCCTCTGTGGAGTGAGCTAGCCACCACCACCTCTGTGTCCTGCTGCCCAGCCAGTTACCTACCTACCACACTACTGTCCTGCCCACACCCATATTCCCAGTTTGTGCAATAGTATTCTATGTGGCACAGTGTCAAAGGCCTTGCTGAAGTCCAGATAGGCCATGTCCACTGCCTCCCTGATCCACCTCCCTAGTCACCCAGTCAAAAATTCAATGAGGTTGGTCTGACATGACTCCCTGGTGAAACCATGCTGCCTTGGGTCCTGTAGTCCATTGACAACCAGATGTTCCACCAATCTTCCTTCAGTAGTGCTTCCATGATCTTCCCACTACCGAGGTGAGGCTGACTGGTCTGTAGTTCCCGCTTCCTCTTTGTTCCCACTTTTGTATAAGGGACTACATCTGCTATCCTCCAGTCTTTGGGTACTCTCCCTGTTTCTAGTGATCAGCTAAACAGGATAGCAAGAGTTCAGCCACCACCTCTTAGTTCTTTATGATCCTGGGGTACCCAATCTGGCCCATTGCTTATCAACTCTTATTACTTCCAGTTCCTTCAGGACCCTTTCTCGTGTAAAGGGACTTATGTCCATTTCTGCACCATTCTCACCCTTGTACTCCGCTCAGACCCATTACCTCCTCTTCCTCAGTAAAGACTGAGCAGAAATACCTGTTCAATATGTCAGCTTTACTGTTGTCATCCTCCACACAGCCCCATCCTCCCTTCAGTCTCACTATCCCTCCCTTTGCCTTTCTTTTTTCACTTATGTACCTGTAAAAGGTTTTGTCCCCCACCCACTGATTTTGCAATGTGTTCTTCTGTCTGAGCTTTGGCTTCCTTACTGACCTCCCTGCCTCCCTTTGCTTCTCCTGGTACTTCTCCCTACCCCTTCTGCCTGTGTCTTTTTGTATTGCCTGAATGCAATCTTTTTGGCTTTCACTTTCTTTGCTACCTCTTTGGAAAACCATAATGGTCTCCTCTACCTTTTCCTCTTGCTAACCTGCTTAATACATAATTCTGTTGCTTTTGTAATCCCCATTTTAAATACTTCCCACTGTTCCTCAACCCCTGATTCCTGCCCCATTCCCCTTAATGCCTCTTTCAAGTATCTCCCCATTTTCCCAAAGTTTGCCCCCCTAAAATCCAGGATAAGTGTTTTTGTGTGGTTTGGTTCTGTTCTTTCTGTGATTTCAAACCACAGTGACTGGTGATCACTGTTCCCCAGGTGCTCCCCCACTCTTACCCCCATCACACTGTCCCTGTTTGTGAGCACAAGGTCCAGTATTGCCTTCTGCAGAGTTGGTTCCATGACCAGATGCTTGAGGAAGGCACCCTGAAGGGAGTCCAGGATAAATCTGCTCCTAGTTGATGCTGCTGCTGGGATGCTCCAGTCCACGTCTGGAATATTGAAGTCTCCAACCAGTACTACCTCACCCTTGTCTGCCATCCTCTGGATGGCTAGCATCAGCTCCCTATCTGTTTCTTCCTCCTGGGCTGGTGGTCTATAGACCACACCTGTGCAGATGGCTGGCCCCATTTTCAGCTTTCCTTTCCAGCTTAACCCACAGTATCTCTCCCCCATTTTGTTCCTCGTGGATCTCTGTGGCCCTTATGTCATTTTTCACATACAGTGCCACTCCTCCTCCCTTCCTGTCTCTTCTGAATATGTTGTAGCCAGGTATGACCAACTCCCATTCATGGTTATCATTACACCAGGTTTCAGTGATGTCCACAATGTCCAGGTCTGACTGCACCATGACAGCCTCCAGATCTTCCAACTTGTTGCTAAGGCTCCTGGCATTTGCACACATGGCTTTCCATGATTTGACCTCCCTAGACTGTTTCACTGTTCTACTCCAGCCCCTTCCTTGGTTGTCCTTTATCTCTGGTTCTCCTTGCTGTCTGCCCTTCTGCTGAATTTTGCCCCTATTCTGCCTATCCACCTCCTGGGTGCTAATCTCCATCTTTTGCACACTGCTTTGTAGAGACAGCAACTCCTCTGGTTCACTGGTTCCACTGCTAGCTGTGGGGGGGTGAGCAAGTAGGTGATCATTTGCAGCAGGAAGCTGTCCTGGAAGGCATCCAGCAGTACCTGCTCCCTTCTGTTCCTAGTTGTTGGGGTGCTCCAGTCCACTCCTGGCATGTTGAAGTCCCCCACAATCACCACACTACCCTTCTTGCAGGTCCTCCTGATCTGTCCCACTAGTTCCCTGCCTAACTCCTCCGTCTGAGATGGTGGCCTGTACACCACTTCCATTCTGAGAATCCTATTCTTGGAATCCTGGATTTGCATACAAAGGGACTCCGAACTACCTTCCTCCCTTACACACTTCAGTCCTTCCTTCACATATAGTGCCACACCCCCTCCATTCCCAATCACCCTGTCCCTACAAAATAACCTGTACCCTGGTACAGACAGGTTCCAGTCATTGTATTGGGTGGCCGATGTTACATGCAGTTACATGCTGCATTGCAGCTCATTGGCTGCACTTGTGGCTTCTTGAACAAATAGGAGTAAATATGGCGGTGGGGTTTAGCAATGGTTGAAAGCCACTGTTTTAAAAAAAAAAAAATGGTTTGCCAATGTCAGCTCCCTTTGTGAAATAGGTGGCATTGGCCAGCTGGAGTTTGCCTTTTTTTTTTTTTTTTTTTTTAAATATTTTCAAAAGTGATGGCATGAACGTTGTGAGGGTCTGGTGGGGGAGGAGGGGGAGAGTGTGTGTGCTATGAACATGGGAGACAGTGGCATTAAGTCAGTAGAGTGAGCGGTGCCGGCACCATGCTGTTGTACACAGTGGTGACATACTTTAGAAAATGAGTGAATGAATTCCAGCTTCCTGATTGGCTAAAAGGCTTGTCTAGGTGAGCATTTATGAGACAACAAATGCCATCCTAAAACATGTCTCTATACCAAGTACTCCACTACCTACTGAAATCACTGAGCCACATTCCAAATTCAAACTTGAAAATCACAATTCTTTTTTCTCGCCTGGTGAGCGAGAAAGACAGGCTGCCAGCATAATTCATCAATTTAACTGCGAGAATGATAAAGTTTCACGAACTGTTTCAAACAAAACTTTTTATTGTTTTCTAGCACTAGTACAGAGTGTTCTTAGCCAGGAATGCCAGCTTTTAGGAATCTTTGCGGGTGTTCACTGCCAGTAGGTAGTATTGTTTCTGTAACTAGGTTCTCTAATAATCCTTTGTTGCAGGTTGCGCTCAAAATATTGAGGGTGGTCATGTCAACTTTGTGGGTGCTGGAGTACGCAAGCACCCATGGAGTCGACTCCTATGTTCTTAGCTCTGAGCACTAATCTTGTCTCCCTCATCACTGCTGCCAGTCGACAGCACATTTCCGTCTGTGGGAGACAAAAGCAAGAAAGTACCAGTAGTCTCATCGCTGAGCGAGTGTTACAGTCTCACACTCACTTTCCCCTCGCTCGAAAAATTCCAACTACTGCCACTGTAAAAGGCAGTTTTTTTTTTAAATATATCACTCATAGCTCTAGATCAATAACATATTAATACGTCCCCCGTCGCCACTCGTTGCTGAAAATGAGCTTCATTTGCTTTCAGCTTCAGCCAGAACAGCTCAGCTTCGCTTCACTGTTCTTGCTCAGCTGAAGGCGCGTGAAACCATTCATTTTCAGCAACAAGTGGCTCTGGGGGACATATTAATGCATATAAATAAATCAATGAAAGCATCACCAGATGTTTTAACATGCACTCGATCTACATTCTTTCTATCAGCTTGGGGGGACTGTAAACAAATTATGCCACACAAACAGTGCCCTCTACTGCCAGATGCAGTTTTACAGGGACTATTTTACATAAATACAATTTTATTCTTTATTATTTTTTTATATGCGATTTAACATTTTCAACTAGAACCCATTTTCTAAGCGCAATAATACCCAACAGGGTGGGCGGTATGGGCTATACTCACCTTTCCAGGGGTTATAGCCCAATACTGCCCACCATGTCGGGTATTATTACTTGAGTAGCTACCGTGGTACAACAGCATTTTGACATCACTAATGTGGGACACCAGCATCTGAAAGGGTATAGATTTTCATACAGAACATCACTGAACAATATACTGTAAGAATAAAACAATACAATATACTGTTTTTCATGTCGGTGTTTATTCTGGTACAGATTAATATGGTTCATTTGGCAATATGAATTTCAGTACTGTAAATAGGAACATTACAACTGGCTGCCATTTATTAGAACCAATCTCATGTCCTCTCTAGCACAGTATAAAGAATAATTAATGGGCAGCCAAACACAACAAGGCTGTGTTTCATTTAGGGGTGAGATGACATCATAGACCTCGACAGCAAAGCTTGAGGTGACAATGCAACTGCTATCGATAAGGTGACAAGTTATTACATTGTTATGTTACACTTTGTTATACATTGTTATGTTATCTACAGCCAATGGTTTTGCTGCCGAATTATATTACTGTTTCTACTTCACCTTATGTATGTCATGTACTAGTGTTATACTTTGCTAACAACTTTTGTAATGTACTGTAATATCCGGACATCTTATTTAAACTGTATCGCTGCTATGTATTACTTTGTTACCTGCTCACTAACTCCGGGTCCCCCTTGAAAAAGGGACTTTCAGTCTCAATGGGCCTACCTAGTTATCAAAAGCCACTAAATAAAATAAAAAACTCTATGATGCCGTCTTAGCTAAAGATGAAAACATCAGCTAGAATGGTTTCCCATGTATTATTTTGTATAGTACCTGTTTGTTTCAGTTCGTCTGCCTTCTTTCTAACACTGTCCTGAACTGTGGACAAATAAAAATTTGAAGAGTATTTCCTAAGACATGGTTATTAAAACAGGCTGCTACTCACCTCATCTGGTGCAGTGTCTACCATTGTCTTTTGTTTTGCTTTCTTCTTCTTTTTTTTTTTTTTGTTAAAGGGGCACTGTCACATTTGCCCCTTCGTTTTTTGCTAAATGTGAAAAATTACAATAAAAGGTAAAAAGCTTAAATAGCTTACATATAGGGGCATTCTGCAGTAAATTTGTGATAGGTGTGTGCCAGGAGGCACACTTTTCACATCTGGCATAAAAACGAAGGGGCAAAGCTGACAGTGCCCCTTTAAAAAATTTATTCTCTACTCCCTAAGCCTCCATGACTATTTCCTCCATTTCTACCCTACCGACAAAGGCTTGCCCATTTTTACCTGCCCCTCTGGCACACTACTTACCCTGGCCAGCTCTGGTTCAGATCTCAGCTGTCTTCTGCTGATGCTGTGTGGCTTGCTCCTGTATAGTGGGGCCCCATCAGTCAGTACATGTTGAGGTGTCTCCTAAGTGGCAGAAATGGCGAGATGTGCCACTGGGCATTCACAGCTCCTGAGGTGGGTGTCCGGTGGGTGCTTTTTCCTGCTTTAAGCCCATCCATATTCCTGGCTCCTGGCGATGGTCAACAGCAGCACACTCCTATGAGTGACAGGGTGACCAATGAGGCATATTCACACATTATGTCAATGCCACCATTTTCTCCCCGCCACAGTAGGCACTTGTGTAGCAGGTGAACCAGCTCCCTCTCCCCCACTGGGGCCAGCGCATGATACTGCCACATCACGGTCTAGAACCCTTGGGTCCAGGGTAGGGGACTCAAGATGAAAACTCTATCACAGGTCACTGCCAGATGGGGCCACCGGGCTCGGCATTCACTACATTTCAACATTCAAGCACCCCTGCTATCCCAGCAGGTCAGGGCTTTGCTTTTCCATGCAGAGACCCTGGGTTGGCACCATGGACCCGTCTACCCTGGGTTAGAGGTGCTAGCACTCTCGGACTTCATGGGGAGGCTGTTCGCTACCTCACATTTACACACAGGGAAAACTATATTCAAAAAGGTTTGTGCAGCAATTGCTATGATACAAATCTACATTTCAGTAGTGGTAGGAAAAATTATATGTACAGAACTATGCACTCAACCAAAACAACTTTACAAACAATTTCAAGTGAAATGTGAGGTGTAGCAAGTGATTGCAATACAATGTTATGTACCCGTTGACAAATGTTTTGTAGATTTTTGGTACATTATACCAGGTAATGTGTGTAATGGATACAAAGCACTCTGCACTTGTTCATGGGGTAGGTTTGGACGCTGCAAATGACAATGTGATAGCTGCCCCTCCTAACAAACACAGGTAGGGAAGGGTCGAGGGTGGTCACACCGAGGAATGTGTGCGAGATTCCTAGAGTATGACAAAAACCTGCTGACTAGCTAGTCCCATAACACAGTGACAGGGGTGCCTTTATGACATTTGTGAACCGAGTCCAAGTGCAATAGAGGGCCAGCGTAAAGAAACTTGAGACTTCCATCTGAAGCTCTTCTACTCAGAAGCTAAGAAGCGTCTTCCACTGCTTTTCTGCCACCTAGATGACCCCAGGTGGCAGTGCAGAGAGGCTGGGTACTTGGGAAGGGAGAGCACTTTGACGGTGCATCTGGTGTACCGGCACCTGAGGCATCAGAAGCATGCTCTCAGGGAAGCAATTGCAGAACAAATGGAAAAAAATGGCTCTCATCATACAAATGAAGCCAAACTGGGTGCCTACTGCCATTACAGGTCCTTGCTTGACCTCTGCCCTGATGTCTGGCTCCCAAGGACTCCACAACAGATAGGCAGCTTGGGGGGCACTTCCATGGAGCTACGATGTGTGGCATCACCCCACATGGAAATGTGTGTGGTGATGTTCGGGGGGAGGGGTTACCAGGGCCATGGGAGATTAAGTCAGCAGGGACATGGGACTGGTGAGGGAAGTCATGGCCAGACAGTTGGCCAGTGGCACTGGTGAAAGGAGGATAAACTGGTTACGCAATGGAGGAAAGCCAGCAGGGTTATGTGGCTGGAGAGGGACTCCATGGCCAAGCAGATTGACAGTGACGTCACAGGAAAGAGGTCCAGCTGGTTAGGCCAATGAGAAAAAGTGTATTAAAAAGAAATCCTGGTGACTACTGGCAGGATGAAATTGCACAGCTGCCCTCTTCCAATATATATTGGGGAACCAAGAAAATCCCCCATCAATGCTATAGATCCTGGCATGAGGTACAGTCCTCATTAAAAGGGTGCCAATGTGATGGTAATGCCTTTAAAAATCAATTAATGGATGTGCTTATTGCTTCTAATACTTGTAACTGCTTCTAATGTCCGATGAATTCTGATAATGTATCACCTATATTGCTTTGTATGTCTAGCAACCTGTAAATTATTTCTTTGCACTACGTAGTAACATAATTTATGAATGCAAGTACCGCATGTATAGATTCTTTGAAAATAGTCCCTTGTCTAAAGGATTTTTTGTGCAATAAGTACTAAAACCTGTGAGGTCTGGTGAAATGATTTCTGCATCTTCCTCATTATTATATTCCTCTTGACATGGGGTGGGGTGCCTCTGGATTTTTCATCTGCTCAAAAACTTGCCACATTTGTTTTATTTTCTCTAAAGAGAGCAAACCTTTAGCTAGCACTGAAGATTGCTCCACCTGTGCTCTAGGCAAGGGAACATCTGTGTTTTTCTTTGTAAAACATTTTACCAGCAGAGGTCTTTTGCTGGTCCTCGGCATGCTGCCACGTCCCGCTTTTCCTTACCATCACAATGCTGCCTAGCTGGGTTATCTATGGGTGTTCAGTGGTCTTTGCCACTTGAGGATGGGTTAAAAGCTTGCTTGGCAGCCCACTGCTGCTTAGTAGAAGTCACACCATCCAATGGTCCCTTCTCCATTTCAAAAGTGAATGCAGCCTGTTTTACAAGGGAACACTATAATGAGGATGAAACTGGAGACTGAGCAAGCCTCTTTCTTATTTTCTTATGTTTATTGTATGGCAAAATCTTTTACAAGGATCTTAATTTAAAAGATCATAAACAGAGCTCCAGCAATGGAAACAAAGTGAGTTACTGCTTTTCCCCAACAGGAAGTACAATGTTTAAATCTTGTGGGCCTGTTCTTTTATAAGCTTTATCGGTTATGGCCCCACCAAACAAAAACCTTTAGTTTTACTTAGGAAAAAACAGTTTTGTTCCACTAAATTTATGTGCAAAACATGCTAATTCTTAGTGAACAAAATGTCATATTGCAGTACCCAAGAACCAAGGGAAGGAACTAGTAAACTGCTGGAAACTGAGAAAAAGCTAAAAAAGCAAAAATACATTTTAATCACAGTAACACAGTGTGAGGGGACCAATAACTGTAAATTAATGGAAAATAACAATCTTTAATTTAAATTAAAGAAAACTTAGCGACCAGAAGTCGGATCTAGGATATCCACCTTCTCCAGCAGAATCATCAGCCTTTGCTGAGCCCAGGGTCGCACAGCGAGCACAGTGTGAAGGAATTATTTTAATTTTTTAAACACTCATAAGTTCAAGGGCCCAGCTGCAGCAGATGAAAACTCCACAAGTAATAATTCAGCAATACATTTATGTTGTTAGAAATCCCTATAATTGGCTCTTTCGAACAATTAGGGCTCATAGATGTGTGGAGAAAACTGTTCCCCTCCTAATATACGTATTACTCCAATAGACATCATACTTATTCTAGATTAAACTATTTTTCCCTGTCCTGCGAACACTTTGCAAAGGTTTGAGATATTTCAATTGAACCCAGAATTCTGTCAGACCACCACCCTATAGTTTTGAAGTTGCATTTAGGGAAATGAAAGAAACAATCACTTGGCGATTTAACCCACTCCTTTGGAGGGACCAGCAATTCCTTACACATATATAAAACATATTCCCCAAATTATACAGGAAAATGAATCTACAGGGGTCACTGCGACAATCTTGTGGGATACCTTGAAGGTGGTCATCAGGGGGAAATTACTGCATTTTCCACAGGTAAAAGACCACCGTCTGAAATGAAATATCTTGAATTACTGGAGCAACTTCAAGATTACCAATTCTTATACAGGGAAGGTGATAAGGAGCTGCAGATAAAATTAGGGAGACACAGGCAAAGACTTAGAAAATAATGGATTGGAGAATACAACAAACCCTTCTATATCTAAAACATACTAACTACGAGGGTGGAGCTAGGGCAACTCATACTTTGGTCCGTAAATTACGTATGTGTAAAAAATCATCAACCATATTAAAGTTAAAACACCCTCAAACTAAACAAATAATTTATAGTGAGGAAGAGATTAGAAAAGTTCTCTCTTCTTATTATCAACAATAGTACGAATTGGGTTCTTCCTCTACTGTTGAGGAGAGGCAGTCTTTTTTGGCTACCCTGTCTTTACCACAACTGACTGATGACCAGAAACTTCGGTTGGTGACCCCGATCAGTGAAGAGGAAATACAGCAACATATCCAAGCCACCAAAACACAGACGTGCCCAGGCCCTGATGGCTTCGGCGCAGAATGGTACAAGACATTTACGGGACTGTTGCTCCCTACTATGCTATCAGCATTTAGGGAAGTGGCTGAGGGGGAGCCGCCGTCACCCTCCTTGGCTTATGCTGTTATCACAGCAGTCCCACAACTGAATAAAGATGCGACAGATCCCTCCTCATATCAACCAACATCTATACTTAATTTGGATTATAACATTTTTATGGCTATATGGACATCTCGCCTAGACGGCATAATGTCAACATTAATACATCCGGATGAGACTGGATTCATCAGAAGCAGAAATACAATGGACAATGTCAGTCGTGCACTTTTCTTGATGGAATATGTACAGACAAGAAAAATTCCTGCTGCCTTTCTTAATTTAGATGCCGAGAAGGCGTTCAACAGTGTGTCCTGGGATTATCTCTGGGACACCCTGTCAGCTTTCCAGTTCCCAAAGGCTTTTTTGTCTTGGTTAAAAAAACATATACCGCAACCCCCAAGCATACATCCCGATCAATGGATCCCTCATGGCCCCTATCACATTATCTCGCAGCACTAGACAGGGTCGTCCCCTCACGCCACTTCTGTTTGCCTTATACATGGAAACTTTAGCAGCGACATTACTAAACAAGGGAGGGGTAAAGGGCATTCCCTTGGGACAAACTGAGTACAAAATAGCTTTATTTGCAGATGATGTGATTCTTACAGTACTGTCACCTGAATTGTCAGTCCCAGCGGTATGGGAAATACTACATAGATTTGAAAAGATAATGGACTGCAGATTAAACATAGCTAAAATGGAGGTCCTTTCATTAAACTTTGTACCAACAGCAGCCCTTAAGCATCGATTTCCCCCTGAAGTGGCATCGGACCAAAATAAACTATTTAGGAATCACTAGCACTACAGACCTAACTAATCTTGATGCTACGAATTACGAGTTACTTACCTTGAAACTCCAAGAGGACTTAAACAAATGGGGCAAATTGATATTATCCTTTTTCCAACTAGTAGAAATCATTCGTATGAATGTTCTCCCAAGACTTTTGTATTTATTCCAAACTCTACTGCTGCTACCTGCACAATTTTATTATGTATCCTGGAACAAAATGATTGCTAATTTTATTTGGCGGGGGTCAGCATCCTAGAGTACGTCTATCCATCTTACAACTGCCACTAGCTTGGCGGGGGGGTGGTTTAAATTTGCCGAACCTAGAGCTTTATGCTAAAGATGCACTTCTTAAAGTAGTGCTTCTGTGGTCAACCCACGACATTGAGCTCCGTGGAAAGCAACTGAATTCACTACTAATGATCTTCATGACATTGAGGCTATTCTGTTTGGCACTAGGATGTATATGCTCCCATTACAGCACTTAACACAGTTTACATCTAACACCTTGAAAAATTGGCAACAGTTCCAGTTGAACCCAAAATTCTCTGAACCTTTTTTTTTTTTTTTAACTGCAGATTGCTCTCTGCAGATGAAACATTTCACCTAGGGCGAATGGATATGGTGTTCAAACAATGGCGTAGACTGGGATTGCAATATTTTTATCAGGTCATGGACTCAAGGGGAATCCTTCCCTTCGACTCCCTCCAGGATATGTTTGGCTTAACTACAAGGTAAAAGTTCAAATACTTGCAGCTTATAGACTATATTAACCATCAACAACTACACTTAAATAAACTACCAACCCCACAGCCTCTTTTTAGAATACTGAATCATATTGGGCAAAACCTGGGGTGTCACTTGATAGGACAGCTGTATAAAGCCTTGAGAGCAGTGTTGGGCGATTCTACCCAAACAGTACTTTAAAGTCGGAATAGGGATCTGGTTCTGTCAATATCATTTGAAATCTGGTTACAAACTGCATTGCCAGCAATTAAGATAACCTCAACAACGATATGGCGAGAGTAGGCATGGAAATGCAGGTACCGATATTTTAGATCCCCGGCAATCTTAACCAAGTATTTGCCTTCTAGTTATGAAATTTGCTGGAAAGGTTGATGGTGCCCTAAGACAGACTTCAGTCATGTTTTCTGGTCATGTCCTTTTTTGACTCTCTACTGGTGTGCCCTGCAGGATGAATTACAGCACTGTTTGGGAGAGGTGGTGGTGGAACTAAATAATGAAATGGTCTTAATGACGATAATGCCGAAGCATCATCCCTCCTGGTATGAAACTTTACTTTCAATTATTTTACTGGCAGCTAAAAAAGGCTGTTACCAGGAAATGGATGAAGCCAGCTGCCCCAACAGTTCTGGAACAGAGACATACTGTCATGGACAAATATCACCTGGAAAAATTGTTGTCTAGTATTAATGATAAAATTCCCTCCTTTAACTTGAGATGGCAGAAGTGGATATGGTATATGTCCTAAACTGATGAAGGTTTTGTCCCCTGAAGAGTTGATCCTGCAGGCAGGGGCAGAGTGCCACTTCCATCAGGGAGGGGTGAGACGGATAATGGTTGTTGACTAGTGGATTGGATTGAACTTCCAGCAATGGAAAAACTGCGAACATACCTTAGAAAACTTGGAAAATGTTTTTCTATGTTAGACATTGTTATCTGTATAGAAGCTGGACCTGCTTTTTTTTCTGTAAAAGGCTATTACTTTTACCCACAATGTATTTACATTGAATGTGCTTCTGTTTCCTAATTAAAATTATATATATAAAAAAAAAGAAATCCCTATAATTTTTAAATGGCAAACCACTTCATTCTTTAGTCAAACAATTTTGATAATTGTTATTTCAGCATGACTTATCTGGGGCTGAAGACACACCGCTTATTAATTTTATTTGCATTCAATAAGTCACTCCTCTCTTCAGAACTCTCTCATCAAAAGCCTATAGTAAAAAATCTACAGGCTCACATATTCTGCTAATGGACAGCTTGAGTATCAATCTGCTGACATCTCAGTATCTGGTAAATGATCTTAATGTATTAAATAAATGATTGTGGTCTCTGTAAATTAATTCAAGGTTCTGCTAATGTTGTGGATGGCAGACAAGACACTGATGAATCACTTTTACTATTCTGAACCCACCCCAATGGATTCTGTTTATATCTCTGCTCTTCAATTTACTTTTTTTCTATGTTAATTTATTTTGGGCTGTAGTGGAAAAAAAGAGTGCTCCCCTCTCTCCAGACTGAGCTCGGGAAGCAGGGTACCCCCTCTGTCCTAATTCCCCACCAACTGAGACACCTCAGATCTGCCTATCCTGGTACTGGTCTACTGCTCTTCTCTGCCGACTCTTTGCTCTTCCTGGTTCTGCTGCCTTAAAAAATGGCAAGAAAAAATCTAGAAATCTCATTGGCCAAGACAGATCAGCTGACCGTACATTAATTCTCTGTATACGCACAGTCATCCTGGTCCTAAACCACATTACACAATGAGCAGATCAGTCCTCCTACAACCAGAACCATCTTCCATCAGTCTCCCTACAACTAGAACCAATATTCCACCACAAACATGGGTGCTACCTTTACACTGTAGAAACTTTCAACTGGGCCCTAAAATTAAAATTATCTTAAATGTGAAATAAAACAAATGAATTAAATGTTGTTTACCAGATTGTCACAGTCTCCTTACACACATAAACAAACTAGAAACATTAAGTATTGTTTACAGTTTTCATTACAACTGTTTGTTTGCCAACAGTGAAAAATTCCCCTTCTAGTTTTACCTGCTCATCAAGGAAATCTTTTCTGCTTTCCCTGACAAGTGAGATAATTGAGTCTCTGGCTCTAAAACAGGCTTTTGTTGTCTGTGCGTACAGTATGTTAGTAGAGGAACATTAATATGTTAGTAGAACTGAGCAGAATTTTGAATCTCTGTATTCCATGATAAACATTCCATTTCTTGAATGTGGGGAAGCACAGAGGGAAAAAAAACAGAATGAAAAAAGTAAGCAATATTACTATATAAACAAAGAGAAAAGGTGGTAAATGACTCACCCTACTTTTAGGACACAGCGAGCAGTTCATGATGCTGTCTGAGTGTGGCAGTTTTGAACCATGCTTGCAGCACTGGGGAACTGAGAAGCCTCTATAATGGCTTCCTTTTAGTTTTGTCTACAGACTGAGGAGAATGAAATAAAATAAGGGTACTATGTGTCATACTTAGAATGAGAAAAACAGTATTTGTGAATTGTTGTGACTGGCAGGGGAATATGAAGCTTAAGGGGGCAGGGAGGTACACACTGTATAACACTACTTAAATCTAGCACCAATAGGCGGAAGGACTATTTTATGTTAAAAGCACAGGTTCACTTACGTTTTTACTTATTTAAAAATGTGTTTAAAAATTTAAAAAAATGTTTCTGATAATAAAGGGACTTTTATAAGTGCAATAAGACACTCCGGGGTTGTGCATTACGGTGTGATAACTGCACTCCTAGGGATGACCGCACTTGGCCTTGAGCCACAGCATCCAAGAAAGCATGGATTTACAAAAGGAATGTCCTGTCAAACTAATCTCATAGATGTCTTTGACTGGGTAACCAGGGTGGTGGACCAAGGGGGAGCAGTTGATGTCGCCTACCTTGACTTCAGCTGAGCTTTCGACACTGTTCCACATAGAAGATTGATAAATAAGCTGGGTAGGCTCGGGGTGGGTCAGAAATTGGTCAATTGGGTGGCAAACTGGTTGACGGGCAGAAAACAGAGAGTGGTGGTAAATGGTATACGGTCAGAAGAGATGCAAGTCACAAGTGGGGTACCTCAGGGATCAGTCCTGGGGCCAGTCCTCTTCAAAATCTTCATTAGTGACATTGCAGATGGACTAGAGGGTAAGGCTTTGTCTGTTTGCAGATGACACCAAGATCTGCAACAGAGTAGATGATTCAGATGGGGAGCTGAATGCTAGAGATAGACTACATCTCAATTTGGAGGGGAAGGGAATCCTTAAGTTGAAAATAGAGGGGTTCATTGGTGAAAAGTGGGGTTTAAACTTGTGAAGGGGGGTGGGATGGGAGAAAAGGCTGTCAAGGGGGTGCCGATAAAGGAGGGACTCTGTCTCCACCCCCCTGGGGACCAGGAGGATTGCAGGAAAAGGCCAGCTGGCAAATGCAGACCAGGGAAAACAGAATCCCCATGGGAACACGAGCAGGGAAATGGAACTATAGGGAAAGGGTGGAAGGTGTCTCATAAATGCCAGGAGCTTGGGCAATAAAATGCCTGAGCTCCAGGCGATGCTAACTGAGGAGCAGTGGATGTGGCAGCGGTCACTGAGACTTGGGCCACTGCAAGACATGACTGGGACCTGAACCTGGAGGGATACACTATGTTCAGGAAGGACAGGGGGAGGGAAGGGGAGGAGGGGTAGCAATGATAGTCAAAAACTGCATTGGCATAGGGGGAGTAGAGGAGGCGGAGGGAACCGTGGAGGCGATTTGGGTCACTTTGATAACAAGGGGGGGCAAAAATAGGAGTGGTGTATAGACCCGCTGCCCTGGCAGAGGAGCTGGAGGACAGTCTGGTGGCAGATGTTAGGAGACACTGCAGACTGGGCAGAGGAACGGTGGTGGTGTTGGGGGACTTAAACATGCCAGGAACAGACTGCGAGACTATGACATCCTCTGTGACCAGGGAACAGAGGTTGTTGGATGTCTTTCAAGACGCGTTCCTAACTCAGCAGGTGAGGGAACCGACCAGGGAGGCCTCGGTACTGGATGTGGTCCTGGCAGACAGTGACCAGATTGGGGCCTGGAGGTAAGGGACCCATTGGCGGGAGTACCATGCCACGGTCTGGTTCTGCCTGGACCTAGGAGGGGTAGAAGGCTGCACAAAGACGGAAGCAACCCGACTTCAGGGGGCGGATTTTAAGGAAATGGGAAGGATCCTCAAGGAGCATTGGATGGGATTGGGTAAGACATGGACGCTGATAGTAGGGAAATCATCAGGAGAGGGGTGCAGGATGCAACCAGCACCTGTGCAAGAGTAAGACAAAAATGTGGTAGGGCCCAAAAACCCTGTTGGTGGACCAGGGAGGTCCAGGAGGTGGTGTGGGGAAAGAAAGCAGCCTATAAGCAATTCAAGTGCTCAAGGAGTGAAAGGGATCGAGGGGAATACGAGCTGATGGCTAGAAGGGCCACTAGAGTGGTGAGGGCGGCTAAGGCAAGGAAGGAGCAGAACCTGGCCAGGGAAATTAGGAGAGGGAACAAGGGGTTCTTTAGATACATTGGGGAAAAACGAAGGGTGAAGGGGCAGATTAGCAGGATTAAATCAGGGGAGAGATGGGCACAAGACCCGGGGGAGCAGGCTGAGGTACTAAATGAGTACTTCACCTCAGTTTTCACCAGGGAAAATGGGGGTGCTGCATCATACATGGGAGGAGACAGAGATACTGGAGAGGGGGGACCCTTACCGATCGGCAGGTCTGGGGAGAGGGGAGGCATCACTGGCAGGTGGGGAGGGCTAAGCAGGAGAAGGGGTACTGAAGTGGAATCACAGCAGAGAGAGTGAGGGAAGCCCTCAGCTCCCTTTAAGACGGAGAAAGCACCAGGGCCGGATAAATTACATCCCAGAGTGCTGAAGGAACTTGCAGATGTCCTGGCAAAACCCCTGGCAGAGCTTTTCACCATCTCTCTGAGGATGGGTGGGTGCCCCAAGACTGGAAGGTGGCGCATATAGTGCCTATCCACAAGGGGGGATCAAGGGAGTGGCAGGGAACTACAGGCCTGTCAGCCTGACCTCGGTGGTGGGCAAGGTGATGGAGGGCATTGTCAAGGAGAGGCTAGGGGGGACCTGGATAAGTCAGGGTGCCTGGCGATAGACAGCATGGATTCATCCGGAAATCGTGTCAGACAAACCTGGTGGAGTTCTATGACTGGGTGACAAGTGCCTTGGACCTGGGTAGACCAGTGGATGTCCTCTTTCTAGACTTCAGCAAGGCATTTGACTCTGTTCCTCACGTGGGCCTGTTGGATAAGCTGGGAGAAATGGGGGTGGCGAACCAGATGATCAGATGGATAGGCAATTGGCTCCAGGTTGGGGGGATAGTCTCATCCCCAAGGAGGGTCATTAGTGGGGTCCCACAGGGATCAGTCCTTGGGCCCCTTCTGTTCAACGCCCACGATCGGACATAAGGACAGGAATCAGGAGGAGATGAGTCTCTTTGCAGATGACTCGAAACTGGGAGGTGGTGGATGGGGAGGAGGGAGGGTGGCCCACAGGGGACCTGGAGCTCTGGAAAGATGGTCTAGAAAGTGGAAGCTGAGGTTCAATGCAGGGAAATGCAAGGTACTCCACCTGGGGGCCAGAAACTCAGGTCAAGTGTACACCCTGGGGGAATGCTACAAGTCTCGATGGCTGAGAGAGACCTGGGGGTGGTGGTGGATGTCAAGATGAACAACTCTGAGACTTGTAGGAGGGCAGCAGCCAAGGCCAACAGGATGCTGGGATGCATCGCTAGGGGGATCACCTCCAGAAGGAGGGAAGTGATACTCCCTCTGTATAACTGCTTGGTGAGGCCACACCTTGAGTACTGCGTGCAGTTTTGGAGGCCACACTTAAAGCGGGACATTAACCTCCTGGAGAGGGTCCAGAGGAGGGCAACCAAAATGATTTGGGGCTTGGGGGACAGGACCTATGAGGAGGGGCTCGAAGAGCTAAATATGTACACATTGGAAGAGAGAAGGGACCGGGGGGACATGATAGAGGTCTTTAGGTACATGAAGAGGGTAAATAGGGGAGGAACAGTCGAAGTGCTTCAAGGAAGGAGGAAGGCCACTAGAGGGCATGGCTGGAAGCTGGAGGGGAAGATTCAGCGGAGAAAGGAGGAGGTGCTACTTCACTGAGAGGGTGGTGGAGCCATGGAATGCACTGCCTAGGGGGCTGGTGGAGGCAGAGACAGTGGAGGGGTTCAAGAGGGTGGGACAGGTACAGGAAGGGTTCGGAAGCAAATCCAATGCAGTAAGAATATCCGAACTGGGAAGGAGAAGCCAGAGAAGGTGAGGGGGACAACAAGGTCAGCACCCAGGTTGGGGACTGACCAAATGAGCAGACACGAAAGACCGTTAGGCCTATTCTGCTGGCATTTTAGTATGTTAGTATGTTAGATGGGGTGAGCAGAATGAGAAGAGATCTGGATAAACTAGCAAAATGGTCATAAGAGTGGCAACTGGGATTTAATGCAAAGAAGTGCAAGATTATGCACATAGGGAAGAGAAACCCCGAAGCCACCTATAGGCTGGGAGGGGAGTTGCTGGCAGTCACAAGGGAAGAAAGAGACTTGGGCATCATCATCACCGATGACCTGAAATCATCCAAGCAGACCTCTAAAGCAGTAGGTAAGACTAGGGGGATGTTAGGGTGTATTAGTAGGGGTATCACAAGTCGTAAGAGGGAGGTAATAATCCCTCTTTACAAGACACTGGTTAGGCCCCATCTGGAGTACTACGTGCAGTACTGGAGGCCACACCTTCACAAGGACATTAACCAAATTGAGGCAGTCCAGAGAAGGGCAACCAAAATGGTGCAGGGACTGCATCAGAAGACATATGAGGACAGATTAAGGGACCTCAATATGTATACCCTTGAGCAAAGGAGGGAGAGAGGTGATATGATCGAAACAGTCAAACACCTTAAGGGTATTAACAAGGTGAAAGAGTCTAACATGTTTAAATATAAGAAAAATAGCAGGACAAGAGGACACAGCATGAGATTAGAGGGAGGCCGATTAAGGGGGAATGTGAGGAAATTATTTTTCACAGAAAGAGTGGTGGATGCATGGAACAGCCTACATCAGGAAGTCGTGACTATGAATACAGTGCAGGGCTTCAAATAGGCATGGGACAGGCATAACGGAGCAATACAGATGAGTATGAATAGATAGACCACTGACAGAGCAAAGGCCGATGGCACATTTATAATGTAAAAAAAGAAATGGGCAGACTGGATGGGCTTTGTGGTCCTTATCAGCTGCCAACCTCTATGTTTCTATGTCTCTATGTAACTACACCCCTAGGAGTGCGGTTATCACACCATAATGCACAACCCGTCATGTCTTATTGGTTACTTGTCCCCCTACTGCAAAATTCTTTTCATTCTATCAACAAAACTGTGACCTGTGGAACTCTCCCACCCACCAGTAGGACTGTGACTAACTGCCCTACTTCCACCAGGACACTGCTGCTTCTTCCTTCCTCCACAATGGCATGTAACCAAAATTTAACAATTTCTCTGCTTTGTTTTACTAATGCAAGACTTTCACCTACTTACCAACAAAGCCTTCCATAATGTATCACACAGAAGGCTGGTTAACAAGATGAGTAGTCTGGGCATGGGGCATAAGGTTAGAGTTATCAGATTTTGGGATGCCAAAAAGGACCCCCCAGCCACCCACAGCCATGCCTAGGATGGACTGCAAATGCAGCCCTGTGCCCTCAAGACATCGGTAGTGGCACAGCACAGCACAGCAGACAGCCTCCCAGTCCCACCCTCACCACTCCACCCTCTCAGACTGCCTCAGAAGCAAGCAAGCAGTTACATTTTTACTGGGTCCAGGTATCTGGCCCAATCCCCCTGATGTACATTTTGGGCAGCATGAATGCACTCCGAGTATCCAACCAATAATTCAACTTTAGTTTCAGTATAAACTGAAAAAGCTATGCAGTACACTATGTGATGACAACTCCAAATACCCACCAAAATTCCCCGGTAGTCTAGTGGTCCTTCCCCAGTTGTCCGATCGCCCACCTTATAAAAAAATAAATAAATAAATAAATTTTCAACATAGTCTCTGCCCACAGTGATCAAAACCCCAACAACCCCCCCAAAAAAAAAAAAACACTTTCAGTTTGTTTAAGTTACGTGCTATGCAAACAAAACCTCATCACCTATTAAAATGGCAGGGTAAAATCAGAGGTCTTTTCAGGTGGTTAAGAATTGAAAGGGGTTGCCGGCCCGGTGGTGCTGAGGGTTTAGGCGCTGGTCGCCACACCTCACGCTATGTCGGCAGCCCGGTTGGGGCAGGACTCGTGGGCGGGGTTAACAGGAAGAGGAAGGATCGGCGTCCCAGCGGATGCTCTCCTCCCTCAGGGCGGGTTACTAGGCGCATTGCGCTCTGCATCCCTTCCGTAACTGGTGGAAGCACCGGTATTGGGAAGGGGTGGAGGTGGCTTCGCTTGTCGGAGCCAGGGAGGGGGGACGTCGCGGCGCATGAGGGCCTGCGTGCGTAAGCACGCTACCACTCGGGACGTACGTCCCAAGCGCAAGGCGTCCTAGGGGGAGTGGGGACGTAAGGGGAGAAAAACGGAAAATCACCTCCGGCAGTCCTAGATGAAGGCCGCCCTAAGTCCACCCGGACCACCTACAGGACAGACCCCACTGTGCGAGGAGAGGAGGATGGGCACTCTAGGGGCAGATCCCTAAGGTAGGTTACGGGGGGACATGAGCGGACGGAAGGAGGGGGCACCGGAGGTAGGAAGGAGGATAAAGACAAAAATAAAAAAAAAAAAAAAAAAAAGAAGAATTGAAAGGGGTAGATCCTCCCTCCCATAATCATTTCATATTTCAGTGGTCCTTTCAGACCCATCATTCATCATAGCAAGAGAACAGAGAACAAAAGCTAACCTCAGAGACCAAGTACTAATGAAAATGTTCTAATAAATCAGCGTAGGGATCCTGCCTTTCAATGACATCTCCACATTAGGGGAACACGCAGAGGCACATACAAAATGTAACCGATTCTCCACTTGAAACCGGCAGCTGAGCGAAGCGAACCAAAGTCCCCATGTATATATTAATTGCTGCACTGATTGGTTGGGTCACTTACCCCACAGGAGCTGGGACAGGACAGAGCCCTAAGGTGAGGCAAATTCAGATGATGAAGGCTCGCCATCTATGGTCCATCAGGGCACTTCACTGGTGGGGGCAGTCCTCCCACCTCTGAGAGTCTTGGGATCAGACATCAGGATGGGTTCTATTTGCTGGTAATTCTACCCACCGCGTTCTGCACTGAATCATGATGAGTTGCTCCTCCCTGTTGAAATCCCACGCATGGGTGATGCTCGATCATGCGCAGATATGCGCGGTCCAGCTTTGGCACTGACAGAAACACAGAAAAAAGAATTTGATGGCAGATAAGGACCGCTTGGCCCACCTAGTCTTTCCATTTTCCTACCTAATGAATAAGCTGCAGATCCTAGTTGACCAACTGCCTACTTCCTCCTACCCCCCACTAGAATTGCCTTATGTCTGTCTCATGCATTACTGAATTCCCCCACTGTTTTTGACTCCAAAACCTCCTCACCAAGGCTGTTCCATGCATCCACAACCATCTCCATGAAAAAATACTTCACAGTACCTCTGAGCCGTCCACCCCCCATCTTCAGATTGTGCCCCCTTGCTCTTGCACACCTCTTTTTCTGAAAGATGCTACCCTCTTGGACTCTGTTGATTCCTTTGAGGTACTTGAAAGTTTCTATCATGTCTCACCTCTCCCTCCTTTCCTCTGGGGTATACATATTAAGCTCCTTTAGTCTCTCTCTCTTCATATGTCTTCTGGTGCAGACCCTGCACCATTTTAGTTGCCCTCCTCTGGACAGCCTCCACCCTGTCTATGTCTTTGCGGAGGTGGGGTCTCCAGAACTGCATGCACTACTCCAGATGGGATCTCACCAACTGTCTGTACAGAGGAATAACAACTTCCTGTTTTCTACTGGTGATGCCTCTCCCTATGCATCCCAGTATCCCTCCAGCCCTCCTTACTGCCTTCTCACATTGCTTGCCCACCTTTAGGTAATCTGATATAACTTTTTTTTTCACCTGCGGCTGCGCCGTGTGGCAGTGTATGGTTGCTTGGCAACAAACAACAAGTCCATTGCCAAGCCCAAAACTTGGACAAAATAGCACTACATAAGAAATCTGCTCAGATGCAATTAACACAACTTAAAAAAGAGGACATGTCTGGGTAAAACCAGGCGTCTGGTAACCCTACATAAATACAGTGGGTTAGAAACTGGCTGACAGACAGAAGGCAGAGGGTGGTGGCAAATGGGATCCAATCTGGAGAGAGAGGGGTGACCAATAGAGTGCCACAAGGATCAGTACTGGGACCAGTCCTGTTCAATGTCATTAGTGACACTGCAGAGGAGCTGGAAGGAAAGGTATGCCTATTTGCAGATGACACCAAGATCTGCAACATGGTGGATACTCCAGAAGGGGTGCAGATAGTGAAGACGGACCTGGAGAAGCTTGAAAGATGGTCAGAGGTGTGGCAACTGGGGTTCAATGCAAAAAAGTGCAAGACAATACACCTGGGTAGGGGGAACCCTGGGGAGACCTACGGGGGTGCTAACCATCACCAAAGAGGAAAGGGACCTAGGGGTTATCATATCTGATGACCTGAAGGTATCAAAGCAGTGTGCACATGCTGCAGGGAGGGTCAGTGGCATACTGGGGTGCACAGACAGAGGTATTACTAGTAGGAGGCAGGACGTGGTGATGCCATTGTACAACAACACTAGTAAGGCCTCACCTGGAGTACTGTGTGCAGTATTGGAGGCCACAGACGCGTAAGGACATAAATATGGCGGAGGCTGTCCAGAGAAGGGCGACAAAGATGGTGCATGGTTTGCACCACAAAACATATGAGAGACTAAGAGACCTCAATATGTACTCGCTGGAGGAAAGGAGAGAAAGGGGCGACATTATAGAAACTTTTAAGTACCTCAAGGGCCTAAACAAGGTGTAGTTGGGAGATCTTTTCCAATGTAGAAAAGATACCACAACAGGGGGCATGATATGAAATTGGAGGGAGGGAGATTAAGAGGTAACATGAGGAAGTTTTTCTACACGGGGAGGGTGGTGAACACTTGGAACAGTCTGCCACAAGAGGTGGTATGGGCAAGCACAGTGGAGGGCTTTAAACATGCCTGGGACTAGCACAGTGAAACCTTGGGTGGGAAGGGAGTGATGAAAAACCATTGACCACTTAGGGTGAGTGGATGCATACATGTATAGGGCCTATGGGCAGACTGGATGGGCCTAGCAGTCCTTATCTGCTGACAATTTCTATGTTTCTAATTCACCCTTTGAGGCTCACAGAATTTCTGACTGCATCCACTGAAGCTCAGTTTCATATCACCCCCACTAGGCCTACATCTCTATAGCTATGACGTCTTCTGTGACTTTTATAAAGGAGAACACTAAACTAAAACTGCACCTGGAAACACTGAAAAACTGGCAGCAGGAGTGGAATGTTCGGCTTATGGGCCTCCCAGAAAATTTTGTGGGTACCACTCCTGCTGCCCTTTTTTTTTTTTTTTTTTTTTAAATGTATATTTTCTAGGCTTTTTCTACCTTGTTTTCTCCAGTTTCCCGGGGCCCTAGCACATGGGCATTGTGCGTGTGTGGAGGTGCACGCATGCCCAGTGACGCTCAGCCCCCTCCACCCCTCCCGTGGCTACCTACAGAGCTCTGCAGGTCAGCACCACCATCCGTCTTCCAACGGGTGGCAGTCATTGGTCAGGAAGCCTCCAGTCCCTCCCAGGAGGAGAGAACTGCCCTGCGGCAGCTCGATCTCACTCCTCGCCCTCCCTCCCCCAACTGCCCCCGACCACCTGTGCTCGTTCATGAACCCAGGTCGCCAGCACAGTGTAAGGTGTGGTGTCCAGTGCCTCAACCCTCGGTGCCATCGGGCTGACTCCTGTTACCTTTTTGGAAGGCCGGCTACCCCATGTATTGGACTGTCAAGATCCCACCCCCAGGATATACTGACAGAGCCTACCAAGTGACCCTGTGACAAGCAGCAACTACCTCCTCTTATGAGCCATGGACTGCCCTTTTGGTATTCACTAGGCTGAGAACCCAGGACCAGGTGTTGACGCTGGCTAGAGCTAAAAAGGCCATTTTGGCAGATAAAGCAATACTGCATTTCTACCCACACTTATCTTGTGCTACTCACCAGCGGCGCAAAGACTTTGATGGGGTTAAATGTCGCCTCTGGCCCTGGACTTGCTGTTTGCTCTTCTGTTCCCTGCTAGACTTCATGTCACTGTGGGATCTAAAACCTATTTGTTTAATAACACAAAGGATGCTGGTCGTTTATTTCAGAAACTGGAACTGATCAAACACAGTTGGAGGAAAGAGCCATCGAAGGGCAAAGAGAGGGTGGCTAGGGCAACTTCTAGGGCACCCGCGGACTGAATGGCCTGGTTTGGCTTTTTACTTACCTGCTTACTTTTCCTATTCCCCAGGTGCCTGTTTCATCTATTATAATGGTGTTTACCATCAGATGTTGCACAATGTTGAATTTCTAAGACACTGACACTTTTGAGCTTTTTATTTTTATTCAATATACAGTGTGTCCTTGAGCTCTGGGGGTGTTAATTTCCTGTGCAAAGTTGGGAATGCAATGCCTTATTGTGTCGCTACTGTTTCCCTGCTTATATTATCCTGACTGGTATATTTGAGGTTATACACAGCAGCTATTGTATTCAGTTGTTTATTACTACTGCCCTTCTAGTTCAGACTTTACTCTGTAACGGGGGCTTAGCGTCTTAAACTTTACTTTTACTGTCCTGATTTATCTATGCAGACCTCACAGTAGTTGCTATGCCGTGGTACTTAAGTACTGGATTACAGACATTGTGAATACCTTTTTTTATTTTAGGTCTGCATCCTTGACGGCCCAAGCTAGTTTTGTAGCCACTCTGTTTCTAATTAGGATTTCCCCCCATACTGTGGTTACATAAAATGTAACGGTTAAAATATCCTTATTTATACCTAATGGCTCCTGACCAGCCAAGTCGTCCCCTCCTGCCATCCTGGCTGTTAACCTGATTTCTGTGTCCCGAGTGTGCCCGATGTATCCCTTTGTCAGGGCCCCCTTCCCCGGACCTCTTTGGCGAGGGGAAAGACTGGGGTTCAACCTTGACCCAGGCATGGGGGCCACAGGGGCAGCCACAGAGGCATCTGCCAGGCTTCGTGGCGGAGGGGATCCAACGACCGTCATCTGGTCAACCAATCTGCCATTTTTACAAGGTTCGTCCCTCTGCCCACAAAGCAGCCACATGCATATAGCGGCCTGACAGAGCACACTGTGGCATGTGGTCACCCAGGCCATGAAGTATGCCACCACTACAGGCGCCAGGAGCCATTCAGAGCAATGCGATGCGTGCCCCTCCCGAGGACGCAGCATCCATGGACACTCTTAGCCCTCCCCTGGACTCTGCTTCTTCTGTCCTGGGTTTGGGCACAAACCCAGGCTGCCACCGTGCTAAGCGATCCCTCATCACTCAGTGCCACTGAATTGGCCACCTCCTTCTTTCCGCTGGTGATACCCATCCATATGCACCCTGTAATAGCATGGGATATAATGACAGACCACCAGACAGATATTTAGTGCATAAAAAAACGCAGGGACTGCGTTTATCATTTTATTCCCCCCCCCAAAAAAAATTCTATATTTACAGAAAGGAAAATAAGGGTGTTAGTCCTTCACACCAGAAACAGTCAGGATATAATTCTTTCTCAACAGTCATAAAGTAATTCCTGAACTTTCCTTTTTCTTCATCAGTGTGTAAACCTGCACACTTGGCTCCTTCTCACTGTGTGGTCAGAAAGCTACTGACCCACCTATCTGACATTAGCCCTGTGGAGGAGGAGGAGTTTTATAGTGACAGAAGTGTGACCTCATATGCATGTGACCTCTCAATTAATAATTATACTCCCTTATCTAGGTCCTATTCGAATACACATGGCCTATGAGGTACCTGTTGTATTTTTGCAAACTTATACATCTCTTAGTTTAATGCCTCTGGTAACATCTGCACTGTAAAACTCCCCAAAAACCTTAATTATAGGGGTTAGTAGTCATGAGAGCATAAACCCCCTTCCCCTGATCGTGACATCACTTTCCAGGACTCCTATAAGAGTGGCCATTTCATGGGCTGCCAACCCTATAGTAAGACCTTCCAGAATTACAGGGCTCTTCTCTGGTAATTATTTCCTATTTATTCACAACTTCAAAATGTGCTTTATTTACCAACAGGAATAAGCAGATGAGGGGTGCGCTCCCCATCTGTCCCTCCTTGCAAGCCTAGGAAACCTTTACAAAAATAATAAGTACTTCAACAAAACAGACAAAATGAAACTAAGACAATATGAGATACAAGGGTCCTGTACAGCATTCTGCAGGTCAACAGAACTACTTAATGCTTTACAGAGCCCTTTATTCACGATTTCATTCATAAATTCGGTATCCCAACAGCTGAAAGTTCAGCTGCCGGTTAAACATTTCATTTTGGCCTTATGACAGCCCAGTTGCACATCTCTGGGCCGCACCTCGCATCTACAATTAGGTTTACCCATATAAGGACAGTACAGGGCTTTACTACTCCGTTCCCATAGTGTCCTTCAACAGGGCTTAATCCAAATTATTTCTCCCTTTTTGGTTGACTGAGTGGAGTGGAAAAGAGCAGACTCCTGCTCACGTGAGAGGGGCATTAATGCACAGAACCACGGAACAGAATTCTGCTCCAAGTCAACTTGTTCTGCAGCATTCTCTTTTTTCTGCTCATCTTTCAGTCGAACGGACGCTCTGCACTTTTAGAAACTGCAACAGGCAGTTCTACAATACAGCTCAAAGAGCTTCTTTCTTGGTATTCCTTCATGAAGGCGTGCACACATTCCTGCACAAACGTGCGAACACAGTGCATCGGGACTCAATACCCGGCAGCAGTAAAACAGTGTGGAGCGCTTCTTTACACTTATCAGAAAGGTTTACATAATGCTAAATGTTTCACGGCACTATGATTACAGCAGCCTCTGCAGCGCAACACAGTCTAGCTTTCTTAACATAAAGCAGAAAGCAAATCTAATAGCTTTGTTTTAGTTTTCTTAAAGGGGGAGTGCAGGCATTTCTAAGAGACAGGGACACAACAGAAAAGACAGCAAGAAATGACAGGTTGGCCACCCTGACATGAAGAAAAAGGAAAGTCAGAAGGAGAAAACAGACAGGAAAGGGAGAGAGAACAAGAAGTGCTTGCATAGTAAATGTCACACTATCACACACCCCAGCATCCCACTAGCCCTCCCAAATGCTTCGATACACTGCTTGATCACCTTCACGTCATCAGATACAACCACCCTTGGTCTCTCTTGCTTTGTGGTCGTCGGTAACACTCCACTCATTTTGTACTCCAACCCTGGGATTTATTTTATTTTTAATTTTTTTATTTGTTTAACCAGGAGTAACCACACTAAGTTGAAAGCTTTTTTACAGGTGCGACCTGGGAGCACAAGGAAGTTAAGTGACTTGCTCAGGGTCAAACAGCATGCAAGTGGAAGCTGTGGGATTCAAATCCAGGTCTGGTCTGCTGGATGTCACCAGATTTGCAGCTCAGAGCCTTAAACCACTGCTCTATACTGCCTCCCTTCTGTACCCCAAGTGCATTATTTTGCACTTTTGCAGACTGAAACCCAACTGCCATACCCTTGACCATGCTTCGTGTTTTCTCAGGTCTCTGCTCACCCTTTCCACCCCTTACGTGTCCACCCTATCGCAGATTTCTGTGTTATCAAAAGAGGCAGACCTTCCCCTCAGCTCCTCTGCAATGTAACTTATAAATGTAAGCCCCCGGTCTAGGAGTATTCCAGATTGGAAGGCACATGCAGCCAGAAACACAGTCCCAGAAATTAAACTTGTTACCTGGGTTCCGATGAGAGGTCTTTAGTGGGCTGCAGGTATTTCTCAGCAGTGAGGTAACAGCAGCTGTGGGGGCAAGCTTAGTTAATTCAATCACAAAGTGCCATAATTAAGTTCATTGTTCACTCCGGAGTAAAAGAAGAAAAAAACAATGATTTAATTGTGCAAATTCGATTAAGTCACTCTATGGAGAGTGAGGTGCAAATCAAACAGTGGATAGTCTTCCACGCACAGAGCCCGATACAGTCTGCAGCAACTTTCGTTTCCCAAAAGCTTTCACTACAGTGCTCCCTCAGAATCGAAAAGGCTCTGTGAATCCTGGCAGCAGCAACTTTCAGTGGGCTGAAACAAGGCCACAAAAAGCAACTTCTCTCCAATGTCTTGCTTGCACAAACTTACTTTTCGCCTCTTAAATTTTAGTAGGCACACTGGACACTCACCACACATACAGCTACAGAATGCAGAGTAGCTGCAAACACAACAGTAACTCCCTGCGCCGGCAGTTCAAATCCAGAGTACTCCAACAATGATGGTCCATCCTACAATACAAATAAAGACCCTAAAGAAATGGCCATGCCCCCTCTATCCAAAGCCAGTGCAGCTCCGAGCATCCCGAGGCAACACAGACCCTGCATGGCCCTGGAGATCCCGTAGACCCATGCACTTTCCCCATCTTCGGCTAAATAGGCTCCCAGAATGTCTCCAGCTAGGCCGAAGTGCCACAGGAAAGAGAGGCAGGCTGCCACCACTGCACTCCCTACAGTACGGACTGCCACCACCGCTCTGCCCCAAGAGACTGGACACAAGACATCACTTGACTCGCCCCAAAGATGAAGACACCAGGACCCACCTGCGCCGCACCACCTCGGTGCCAGAAATCACGCAGTGGGCCACTACCTTGCTTCCCGGGCTCTGGCTTCCTGATGGCACAGGTGGTCCCATTACTGCTCCGGACCCCACACAGACTCCCACACTGCTACCATCTCTGCCAGTCTTCAAGGGCGGGGGACTGGGGTGGCAAATGGCCCACCCAAGCCCTGAGCTTCAGCCCTCATGGCCGAACAAACACTCAGGCCGCCTCTTCTCTCTGCCACTCCTCCCTGGTCTCTCTTTGTGCAAAAACCTCCCCTTTTAAACCCTCCAAACTGAGGCCCCCCACCAGCAGGCAGGGCCTCAGCTCCAGACTCCACGGCTACTCTAACTCGTAAGCCCCCAAAGGGAGCTTAAACTAGGACATTAAACAGGACCAGTCCCAGCGCTGATCCCTGAGGCACCCCACTGGTCACCCTCCCCTCCTCTAAGTGAACTCTGTTTACCACCACCCTCTGTCATCTATCCTCTAACCAGTTTCTTACCCAGTTTACTACCTCTGGACCCACCTCTGAGCTACCTAGATTGCTTACTAGTTTCCTATGTGGAACGGATTTAAAAGTTACTGAAATCTAGGTAGATGGCATCCACCTCTCCACCCCGATTTAATTCCTTGTTCACCCAATCAAAATAATCTATCAGATTAGTTTGACATGCTCTCTTCCTTCCCACCCCGTGAAGTCATATTGCCTCAAATCTTGTAACCCACTGAATTCAAGATATTCCATAATCCTTTCCTTCAGCAGTGATTCCATTAACTTTCCCACCACTGATGTCAGGCTGACTGGCCTATAATTGCCAGCCTCCTCCCTGTTACCACTTTTGTGAAATGGGACAACATCTGGTGTCCTCCAGTACTCCAGAACCACTCCTGTTTCCAGTAAGCTGTTTAACAGGACTATCAAAAGAACGGCCAGTATCTCCCTGAGCTCCCCTCACTACCCCTGGATGCACCCCATCAGGCCCCATCACTTTGTTCACTTTCACAGCAGTCCTTGACTCACCTCAAAATGATTAGTGTCCACCTTCCTCTTGCCATTGCTCTTGTCAATTTTTTGTGGTTCCTCCCCTTCTCTTTTCTTTATGAACACAGAACAAAAGTATTCATTTAGGATATCTGCCTTTTCCTGGTCCCCTCTGCACAGTCCCCTCCTTACAATCCCTCCTCTGGTCTTTCTCTTCTGACTTACACACCTAAAAATGTCTTGTTCCCCTTTTGTTACCACTTGGGCTGTTCTTTCTTTAGTCTGAGCCTTCACGTTCCTCTCCCTGCTTCTCTCCATATCCCCTGATACACCTCCCTTCCTGCTCCCTCTGTTTCCTTATACCTTCCGAATGCTGTACTTTTAGTCTTTATCTTTTCAGACACCTCATTCGAGAACACAGCAGTCTCTTTTTCCTCTTGCTTCAGCTCAGCTGCTTGATGCAGAGGTGTGTTGCCTTCACTATGCCCCCTTTTAGCTACAACTGCTGTTCCTCTGCCCCACCGAAGTCACCCCCCCCTTAACGGGCTGTCCCTGAAGCATTCACCCATTTTTATAAAATGTGCCATCCTGAGGTCCAGGACCCTCGCCCTTACGTGGTTTGGTTCTGCAGCTTTCTCGATACTAAACAACACCGTACGGTGATTACTGGTCCCCAGATGGTCTCCAACCTTGATGCTGCAACACTGATCCTGTTAGCAAGTACCAGGTCCAGTATTGCCCCATCACGAGTGGGTTCACGGACTAGTTGTCTGAGGAACGCCCCCCGCAGGAAGCCCCCGCTTCAAGCTGAAACCACAGCTGGGAGGCTCCAATCTATATCCGGCAGACTGAAGACCCGCACCAACAGCGCTTGCCCCTTTTATCTCATCTTGACAATAGCTTCCTCCAGTACCTAAGCCAACTCCACCCCACGTTGAAGGTTTGTATAGCACATCAGTGTGAATACTGGCTCTGTTTCCCTTCTCCAGGGTGACAGAGAGTGCCTCTACCACTCCTTGTGTCTCTGTCTCTTTTATGCCTTCTCTCACATAAGGAAACACACACACACTCCTTTCCTTGCCACTCTGTCCTTCCTGCACAGAGGATAGCCTGGCATGGCCATGTGCCAGTCATGGTTTTCAGTGCACCATGACTCAGTAATGGCCATAATATCCGGGTCAGCCTCTGCCACGATGGCGTCTAGGTCCAGAATCTTATTTCCTAGACTTCTAGCCTGCTGAGCATTGGAGCACGTTCTCTGGGCCACCTCCACTGGCTGACAGCACCAATCAAAAGCAAAGACTTTTGAGGGGAAATAAAAACAGCTGGTGTAGGCATCATCAATTTACCATATTTCCCTTCCACAGCAAAAAAAAAAAAAAAATCCACCCCCCCCAACTACCCGATGAATTCGTTAGCCAACTCAGCCTTTCAGGGGAAAAAGAATCTCTCCCACTTCGTCCAACTATGACAGGTCTGGTGCTTTACATACTAACATACTAAAATGTCAGCAGAGTAGGCCTATCGGTCTTTCGCATCTGCTCGTTTGGTCAGTCCCCGCCCTGGGAGCTGACCTTGCTGCCCCCCCTCGCCCTCTCAGGCTTCTCCCTTCCCAGTCCCAGATATTCTCGCTGCACTGGACTTTGCTTCCAGAACCCTTCCCCTGTACCTGTCCCACCACTTCTTGAACACCTCCACTGTCTCTGCCTCCACCAGCCCCCAGGCAGCGCATTCCATGGCTCCACCACCCACTCAGTGAAGTAGCACCTCCTCCTTTCTCCCTGAATCCCCAGCTTCCACCCATGCCATCTAGTTGCCCCCACCTCCTTCCTTCAGAGCACCCTGACTGCGCCTCCCCTATTTACCCCCTTCATGTACATGAAGACCTCTGTCATGTCCCCCTTCTGTCTTCCAATGTGCACATATTTAACTCTTTGAGCTCTCTCCCCATAGGTCCTGTCCCCCAAGCCCTAGATCATTCTGGTTGCCCTCCTCTGGACCCTCTCCAGGAGTTTAATGTCCCTCTTTAAAATGTGGTCTCCAAAACTGCACGCAGTACTCCAGATGCGGCCTCACCGAGCAGTTATACAGAGGGTGTATCACTTCCCTCCTTCTGGGGGTGATCCCCCTAGCGATGCATCCCAGCATCCTGTTGGCCTTGGCTGCTGCCCTCCTACAAGTCTCCGAGTTGTTCATCTTAACATCCACCACCACCCCCAGGTCCCTCTCAGCCATCGAGACTTGCAGCATCCCCCCCCAACCGGGTGTACACTTGGCCTGGGTTTCTGGCTCCCAGGTGCAGTACCTTGCATTTCCCTGCATTGAACCTCAGTTTCCACTTTGTAGACCACATTTCCAGAGCCTCCAGGTCCCCCTGTAGGGCCACCTCCACTCCCCCCCATCCACCACCACCCCCAGTTTTGAGTCATCCGAAAAGAGACTCATCTCACTCCTGATATCCTTCCTTGTGTCAGAGACGTAGGCGTTGAACAGAGTATAGGAGTTGGATTCTGGTAGTGCAGGGACTGTAAAATATGACAGAATTTGGTTTTATATAGCATGCATCATACACACTGTATCCCAAAGTGTTTTACAATGCACATGTGTTCATACTGGTAGTGCAGGGAATGTAGAACACACTAGAATTTCTGGTGCCCAACCTGGAGCAACAGGCAATCATTAAAAAAATAAATAAATAAATAAAATCTGGCCCCATCTCCCAACTACATGACTGGTCCAGTGAAAAAATATGTTCCCCTCTCCCTAGTAACTGAGAGATTTGGAGCCCAACTCAGCCTGTCGGGGAAATAAAATCTCTCCCCAAATACAACAGGTCCGCTGATTTAAAAAGCACAGAAGTTAAATTCTAGTAGCGCAAGGGCTGTATAACATAAAATAATTTGGTTTTATACATGTATTTTACAAGGCACAGAAATTCCATACTGGTAGCACAGGGAATGTACAACAGAAAATAGTTTCTGATGTCCAACCTTGCCCAACAGGGAATTAAAAAAATCTGGTCTCTTCTCCCAACTGGATGGGTCTGCTGACCAGCTTGGCGTATCAGCGAACAAAAAATAAATCTGTCCCCCTCGTCATCAGATGGGTCTAATATCAGTGGCTGCACTAATAGATTTTAAAACGCGTCAAATTTGACTCACTAGTATAAAAAATTTAGGTCAAAATGAGAAATAACTGTGTCAAAACCCAACAGAAAATACATATTTCAGAAGTTAGAAGTTGTCAAGAATATACTTTCCTATTTCTGACTTTTCCATCTTTCAGCTATTGTTACAGACCAAGTGCACCTGTATATACATGCCCACTGTCAAACAGAAAGTAGGTCACTTCTGGACAGGCTGCAACTTTACCCCTTTTTGCCCTATTTAGCACAGTTCCTGTCCAGTATACAACCCAGCCCGTCAGGGAATAAAAAAATATGACCCCCCCGCCAAAGTAACAACCTGACACATCCAGTGCACAATGCAGCCAGTCAAGGAATTAAAAAAAAAATCTGTTCCCCGCCCACAACCTAAAAAAAGTCCAGTGCCCAACATGTTCTGTCAGGGCATCAAAACAAAACAAAAACTATCCCCTTTTCAACAGTCTGAGACGTCCTGTGTTTAACTTGGCATGTTTAGGAACTGACCATCTATCCCCCATCTCTCCCAACAACCTGACAGGTCCAGAGTCCAACCCCACCTGCCAGTGAATAAAAAAATGTTGCGCCACCCTCGCTCTAACTACCCGACAGGCTCAGTTTCCAACCTAGCCCATGCATTAAGCCAAACGGAGATAAGGAGGAGTAGGAGCCAAGCGGTGAATGGAAGGTGGAATAGGTGGGGTAGTAAAAAACAAAAAAAACTTCTCTTCCATTGCACATCCACTCAGGTCACAGTGACGGTTCAAACAAACACTGCACATGAGGCTTGGGGCTAGTGCCACAGTGCTACTGCTACCAGTCTGTTCAGGCATCTCCGCCTCCCCCAGCTCACGTGCACTAGTTTGGGAGACTGGACCAAGGGAGACCAACAGTGTATACTTCCAAGACTGTAAACCGAAGTAGCAGTGATCCCCACCAGCACGCCTGCCCCATACTACCTTTCTCGCCATTTCCTTGTTTCAGCGATCAATCTCAGCTCTGCAGTCTTCGGAGACCGCACACAGAATCACACTGCCATGCACACTCCAACCCATCCTACTACACAGCAGAATGGTCTGCTGTCCAACTTGGCTCATCAGGGAATAAACAAAATATTGGACCTCTTTCCCCTACTACCTCCAATATAAAATAGAGAAGCCACTCACTTAAGGGTCACTGCATCGAACTGGGCAGCTCAGCTGAACCCAGGAACAAGAAGCAAATACCAAAATGAAAGTGCACAATGCACTCAGTGGCTGGCAACAAGTATGATGTAACCCCTCCCCCAACCACCGGACAGGACCAGTGCCTAACATTATCTATTAGACAACACAAAAATCTGTCCCTCAACAACCTGGCAACTCCCAAGTCCAACCTGCCCAGTCCGGGAATGAAAATCTGTCTCCCTCCTCAACCTATCTGATGTGTCTAAGGCCCAACCTGAGCCATTAGGGAATAAAGAATATCTGGCCTTTCCCCCAATTAGAGGTGTCTCGTAATCATGGTATACCATGGTACTGGAAGTCACAGTATTGACCCCATGGGCAATTTCTGATATACCATGGTAACAGTGGTTTTCAGGCCTTTCAACACTTTTTAAGGTGTATTTTTAAAAACAACTTTATTTTCTGTGTCAACTTTCCCCTACACAAAAGCTCAAAGATACTTGCATTCTGCATAAAAATAACTACTTCAGTAATACTGTGGTATTCACAATAACTGCAATATTACATGTCATGGCTATCATAATGTCAAAATTTGATACCTTGACATCCCTACCCTGAACTTCCTGTTGGGTCCCATGCACAACCTGGCCTATCAAGGAATTAAAAAAAAACCAAAAATAAACAAACAACAACTGGCCCTCTACCTCCTCCCCCGCAAACTACCAGATGGGTCTGATGTCCAACCTGGCCATCAGAGAATTTAAAAAGAACAGTGATATAGGGGAAGAAGAATACAAGTATGTTTATTGCTCGGGGATGAGACAAATTACCTGGTATTGGGTGGAACTGAACCTCTGTGTACAGTGTAGGGACCATTACTGAAAAACAGTGCTGCTCAAATCCCTTTCGAGGAATCCGAGAGGAAAGAAGAAGCAGAAGAAGAATAAGACTCCCTTACACGACTAGGGGGAGGAACGGGTTCCTTGGGTGGTACCTGTAAACTCGTGTCCTGCCCCTCTCGGGATCCAGAGGGAAGAGCCCTGGAGTCTGGAGGCGGTGAGGGAGTGTGCCGACCTACAGAAGTCGTGGCGGCAACTGCCGCTAAAGGCTGTTCTCTACTTCCTTAGTGAGTTGAGCCTTGGCCTCAGCCCACCAAGAGGCCAGAGTCTCCTGCAGATCCACCGGCAGGAGGGGGAAAGGTGTACGGGTTGTACCCGTAAGGAGAGTATCCGAAACCCGGCTGGGGGATAACCCGGTGTCGGGCATTGTGGCGTCAGGTATTGTGGCGCTGGACACTGCGGTCCCGGGTACGACGGCGTCAGATAAGACGGCGGGTACCCAGGAGCCGGGGGAGCTGCTGGAGCAGACGACCCGGTCGCGGCCTCACAGGCGGGTCCCCATTAGGGGCCGGAGGGCCAAAGGAAGGGGATATCCTGCCAGCGTCAGAGATACCGGCGTTGGCGGGCCGGCGTCGGGGCCGGCGTCAGATCGGTTCCGTCGGAGGAGGGTCAGCGGAGGAGGAAGATCCCGCGCCAGCCCGGGATGGAGGAGAGCAATCGGGGTCAGGCTGGGGTGACTCAGGCTCCCAGATGGCAGCGAAGGCTGTGGGGAACGGGTATGGCCAGGCGTGAGGGGTCCATCGTCGGTTCCATCGCCCGGCGCCGTCCGGAGGAGCCAGCGTCGCGGCTGCGGCAAGTTCCCAGCGGGCACTGGAGGAGCCAGCGTCTGGCAGGGAGCCCTCACGGGCGGGCGATGGGAAGGGATGGCCCGGCTCCGAGGGGAAGTGGTCATGCGCCGCCCGAAGGGTCGGACTTCTGTCGACCCTCTCCATGCGGATGTCAGAGGGTCGCGTCCGACTTAGAGGGTCACCCACACCAGTAGGCCGCAAGCCTGCGGCCCGGGCAGCGCCCGCAAAGCCCGGCGCGAGCCAGACGGGCGGGCGATGCCTCCTCAAACCCTGAGGCTGCCATCGAGCGGTCCCCAGGGGCGTTACTCGAACGCATCTCCGGCGGGAGGCAGTAGAGGAGGACTTCTCCGGTGCCTCTCCTTGTCCTTCTTTCCGATGTCCTTCGGGGGAAGTGGACGCCTGCCTCAACTTTTTCAACTCTTTTTCCATAGAAGACATCTTTTTCTTGAGGAGATGGGCTTCCAGAGACTGTTAGCGCCCGTTCACGGGTAGCAGCGTTGAGATTGAGGCAATGCTGGCACCATCGACCCGGTGATCGGGGCCACAGGCAGAAAAGGCAGGGGAATGGCGTCCTTGTGGCAGTTGGGCGCCGCACGAGTAGCACTTGTTTTTGTGCTCGGAGGGTGTAGGGGACGACATACACCAACAATATACCGGACGATTGAAAAAAGAATAACTATTTTTCGGTAAAAACCCGATGAAAGGTAGGGCTGACTAAGCACGAACTTTACCGTGAGGCGCTGCATGAGCGAACGGCGGGAAAGAACTGGAAGGCGGGCATCCGGGACCACCGCTTTATACCGACGTCGTAGGACGCTGGTCACCTGACGTGGGGGCAGTCCCTCGCCAGGGACTGCTAGCTAGAAATTTTTCCGTGGGGTCCTGCCGACGGCCGGCGTCAGTCCTATATGTAATTACCTACTGCAAGAGCCCTCTCGAAGTAAGATCAGTGATTTTCAGGCCTTTCAACACTTTTTAAGGTGTATTTTTAAGAACAACTATATTTTCTGTGTCAACTTTCCCCCTACACAAAAGCTCAAAGATACTTGCATTCTGTATAAAAATAACTACTTCAGTAATACTGTGGTATTCAAAATAACCGCAATATTACATGTCATGGTTATCATAATGTCAAAATGTTATACCTTGACATCCCTACCCTGAACTTCCTGTTGGGTCCCATGCACAGCCTGGCCTATCAAGGAATTAAAAAAAAAAAAAAACACAACAACAACAGGCCCTCTACCTCCTCCCTCGCAAACTACCAGATGGGTCTGATGTCCAACTTGGCCATCAGAGAATTTAATAAAGAACAGTGATATGAGGTGGGGGGGGGAGGAGGAGAATACAAGTATGTTTATTGCTGGGGGATGAAACAAATTACCTGGTATTGGGTGGAACTGAACCTCTGTGTACAGTGTAGGGACCATTACTGAAAAACAGTGCTGCTGCGTCAAAGCCCTCCCTATGGGCACTGTATACAAAACAAATCTGTACAACTGATGTTGGCTGTGGTCCTCAAACAACTACAATTATAACAGTTACACTGGTGACACAGTGCGGCCTGCTACAAAAATAAGAAGAGATAAAATAAAACAGACAAAAAAAAAAGATTGGCTGGTAGCGCCATTGCTTGCCAATGCGGCAACGCGGGTTTGAGAACGAACTCGCGGGTTGTCAGAGAACTAGCCGGGGGGCTAGCATCCGGTGGGCCAATCATCTCCTCTGAGGGGTGGGAGGCAGACTCAGTGCAGGACTGACCTCTGGTGGTGGCGGAGGTTCAGCAAACCCACTGATCCTACCGTGGGGGGAGGCGGGAGGCATGACCAATGTCAGCGTTTGCCTTGACATCTCTAGCGCAACATGCCTCCGGGAGTCGGGAGAAAATGCTCAAGCCCTGTGCAACACGGATGCAAGGGCCAGGTTAGCCCTCACCTGCAGCCGCTGCAATCTCCAGTGAGGACCTGGCAGATTCTAAGATGCGAGGGCAGGTCGCCCCCCATTACGTCCCGCCCTGGGGGTGAGATCAAGATCTGTGGGGGTTCCCCAGAGTTGAGGTAGTAGGCAGGCAGTTGGGTACAGCACCGGAGATGATGGGCATAAACGATTAAAAAAAAAAGATCGACCTTATTGGCGCCCGCCAAACCTTATTATTTTTGCTTACTATTATCTTCTCCAAAATAGTTTTTTGTGCCACATGGTAAGCAGAACTTATTTAATCAACAATTAATAGCACCTAAGTTTTAGACATTTCAATAAAAAAAAAAAAAAAAATACATATATAGATTTAACTTCTTGACCCCTATGGTGAGTGGCAGAACTAGCAGACTGCATTTCAGAAAAATTATTTTCTGGATGAACGAAATAAAATTACACTCAACATGTCTTTTTTCACATTTCTGCAATTCTGCACTGCACACTCGGGAGGCAGGTTATTTTATGGCTCTCTGCATATGACCATTCTACTGCTGATATTATTCTGCATTGCAAAGCCCAATTTATGCAGATGCCATTGCCAGCTGCAAAAGCGAACCTGTAATGTTTGCTTCCATCTTATTCTTTCCATCTCTAAAATCAGACTAGTGTGAAATGAAAAATAATTAACCACCACAACGAGCAGCTTGTACTTCACAGGATAAGACGGAAATTTAGCCCCCAGCCACCCCTACACACATTAATCCCTACATCAGTAAGGCAGCACATCTAAGATACATATGATATCTTACTTTAGAAAGTGTAACTGATGAGAGAGGGGGGACAGTGCTCTGGGGCAGATGTTTGACATTTACACTGGACAATTAAACAGCCTGTGGGGAAGATGGAGGCTAGGGAAACCACTGAGACGGGAGAGCAGGAGGAGAACCTAGCTAGGGCTCCCCCTTAACAGGGGACTAGTAGCAGCAAGGTGGGTAACAGTAAGGTTGAAGTTCGAACTAGACTGGGGAAAAGACCAATGAGGGAGGGCTAACAAAGCCTACATTCAGCATAAAAAAAAAAAATGCAGAGACTAGGAAAGAATAAGGGAAAAGGAATAGGAAAGAGCAAGAGGGGATCAGTAGAAAGATGGAAAGGGGTCTGCCTTAATGCCAGGTGTCTGAAAAATAAAAATTAGTGAGCTCCAGGCAATGGTAGCAGACACTGAGATGGATCTAGTAGCCATCATAAAAACGTGGGCCACAGAGAATAATGACTGGGACCCGACAATCCAAGGCTACGCCATGTTTAGATGGGATAGAGGAAAAGGTAAAGGAGGAGGAGGCAAAACCCTGTATGTCAGAGAGGGCATACAGGCAGTAGAGGATAGAAACATTGGGGGAGGTAATGGCGAAACAGAATTGCTGTAGGTTCAGCTCACGGCATCCTCAGACAAGAAACTATGAATGGGGGTGATCTATAGACCTCCAGGGGAGGGGTAAGAGAGAGAGAGATAAGGAGCTACAGGAAAAACAATAAGGGTGTGTGTGGCAAAGGGGACATGGTGGTGGTGGGAGATCTAAACCTGCCAGATATTAATTGGGTCGTTTCAGCAGCCAGAAGCTCCAGACGTCAGGCCCTGATGGATACACTGCAGGACTACCTGTTGGTGCAGCTAGTTAAGGAACCCACTAGGCAGGTTGCTATTCTTGATGCGGTGCTCACAAACTCAGAAGTGGTAGGAGGAGTGAGGGCAGAGGAGCCAATAGGGTCTAGTGACCATAACTCTATATCGTTTGACCTGGCCCTTGGGACAAGTGAGCCCTCATCAATGGCTTAAGTCCTAGAGTTCAGAAGGGCAGATGTCAACCGGATGAGGGAGATGGTCCAGGACAAGTTAGTCGGAGTGGAGAGCATCAGGAATGTGGAAGAAAGATGGGGGCAATCAAGTGGGGGGCGGCATTCTAGAGGCAATAAAGTCTTGCATGAGAACGGTAATCAAAAAATAAAAAAAAAGTACAAGAGACCAATATGGTTCTCTGGAAAGGTCAGGGAAGCAGTGAGAGCCAAAAAGGAGGCCTTCACCAAGTACAAGGAAAAACAAGAGAAAGAAGAATGGGCAGAGTACCAAATGACAGCAAGGGAAATCAAAAGGGCAGTCACAGAAGGAAAGGCAGACACAGACCTGTGTGTGTGCTGAGGGGGTGGGGGTCAAAGGCAGGGAAAAAACTGTTCTTTAGATATATTAGGGAAAAAAGAAAGAAGGAGGAGGAGGAATTGTTAAGTTAACAGAGGGAGAGAGGTAGGGTAATTGAGAAGGATGGGCAGAAAGAAGACATTCTTAACCATTACTTTTTCTGTATTCACAAGGAAGACAGAGGGCCTCTGCCAGAGAGTGGTATTAAGGCAGCTGTAAGGGGGGGGGGGGTTCCTAAGATGTGCAAGTATTTATCAGTGATAAGGTTTGGAAAGGGCTAGCAGTCCTACTGATAGATAAGGCCTCGGCGCCAGATGAGATGCATCTGAGGGTGCTCAAAGAATTGGAAATGGAACTAACTGAACCCCTGGGGCCCATTCAATAGCTCAATTCAGGCAGGGGTAGTTCCAAAAGACTGGAGAGTAGCAGACATAGCCCTGCTCCATAAGTGGGGGGGACTTCAGGAGGGCAGATTTTAAAAAGATGGGTGAATGCCTCAGGTATGACCTAGCAGGGGTGGGTGACCTGGGTGGTGTGGAGGCAGGGCTCTAGATAAGATTTTTTGGGATGAGTACAGTACTCCTCATTTTGAAAGTGAGGCAAGTAAAACCAAATTCGGATGCGTACAAAAGTCTGGATGGAGTGGAGTGAGAAGTACAATTTTAAAAACAATGCAGTTTTTTTCTAGATAAGAACAGATCATGTGCTGTGAAGGAACAGTGGGCAAAGACAAAAGGGAACACAGTAAAAGCAACAACGCTCTGCGTCAAACAAGTGAGAAAAAGCAAGAAGAAAAAGAGACAGCTATGGTTCTCGAAAGAGGAAGCTGAAAAGTTAAAAGCTAAAAGGGTAGCATTCAGAAAGTGTAAGGAGACACAGAGGCAGGAGGATAGGGAGGTGTATCGGAGGAAATGGAGGGAATCAGGGAAAGCAGTAAGGCGTGCAAAGGTGCAAACTTAAAAGAGAAAAGCCCTGGAGGCAACAAAAGGGTAAAAGATATGTTTTAGCTATGTATGTGAAAAGAGGAAGACCAGGGGTGGGACTGTAAGGTTAAAAGAGGAAGGGGGGGGGTGATGTGCAGAGAGGGATCAGGAAAAGGCAGACATCCTGAATAAATCCATGTGTTCAGTGCTCACAGAGAAAGGAGAAGGAGAGGGGCCACAAAAAGAAAACAAAAAGTTTGGATGGAGGGAGGTGGACACTACTATTTTTTTGGAGGAGACAGCCCTGAAGGGACTTGCTAATCTGAAGGTGGACAAAGCACTTGGGGAAAGATGGGGTGCAACCAAGGGTACTGAGGGAGCTCAGGGAAATATTGACAGCTCTATTTAATAGCTCACTGGAAACAGGAGTGGTTCCAGAGGACTGGAGGAGGGCTGATGTAGTCCCACTTCACAAAAGTGACAGCAGAGAGGAGGCTGGCAATTAAAGGCCAGATAGCCTGACATTGGTGGTGGTGGCAAAGTTAATGGAATCACTGCTGAAGGAAAGGACTATGGAATATCTTGAATCCAGTTTGTTACAAGACCCAAGGCAGCATGGTTACACAAGGGGGAGGCCATGTCAAACAAATCCGATAGATTTCTTTCACTGGGAGACCAAGAGTGGAGCAATGGATGTGGCCTACTTAAAGGCGTTCAACACCGTTCCACACAGGAGACTAGTAAGTAAGCTGTGTGGCTTAGGAATGGGTCCAAAGGTGGTAAACTGGATAAGAAATTGGTTAGGGGAGAAGAGACAGTGGTGGTGATAAACAGAGTTCACTCCGGAGAAGGGAGGGGTGACCAGTGGGGTGCCTCCGGGATCAGTGTTGGGACCAGTCCTCTTTAATGTCTTTATAAGTGACATTGCACAGGAATTGGAAGGCAAGGCCTGCCTCTTTGTGAATGTCACCAAAATCTGCAATAGATTAAACACTCGGGGTGGTGGTGGAAAGGATGTAGTAGTAGTAGATAAAATTTATTTTTACAGTGATAACACCATTAGGGCTATAAATGCCCTTTTCTCAAGGAGCACCTGTTTAAAGTGTCAAGTTACAATGACATAGAATACATGCACAAAAACAACACAACAAGCAATACATATCCAAGCGTACAAATTTCCAGCAACCTGACAAAACTAGAGGAGTGGTCAAGGGTATGGCAGCTGGGTTTCAATACGGAAAAGTGCTAAATAATGCATGCAGGGCACAGAAATCCAGGGGTGAAGTATCAAATGGGGGGAGTGGTACTGATAATCAGCAAGCAGGAAAGAGACTGGGGGTAATCATACTGAATGACCAAAAGGTGGTCAGGTAGTGTGACAAGGCAGTAGGGAGGGGTAGTGGGATGCTGGGGTGCATAGAGAGGGTTATCACTAGCAGAAAGAAGGAGGTGGCGGTGTGACTCAACACTGCTTGCAAGACCCCATCTTAAGCATTGTGTCCAGTTCTGGAGACCGCATCTCCAGAAGGATATAGACAGAGTGGAGGTGGTCCAGAAGAGGGCAACTAAAATGGTGCAGCGTCTGCACCGAAAGCCCTATGAGGAGGGACTAAAGGATCTCAATATGTACACCCTGGAACAGAGGAGGAAGATACTATAGAGACCTTTAAATACCTCAAGGGTGTAAATAAGGTACAGGAAGGGAGTATTTTTCAGAAGAGAAGGTGCTCAAGAATAAGTGGACATGTTATGAAGCTGCGGAGGGTGGATTCAGGAGAGATGTGAGGAACTGCTTCTTCACAGTAAGAGTGGTGATTCCTGGAACAGCCTTCCAGCAGAGGTGGTGGGGGCAAAAACAGTGGTGGGGTTCAAGAATGCATGCGATAAGCAAAAAGGAATCATAGTGGAAAGAAAGGGGGAGGAAGAGCTGTACAGTCTGATGTAATTGTAGTGCCCCAAAGTATGGGACCTGACAGAAATAAATAAATTTAACAAAACAAAGTTCCTCCCAGAGCCCAGGGTAGTGTGAACTGCCCCCACCAATATCACAAAACACAAGGGCAGCTGTGGCTGTTAGGAAAAATAAAAAGAAAAATGTGCTGCCGTTTTCCTGCCTGCCTGCTGCTTGTCAGAACTCCCCCAAGCAGGCAGCACAAGCCTAGGCTGACCATGTGCTGGGACTGCTGTCCCTGCCCAGCGCATGGCGTTTTGTTTTAAAATCAAAAGAGCCAGTGTGACATGGGCTTGGGATTCTGGAACCCCAAGTGCATCAGTTTGGAAAAGTTTATTTTTTCTGGGCATTTGGCTGTTGGAGCTGGGACAGAGGACACAGAGAAAGTGCGAGGGGACAAGCTTTGGGTTTGTCTGCTGGTTGAAGCTGTCCCGTGGTTTATCATTGTGCCTCGGTAATCCCTGCAGTCCACAGCTGTCCAGTTCATCCAGCATGGTGTTCTGGTTCGTGTGGCAGCGGTTGAAAATAAGCTGCATCCAGGAGCACGGAGTGGGCTCTGTACTGCCCCATTTTTTTATTTTACTTAAAAGTAAAGTTTCCTCCAGTCCCACGTCAGCGGCGGTGCCCAGGAGTTGCATTTCAGAAGTCCATCGGGTTGGCGGAGCATCGGGCAGAGCACCAGGAAACAGGAAGGACCAGCAGAAGTCCTGCCTTCAGTTCCTCCCATGGCACAGACTTCTCACCACTCGTGTCAGCTATCTTCACCTCAGGCCAGGGTGGTAAGTCACTGGCAGCAGCTGTCGTTAGTGCTGACAGCCCAAAGTGACTTGGGGAATTTTTTTTTTTAATTAGAAGCACTTGGCACCTGGAAAATCGTCTGAGTGCTGAAAAGGGGAGGGTGGGCCTAAGGGCCGAAATATCAATACATTAATATTAATAAGGTCCCTCAGGGATCAGTCCTTGGGCTCCTCCTATTCAACACCTATGTCTCTGACAAAAGGAAGGACATCAGGAGTGAGATGAGTCTCTTTGTGGATGACTCAAAGCTGGGGGGCAGTGATGGATGGGGAGGAGGGGAGGGTGTCCCTTCAGGGGGACCTGGAGGCTCTGGAAGTGTGGTCTAGAAAGTGGAAACTGAGGTTCCACCTGGGCCAAGTGTACACCCTGGGGGGGAGGAATGCTACAAGTCTCGATGGCTAAGAGGGACCTGGGGGTGGTGGTGGATGTCAAGATGAACACCTCAGAGACTTGTAGGAGGGCAGCAGCCAAGGCCAATAGGATGCTGGATGCATTGCTAGGGGAATCACCTCCAGAAGGAGGAAAGTGATATTACCTCTGTACAACTGCTTGTTGAGGCCGTACCTCAAGTACTGCGTGCAGTTCTGGAGGCCACACTTAAAGAGGGACATTGAACTCCTGGGGAGGGTCCAGAGGAGGGAAACCAAAATAATCTGAGGCTTGGGGCACGGGACCTATGGGGAGAGGCTCGAGAAGTTAAATATGTAAACATTGGAAGAGAGAAGAGACCGGGGGGACATGATAGAGTTCTTCAGGTACATAAGGGAGTGAATAGGTGAGGCGAAGTCAGGGTGCTCCAAAGAATGGAGGGGGGCAACTAGACGGCATGGGTGGAAGCTGGAGGGGAGATTCAGGGAGAAAGGAGGAGGAGGTGCTACTTCACTGGGAGGGTGGTGGAGCCATGGAATTTGCTGCCCGGGGAGCTGGTGGAGGCAGAGATGGTGGAGGGGTTTAAGAGGGGATAGGACAGGTACAGGGGAAGGGTTCTGGAAGCAAAGTCCAGTGCATTGAGAATATCCGGGGCTGGGAAGGGAGAAGCCCAAGAGGGCAAGGGGGCAGCAAGGTCAGTTCCCAGGGTGGGGGCTGACCAAACGAGCAGACGTGAAAGACAGACAGGCCTATTCTGCTAGCATTTTAGTATGTTAGTAAGGTGCAGCGACACCTAGGGGCAGGTCATGGGAACCTGAATTTGAATAAATTTATATTTAGCAGGTGTAGCAATGCCTAGGGGGAGGAGTTAGGGTAAGAAAGCCCTAAGTCACATATTTAAATATTTATAAGGAAGCTACCTAGGGCGAAGTGAAGGGGCAAGGCAAGCCCCCAGTAACCCTAAAGAACCCAAGTGGGCTAAGTGAAGGAAGGGCTAGCAAGCCCAGCTGTTTTTATTCCTCTTCCCAACCAAAGGGCACCAAGTGGGAAATGGGGCAAAGTATTTAAATTTATTTCCTAGATAACTCGAACCCAGGGCACTGTACCAGCGACAAGGTCGCACTGGTGGGAAGGAGGCTCATAGGTTCTCCCTGCAGACCACATAGAGGCGGCCGGGCACTAGTTAGGCTAGCTGACCCACCAAAATGGGGCTACCAGAAAGAGAAGGGGTTGACCAAGGTGACAGAGTGGTAATAATACTGATACTGTACTGATCATTTGAACTGCTGTAATTGTCCCCAAACTGTGCGTTTTGCCTCTGCCACCTGGCAATTGCCCTGAACTGTGTGTTTTGCCCCTGCAACCCGGTAACTACCACCAAACTGTGTGTTCTGTGCCCGGCAACCAGCAATCAACCCCGAACTATGTGTTCTGCCTCCAACAACCTGCAATTGCTCCTGAACTGTGTGTTCTGTGCCCCGCAACTGGCACCCAGAGGTCATCCCTCCGAGTCACCTTCTGAAGACTTCCAGTGTGAATCTGCACCAGAAGACCAGCTTAATCTTGGTTGTCAGTTTGTATTGGGTCATCTCATCTCCTTTGCTCATCCCGGAAGCCCAGTGGCGGGCTTGTGCCGAAGCATCAGCATCCATCTCGCCCTGGCAGCCCACTGGAGGGCTCAGGCCTGATTTCTTCTTCTGCAATTGGTTCATCCCGGCAGCTCACTGGAGGGCTCAGGCCAGATTCCTTCTTCTGCACCTGGTTCGGCCCAGCAGCCCACAGAAGTGCTCAGGCCGCATTCCTTCTTCTGCACCTGGTTTGTCCCGGCAGCCCACTGGAGGGCTCAGACCAGATTCTTTCTTCTGTATCCATCACATCTTGGCAGCCCATTAGAGGGTTTGTGCCGAAGCATTTCTTTTGGTTACTTTTGTTGTGTTCCTGTGTCCCGGAAGCCCAGGAGAGGGGGGTTTAGCCGATGAACTCATGGCCTGTTTGCAAAACCTCTCCCAAGTCCCAGTGGTCTTCCAAAGGCCTCTTTTGTCATGTCAGCTCAGTCAGCAACCAAGGTTTCCCTTTCATCCCTGCAATCTTCCCCTTCATCTGGAGTCCCTGAAGCCTTCTTTTGCCAATAAAAGGACTCTAAAGTACTTGAATCCCAGTGATTTGTTCTCATTGTACTGTAGAGTACAATATTGTCACATAGAATTCTTAGAGAAACATTTAAGAGCATTATAGGCTGGAGGGTTCCGAACCATAGGCCAAGGCGCACCTCTTAGTTATAGTTCAGATACTTATGGTCGTCTATTATTTATTAGCAGTTTTACAGTGTCTTCATATAAGCTCACTTCTCTGTGACTGCGTAATCCCTTTCCTTCCGTTGTACAATAAACCTGTCATCGGACCTCTGTGTACAACTCCTGTCTCTCCTTGTCGGGTGACTCCATCCACCCATTTCAGAACCGAACGTGTCCCCTTGCCATAACACCTGCTGAGGGTGGCACTGGTGTTGGCACTGCATGTTAGAATCAGATAGGCCATCGCACAGTATTCATTTATCACAATGCACTACAATAGAAACAAAGCAACACATCACATAATAGTGAAGGTAGGGAGAAATGGGTAGACTTGATGGGCCAAGTGGTCCTTATCTGCTGTCAAATTCTATGTTTCTATGACAAGGAGCAACCAGGTAACTGCAGACCTGTTGGTCTTACCTCTGTTGAGGTAAGCTGATGGAGACACAAGTCAAAGAGGACATTGTGAACTACCTGGAGAACAATGGACTCCAGGATACCAAACAGCATGGGTTTGTGGCAGGAAGGTTATGTCAGACCAACTTGATAGTATTCTTTGACGGGAAAAAGAGGGTAGTGGATAAGGGCCCTGCTGTGGATTTACTCTACTTCAATTTCAGCAAGGCTTTCGAGTCGGTGTCTCACAGAGGGTTGCTGAAGAAGCTAGAGGATCTAGGTACAGCGAAGGACACAGTTAGATGGGTGAGAAACTGGCTGGAAGGGAGACAGCAGAGGGCTGTGGTTAATGGGGTCAAACCAGAAGAGAGGCAGTTCAGCAGTGTGGTTCCATAAGGAATGGTCCTGGGTCCAGTCCTTTTCAATATATTCATCAGCGACATGGAAGAAGGAATTCAAAACAAGATGTGTCTCTGCAGAGGACACCATGCTCTGTGGTAGGGTACAAAGTGGCGATGGAGTTAAGGAGATGCAGAAAGACTTGCAAAAGCTTGAGAGGTGGTTAAAGGTTTGTCAGTTGAAATTCAATGTAAAAAAGTGCAAGGTTATGCATATAGGGAACAAGAACCCAAGGACAGAGTACTGGATTGGGTGGGGGGGGCTAAAGCTGGGCACGACCTCTGAGAAAAGACACTTAAGGGTCATCATCTGTGACTCCCTAAAAACAAGTGTCACAAAGCCTACAAGTAAGGCAAACAGGATACTGAGGTGTACAGGAAGGTGTACTGACAGCAGAAGGAAGAAGGCATTACTACCTCTCTATAGAGGACTGGTGAGACCCCACCTGGAGAACTGTGCCCACTTCTGGAGTCCTCACTTGAAGAAAGATAAGGACAGTCTGTAGACAGTGCAACATAGGGTGACCAAAATGATTCAGGGCCAACAGGGCAGATCTTAAATGGATCTTCTCAAGGCACTGAACATGTACCTCCTGGAGGACAGACAAGAGGAGATACGATAGAGACCTTCAAGCTCCTGAAAGGAATACACCAGGTAAACTGCAAGGAACTACTTGGCATTAAGTAGCAGATCAAGAACATGGGGGCATGAATGGAAACTGATGGGGGGGGGGGAAGAGATTCAAGACAGAAGAAATAAAGATTTATTTTACAGAAAGGGTGGTGGAGCCATAGAACAACTTGCCAGCTGATGCAGTGGGTGCAAAAAGTATGAACAGTTTCAAACATAACTGGGTCCAGGTTAAGTGGTTGCCCAGGGTAATAGGGGTAGGGCAGGGTGCATGGGGGTGGACAGCGAGGGTTAAAACCCTGTATGGACAATAGCTCCTGGGTTTGTTAGGGTTTATGGGCAGACTGGATGGACCAGTGGACTTATCTGTCTGCTGTCATTGTCTATGTTTCTATTATCTTAAAAAATACTACATATTTCATGCTATTGCTTGATGGTGGCTCAATCACAGAAAATATCTGAACCAAATGGAAAGGTAAACTTAAAAGACAGTAAATCATTTTTTCTGCCCTGTGAACTGGTAATTCAAAAATTTACTGCTGGAGCTTAAGGCATAGAAAAGTGGTTAAAACACATTTTCACCCCGAGGCATGCCCTAGTAATGCCTAGAAATCTAATTCCACAGATACAAAACCCGTCTCCACCTTGCAGGACAGCAATCCAAACACTGATTGCTGGATGAGATTATAACAATGGATGGAAGTGCACACCAGCAGCATCCTGCCAATGAAATGCTGTAAGATAAAGAACCCCAACACGGAACGGACGAGTTGCAGCTTAAAGGTTTCTTTTTTCTGCATCTTTGTGGTAACATCTAGCTGACACAGTTTCTTAGTTAAGTTTAGAACTAGATAATTGACCATGTGTAAGGTCTGCTTAGTGGCTTATCTTACAGCAGTTTGAACTGAGAGACTGGATATAGTCTCAAGGTCAGCAACAAGTTCAATACTAATTTTATTATGTTGGCAATTTACTGCACTTCCAGCTGGACGATTGAGGACATGGACATCAGTCTCACTCTGATAAAGAGCTGCTAATGCTCCAGTTTGTCACTTAGTTTGGAACCCAAAGGACCATCCACAAGAACAATTAATTTTACTGACAATCAAAAGTCACTCCAGTCTGAATTATGATTTAGGTCAGTGGCAGTGCTTAAAGGGACACTGTCAGCTTTTATGCCCTTTTTCTAAGGGCATGTAGGCATTTACCGTTGCCTGCTCAGTGTCTGCAAACTGCTACTGTAACTTGGCAGCACAACATTTTTTTTTTTTTTTTTTTTTAATTAAAATTACCTTTTCAGCTTCCCGGCTTCAACTTTCAGTAAATACATTAAATAAAGTTGGAGAGTTTCATTTTAACTGGGGCTAACTTTGTAAAGTACAGAGAAGGGAATACTACCCGGCACTCTATTGCTTTTAACTGAGAAAGACTATGCCCAACTCATTCATGAATGAGTGTTCCCACAGACTGGTGCCATTTTACTCACATGGACACACAGGAGCGGCGGCCGGCATTTAGGTCAAGATACTGAAAATGTAATCTTAATGAGAAACATGCACACTTTTTACTTTTGTGCAACAACCATGTTACAGTAGCAGTTTGTACACATGGAGAAAGCAACAGGGTAAATGCCTGCATGCATTTAGAAAAAAAGGGCATACAAGCTGACAGTGTCCCTTTAGGTCAGTGGCATTACTAGGTGAAGTCACCAAGAACGGATACTTCAGGAATCTAGAAGTAGTCCACAAGCAATCAAACACAGACAGATATACTGCAGGCCCTTCCAGGCCCCTGCACGTTGGGAAGATGCACCTCATAAAACATTTCATTGTTTTCAAGCTTATTCTAAAATTACAACCAGATGTAAACAACATGATGAAGTTTTCACAGTCCACATTTTCTTAAAATTAGCAGCAAGTTGGGGGACACAGCAGATAATACTATTTACACTATCAACAAATTTCAGCAGCCAGTTCCCATAAATGTCCAGGCCCAGATGGTTATAGTGCAGAACGGTATAAAAGCCTTTTCCTTTTCCACCCTAGTACAAGTGTTCCGTGAGGTCATGGATGGGGAGGCTTCATCACCATCATGGTGATATGCAGTCTTGTTTGCCATACCGAAACCAGACAAGGATTTAATAGACCCAGCCTCTTACCACCCCATTTCTATTCTAAACGTGGATTATATATAGAATAAAGCATGGGGTGATGTCTTTAACGAGATTTTACACACACTCCAATGTGTGGGATGCTACATAAAGCTCTTGGGGTTATTTAAGCATCCAACACCAAGGGGTGTGTGTAAAATCTCAAGTTAAACCCACCACCCCATGTTTTATTTTATTATAATTGCTGGGGAGCCATTTCTCACCACAGCAATTATATAAAATAAAACGGCAGCGTCCAGTGAAATGAAACGCTGTCTGCTGCCCCCGCCCAGCTACAGTCTGTACCGAGTAGCTGCTGAAACATTTTTTAAGTATATGTATGGCATGTCAGGTATGGTACTTTTTTTTTTTTTCCAAAGTTTAAGCCTGGAGATGAGAGGCTGAGAGGCATTGGTGTACTTCACTTACTGCCGACAGTGTCAAGTGATAAAGCGAGGCAGTCAGCTTTTCGGCAGTGTGCACGGGGAGACAGCCGTGGCAGGCACATGCATGGAGCAAGAGAAACCCAGAGCATGTTCGCCGTTATAACCCGCGGGTTATAACAGCGAATTATAACCGGGTTTCCCCAAGGGAGAAAAGGCTCCCTAGTTATTATAAACTTTTTATGGCTATATGGGCCACTAGGCTTAAAACGCATACTACCAACAATAAAACACCCGGATCAGTCAGGATTTATAAAAGCCAGAAATACAATGAACGATATACGATGAGTGCTTCTGATCTTGGAGTATCTTCAGAAGAGGGAGATCCCGGCCATCTTCAGGGTTTTAAATAATTGATAAGCAGTTTTTGTCTTGGGACAATACTAACTGTACAGAAAGCATTTATATAGGCTTTCTAGAAGCGTTATGTTTATTATACACAGTGAGGCAAGTGCTATGCATTTTCACAATGTTTTAGAACGTCTATGAGCAAAACGTTAATCAATTTTTAGAGTTAAATAAAACCCTGGTCTTGCTCAACCTTGATGCTGAAAAGGCTTTTGAGAGGGTGTCCTAGGACTTTCTCTGGGACACCCTGTCAGCCTTTCATTTCCAGACTCCTTCCGAACCTGGCTGTGCAATCTGTATGCGGCACTCAAGGCTGATATATGGCTAAATGGGTCTCTGCCCCCACTATTTCTCTGCAGCGAGGAACAAGACAGAGTTGTCCACTCTCCCATCTTCTCTATATACTTAGCACCACTAGCCCGTGCAAGTAATACTGAACGGGGTATTGAGGGATTACCATTAGGTCAAATACAACATAAAATATCATTATTTACTGATGATGTCTTGCTGTCGGTCTTGTCCCCTTAGGAATCAATCCCTGCCATCTGGTCTGTCCTAGAGAAATATGAACATATAGTGGGCTTCCGGTTTAACACATCTAAAACTGCAATACTAACTTCTAATTTCCCCCCTTGTCTCTGAAAAACCGGCTTCCGCTCCGCTGGTGTAGGACACAAATAAAATATTTGAGTAGAATTATAGCACAAGATTTAAATATCATAGATTGATGAACTATGAACCCTTAACTCGTTCCACTGAACAGGACCAAACAAAAAAAAAAAAGAGAACCCTCAGGGTACCTTTTTTTCAAATAATTGAAATAGTGAGAATATCTTGCCCCACCTACTGTATCTATTTCAAAATATCCCAGTCTGGCCCTCCTGTTTTTATTTCACTTCATGGAATAAAATAATTTAAATGTTTGGTTTTTTTTTTTGGGGGGGGTTGGAGACCTAGGGTAAGAATGTCCATTTTGCAACTGCCATTAGAGGCAGGGGGTGTTGGCCAACTCTGACTTACAAGGCTCCATGGAAGAATATAGAAAGCAGGCTCTCTGATCTCCATGATGTAACTCCCATTTTATTTTGCAACAAGACACACGTCAATACCCCTTCATAATTTTACTGGTTTTTAGAAGGAGGTGTTGAGGGTGTGGAACCAGTTGAAGTATCATCTGGCGTTTTCAGATGTCTTATTACATGCGGCTGATCTCTGCCTACGACAATTTTTTACCTTCTTCACTTGATCCTACTTTCCAAAAAATGGCACCAATGGGGTCTCCATTATACATCAAATTTTGAATAAAAACGGTATAGCCTCCTTTGAGGAATTACAGGCAGGAGCGGGGCTTCCTCGTGTAGACAATTATAGATTCCTTCGGTTACGAACATATATACAAAGTCATAAAGAAGAAAGACAAAGTTTGCCTAATCCTAAGCCTCCCTTTTTAACAATACTTATGGAAAGTGTCCAAGGAAATGCAGTGGGTCACCTGATCAGACAGCTTTGTACAATTCTTAGGGATAAATTGGGGGATTCCACCTTGACAATTTCAAGTAGATGGAATGCAGACCTTGAGCTATCTATCTCCCCAGAGGAATGGTCACTGTCAGCCTTACCGGCTATCAAAACAACTCAATAGGGAGAGAATATTCTTGGAAATGCCGCTACAGATATTTTAGATCCCCAGCGATACTAATGAAATACATGTCTTTAGAATATTGAAGGTGCTGGAGAGGCTGCAAATGCACAGAAGCCGATCTGGGCCATATTTTTTGGTCATGCCCATTACTAACACTATTTTGGTGTTTAATACAGAATGAGCTATGGGAATGCTTGGGAGAGTCTCTTGAACTAAACGGCAGAGATGGTTCTGCCATTCATTTTTCCTAATCACAACCCAAAATGGCATTGCACCTTGTTACTTATTTATTGGCAGATAAAAAAGTTATCACACGTAAATGGAGGACTATTAAAATTACTTCCATACCTGAATGGAGATCTATTGTACTTGATACATACAAGATGGAAGAATTAATGGCTGAACTACATGACCGGGTGCCTTCCTTCACTACTAAATGGCAATCTTGGATATGGTATATGGTTCAAGTGGAACCATATTTTGTCCTTAGGGCATTCCTGAGGTTCACTGGAAATAAAAGGTGCTGCTCTCGCTTTGGGGGGGTCAAGCCAGGAGACCGATAGCCAAGTCATAATACTGGACTTTAATTATAAGGCTACATTGACTGACGAAGATATCTCTTTCTACAGTGAACATTGGCTTTAGATATAACTGGAGATGATAAATTTATTGTGTGTGTGTATCACAAAACCATAGATATTAAGCATGGTGAGTATTCACCTCTGTGTAATAATTTTTATGTGTACAGAAATCTGATGTGTGACTCCTTCAAAACAATGAAAATTATATTTAAAAAAAAAAAAAAATACTATCTACACTATAAAATTACCCATACAGACAAAAAGACAATCAAATACCAGAATCTAAAACAGCAAGATTACTTCTTTCAAGGCAAAGGATCATGGGCCTCATATTCAGAGTCATCTGTTTGCACCTCTCATCTACTAGCAGTGCATGAGAGATAGTGCATGGCTGACTTCGAGTCATATTCAAACAGGCAGCGTGCCCCGGGCAGATCTCACTGCCTGTCTGAATATGGGGCTGTGTTAGCACAGCAGACAGTGACTAGTGGTGGCCAAAACAGCCCCCTGCAGGAATACAAACATACGAAGAAGCCAGCAAAAGAAGGCCATTTGGTCTATCAAGTCTGCTCGTATTGCAGGGTCCACAGCTTGAGCTAATGTCCCTGCCCTCCCCCCACTCCTCCCATCCTCTCTACCCATGATCATTACCTTCCCCTTATGCCTATCCCAGCCTCTCTTAAAGCTGCCCACTGTCTTCAATGAGATGACCTCTTCCGGCAGCACATTCCAAGTATCCACCACCATCTCTGTGAAGAAGTGTTTCCTGACCTCCCTCCTAAACCTCCCACCTTCCAGCTTAAGACTGTGCCCCCTCGTGTTATGGTTGCCACTCAGCTTAAAGAAACTCTTCTTATCAACCTTATTTAGCCCTTTCAAGTACTTGAAGGTCCCAATAATGTCCCCTCTCTCTCCTGTCTTCCAAGAAGTACATGTTCAGTGCCCTCAATCTCTCCTTGTATGCCCTACCCTGCTGACTTGTTACCTTTGTAGCTCTCCTCTGGACCTTCTCCAGCAGATTAATGTCCTTTCTGAGGTGTGGGCACCAGTACTGAACTCCATACTCTAGATGCAGCCTTACCAGTGACCTGTACAAGGGCAGTATATCCTCCTCTCTCCTACAACTGATCCCCCTAGATATGCATCCAAGCATCTTGTTTACCTTTGCTGCAATATATAATAGGAATAGGACTCACAGGAGTAAACGGAAATAGTGCATACTGAATGGGATGGTGCCATTGCTCCTGTGAGCCATACTCAGCAGCAGACATGCTATTGAGCACAATTAATTTATTTATTTCAACAAGAAAAGGCTCCACTGACCAAGCTCACAGAAACATAGAAAAATAGAAAGTGACAGCAGAAGGAGACCATACGGCCCATCTAGTTTTCCCTTGTTCCTACCCCCCTCCCTTAACTGCTATTCAGTGTTATGATGCCCTTGTACCTATCCCTAGCATTTTTGAAAGTTCCCACCATTTTCACCTCCACCACTACTCGTGGAAGGCCATTTCATGCATTTACCACCTTCTCTGTAAAGAAGAACTTACGTATGTTGGCCCTGAATTTGCCCCCCTCAGCCTCATATCGTGCCCCCTGGTTCTAGCGGGATTCTTGATCCAAAAAAAGGTCCTGAACCTGTACCTGTACCTTGTTTATTCCATTTAGCAACCTGAAAAAGTCTATCATGTCTCCCCTCTCCCTTCACTGCTCCAGGGAATATATGTTTAGGTCCCGCAGCCATTCGTCATGTTTTGCTGTGCATCCCCTGTATCATTTTTGTTGCTCTCCTTTGCACTGTTTCTAGTCTGTGCATATCCTTTTTAAGGCGAGACCTCCAGAAATGGAGTTCATTTTCAAGGAGGTCCTGGGTAGGACAGCGTACATAAGCTAGGAACAATGGTATCTGGAACAGAGTAATACACAAGAGTTGAGCAACAGTATACAGAAAGAAAGTCCGGGAATAACAAAATGTAATAATATATAAAAATTAGAAGAATACAACATATAGTAAGTACTACACAATGTTCAACAGAATTCAGAACACTCTATGTAAGCAACGTCACATGAGCAGAAACAGATTGATGAACAAGAGAAAAGTCTATCATAGTCCATCTGCAGGAAGAGGTCTCAGTACATAGTTTTCCAATGAGAACCTCGAAGGTACTAAGGCTGACCAGGGAGCTGAGTTTCAAGGAACACTGCAATGAGTTCCATGCTGCAGGAATAACATGACTAATTGCTGTTTTTCCAAACTGCGTAGCAGGAGTCAAAATTAAGTTTTGTAGCCACTAGCCAGCAGGGTTAGTGATTGGGAAAATCTACTAGCCCCACAGACTTTTCCCACTGGTCCAGCTGGTGTACTTACTGAAGTATTATCTTCTGCAGTACAAGCCTACAAGGTTCGTTAAAGGAAAATCTTGCTAGCCAGATACAAAATCTACCAGCATTTGGCTAGTGGGCCAGTGGCAATTTCGACCCCTGGTGCAGCATGTAAGGCACTATGAGGCCATTTGCATACAATTATGTACCCATCAGCAGCTTGCCTACTGTCACCCAACTCACCCCTTATAAAAAATACAAATACTTGCTGCCAGCCAAAGATGGTGACCAACACAGCCCCCTCTGCTCACCACCTCTGTCAGCTGCAATCTAAATGACAGGACACTAGCCCACACCTACTGTAGAAGCAGCTGCTTAAAATCATTAAGGGAAACAAGGGGGCCGAATTTGGTCTCTTGTGAGACACTACTTCTTACATGCTCCCTATTAAGAGAAACCTGTCGAGATCTCCGATCCAAAAAGGAACACATCCATCTAAGTAGACTTGGGGGTACCTCCATTTGGCTCAGTTTTTGAACCCAAGTATTTTGATCTATAAGCTCAAAGGCTTTCTTGAAATCAGTAAAAGCCATCAGCTGTCAACCCTTGATCTGCAGCAACATGCAGACTGTACACAAGTTTGGCCAACAGTAGAGATGTGGCGAAGTTGCTGCGAAGTGGCAACATCTTAGGGACCCACAGGTAGGTTCATTGTCTAGGGGTTTGGACTCCCTGATCCAAAATCTGTCCCTTCTTGTGGATTATTTTGTTTACAACCTTTTTTGAGGGTCTGGGGTCCCACATACAGGACACTATGGACCTCCTGGGGAAGTTGCAATGTATTATTTGGCAGCCTGAATAGCAATGGGTCATTACAGATGTACCAGTCTTTAAGAATTATTTTGTGTTTGATGGAGCACATTAGTTACAACAATGTGGGACTGCAATGGGGGCCTCTGTTGCCCCCTCATATGTGAACCTGTATATGGGCTTGTGGGAGGAAGAATATGTGCTCAATGAGCACAATAATCCATTTTTGTGGATGTGGTTCTATGGCTTCATTTTACTGACGATATTTTTTGTATTTGAAGAGGTGGTGACAATGTTAGGGATTTTGTTGATTTTTTTTCAACATGAACAACAAGAACGTGAAGTTCAGATATGAATGTGACAGGCATAAGATAAATTATCTGGATGTCACATTGATTGGTGGAACAGATCAATCCACTAAGTTAGAATGTTACCGTAAACCTACTGTGGCAAATACAGTGCTCCATGCCTCCAGTGCCCATCCTAAGAAATTCATACAAGCTATTCCATATGGGCAATTAGTAAGGTTGAAGCGTAATTGCTCAGACACAGAAGTGTTCGATAGACAAGCAGAGGAGCTCCTTATTAAGTTTCGAGACAGAGATTATGAGAAGGGGTTTTACAAGAAGCTTTTAAGAAAGCACAAGATGTGCATCGAGTTTCCCTTGTACAACTCAAGTCAAAAGAGAAAAGGTTGAATGATAAGGAATTTCCTATTTCCTTCATAACATAGAATAATCACATGGCAGGGAAAAATAGGGGATCTCATATTTTCTTTGGCCCCCTACTTATGTGGGATAATAAAGTGAAGGATGTTCTGCCATCTAAACCTAGGATCACATTTGGGAAATCTCGTAATTTAAGGGAAATGCTTACTCAGAGTCATTTTGTGACTTCTAAATCAGTAAATCCAGGAATGTGTTGGCTAATAAGTAAAACATCTGTTTCTTTTGCAGATGTGGTACTTTTATAGTGTGCAAGTGCAAAACCAGGAAAGTTCATTGAACACAATAAAGTCATTGTGACCTTAACAGAATTTGTGACATATGCCACTTCTTTTATTACAGTGCCAATGCTAAATGTGCTGCGTAGGGCAAACCATAATGTAAGGACGAGGAAAGAATGCAAGAACATTGTCGTGAAATAGTCAACAGGACTCGTAAGAGTCTGTTGGCAATACACTTTGAGGAAATACATGGTGCACAGACAAACACATGCAATTTATGCTATTAGAACATCTGCCCACCCCACCCGGGGTGATGGACTTAAAACTTTTATTGAGGAAAGAAAACACAATGGATTAGCAAACTGAATGAATTTCTAGTCTTGGAGTTTCAATGAAGATTTAGATTTTGCCCCTTTACTGTAAAGGAAGGGAGATTTGTTTAACATTATTTAATGCCCCACATTTCAGTTTTCATTTAGATTTGGAATGCCCTCCATGTGCCTTTCATATTTTATTTTTTTGGTAACTGGGTAAGGCCCACTAAGCACAAGTGCCTGTTTTCAGGAGCAACCCGGGAGCACTGGGGAGGTTAAGTGACTTACTCAGAGTCACACAACATGCGGGGTGGCGGGGGCAGGGGTTTGTGGGAATCAAACCCAGGTCTGCTGGAGTATCAGGCTCATTCACAGCTCACTGCTCTAATCTCTAGGCTATACTGCCAGCCCAGCTTTTGTTTAGTTTTGCTCCTGTTCTTTTGGAAAAATTCCACGTCTTGCTTTTTTCCTCCCCCCCACCTTTCTCCTTCATAGGGTTATACAGTAACTGATACTTAGGTTTTCCTTTGCTCCCCTTTTTTCTTTTTCTTTACAGGGTTAAAACTGATGCTTAGGTTTTGTATTAAAGTTATGAAGTGTTGTGCGTAAGTTATTTATGGGGACAATTGCTTATATTTGTACGGTTATAAATTATTTATGATGCAAGTTCAGTCCTTGTCGTGTCTTTTAAGAGCACTTTAACAGAAATAAATTTGGTAGTGGATAGGGAGAACGGTGATAGTGGAGAATACCGGACCTATACTATTAGCGTAGAGTTCAAGTTACCCTACTCTCTCAAAACTACCTTTTGGTTATTTTGTATTAGTTTATTTGAGTGGAGTTTAAAAAAAAAAAAACACAGAGGGGAAAGCCCCCAATTCAAAAACAAACAGAAACCAAAATTAACAGCAAGCACAAGCCTGTGCTGTATTCAAAAAATCTTTATACTACGCAAGTAGCAGAGGTCCGGTATTCACCACTATCACCGGGAGAACAATGTTCTGTGAGATGTTGCTGTTTTGATTATGAATGTGTAGTTATTTATTTAGAATTAATCCATTGTTTTAAATGAAAAAATAGTAGGGTAGCTCTCAAGAGTTAGAGGACTACTATACATTAGCAAACCACAGTTCTCGGCATCTTCCTTTTTGTTTGCTGATGGTGGGATTTGGAGGAAATGTTTCTATTTGAAGGGATTCGAGCTCTTAGTTTGTAATTTAGTAGGTTAATTGACACTGCTGATTTATACCACAATGTAGGGAACCGTAACAGAGGTAAAAAACTGTTTTTGGTTAAAGACTCTTATAGTACTAGGAGAATTAGGAGTCTGTGCCCTGCGGTTTATGTGAAAATGGCCAGTCCTACTGTTTCTTAAAAGCATTTCCAATAAATATAGGAGATCAGCAATTTAACAATACATTTTTTCCTTTCATGGACTTGGACCTTTCATATTATACAATGGCAAGAAAATGTCCTGGTCTCTGATTGGTCAATGTGTGCCTGAGGCAGTGATGTTATTACACAATAACATCACTGTATTGCCTTTGGATGCCATTGAGGATGACCATTGGGATGCCATTGATGACCATTTAGATTCCTTAAAATCATTTTTTATTTTTATTTATTTTTTTTTTTATTTTGTATAACAACGAGCCATTGTATAATAGCAATAAGGAGACTCCAGGATGTGTGTTATCGTGTTAAGCGTCATCCTGGGGTGGTGGAAGCACTTCACCTCATGCTTCAACCCACCCCAGAGTGACGTTCTTACACAATAACACACACCCTGTCGTGCCTTATTGCTTAATTAACTCACTTTATTATTACATGGTTTATTGGTAATTGTATGTGGATTGAAGTAAGTTTGGAGCATTGTTCACTCACTAATAGGCATTATTAGAAGATTGTATGTTACTATTATTTAATATAAAGAATATTTAATGAGGGTTAAGTGTATGAGGTTCTGCCCCCTGATGAAGACCTGTTTGGTCAAAGTGCTGGAGTTTGTTCTACATTCTTTTTGTTATTTTTTTTTTTTAACTAGTGCTCACATAGAAGGGTTAAATAAAAATACATCATTCCTGCCTTTAGAGTGGTTTGTCTATTCCTCAAGTGCAACTGTTCATGCTGTAAGTTAGGCAGATGCAGACTGAGCTTGCCAGAGGACGTTCTCCTCCTCTGGGGAGAGAGTGCAGTTGGCTCTGATGCAATACTGCCTCTTGGTGGCCACAGGTGGAAGTGTGCACAAAGTAGCTTTCTGGGCTACATGATGCCAATGGCAGTGCACTCAACACACTCGGCATGCTTTAAGGTTGAGCATACACACATCGCCGTCCCATACAAGGAGAAAATAAAGAGGACAACAGTAATGGGGTGAGTATACGAGCCCGACCCCTTGCAGGCCCTGCACCTGCAGCATGGCCCACACCAGAAGAACCAGATCTTGTACCTGGCAGCTGGTGTCCCGGTCGACCCTCGCCTCGGGGTGTGAGCCACAGGGGAAGACACAGGGATGCCTGGTAAGTCCATGAAAAGCCAGGTGACAGGACTGGAGGGGGGCTGGACATAGTGCTCCAAATACCACTGGCTTTCAAGAGTAATGTACTCACCACTTTTGACAATAAGTGAGTACAATATAATTTTGATGAGTAAAAGTGCTTGAAATTTGGAACATCAGTGCATTTTGAAGTATCTATGGAGCACTGTCTTGGGTTGGGATAAGTATTGGTACTTATCAAAAAAAATTTCAAACAGTATTTCTTCAAAATTTGGTAAGTAAAATTAGACCAGTACTCACTTTATCTGGAGCACTGTTTGGACGAATGGGGTGCCTGATCAGAGATTAAAAATTAAATAACTAAATTTCTCTGCAAAAATCTTTGTTAATGCACCATTAGGGTTCTAGCATCAAAAGGGAAATGACAACTTAGGGTTCCCAACACTAAGGCCCCATCCCCACCCTGCATGCAGTAACAGGTAAAAGGGGTGTGCCTTGGGGTTGTGAAACCTAATGTTCACCCCATTCCAAGAGCAAGTAAGCTGAGTACAGAATAAGAGAATGAGGTGAGCATTAGGGTTCGCAACCTCAAGGCACACCCCGCACACCTATTCCTGCATGCAGGGTGGGGGTGGGGAATTAGGGTTGGAAACCGAGGGTGGGGGTGTGGTCTTAGGGTTAGGACATAGAAACATAGACTTTGACGGCAGATAAGGACCGCTAGGCCCATCTAGTCTGCCCATTTCCCTACCTACAGGATAGGCCGCAGATCCTATTTAACCAACAGCCTATATCTTCCTGCCCCCCACAAGAATTGCCTTATGTCTGTCCCATGCATTCTTGAATTCTCCCACAGTTTTAGACTCATCAACTTCCTCAGGAAGGCTGTTCCATGCATCCACTACCCTCTCTGTGAAATAATACTTCCTCACATTGCCCCTGAACCGCCTCCTATCTTTAAATTGTGTCCCCTTGTTCTTGCAAGTCTCTTTTTCTGAAAGATGCTACCCTCTTGGACTTTGTTGATTCCACTGAGGTACTTGAAAGTTTCTATCATGTCCACCCCCCTTCTTTCCTCAAGGGTATACATATTAAGCTCCTTTAGTCTCTCCTCATACGGCTTCTCTTGCAGACCCTGCACCATTTTAGTTGCCCTCCTCTGGACTGCCTCTATCCTGTCTATGTCCTTGCGGAGATGGGGTCTCCAGAACTGGACACAGTATTCCAGATGGGGTCTCACCAACTGTCTGTACAGAGGGATAACAACTTCCTGTTTTCTGCTGCTGATGCCTCTCCCTATACATCCCAGTATACCCCTGCCCTCCCTACTGCCTTCTCACATTGCTTGCTAACCTTAAGGTCATCTGTCCCATTACCCCCAGGTCCCTTTCCTGTTTTGTTGTTGTTACTACTCCCCACCCATTGTATTCTTCCCTGGGTTCTTGTTCCCAGGTGCATTATTTTGCACTTTTGCATTGAATCCTAGCTGCCATACGTCAGACCATTCCTCCAACCTAGCAAGTCCTTTTCATCCTTTCCACGCCTCCTTGTGTATCAACCCTGTTGCAGATCTTTGTGTCATCTGCAAAAAGGCATACTTTTCCTTCCAGTCCCTCTGCAATGTCACTGATGAAGACATTAAAAAGGACTGGACCCAATACTGAACCCTGCGGTACCCACTAGTAACCGCCCTTTTCTTCAAGGTGGACTCCATTTACAATTACCTTCTGTGTCCTGTTGTCCACCCAATGTTTTACCCAGGCTACCACCCTGGGACCCATTCCCAGGCTGGTTAATTTGACTAATAATCTTTTGTGTGGGACTGTGTCAAATGCCTTGCTAAAGTCTAGGTAGGCCATGTCCACAGCCCCTCCCTGGTCTACTACTTTGGTCACCCAGTCAAAGAAATCAATTAGATTGTCTGACATGACCTTCCGCTGTGAACCCATGCTGCCTTGGATCCTGTGCTCCACTGACCTCTAGGTACTCAACTATTCTTTCCTTCAGAAGTGACTCCATCACTTTCCCTACCACAGAGGTCAGACTGACAGGTCTGTAGTTTCCTGCCTCTGTCTTGGTCCCACTTTTGTGAAGGGGAATCACATCCGCCTTCCTCCAGTCCTCGGGTACCACACCATCCTCCCATGATTTATTAAAAGAGTAGCCAGTGGTTTCACTAGTTCCTTCCTTAATTCTTTTAGAATTCTGGGTGAATTCCATCAGGACCCATTGCTTTGTCCACCTTCAGTTTTAGGAGTTCTTGCAGAACCCTTTCTCCTGTGAAAGGACTGGATCGAACCCCTATCAAGAGTGCTTCTGTTAATTGGATTAGGCACTTCCCCTCCTCTTTTGTGAATACTGAGCAGAAATATTCGTTCAGTATTCCAGCTTTTTCACTGTCCCCCTCTGCCCACCCACCGTTCATTCTATTCAGCCTCACTATCCCTCCCTTTGTTTTCTACACTCGCTGATGTACCTATAAAAGGTTTTATCCCCCTTCTTAACTGAGTTGGCTATCTTTTCCTCAGTTTGGGCCTTTGCTATTCTGACTTCCTCCTGCTTCTTTCTGCCTTAACTGGTACAGCTCTCTGTCCTGCTCCTTCTGTGTTTCCTTATACTTCTGGAATGCTATCTTTTCTTCCTGACTTTCCACATACCTCTCTTGAGAACCATAGTGGCTTTTTCTTTCATTTTGATTTGTTTATTTGCTTCACACAAAGCTTGTTGCCTCTGTGATGGCAGTTTGATAATTCCCCATTGTTGCTCCACACCTCCTTCTAGCCTGTTTGCTAGTGCTTTTCTGAGGCACTCTCCCATCTTGCAAAAGTCAGCCATCTTAAAAGTCCAGTACCCTCACTTTTGTATGGCTTGACTCTGTAGCTGAGTTTAACGTGAACCACACTGTTTGATGGTCACTTGTCCCAGATGGCAACCACTTCTAGATCTGAGATCCTCTCACTGCCCCCGTTTGAGAGTACGAGGTCTAAGATTGCTCCCTCATGAGTGGGTTCGAAACTAGCTGTCTAATGCCTGCCACCTGTAGGGCATCAAGAATGCCCTGCTCTTGGATGTTGCTGCAGCAAATGTGCTCCAGTTAACATCTGGCATATTCAGGTCTCCCATCAACAGTATCTCCCTTTCTCTGCCATTCTAAGAATGCCTTCCATCATATCCTTGTCCATTCCTTCCCCTGACATGGGGGTCTGTACACAACCCTGTTGGGATTGTGGTGCCCTTTCCAGTCTCCAAGGTGACCCACAGTGCCTCCTCTCCTCCCTGTTTACTCTTTTGTTCAGTTGCTTTTATCCTTCCTTTACATAGAGAGCTACTCCTCCCCTCTTCTCCCTCACCTGTCTCTCCTGTAGGTTATGTACACTTGCATGTTAACATCCCAGTCATGGTTCTCTGTGTACCATGTTTCTGTGACTGCTATGATATCCAGGCATCCTCTTCCATTAAGGCCACCAGCTCAGGGAGCTTGTTGCCCAGACTACGGCACTGGGTACTCATTACCCTCCATTTCCTGATGGCCTTACCCCTTTTGCCCCATCCCTGTCCTTCTTGCCTTTGTCACTTTCTCCATTTACCCCTGCCCTTCTCCTCATCGACACCTCCATGTTGGTGTTTGCCACACTTACTACTGTGATTGTTTGGGGGCTAGGATTTTCCTGCTCCTTTCCAGTGCCTCCCCCCTTGGCTAGTTTAAAAGCTTGCCAATGAAGCATTTAAACCTATCACCTAGGATCCTGGTTCCCCTCCCGGACAGATGCAGCCCATCATGCCAGTATAGGTTGCATCACTCCAGGTGGACCCCCAGTCCCCAATGAAGCCAAATCCCTGAGCTCCACACCAGTTTTTCAACCACTGATTGAATCCCATGGTACGGAACACCCTAGCCTCTCCTATGCCATAGATGGGCAGCACCTCCAAGAAGGTTACCATGCATGCTACTTGACTAAGGCCCTCCCAATTCCACAAACTCTTTCTGCACTTCTCTAATCCCTTTCTTGGCCAGGTCATTTGTCCTAAGTGGACAATGACATCCAGCTCCCTCCCTGTGCAGCTGCTCGGCAATCTGAGGTTCGCTCCCTGTCCCTCAACCAAGGCCAGGCAGACGCCCACCTCCTCTCCCCTTCCCTTGCCCAGTTCTACCTTCCTAACAATGGGGTCCCCACCAGGAGTTGTTTCCTTCCCCTGCAGGGTCCCTGCCACCCTCCTGTGGGTCTCCTTTGTGGAGGTTCCCAGCATCCTCCTTGGTCTCCACTGTAGGTGCCTCCATAGAGGAACCACACTTTGCCAGAATGGCATAGGAGTGTGGAGAGGTACAACTGGAGGGATGTGCCTCTGTTCCACCACCCTCACCCTCCCTGAGCCCACTGTGGTCCAACCGCTCCTCTTTCTTGGCAACCTCTGAGGCAACAGCAGTGGCACTGGTGGTCCCTGGATGGAAGAGGAGGTCCCAAAAATCCTGGCCAACTCAGCCTGGAGATGAGCAACCTCCTCCCTCAGCCCAGAGAGGTGCCTGCAGATGGGACAACACCGCATCCTCCAGAACATCTCCCGGAAGACTGCTGCTCCACAGCCACTGTACTGCACCACTCCAATCATGTCTTATTTCTGGCCCCTTAACTGTTTGCAATCCTTACTCTTTCCTCTGTTTTTTTTCTCGCTCCTTACTTTTTGCCTGTGTGCCCTTTAAGCTCCTGATTGTCCTGTTCTGAGACAAGAATATCCTATATTTCTCAGTAGACTGCTTACTTGTTCAGAGGCAGACCTCCAGCAGCTAGAGGGGGCCCGAGCTACTCTTGCCCTTCTAGGATGGTGGGTCCTTGGTGGTTCTGTGATCACTTACTTCCTGCCCCTAAACAGGAAGTTCCTGTTGTCAGTCAAATCCTGTGCCTATAAAAATAAAACTAGCTTTGGGTGGAGGGGAAGGAAGGAGGGCAATATAGTCCCAGTAGAGAAGTTCAGTCACACAGCAGTCCCTTCTCCTAGAGTCTTCTGCCAAGCTATTAGCAGAATCTTTCTAAGGCAGTCTTTAAATGTAGCTTCCTTCTAGCTAAGCCACTCCCCCTACTTACCAGATCTTTCTACAAGTAATTTAAACCTCACAACAGTTAAGTCCTTTCAGTCACCTGAGATTTACACCTAGATGACTTTTCAGTTACCCATTCAGTTCAGTTAACCCAAACACACACTTTTTTTTGTTTTGTTTTGTATGTTAGTTTTTTTACCCTAAATTAAAGGTCTAAATACAAAAGTTCTTCTACTTTAGTCCCAGCAGAGAAGTTCAGTCACACAGCAGTCCTTTCTCCTGGAGTCTTCTACCAAGCTAGGAACCCTAAGATGTCATTTCCCTACTTTTGATGCTAGAATCCTAATGATCCATTAAAGTTTTTTGCAGAGACTTTCCTTACTTTTTGAGAAAATGTAATCAAAGGCTTATTTGCTTGTGGGACCCGTCCATAATTTTTTTTTTTTTTTTTAAAGATTGTTAATTATATCCATATTTCTCTGTGGGCGCACAGGGCCCATCATTCCTACTCCTTTGCATATTTGTGTGTGGGAATGCAGGGCTCTCCAGGCCCTGCACTGCTATGCATGCATCAGTCCCTAGTAGTATTCGAATTTCTCCTTGGGAGCGCAGGGCTCTCTGGACCCTGTGCTGCCCACCATGCAGTACTCCTTAATAGTATCCATATTTGTGTGTGGGACTGCAGGGCCCTCTGGGCCCTGCGCTCCCATCCATGCATCAGTCCTCAATAGTATCCGTACCCTAAGTCACAAACGTCTTTGTAACACTAACCCAAACAGCTATCTTTAACCCTAACTCTGTAACAAGTAATATTTAATGGGGGGCACACAGGACAAAAGGTGTACCTTGGCACCCTGAACAATATATCAGATATGTGCCACCCTTTAACTCCAACAGATATATAAGCTAACCCGCACCTGAACCCGAACCCTAATGCTAACTCCGGAACAGGTAATATTTAATGGGGGACACACATGACAGAAAGTGTACCTCGGCACCCTGAGCATTATCACACATGTGCCCACAATTAACTCCAGCAGATACATAACCTAACCCTAACTCTGGAACAAGTAATATTTACTGGGGGGCACACAGAACAGAAGGCGTATCTCAGCACCCTGAACAATATCATACATGTGCCCCCCGCCATTAACTCCAACAGATATATAACCTAACCCTAACTCGGACCCACACAAATGCAAAATTCCTACAGAATAACATTAGAACTTTCACAAGTCATCTCTCATGCAATATTTAGACTTAAATGTAACAGTATATATGAAATAAAATATCTCACCGAGTACTACAACATTAATGTATCATACCAAGGACAGTCATCACAGGGTATCCACAGTACCCCGCTATTTCCACCAAAATTAAACATGGCGCTAAATGCAGAATTTAAGGCCGATCTTCACCAAATGTCACACATGTGTACCTCTTCTTGGACTACAAGCTCGCCAAAATTCAGACAACTCCCTTGAAAATTAATGGAGTTATGCCCTAAAACCCAAACCCAAATTTCTACCCATAATTCCTAAACTGCTGGGAGTTGAGTGTAAACCTAAACTGATGTTACTCTTTGGGGTGAGTCCCATAGACTGGAGGAATCAAAGCACCCATTCTACCCTTTCCTGAATGTACACATTTCCCTTAACCGTAACAGTAACCCTAACCCTAATTTCTAAACTACCGGGAGTCAAGTGTCAGTCAACATATACATTACTCTGTGCATCAAGCCACACAAAGTGGAGTGGGGCAAGTCCCCCTCCTAAGTTTTCCTGAATGTACACATTTCCCTTAACCCTCCATAATTTAAAAAACTGTAATTATATCCCTATTTCCCTGTGGGAGTGCAGAGCCCTGCGCTCCTATTACTCCATCCTCCTCTGCGTAGTTGCGTGTGGGAGTTCAGGGCCTGGAGGGCCCTGTACTGCTATCCATCCATCAGTCCCTAGTAGTATTCATACTTCTCTTTGGGAGTGCGGGACCCAAAGGGCCCTGCACTGCCATCCATGCATTACTCCTTAATAGTATTCGTATATGTGTGTGGGAGCGCAGGCCCCCCCCCCCCATGCATGAAGTTACAAAGAAACACTTGCGTATACTTCACAATACAATATTATCCTACGGGAAATTAAGCAAAATGTAAAACTGCAGAACTCTAGAGCAAAGTAATATACTTTCACCAAATCAGCAAAAAGCACATATGTGAGGCAAGCCTTCAGTACTATGAAAATTTCTGAGCAAAATTGCAAACCATTTCTTAACACCACAGTGACACCGAAACGTCTCTGTAAACCTCCCAGTACCATGTTATTCTTCGAGAAATCAACCAAAGTTCAAATCCACATAACTCCAAGCCAAAGTCATATATATTTTCACTAAGCATCAAAAGGCACATCTGTGGAGTAAGCTCTTTCTACCCTGAACATTTCAGTCCAAGATTCCAAACCGTTTCTTTGCTATGAGGTGACAAAGAAACAGCTACATAAAATTTCTTTTTTCATAAACTGCGACCAAGAATCCTGTTTCGCAATCAAGAATCCTGCTTCAAGTCTCACATCTAAATTTTCCCATTGGAAATAATGGGAAACTTTGAAATTTAATAACTTTAGAATGGATTAATATTTTTTCACCAAACTTTCAAAAGGAACCACTGTGACCCAAGACCTGTATACCCTAAAAATGTCAGACCAAAATTCCACATTGTTTTTGCGCAATGCAGTGACAAAGAATTTGACAAAAATCAGCAGTTTACACATTTAAGACTCCGCATCTCCACACCTACACATCCACCCAGAACAACACTTGCCACATCAAGAGACCTTTGGTCCCTGATGGCACATGCCACATTTCATGCAAACTGCGCGGATGGCTGCAAAGTTATTAAAGTGCAAATTGCGATCAAGAATCCTGTTTCGTGCCTCACATCTAACTTTTCCCACAGGAAATAATGGCAAATATTAAAATGTAAATAACTTTATAACGGATTAATATTTTTTCACCAAACCTTCAAAAGGTACCACTGTGTTCAAAGACCTATGTACCTCGTAGTGAATACTGGATGAGCAACTATGCACAACCAGTGTGTTCTGCCATAGAGGGGTTCTGATTCCCTCTGACCTCGAGAGAAGTTTGAGAGGTCTGTGGGAATCAGAACCCCGAGGTGGCAGAACACACCAATTATGCAGAAACCTGCTCATCCTGTATTTTTATTTTTATAGTGTACAGTATTATGCAAAATGTGTGCTTTTTTTTCTCCTTCACAATGAAACTGGCTTGTGCAGTCTCTAGAGGTTCTAGAATGTTGTTTTACCACAAAAGTCTACAATCACATTCCATGACATTTATTTATTAGTTTTTGTTGACCAGGTAAGCACACTAGACAAAACAATTGCCTATTTTCAGGTACGACCCAATGAAGTACAAGTTCCTATAGAGAACAATACGATACAATCATACATTACACAGGATCAAGCAGAGTAGTCAGGTGACATTAAACAAGCAGTCAAGAATTAACACAGCTGAGCAGTAGAAACATACTTAGAATAAGCTAAAGATAAGTACAGTGCATCAGGCAAAAAAATTCACAGCCCGGAGGCCTAGGGAGAATGTATTTCTATACAGTAACAGAACCACCATACAGTGTAGCAGATAGAACTCCGCTTGGGGCAGAGTGTAGTTCTATTATAATACGAAGCAGAATCATAAGCAAGCGGGTTACACCCTCAGGGCCCATGCAGGGGCCGCCATAATTGCAGGTATATGAAAGTCCGGTGCAAGGACCTAGATTGATTATGGCAGCTTAGGACAGCCACATGCAGAGAAGAGCTTCAGATGGGTCCAGAGGGAGCTCCAGAGGCAGAGGGAGAGGAGAGAAGCCAACTTGGGGAGTTCGAATTTTGGGTGCATATACAGCAAGCCCCTATCCCCCATCTACATTCAGGTGGCAAAACTTTGAGAACAGCAGAGCTCAAGGACTGGAGGGAGTAGGAAGAGGATGCAGGTATGAGGAGTTCTGCCAGACCCTGGGGGGTGCCAGTTCTAAGCACCTTGCCTGTGAAACTACCCAGGACAAAATTCATATGATTGAGCGGGGACAGCCAGCCAAGCCTGCTGTACAGGTCACAATGGTGGGTGAGATGGGGGGCAGCCAGTGCAAAGCGACAAATGTTGTTGTGCGCTACATTCCACCTAGCGAGGTGAGCTTTGGAAGTATGCACACACAAGATAAGACCATAACAGAGGGTAGGAAGAAAACACACCACTGGTCAGTGTACGACGAGCAGTAAGTGTAAGGTTATTCTTTGCTCTGTAGGCAAGACCCAGCTTACAACTGACAGCCCTACATATATTCTGGATATGATGACCAAGGTCAAGCTGGGAGTCAAGTGTCACCCCAAGTATTTAATGGTATCAGTAACCAGGACAGGAGAGCTGTCGATTCCCATGATGGACAGGGGTGCAGTAGAAGCCTTTAACTTGGCTGGGGACCCAAAGAGCATGGCCTGGGTTTTTTTTTTAGATTGAGGACAAGCTTGTTTGTTTGTCAAAATCCAGGACTGAATGCTCTTGAAATCAGCATTCAGTAGTTGATTCCAATGTCACGGGAATGGGTAAGGATAACCAGGTCATCCGCATATAAAATAGAGCTACAGTGGGAAGAGACAGGGGGAAGGTTATTGATGAAAATGGAAAAGAGAAGAGGTCCAAGGACTGACCCCTGAGGAACACCAGCGGTCACGGGGGTAGTGCCAGAGAGGACCTTGTTGAATTTAGTTGGTTGACATCTCCCCTGGAGGTAGCTGGTAAATCATCTTAGGACAGGGGGGACAGACCAAGGGACCAAAGCCAAGAGATGAGTAGGGAATGATCAACCAGATCAAAGGCCTTTGATAGGTCAATGAAGATAGCACCTGAGAGCTTACTCTGGTCTATTGCTGCCCTGATCCCAGAGGAGACCGTGAGAAGTGCGGAGGTCATACTGTGCCCTTTCTGAAAGCCATGCTACACGGGAGCCAGTAGCTCATGGGCCTGGATGTACTCAGTGAGTTGCACAGCAACAACTTTCTCCAGGAGTTTGCTGATGACTGGCAAGATGGCTATAGGCCGGTAATTATCAAGGATCTTAGGATTGCCTTGTTTAAGAGCAGGAACAATCACTGCCACCTTCCAGGGGTCAGGGATAACTCTGAGGGCAAGAGACATATTGAAAATATGAGACACTGGGGAGGCAACGTATGAGGCCCTAAGCTGTAGGAGCCTTGGTTCTATACCATCATGCCCAGCACTAGTGTAGCGGGAGAGACCAGAGAGGAGTCTCTGCATCTCCAGTACTGGCACTGCCTTAAAATGGAAAAACGGACAGGAAGTGGGAGGCGACTGTGGGGTAGGAATCTGGACTCTACTGTCATTCCCTCCTGCGTTGAAAAATGAGGTGAAAGCAGACAGATCAGAAAAGTGGGAGTTAAATGCATAGGCAATGTTAGGGGGTTATTACAATTGGAGCCACCAATAAGCATATCAGAGATCTCACAGTTGGCGGAACCATTGACTATGTTTTTGATGTTTCTCCAGAAGTTCCTGGGGTCCTTAGCTGAGTTTAGCAATGCGGTTTTGCAATAATCACTCTTGGCAGTCCTAATAGATCTCTTACACTCATTTCTGAGCCTCCTGTACTGATGGAGTAAAGCCTGGTCCAACATGGCCTTAAAGTTTGCCCAGCATTTGTCTTTAGTCCACATTAGGGCAAGAAAGCTCCCATGGAGCACTTTGTTGCAGCCCCCCCTTACCCTCCTCCTGATAAGGAGTGCGTGTTTATCCTGCAGCACCGAAAAGGTGCTAGGTAAGGAGCTAGACGCAGTGAGACAGTCAGGAGCATTTAGCACTGTGGACCAGTCCATGAGCCTCAGGTCCTCATGGAAGGAGCCCAGGTCAAACTTTGAAAAATCCCTAACATGGATGACTTTGTGGGGAATTTTCTGGGAGGAAATCCTCCATACGCAGTACACAGGGGTGTGGTCAGAGATGGAGTCAGAGAGGATACCTGAGGAGGTGATTCTCTCAGGCCTGTTAGACAGAACCCAGTCAAGAAGGGAGCTATTTCCACCAATAGTAGATCATTTGGTGGGCTCTTGAATGAGTTGTAACAGGGAGAGGCACGCAAGCAGGGGTTCATACACCTTGGTATTTCCTCCAAGCCAAATAAGGTTAAGATCACCCATGATAAGCAGTTCATTATCACCAGTCTGAGCGCCCACAGCATCAAGAAGGGAGGATAACCCTGGCACACCACCCTTGGGGAGGTTTTATGTACAAATGATATGCAGCTTTTTTGTATTGCCAAGTAAGAGAACAGTACGAAGCCGCTCACTAGAAGACAGTGGGGACAGGTGGTGAGAGACAGCAGTCAGATTTAGATGGCTCCTAAAGTAGATCAAGATACCACCACCCCGCATCTTCCCTGGTCGATCAAGCCTAATAAAATCAAAGCCAGGGAGCATGCAGGCAGAGTCAGGGGTAGAAGGTTTCAGCCATGACTCAGTGATGCCGAGAATGTCAGGCTTGTAGTGAGAGAACCAAGCAGTAAGCTCAGCCAGATTGGGTAGGAGGCTGCGGATGTTGAGATAGGCTATTTTTAGTCCTTTGCCAGATAACCAGCCAGCCGGAAGGGAGGAGACTTGATAAGTGGGGCCAGGGTTAAGTTCAATGTCCCCAGCCAGGACTAACATCACCAGCAGGAGCCAGAAGAGATTCCTTAGGGGAGGGCACCCACCTCGGGCCAAGGGCTTATGAGCACGACGCTTAGTAACTGTGGAGGGATACAGGACACACCTAAGGTTAAGGCAGCCAATAGGCCAGAGGGGCAGGCTGCCACAGGCTATCAAGTTGGAGAAGGTAAAATCATGTTTCCCAGGCTCTTCAGGAGTACCCCTGGGGCCCCTCAAGGGAAGGGAGCAGCCAGAAAAGAATAGTGGTAAGCAAAGGGAGATGACAAGACCAGGGAGGAGGACACTAGTTAGTGGGAAGGGCATATCAAACTTACCCCCGGGGAGCTTAGGGACCAACATCGTAGGAAAGTAAAGTAATCATACTAGATGATTTGGTAGGGATAGTTAGCATACACAGTACAGAAGTCAAGGGGACAGGCATGCACTGGCTAGAGTTGGAGGGTCATGAATAGGCAGTCCAGCAAAAAATAACAGCTTGACTCTGACAGAGATCAATTTCAGCCACCTGTAGTATAGGCTCACACCCAAGACATAGACATGGCAAGCCCAGTTCAGGGTAAAACTACAGATAAAAGTTCAAACCAGAGCCAGCTCAGAATAACATCACACAGTAAACAGAATTCAGACCTCAGGCTACTAGATACTGTAATTGTAACAGGCTGAGACTAGAACACAGAAGCTGTTGTATATTTCAGCGGCCCAGCTGGCTAATAGGGCAAGTTCTTTGAGCAGAGGGAGTGATCCCTAGCAAAGCATTAACAGATTAAACTTGTATGGCAGACCACCTAAGTCCTTCAACAGCATAGCAGTTCAGGGCAGATAAGAACCAAAATGATCTGTCCCATTGCTGGAAGTCATGTGATGAGAGAGAAAGGAGATATGAGAGAAATTGCCAGTGGATACCCCTCGTGATTTCACCCATCAAGACCAGTGGGAGGGGCATAAGAAAAAATTACTCACCTTAGTAATGTTGTTTCTTCTAATGGAGTCTTGCTGTATTCTGACTATTGCAGTGATTGCCAACCTTTGAACTGCCCCGGAGAACAAAGAGTTAACTTTCCATGCAGGGCATGGAACGCTGAGCTCGAGCTCGGTTGAAGCCTCTGTCTGCTGTTGTTTAAACTCCAACCATCAGATCTTTACGACCAATACTCACTAGAAGTTCTGTGGGGAAACTGTAAGACTCACACTAGCCAACTGACAACTAAATTTATTAAAAAATGTTTTTTTGGTTTCAAAGCAAAGACTCAAGTCAGGAAACCCAAAAAACAAAACGCAACACACACCCAAAATAAAGGAGGGTGAGAAAGGGGCACCTCTAGGGTGCCAGCACTGCTCCTGCCAACCACACCCCAAAAACCAGGTTCTGAGTGGGGAGGCAGGGGGGAGGTCAGAATACAGCAAGACTCCATTAGAAGAAACACCATTACTAAGGTGAGTAATTTTTCCTTCAAACAACATGAAGACTTGCTGTATTCTGACTACTGCAGACTAACAAGCAGTACCTCCATGAAGGAGGGACAGAACCTACTTTGGAATAGGCTCTGAAGTACTGCTGTGCCAAGCCGACATCACTCCTAGCCTGGATATCCAGAGACTAATGCTTGGTGAATGTATGGACTGTTTTCCAGGTGGCTGCTTGACAAATTTCTAAGATAGGAATATCCCTGGCAGCAGCCAGGGAAGCAGCTGTACCTCTAGTAGAGTGAGCCCTCAGGCCTGAGGGTGGGGTTCTACCCAGTTTTTCATAGCAGAATTGTATACAAGAGACAATCCACCTGGCGATAGATCTTTTAGTGGCAGGTTTGCCCTTACCGACCTCTCCATAAGTGAGAAACAACTGGAGGGACTCAAACCTGTGACCCTTGGTGCACTCTATGTAGCAGTTAAGGGCCCTTTTAACATCCAGGCTGTACAACCTCCTCTCTCCAAAGGAGGAATGGTCAGTGAAGAAAACAGGGAGAGACAAAGACTGATTAAGGTGGAAATTTGAAACCACCTTAGGCAAAAACTTCCTGTTAGTTCTTAGGACCACTTTATCTCTATGGAAAGAGATGAAATCAGGCTCCACTGACAGGGCTTGCAATTCACTGATACGCCTGGCAGAGGTAATGGGCATGGCTACCAAAAACACAATTTTCCAAGTCAAGTACTTAAGCTCTGCAGAGGACAAAGGCTCAAAGGGTGGTTGCATAAGCGGAGCAATGTAAACATTAAGGTCCCAAGCAGGAGCAGGGTCCCTAAAGGGGGGATTGGTGTGCAGCAATCCCTTAAAGAACTTACAAAACACAGAACGGGCTGAGAGAGGAGAGGTCTTGCCTACTGACAAGAAGGCAGAAACAGCTGCCAGATGTACTTTAAGTGTAGCTGGTCTAAGTCCCAAGCCATTAATATGAACCATATAGTCCAGGACTGTAGGCAACCCAGCAGATTCTGGAGAAATATGCTTATTAGAGCACCAAATAGTGAACCTTTTCCATTTGGAGTTGTAAGTCTTTCTGGTAGAAGGCTTTCGAGAAGCCTTAAGGATATCCAGAACTCCTTGAGAGAGGTGCAGATCAGCAGACTCTAACTCTTCAAGAGCCAGGCCTTGAGATTGAGAGATTTGAGGTTCGGATACCAAATCCTTCCCTGCGAGGATGTCAACAGGTTGTAATTCCTGGGAAGAGACAGGGGCAGGTGGACTGCTAAGGACAGCAACAGTGGGTACCAGGGCTGTCTGGCCCAGTCTGGAGCAATCAGAATCACTTTGCATGGTTGAGATCTGATCTTGACTAGCACTTTGAACAGGAGAGGGAAGGGAGGAAAAGCATACAGGAACTTCCCTTCCCAATTCAGAATCAGAGCATCCAGGGGGACTGAGCCCAAGACTGGGGGTCTGCAACAAAAAGAGAGGAAGTTGGTGATTGTCTGGGGCTGCAAAAAGATCTATCTGTGGAGTGCCCCATCTCGAGAAAATCACTTCCAAAACTAGGGGATCTAGGGTCCATTTGTGATGGCCCTGAGATATCCTGCTGAGAGCATCTGCTAGGACATTGTCCTTCCCTGGGAGGTGAACTGCTATCAGAGAGGTTTGCAGGGAATAGGCCAGAGACCACAACTTCATTGCTTCTGTGCACAAAGCCGTAGACAGAGTGCCTCCTTGCTTGTTAATGTACCACATTGTGGTGGTATTGTCTGTCCTGATCTGCACCACCTTGTTCTGTACAGATTTGGAAAAGGCTTGCAGTGCCAGAAACACTGCTCTGAGTTCCAAGATATTGATGTGAAGCAGAGATTCCTGAGGTGACCACAGCCCTTGGGTGGTAAGATCCTCCAAGTGGGCTCCCCAGCCCAGCAGGGCGGCATCTGTGGTGAGCATCGCTGAATGAGACTGAGTGACAAAAGGAACTCCCTGTCTTAAATTGTCCTGATCCCACCACCATTGCAAAGCCTGGATCAGGGTCCGAGTCACTGGGACTAGTTTGGTAAGGGAATCCTTTCTTTGGGACCAGAAGGCTCTTAAGTGGAACTGAATGTCCCTCATCTGGAATCTTGCCCCCTGGACCACTGCTGTAGAGGCTGCCATGTGGCCCAGGAGCTGCAAGAAGTGCCTTGCTGGTCGAGACACCTGAAGGGTGAATGAAGAGGCCAGTTCTATAAGGGTCCTTGCCCTGTCCAGGGGAAGGAAGGCTTTTGCTCTTATTGTATCCAGCTCTGCCCCTATAAAGCTGAGGAGCTGTACTGGCTCAAGAACTGACTTTGGAAGGTTGAGGAGGAATCCTAAGGAAGTGGGTACTTGCTGAGTTATTTGAAGATGTGACTTTACTTGGTCTGGAGACTGACCCACTATGAGCCAGTCGTCCAAGTATGGAAAGATGGAGATCTTTTTTCTCCTTAGGAAAGCAACCACTACTGCCAGGCACTTTGTGAACACCCTTGGGGCTGATGTTAGGCCAAAGGGCATTGCTTAATTGATAGTGGCCTGAGGGAAGCTCAAACCTGAGTACTTTCTGTGGGAGCACCTGATGGGAATGTGAAAATAGGCATATCTGAGGTCCAGGGAGGCTAGCCAGTCCCCTGGCCTTAGAGAAGGTAGAATTATTCCCAGAGTCACCATTTTGAATTTTGGTTTTAAAAGGTGCTTGTTCAGATATTATCCTTAAGGAGCATTTGGATGTGATTGGGTCAGACATGGACGCTGACAGTAAGTGGGAAATCATCAGGAGAGGGGTGCAGCGGGTCACTGAGACCTGGGCCACTGCAGGACACGACTGGGACCTGGAGGGTTACACTATGTTCAGGAAGGAGAGGAGGGAGGGAAAGGGAGGAGGGGTAGCAATGATAGTCAAAAACTGCATTGGCATAGGGGGAGTAGAGGAGGCAGAGGGAACCGTCGAGGCGATTTGGGTCACCTTGATAACAAGGGGGGGCAAGAGAGTAAAAATAGGAGTGGTGTATAGACCTCCTGTCCTGGCGGAGGAGTTGGAGGACAGTCTGGTGGCAGATGTTGGGAGACACTGCAAACTGGGCAGAGGAACGGTGGTGGTGTTGGGGGACTTACACATGCCAGGAACAGACTGGGAGACTGACATCCTCTGTGACCAGGGAACAGAGGTTGTTGGATGTCTTTCAAGACGCGTTCCTAACTCAGCAGGTGGGGGAACCGACCAGGGAGGCGCTGGTACTGGATGTGGTCCTGGTAGACAGTGACCAGACTGGGGGCCTGGAGGTAAGGGACCCGTTAGCAGGGAGTGACCATGCCACAGTCTGGTTCTGCCTGGACCTAGGAGGGCTAGAAGACTGCACAAAGACGGAGGTAACTGACTTCAGGGGGACGGATTTTAAGGAAATGGGAAGGATCCTAAAGGAGCATTTGGATGTGATTGGGTCAGACATGGATGCTGACAGTAGGTGGGAAATCATCAGGAGAGGGGTGCAGAATGCTACCAGCACCTGTGCAAGAGTAAGACGAAAATGCAGTAGGGCCCGAAAACCCGGCTGGTGGACCAGGGAGGTCCAGGAGGTGGTGCGGGGAAAGAAGGCAGCCTATAGGCAATTCAAGTGCTCAAGGAGTGAAAGGGATCGAGGGGAGTATGAGCTGATGGCTAGAAGAGCCACTAGGGTGGTGAAGGCGGCTAAGGCAAGGAAGGAGCAGAACCTGGCCAGGGAAATTAGGAGAGGGAACAAGGGGTTCTTTAAATACATTGGGGAAAAACAAAGGGTAAAGGGGCAGATTAGCAGGATTAAAATCAGGGGAAAGATGGGCACAAGACCCGGGGGAGCAGGCTGAGGTACTAAATAAGTACTTCACCTCAGTTTTCACCAAGGAAAATGTGGGTGCTGCATCATACATGGGAGGAGACAGAGATACTGAGGAGGGGCCTACCCGATCGGGGGTCTGGGTAGAGGGGAGGCATCACTGGCAGGAGGAGAGGCTAAGCAGGAGAAGGTACCATAAGTGGAAATCACAGCAGAGATAGTGAGGAAGCCCTCAGCTCCCTTAAGGCGGAGAAAGCACTCAGGGCCAGATAAATTACATCCCAGAGTGCTGAAGGAACTTGAGCATGTCCTGGAAAACCCCCTGGTGGAGCTTTTTACCATCTCTCTCTGAGGACAGGGTGGGTGCCCCAGGACTGGAAGGTGGCACATATACTGCCTATCCACAAGGGGGGGATCAAGGGAGGTGGCAGGGAACTACAGGCCCGTCAGCGTGACATCGGTGGTGGGCAAGGTGATGGAGGGCATTGTCAAGGAGAGGCTAGGGGGGGACCTGGAAAAGTCAGAGTGCCTGCACGATAGACAGCATGGATTTGTCCCAGGGAAATCGTGTCAGACAAACCTTGTGGAGTTCTATGACTGGGTGACGAGTGCCTTGGACCTGGGTAGACCAGTGGACATCCTCTCTCTAGACTTCAGCAAAGGCATTTGACTCTGTTCCTCACGTGGGCCTGTTGGATAAGCTGGGAGAAATGGGGGTGGGGAACCAGATGATCAGATGGATAGGCAATTGGCTCCAGGACCGGACCCAGAGGGTCGTAGTTGGCGGGATAGTCTCATCCCCAAGGAGGGTCATTAGTGGGGTCCCACAGGGATCAGTCCTTGGGCCCCTCCTGTTCAATGCCTACGTCTCTGACATAAGGATAGGAATCAGGAGTGAGATGTGTCTCTTTGCGGATGGCTCAAAACTGGGGACGGTGGTGGACGGGGACGAGGGGAAGGGAGGGTGGCCCTACAGGGGAACCTGGAGGCTCTGGAAAGATGGTCTAGACAGTGGAAGCTGAGGTTCAATGCGGGGAAAAGCAAGGTACTCCACCTGGGGGCCAGAAACCCGGGCCAAGTGTACACCCTGGGGGGGGAAATGCACAAGTCTCGATGGCTGAGAGGGACCTGGGGGGTGGTGGTGGATGTCAAGATGAACAACTCTGAGACTTGTGGGAGGGCAGCAGCCAAGGCCAACAGGATGCTGGGATGCATCGCTAGGGATCACATCCAGAAGGAGGAAGTGATACTCCTCTGTATAACTGCTTGGTGAGGCCGCACTTGAGTACTACATGCAGTTTGGGAGGCCACACTTAAAGAGGGACATTAAACTCCTGGAGAGGGTCAGGAGGGCACCAAAATGATTTGGGGCTTGGGGGACAGGACCTATGAGGAGAGGCTCAAAGAGCTAAATATGTACACATTGGAAGAGAGAAGGGACCGGGGGACATGATAGGAGTCTTCAGATGCGTGAAGAGGGTAAATAGGGAGGAACAGTCAGGGTGCTTCGAAGGAAGGAGGAGGGGGCCACTAGAGGGCATGGGGGGAAGATTCAATGGAGAAAGGAGGAGGTGCTACTTCACTGAGAGGGTGGTGGAGCCATGGAATGCGCTGCCTAGGGGGCTGGTGGAGGGATTCAAGAGGGGGTGGGACAGGTACAGGGGAAGGGTTCTGGAAGCAAAATCCAATACAGCAAGAATATCCAGAACTGGGAAGGGAGAAGCCAGAGAAGGCGAGGGGGGCAGCAAGGTCAGCACCCAGGGTGGGGGCTGATCAAACGAGCAGACACGAAAGACCGTTAGGCCTATTCTGCTGGCATTTTAGTATGTTAGTATGTTAGATATCTTAGATCCAGGATGGGCCGCCATTCTCCTGTCTTTTTGGGGGTTAGAAAGTACCTGGAGTACAATCCTTTGCCCCTGTGTAGGGTAGGAACCCTTTCTATGGCTCTGAGAGCCAGGAGGGAAGAAACCTCTGCCTCTAGGGCAAGGGTCTCTGATGGATTTGCAGGTGGAAAGGATCTGGTTCACATCTTGGGAAATTTTTTGAAGCTGAGAACCAGTCCCTGGCTTACTAATTCCAGGACCCACTTGTCTGATGTCAAAGACTTCCAGTCCTGGACAAAGTAAGCCAGCCTGCCCCCTACAGGTATTGCAGAATCGGCCCGGGCAGACCCATCAGGGTGTCTGCTTGGCAGGGGCTTTAGGCTGAGGGGTGGAAGCAGACCTGCTCATTCCCGTCTGCCTCTCCCTCTGAAGAACCCCCTCTGAGCATAAGCAGAAGAGGAGGCCTGGGCTTGGTAAAAGGGACTTTGAAAGGGCCTGCCCCTGCCCCTGGAATGCTGTCTCTGAGGAATGGCTTGCCTTTCTTTGGCCTGAGCACTCCTGTAGGTGGTCCTGTACTAGTCCATCTTCTTCATGTAGTTCTCCGTCTGCTCCCCAAACAGAGAATTACCAATGACAGGGAAATCCATGGCCTTAGCCTGAGTATCCTGTGATAGGCTAGTACATCTGAGCCAAGCCATTCTCCGAAGGGCCACAGATGTAGCCATGACTCTAGATGAAACATCACTGGAGTCCACAGCAGCATGAAATTGCACCTTGGATGCCTCAATCCCATCTGCAGCCACCTGCTCCAGCTCCTTGGCAAGCTGGTCTGGGGCCTGTTTAGCCAGAGCCAGCACAGTGTCCCACCTGGACTTTTGGTATCTAGCTGTGTAGGCCATACAGTTAGCCTGCCTGAGTCCCAAAGATGCTATCATGTACTGCTTTTTTGCCATGGCATCAATACTCCTGGAGTCCTTATCTGGGGGGTGTGAAGCCAAGGGAATATTTGCCTTATCACAGACAGCAGCCTGCACTACCCCAACATGGCTGCATTGCTGGGAAAGGAACTCCGTGTCCGAGCCTGAAAGGGTATACCTCTTGTCCATTCTTCTGTCCACAGGAGGCATGGAATTAGGAGTCTTTAAAATTTTAAATGTCTGTTTCCCAAAAATATTATGGAGGGGAATAGACAATCTCCTGGACTCTGGGATGTCCATCATCTCAACAAAATCAGGCTCCTCCTGATCCTCTACTGCTTTTTCCATTGGAAGCTGGAAGTTTTCAGCCACTTTCTTGTAAAACATAAAGTGGGAAGGGGATTCAGAAAGCCTAGGAGGAGAAACACCTGAAGGTCTGTCTGGGGAGACGTCCGGGTCAGTAGACACATCCAGACTTTCATAACCAACATCATCATCATCCTCATACTCTCCCTCCTCCTCCTCCTCCTCCGGTTCATAAAATTCTTCTAAAGCATAATCCGTAACCGGGGGAA